>JAVDOI010000006.1:12452239-13652239 GCA_032191485.1 Leptoclinus maculatus
TGTGCGCACGATGCCCCTGAACTGGCAACGTCCTACCGAAGCCTCATTGCAGCTTTGTTTGGCTCGCTCTCCTTTTGTTTATTCATTCCACTTCCTTCAGGTTTTCCTCTCTCTGCAGCTGACCAGAGCGACGGCACCGGCACTCTCCGAAGAGACTCAGATGTGAAGACAGACAAACAGACAAGTGCTCTGTGGAGTGAATCCGGTAAGAATGAGGCAGAGAACAAAAAGCTCCTCCTAACACTGCTTTTATTGTCGGCACTTTGTCTGAATTAGTTTATTCCACAAACTAACTTTATAACAGATAAGAATGATGGCCAAAACTATGCAAAGGTCGGAAATTTCCCTTTAAAGACAGCCACGTGAGCGTACACAGTCACCTTCATTGCCGTCGGTGACATCCTCTCCCAGTCGGCCGTTGTGCCAAAACACACTTGTTGCTTTCAAAACAACTCTGCTCCAGTGATAATCGCCATAGCAACCGGAGAGCTGAACCCGAGAGCTATCGGGACCTTTTTTTCCACACTTTAAACATTAGAGTTCAACTGAAGCCAACAAGACCGTCAAACACGGGGGTCAGAGATGACCAGACCAAAGCAGATTAATTCATCAACATCACACCGTAACAACGCAGCCTGGCTTCACACCCGGGAGACGAAGGAAAGGTGGAGGATAAGGAAGGAGTGTTTTATATACATGTATTTATCCAGAGTCA
This sequence comes from Leptoclinus maculatus, assembly GCA_032191485.1. NCBI lineage: Eukaryota > Metazoa > Chordata > Actinopteri > Perciformes > Stichaeidae > Leptoclinus > Leptoclinus maculatus. Next base: position 12,452,955 of record JAVDOI010000006.1, read on the forward strand.
CACTGGAAGCAGCCCAGTACGAACCAACAAGAACCCTGATCTAAAACCATTAACCAGTAGAAGGTTAGGGTGTTAGGGTGTGTTCGCCTCAACGGCACACCAACGCAGTGCTAACAGTATGTAAGAGTTGTGTCACCATTACAATACAGTTTACATTACTTTTATATTGTGATTTACATTTACACTGTCTTCCTTCGTCCTTCACAAGGACAGAGGAAAACGACGTGTCGATCACTGCTTAAGGGGGGAACTTGGCGTCAAGGAAAAAAACAAGAAATAGAAAAAGGACTTCTTTTCAACGACCCTCCTCTTTCTAACAGCGGTCTACAGGAAGATCAGAGGCAAACTGTGGTCAAGCTCAGGAACGAAAAGACGTGGTGCTTCAGAGGTTAAATTAAATCTCGCGGTAACATTCGTTCATATCATGAGCAAAGTCTTATCATGGACAAAACCAAACAAAGAAAAAATCTAACAATTTCAAATAGAATGTGGTTACCCGAACGCTCTGAGAAACACTAACTTCCTGTCTAATGAGAGGAGCGTCAGAACAGTGTGAGAGACATCACAAGTACTGCAGGGTTCTAAAGTGTGTGGGCTAAACTCGTGGTGGGCAATGAGTGCAGGTCTGGAAAAGATCGGGGTCTTGTCACACATTAAAAAATGTATGTAAATATATTAAGTCATCATACTAAGAGATACCATACTCTTGGCTCCACCAGCAGAAGGATCAAATGTTTGATATAATACCCCATACATGTCACTCTGCTCCTATGGCTTTAGACCATGTTGCTGTAGGACGCATCAGCTTCTTGAGGCGACAGAAGCAAATTAAAATGAATACAAATTTAAGTAGCACTGTTTTTGAATTTCTTTGCCGACAGCTTATCCCAAAGTCATAAATAAAAAGGTCAGTCCCATTATCGTTATCTGGATCTTGTTCTCATTCTGACAATGAAGCAAAAATAAAATGTGCCAGCAGAAAAAAGCAGAGTTTCGAGGTGAGGTCCTTTTGCCGACTTCCAAATAGTTATCACATCCTACGAGTAGTGCTTTAAGGTAAGGAACCGGGGGTGGCCTAACTAACGGCTTTCTGCTGAGTCTAGAGGAGAGGAAGGATAAATGATGGATCATTTTCATGGTAACTGCACTGAGAAGTAGGAATATGTATGCACTGCATGGTTGCAAACAAACAAGTAGTGCCACAAAGAATGTCTCTCTCTCTCATCTCTATCTCTCATCATCCTCTCTCGAGTCTCTCTCCTCTTCCTCTTCATCCCTTCCTCTCGATCATCGTCTCTCCCCCCCCCCACCCTCTCCCCCACTTCCCCCCCCTGTCTCTTCTCTCAGCTCTCTCTCTCATTCTCTCCTCTCCTCTCTACTCAATCTCTCATCTCTCTCTCTCCTCTATCCTCATTCCATAATTCTCCTCTCTCGTCTCTCCCTCATCTCGGCTCTCTTCTCTAGTCTCTCCTTCTCTCGTCTCTCTCTCACCCCCCCCTTCATTCTGTCTCTCATCTCAGCTCATCTCTCCTCATCCTCTCTCTCTCTCTCTCTCATCTCATCTCTTCTCTCTCTCTCATCGTCGTTTCATCTACCTCCATCTCACTCATTCCTCTCCGTCCTCGCTCTCTCTCTCGTCACGCTCTCTACTCTCTGATCTCGGCATCAAGACTCGTCTCTCCAGCCCCCCTCCCCCCCCTCGTCTCTCGTCTCTCTCTGCCTCTTCTCTCTCATCCTCCTCAGCTCTCTCTCCTCTCTCTCCTCTCTCTCCTCTCTCGTCTTCTTCGTCTCCTCTCTCTCTCTCTCTCTCTCTCTCTCCTCTCTCTCTCCTCTCTCTCTCTCTCTTCTCTCTCATCTCTCTCTCTCTCTCTCTCCTCTCTCTCTCTCTCTCTCTCTCTCTCTCTCTCTCTCTCTCACCTCTCTCTCCTCTCCATCTTCCTCCTCTCCTCAATCTCGTCTCGTCGTACTCTCTCTATTCGCGCTTCTCATCTCTCGTCGTTCTCTCGTGTCTCTCTCTCGTCAGTTCTCTCTCATCTCTTCTCTCCCTCTTCTCTCGGTCTCCATCTCTCTCTCATCTCTCTCCTCGTCTCTCTCTCTTCTCATCTCTCTCTCTCTCTCTCTCTCTCTCTCTCTCCTCTTCTCATCTCTCTTCTCTCTCTCTTCTCTCTCTCATCTCTCTCTCTCTCTCTCTCTCTCCTCTCTCTCCTCTCTCTCTCTCTCTCATCTCTCTCTCTCTCTCTCTCTCCTCCTCCTCCTCTCTCTCTCTCTCTCTCTCTCTCCTCTCTCTCTCTCTCTTCTCCTCTCTCTCTCTCTCAGCAGATCTTAAGGAAGAGGAAGGTGATATTTTCTCCTCTTTGCCAAACAAGTCCATCTTCCAACCCCTCTTTTCAGTATTATCTAGATGGGGCTATTTCGTTATGTTGATGCAGTGGTTTGTCTGGCTCTGTTGTGCCACATTTCTGTTACGTTAGGCAGTATACTAACAAAAGGAAAGAAATCCCAGCAGTTTTCTCTCTTAGGATGGACTGAGAAGTCTTTTTGCCTCCAGGGTTAAATGTAGACCATCAACATAATGCCCCTATACATTTTAAAAAGGCATTGTAGGCTAATTGCCCACAATTTATACAAGGTTATAGTAATTATGCTTTTAAAGAACGTGGGCTGTTCCTCTGAATAGTCAATATTTGTTCACTTCACAGTGTCATTGTAAGAGATTCATCGGTCAGGATATAGCTGCTATACATCGGGGTAATCACAGAGGATGATTTACAACGAGCAGAACAACGCCGCGCTGTGAGAGCACCCCCGACACAATGACAGCCTCGCTGAATGGTGTAATAAAACAAAGTTTAGTGTAGAAAGGTTTGTGTAATGGTCCACAAGGTCAGTCGTTTACGACCAGGGAAAGCACTCGCGGCTGTACATCAGTTTGACAACGATATATATATGTTTCTGGTGAAGAGCATTGTTAAAAAGGCAGCCGTCCTGCTCAGATTCATGATATAAGTTTCCTGATGAATAAATGATACCTCACAGGTCACGGCTGAGGCGTCACATTTTTTTTTGTCTTCACTTTAACCCTTTATGTCATGTGCTTTCAGTGATTTCTACAGATAATTAGAAGGCTACATGCAACAATCATCACATGAGGAAACACCATGTGTGTTGGGCCAATCACACTCTCAAAAAGGGAAACGAGACAAAGCCGAGTACAGCCGGACATCACACCAGTCTGTAACAACGCGTCTCTGGGTGTGTTTATAAATGGTGGGCGGTGTCTTTCATATAATATAGTATTACAGTCCATATAGTCGATGCAGCGCTGGTGTTCATGCAGGCAGGTATAATCTAAATAAATATGATATAGATATGAAAAGTAAAAAAAAAAAGTTGCACAACAGTATGAAGGGTGTTAGTCCAGTACACTCCCCTCTGCACTAATGACTTGTGTGTGTCTGTACGTGTGAATACAAAACAAAAAAGGGAGCAACGGAGTACAAAAACAATCCAATCCTGATGTCAGCATAAACAGCGTAGACCCAAACAGCTGAGTCATGCATCTCTTGGCTCCTTTAATTCCTCTCTCTTCTCATGTAAAAGGTCACGGTTTGATCCTCAGACGAATGCAGAGGTCCTATCTTCCCTCGTACCGCATTACTTATAAGCTCTTTTCTATCACACAGTAACCTTCAGGAGCCAACATGAACACAGGTATAGGGATCAGGGGCCAATGTGTTTACAAGTTAAGAATCCGCTCTGAGGAGGGAAAAAACAGACTAGAGTGTCATTGCTGACAGTAATAAAAAAACCTGAAAAGTATTCTAATTAATGTAAAAGTTTGAAATCAGAGGGAAGAGTGAGGCATGAATGGATTGTTTATTTTGGCTTTTGGCAGCAGCAGCTCAGAGCAATAACTCACGGTGCGTCTGTGGTCTGACCCGGCTCACTTCCTGCCTCACAGGAAACACACTGCATCGCCCCAGCCCTGCCTTTCCTGTTCCCTCCGCCTGTACTCGTACACTCACACAATGTGCCAAAGTTGATGACCGTTTCTTCCTCTCTTTAAGGTAACACCAATCAACTCACTCACGCAGGTAACTATCACGTGAACATAACGCTGAACTGGATCATTTTATCCAGCAGGGTATATGTGGTAATCTGAGAAATTAACTTTAAAACTCTAAACATTGAAACTGTAGACTTTACAGCTCATAGGAAGCACTGATCCGCCTTCTGTTTCCCAGACTGCAAACCCCGAACTACGTCGTCTTTGCTCCTCCTGAACCACAACATGAGAATCACCGAGCCAATGGAAACACAGAGAGTAGAAAACATCAGGATTACACATGTGCATGGGCTGAACTAGGCTGTAATTTAGAAGTGACATTGTTAACAAAGACGAGAAAAGCTGTATTTAGGGTCCCTTAGACCAGAGAGAGCAGGGAGGCCCTCCCCCACACTGCTCCACTGCCTCGATGCCTCATTTCTCCACATCCTTTAATCAAACCTGAGCAGAGAGTCAGTTTTCACCACAGAGATTTGATCTATGTGAATCTAAGAAAACTGAGCCATGCGGAACCAAACCTTCTTGAATCTGATCGGATATTTCGTTGCCTGTTGTCACAGAGAGTCGTGGGCCTGAATGTGTTGCAGTGGGTGTTTTTTTTTTTTTTTTTTTGCAGGCAAAAAGAGAACAACAGGAAATCCACCATGCTGCAACTGGAAGCTTTTGTGGGCAGGTGTGAGTCAACGCATGGCCTTCTGCATTTGGCTCTGTCTGCTTTTAAGGGCAGACTCTAAGAGAGGAGCGATCAATACGCAGATACAAAGAAAGGCTCTGAGTCACGGCCTATACACAGAACGTTAGACTGAAACATTTTTAAAAAACTACCAACACTACTTTAAAAGTAGTCTTCAACCAAACTCAAATCAATATCACAATAGGCTATTTCGGATATTCAGCCTATGGTATTAAATCTCTGGCTTTGCAGACGCTGCAATTAAAGTGGCATGGAAGCATAACAAGCTGTGCTGCTGCCCTGTTTTTTAAACTCATCTCAGTACAGCTGTCAGCTGGCACAGCTCAGCCACCGACTGACATGCAGCACAGCAATCCAACACTCTGACACTTTGTTATCATCTCTGCTCTCCCCTCAGCCTCCTTCCTTCACACTCCCGTCCACAATTCCTTTCATATCTTTTCATGTTCAGTTAGAAGACACCTAAATCTGTGACTTCCCTTTTTTTTAATCTTTGTGTGGTTGTTCGTTCAACACACTGCAGCCCATTTGTCCTTTCCTCCACATTTACATAAAGGGATCCTCTGTCTCCCGAGGCTGCCAAGAAGAAGGATTCAGGTCTTCAAGCTTGAGCCGCTCCAGAGCCGACCGCCATCTCTCAGTCACAATCACACAACCGGCTGACAGCTCTGCAAACTGTACCGGCTTGTTTGTAATCTCACAAGAAAATAAACAACCCATCAATGAAGATACTTTCATAACGTGCTGCCCGCCGTAATCTACTGCAACTTGTGTTTGTACCACACATTGCTGTAGTGCAGACAGATCAAGGATCCAATCAAAAGGAGAATAAGCAAGAGAAAAGTTTGGGACTATTTATAATCTATTTGCCATAGTAGGAATCTACAACCAAGTCCAAGACCTACAGTACCACGACCAGCAATTCAACCCTTTATCAGAAAATCTGAATTGATAAGAATTCTGCTTATGGGTGTAATTAAAACACGCTATTGTCTTAATCTGATGGCTCTGTATTTGTGTGCATGCATACATTTTTACTTTCTTTTTAGGTGAAATGCACAGTTATCCAATTCAAACACCACACACACACACATATTGATCCCAGAAAGGAAATGGCAAGAAAACAAACTGAAAGTTGACCCTTATTCCAACAAGTTAAGTCTGAATTTAAATACACACCAGACTGCTTCTGAGTCACAGCTTTTTGGCGACACTCCAGCTGAGGTCCAGCTCATGTCTGATCATTCTTGGTTTAACAGGAATAGTTAACAGTGACCCCGGCCCCACCCTCTCTCTCTGTTCTCCTCCTCAGTATTCCCCGGCTAAAAAGAGCCTCAGTGTGGGAGCGCACCAAACTGAGGCCCCAAAGAGAAACCACATAATTACAAATCACAATAAAGCCCTCAGTGATGTGTCCCTGCCAGAGGCTCAGCTGCACCCTGCTCTGCTCCAGCTCCGGGCTTCTTACACGGCCCCCTTCCTTTCACTACTTTCTTTCAGTGTGCTAACCCATGCCCTCCTTCCCTACCTCACCCGTCTCCCTTTCTCGTCCCTGCTGTAAATCCCCCCCCCCCCCCCCATTTGTGGAGAGCTGCACTGTTGAGCAGTATATAAAGTAGAATTTGCTGGAGAGAAAATCTGCAATAACTGATTTCCAATTACAATAACTCCACCACAGTCACACAAACTCATACAAAAAATAAGCGGTTATATTAATGTACAGTATCAGCAACACCAACAGGGGACAAGTTTACTTTCTGAGTGAACACAAATGTGCTTTTATTAGGATTCGTGCCAGAGCAATACAAATCTAATACAGAGCTAAGCTCCAACTCTCAACGAATAAAACTAAGCTAATCGCTAAGCCGCATTCAAGTGGAAGGGGCAAACATCTCCAGTGAGTTAAACGTTAATTATGGTTCTATTATTCCATGGTGGGGGTCTGACAGTGAGGTCACTTGATTAAAATGCGTGTTACTGTGAGAAGAAGGCAAGGGCAGAGGAATATGTGACTTTGGTACTATAGGGACGAACACATCAGCTATCAACGATTGGCTGAGTACATCTTGGCCAATTTTTGTCTCTTTTTTTTGGCTTATTTAATGGTCTGCCTCCAAAGAACGAGTGAGAGCCACCGCTCAGCTGGCGAGGGCGACACACACACCTGCGCAAATATAATCGTCAATCGGTTGACTGTGGTCAGTTATCAGGTTTTAACAGATCGCCCAACCCTATAAGGTAGCAATCAGCAAGAAAAATACTGTCACGTTTCTCAAATGTTTTGAACTCACATAGACAGACAAAGTGAAATCTTTCTTTCTCTTTCTCCTGTATCCTGTCACTGCCCCGTATCCTTATCTAGCCACTCTCCAACTACTGTAGCTACAAGCCTCACGCCAGAGGTTCAACGGTCAAACGCGGAAATAAAGGGTCATAAAAAGATTTTTATGATCATATGCATCTAGCTTCAGAGTTATCTCAAATATCCCCGACTAGTCAGCCAATGTGATTGTTTATGTTTGAAGCAGGGAGAAGTGTGTTCTCTGCACCATCGGGCACACACTCCCCGATACCTCCTTGGCTGTAGTTACGTTCCTTTTGTCAGAGAGTCCTTTTAATGATTACACCGACACAAGCGTCAGTTGAACCAAAATGAACTCCCCCGCGTGTGGGAAGGGATTCTTAATAATGTGGATGAGACCATCTTAATGCTCCACTTATTAGTTTTCCTAACCTCCGGCTCTCTAACATTCAAAAAGCTGCACTAGGAATGGAAGGCATACACAGCTCCTGGCGCCATTGGCACAGTTGTTGCAATTGAGTTATTTCAGTGGAAAGTGTTCGACCGGAGGAACATCCAGAGTCCACATCAAAATGGAATAGAATGAATGATGTCAAAGTGAGGATTGAGGAAAGGTTAATCATTTTAAAAAAGGGATTTACAGCCCAAAGCGTAATCTAATCTTTATGATAGAATTCTTAACCTCGTAAGAAAATAGTACAAGTGACTTGCTGCATGTTAGTGTATCATACGTGAGGGAATAAAACCTTGTTTCTACTGGCATGTTAACAAAAGTTAACATGTTGGTGAGATCCTTTCATAGAAACCAGCCTGTTTGAAAGCCTGGGAATTTTCCCACATGTCTTTTACCTCCGAGTCATTAGTTTGCAGCTGAACATTGAACAGAACAACAACAAAAAACAGACTAGTCAGGGTGAAGTTATTTTCACTTTCAGTGCAATAAGGTTCTTTCCCTCCCCTATAATAATCACACATACAAACAAATGCACACACACACACACACACACACACACACACACAGGTTGACAACAGGTCTGATTAAAGCCTTCCTGGAGGACATAATCTCCCGAGGCCGAGTCAGCGTTTTCTCCCCATTCCCTTGAAGATGAAGACTCGGGTGATAAAAGCAAAATGCCTTTCCCTAAACCATTAGCCAGAATTGGCCATCGATGGCCAGGTGTTGCTTGTGTGTGAATGTGTTCGTTTGTATCGTACGGTGGACAGAAATGCTGTTGACAATATTTCTATCACACCAAAAAATCATGATGATTGTGATGACATTAGTTTTGTCACATATTGTACACACTGTATGTTATTTGTTATGTTATTATAATACAACACAGCAGAGTGGACACTGCTTATTTAACTCTTGGTTTCTTCCTGAATTGTTACAAACAACCGTTTAGACCACCAGCTTTAAATACAACTGTTCTGTTTGTATATTGTCTCCACGTCCAGAGTCTCTGTGGGGAGGAGACACAGCAACACGCAAAACTAATAAATCGACTTTTCATCACGAAGGCACAGAGGAACTCTCAGCTGACTGATCATATTTCCCGGGAACGTCTGAACGGGTTTTAAGTTGAACGTCAGCGTGTCTTCCACGTTTCAAACTGTACGCCTCACGAAAGCCCTCCATCAGACACACCAACAAATTCACAGTGGCAGCCTGTGTTGCCAAGGATATCTTTTTAAAGTTGTAGAGCTTGGCGTGGGCTTTCCATTATGCCCTGCTGCTTTAAGAGTTGTTATTTTTATAGGGTGGAAAACAAAACACACCAAAAACATATTTTATGGCTCTGCTACATTCTTTCCAAAAGTCTCTCTGAGCTTGAGGGGCGTGTTTCAGGCCAATAACAATGATGACCGAGATTATGTCTCAAAGACGAGTTCCAACTGTCCCAAAATATCACAGCTAACACTTTTTTTTAAGTCCAGCAGACACAACATGCTATTGGCCCTTTTAAGGGGTGTGTAGAACATGTGGCATTCGTACGAGTATTCTTAACACTGCCGTTAATTCTCAGAGAAGTGGAGAGGAAAAAAAGAAGGGCAACTGCTTTCCTATTATTATAGGCACAGGGATTTTAAATGCAAAAAAAAAAACCCAAACTTAAATCAGACTTGTTTCAGGGCTTCATTGTTTTATGCCGAACAGTGGTGCCGACAGTCTGAGGACCAGAACCAGAGAACTGACACAGGATGGGTGTGCTGGTTTCCTCCACCAGTCGAACAACAGACTCACATCTACTTCTCTTTTACATGCAGTCAGCTGAAAGAGGAAGTGACAGATTGGGGAGGGTGACAGGCGGCTGAAACAGGAAATTACATCAATTCCATCTGCAACACAGTTAACAACCGTGATCAAAAAATGGGTAAAAGACAGAAATAGAGAGATCTTAACATGATAGCAAAAGAAAGAAGTGCATTGAGTGATGTCCCAAACCTATTCTTTTATATATGTATAAACTAAAGTACAACAAATTATAATTACTAACCCTCTTTTTTCTTTTTTTAAATCTTCAGAAATATGAGGAAATCCAATGAAGAAATATGTATGGTCTCAATCTCTCCTCCATGTGGGCCGTTCCTATTTGATAAGCGTGAAATGGCTTGTGCAGAACAGAAGGAAGCTCTGATTGGTTTTGGAAGGTGAACACAGTGTTTTTGTTGCTACGTTATTTGTCACAAGGAAATTAATTTCCTTCAAAACGCAAGTCTAATTTTTTGGCATAAATCGATTTCACAGCATCGACTTGAGTCGTTTGGTGCCGTTGATCTCGGTGAGGTTATTCGGCTCTAAGTGGAACTGGAGAAATTAGAAAAATAAATTCAGAGAGCATGGCCAGGCTCCAGAGTTCTAAGACTGCATTTCACACCAAATCAAATCAAAAACACTTGCACTCCCATTCATGTAAATGTGGTTTGGGTATTTGGGCTGCGGCGGTGGGGACAGCAGGGTAGGACTTATTGACTATAAAAGGCTATAATGTGACCGTAGTGATCCAGTATATTTATGACCAATACTGTGAAGCTGAAACAGTGTTAGAAGGAACTTGTAACACCTTTTCACAACCCCCAAACCACACGGGCATTTCAACTGCCTGGTTTCATCTCAGTGACCTAATAAAATGTCAACGGTTACCTCATTTAGGTTTGGGTTCATTGAGATTTAAATAGAAAATATGTGAATGTTGATTTGAATATACGGACTCAATGAAGTTCATTTTTTCAAAAAGTCAAAGGGACCTTACAATAAAAAAAAACCACAGCAAGGCTTTAAGTTTAATTTACATATAATTGAGATGATATGATTGGAGAATACACACACAGGTCCATCTGAACGGTTGTTAGAGAGCGAGGAGCTGAGGACAGACCATATTACTGCACTACATTGAGCTCTAACTTACAGTAACACAGTGCAGCTGCCACAACATTATCACCCCGAGCCCCCTGGGGAAAGAAAACACACCCTCACCCAGTGTGACATTTGAACTATTCCCACCGTCTATCCCCTTCACACGGACCCCCTGCTGCTCAAGTTATGTTAGGCACCTCGCTCGATGCCCCTTCTTCACTGATAAACACCAAACAGAAGCCAGGAGCATGTGGAAAGCCAGCAGATCAAGTGAGTGAAGAAGGGCCACACTGATGGAAGAGATTACAAGCAGCTCCCCGCTGCTTCCTGTACCTCTGGGAGAGAGACTCCTCCCCTTTCCTCTGATGGCGGCTTTCTGACACATTCACCACATCACCATTTCACATCTCTGCAGCGGCACAAAACACAGACCCGTTGACATTTTTCAAGATAAAATCTTAAAATCTCTTCGCCGTCTCATCAGCTAGAAACTGACTGCCTCGTTTTTCCCCCACTCTGCACTTTTTTTTTGTTCGTCCTTCCAAGTTTTCTCGACCGCCGAGAACACATTTGAACAGCAGCTATACTAGAATGAAGAGATGAAGGGACTGAGAGGATCAAACCATGGCTGCACTGACACAGAGTGTTTTCACGATACCGGAACTTCTAACTTCCTTACAATGCTTTGAAAATATCGATATTCAACAACCATTTTCAATACCACACGGAAACATTGACACAACTCAATGAGGGCGTACAATTCTAGATTAGTGGTGCGTTTGTCAACTCGCTGTTGGAGAGACGAGAGAGCAGAAAGCGCGGCAGGTACCCGTGAATCAATACACCGGAAAATGAAAGGGTTTTAATAATCCAGTATAGATATATGTATCAATACTTTGATATTTTTGTACGATATTTTGTAAGACATGCTCAACCTTCCACTTGGTTAAATATGAACTGTGGCCTTCCCTCTGCTTCCATCCTGACTTATTATCTCATGAGCTTTTCTACTAGGATTATGTCGCCAATTAAATTCCTCCTCTCTTTCTTCTTTTTATCTCCCCCTCAGCCCCCACAGTAGTCCCGCCCACTTCTCCAAGATTGCTGGAGTAAAATGTACCAAAGAGTCACATTGAAAACGGAGAGCTATTTTCTTTTCTTTTTTTGGACATTTTGGTTGTTTAAGTGTACTTTGTCTGGTTTCAACATATGTACACAAAGCTGAGAGTGCAGGCTGGCCCCCCGGGGGACGCCCCAGGAGCACCGGCCCTTCCAGTGCAGAAAAATGACCCAATGCAGATAGAAGGGAAGTGAAGTGAGCTCATTTCCTACAATGGCAAGAAGAAGGAAATGGATTGTGGAAGGGGAGAGAGGGGATAATGGTTTGCTGTATATGTGTTTAATGAAATGATCAGACAAAGAAAGCCCCCCCCCCTCCCCTCCCCCAGTCCCCACGGGTACTTGGAAATGTAAGCAAAAATAAAGCAAGAACTTTGACATTTCTGGTGACGCTGTGGGGGGGGTCATGAACTTGAGGAGTGGAGAGTGTTTTTTCAGGGCCGTAGCAAAATAAGCAGCACTACAGGGAACACTATATGGACTTTACAGAATAATGGCAATCAAGTTTGGCTTGAAACTGGAAAGTAAAAGGTTTTTCTGGCCCTGGGGCAAAAAAAAAAATGGAAGAAAGCCAGAATACTCACTGATGTGCATTAGCAGGTCAGCTAATACAAAATACAAAAAACAGACTTGCCCTTAGTGGGATCTAGTCATGCAGATACATTTGGATTTATTCACCCCAGGTTTTCAGCTCTGCAACCGCCCCAATACAATGCAGGTGAACACAACTTTGTTTGTGGTACTCACATTCAGCTGATGGTCTGACCACAAACAAAGCCCTCAGGATAGCTCTGGAGAACGACAGGCAATGTTTGTTGTTTTGGTTTTTTTATCATTTTTTGATCTTTGGTCGAAAAAAAAAGCTCCTATTGAAAAAGGGTGTGCCTATTGTCCAAAATAACCACAATAACATATATTCTTGCAAAACCAAATGACTGATGTTTGAGTACTTTAAGCAGCAAAAAGGGAATTCACATTCAGTGTACTGGGCTGGCTCTATAAGCTCTGCCAAATTATATCTGCAAGGCTGCATCCCCTTATGATTTATTCTTCTGTAATTTGGGTGAACCGACTTTAAAAAAAAAAAAAACATCAAGCGAACTCATTTGTACATTCTGTATCTGAGCCCATATCCTTCTGCCTCGCACTAAGAGCTTTTGCATTTTGCAACAGTTCCGGTGTCTGTGCAGGGCTGTCTGCTGGCCGACAGGCTGCAGTATCTACTTCCCTCCTTCTACACACATTATCGGAGGTAAAGGGGGGGGGGGGGGGGGGGCACAGAGAATTGGGCTTTGGTGATCTAACGATATGTCAAAACATCTTCACACCCTGTGGTGACCGGAACACCAAGGTGACTCCTGAGGGCTGCACTCACAAAAAAAAGGCAGCTTACTAGCAACACACCTCGGGATGCTCACAGGACACAAACTGCCTTTCCGACACTAAATAATGTAGGCATGAAGCAGCAAAGACATGCTGCCGTGTGGAGGGAAGATTTTTTTAGGTATAGGTGGAGGATTTTCTGAGCGATCAGTGTTTCCAGAGCAGAGAGGGTAGTGCAGCCACGTCCCTGTGGACCTGCACTGAGACACGCAGTCTGCAGGAGCAGGCTTTATCTGAGGAGCTCTCTCTGTAATTGCAGGATATTCTAACCCCTTCACATACACACCCTGCTGACCGGTGCGTCATACAGCTAATTGGGCGGCACTGTGGTGCAGACTGTTGAGTAAACACGGTCAAGTCACCCCAAAAAAAAAAAAACACAGGGGCAGCAGCTCATTTGATACACCTTACAGAAGTGGCACATTTTTGCAAAAAAAAAATCCGCTACGATGTAGCCGCTAAGTAGCTGATGTTTAGAAGAGATTTCTGCCAGAGCAGGCCTTCAGGCATGGAGCTGTTTATACCTGAGGAGCAGGTCAGTCTGACTCTGTGTCTCTATAATCAGTCTGCAGTAATTACACCCACTGAAACTCAGACACTGGCTCTAATAAGAGGGAGGAACTCGGTGTCTATGCAGCACAGACCGCATGGGCTGACCATGTCGCCTTGTGTTGTCATCAAACATGACTATATACAGTAAATAGGCGACTATTTGGGCTACGATGCGCTGCCTGCTTGATTTTTTTTTTTTTCGGAGAAATACTGCAACCTCATTTAAAACGTTGTGTTTGACTTCTTCTGTGTTTCTGATCACATGTCCCTTTAACCTGGAGAGGGTTAAAAAGAGGAAATGGAGGAGGAGTTAAGCCTGACCGGAGCAGCTTTCCAGAGTTTTGCAGACGGGTCAAACACCTCTAATCACCAACTGGCAAAGAGATAATAACAGGATCCGAGCTGCCTGCCTCTCCAACCATACTACCACAGTAGCTATAGCTCAGGTTTCCCAGCTCAACCAATGGTAGCGGTGGCTGGGCTCGTCGATAGAGGCCCTCTTTATCTGATCAATACTGAGTCTGCAGCACTAAGCCTTGAGAAAGTTACCTAAACAAAGCATTTAAGGGACATGAAGGTAACTGTTTGTTCTACTGGAACCCACAGGAGCAAACTGGACAGAGGTTACAACCCAATACAGTTAGATGAGCTGAAATGTCACCCCAGGGTGTCTGGCTTCGGCTCAGGAAAATGTATTAGTGCTATGAATGGAGAGGCGCTAATTTCACATGACGTGGTTCGAGCCATCATCAATAAAATATAATGAAAATCTATGAGATAAAAAAAAAATGGTTGCAACTCCTAAAATGAAGTATTGTTAGTGCTGCACTGCAATGTTGCTGCTGTCAGCAAATAGATAAAACATGACAGAAAACACACAATGTAACGATATCTACATTTAGGTTCTATTCAGGGCTACGCATTCGGTAACGTTAACACTGCTGATACTTCCTATCCATCCTAAATGAGTGCAGTATTTTCATAGGGCTCATGCAACATATTAATTGGAAAGGTAGTGTGTGTGTGTGTGTATATGGGTTAAATAATGCCGTAAGAGATAGAAACGCAGGATAAAGGCCAGACTGCTCTTACTATTACAGACACCTCGTGCTGCTGTTGTGAACAGCAGACAGCATACATTAGATACAATCAGCAGGCGTTTAAAACTGTTGCGTTGGCTCACTCCTTTTGATCTTTTTGGCATCTGTATGGCACGTACTTCATGATTTTCACAGCAGGTATTTGATAGTGTTCATAGTTTTCTAGCCAAGAAAGCGTTGAATATCGTAATATCCACTATTCAAGTGCATCTACCCGGATGTTTGGTTGGAGCCCATCTCCCTACTTCCTTTACAAAGTCTGCAGATTAATGAGCAGAGAGAGCTGCAGAGAGCCGAGATCAAAGAGGAAGTGAAAACGGCTGGTTTCATATCATGTGTTCTTCCTTTCTTCGGTGGTAAAAACCCATTCACTGTCGGTTCGTAATAAAGGCCAGTGTCTTTAGGTACAAGAACAGTCAAGGTGACCGTGTTAGAGTTATACAAGCTTCTCTTTACAGCCCCTCTCTCCACACAAGGATAATATATTCTTAGCCTGGAAACATTAACAGCACATTTCTCATTCCGTGGCATGAGGGATGAAACGTGGCTGCCGCCTTCATTTTAGTCTTAACCATTTGATGCTTTGATCACGAATAATACCAGCTGCAGGCTAAACAGTATGGCGGCCTCACTGCTGGTGACCACGAGGGGCTGTGGAATGGAATCAAGAGCAAATTCAACACCGAAGCAACGACCAAGTCATGAACCGAGTCTATAGTGTGTACTGCAGTGAGCGCTACATCATGTCATGACACCTCCGCCGATCTCAATGGAAATGAATAACAGCGCTGACACACACCGGTTGTTTTTCAGGACTTTAAATAGACCAAGTTATTTCTCTTCTAAGAACATGCTCAGCATCTTTTTCATCGTCTTTATTTTCCTTCATTCATCACCTCTACCCCGTCAGGCTGACAGCTGTGGGGGGGGGGGGGCAGGGAGTATTCCACTACACACTTGTGCTGCATGCTTCTTTAATGTGCACACATATCCAAGATGGTTTCAGTAAAATGTCTTTATATTCATGTTAGAGGTAGATGTGGCTTTCTACTGTGGCCACAGGAAGCATGCAGGCATGTATGCCAGCATATTATTTACATAACAGCATTGCCCATCAAGCCTCTGAGCCAATGTGTTTATGTACAATTAACATAACAATGTATGTGTGTGTGTGTGTGTGTGTGTGTGTGTGTGTGTGTGTGTGTGTGTGTGTGTGTGTGTGTGTGTGTGTGTGCTGAATCATGCAGAGATATTTCCTACTACTAGGCTGCTGTTCTTACAGTTTAAGCAGAGCATGCTGCCAATAGGAACTTCTCATTTGTGCTGAGCTGAAGGTTGGGAAGCCAAAGAATAGAGAAAATCAACTTAAGTGAGAGGAGAATTTATGACTGTGGACGGGGAGGAGATTAAATGTCAATCAAAGAGCAGAATCAGCAGGGAAGCCTGTGAATGAGTGCTTCCCGTTAATGAAAGCTTTAAGCCTCAGCAGTATATGAAGTCCTCTATGCTTCATCAACTAATGGCTTTCTCTGGGGACATCTAACGAGACAAAACTATCTCAAACAGCCTTCTTTTAGGGAAAACGACGGAGATCCTAATTGCATCGGTTTGTTCACACCAGGTACAAATATTAAGTGTGAACATTTCGATGAAGCCGTTTGTGGTTAGACTTCCTCTGCTTGCTGAAGGAAGGCAGCGGTTCAGAGTCGATTCAAAAAGAGATCCGAAACAGGCATCCTTCAACTTCCACACCTCGTCTCAAGAGTCTCTGGAGTTTGCTTTCGGAGGGACATGAGATAACAATTTACAAGTGAGGCTTTATTGGTGTGGCCACATAGGAAGAAGGGAGACTTCTCTCAGCTGTTCCAACAGATACCATGGCAGCAGATGGGAGTGCTGAAAAGCATACCCGGAGGCGTGATGTAGCACCTCTGGAAGGATGTCACACCTCTGTCACACATACTGTGATCTAGATCATGATTTCAGCTACAACCACAAACCTATTATTCAATGGATCACATCTTCCAAGAAACAATAAAGCCCTGAAACACTCTCTTTGACTTAACTAGAATTTACATTTCACTTTTCAGAGACCAGAAAATCCTCCACAAGAAATTGCAAGTTTATAATCCGGACGCAGCCTTTGCATGCCGGGACACCTTTTTTTTATTTTATTGTTTTTAAATGCACAAGGGGAAAAGTCTTTACGCACAAATTGACAAACCCGTGGCTCAGATTCAGACCTCTCCTATAATTCCTCTCAACCCTCACACACACACACACACACACACACACACACACACAGCGCCGGATGGTAATTACTGATACGAGACCTGCTGTACAAAGCAGAGTATGTAATTAGCCTTCTAACCAGGGGCACAACTTAACAAGCAGCCGTCTCTTCAAAAGACCCAGGAGACAAGAACACAGCATGTGTTCCCTCTCAATTTAAGCATCATTTCCTGTTTTGTGTCAGGAGAGAGGATGACAAATCAATTTTTGGGGATTCTGTGATCACCAATCTGTGTTAACTAAATAACCAAACTACTTCCAACTGACACTATAGAAAGGAGAGTACGTTTGAAAGTGGGGACGAAAATGATAATATTTCAAGTATATTTCTTCGCTCACAGGATCAATATTACGTTGAACCCGAGCATATGTTCAGTCTATTGTAACAAAATGACTCACTCAGAATTCCACTGATTCCCTTGGAGCAATAATTACAGTAACTTCCACAGTGTGAATCACTGGGTGTGTGATACAACACATCATAAGCAGGACTTTAATGGTTTTAACTTTTAATACATCACATGTATTAGTTAATAGGCAGCAGCCAATGAGACTTGCTACTTTCTTTCTTTCTGCATGTCTGAGCTGCAAATCAAGTCAGGTTTTAAATGGTAGTGTAGAACCATCTAAAATGGATAAGTAAAGATAAGGAAAAACAAGATGTCAGTATGGCTTCAATATTAAAAGGACAAAAGCAGTATGTCCAGTAGCTTTATGTTGCAGTCACAAAGCAGAAAGTCAAAGGAACCAGGGAGACATTTGAAAGCCTGGGAAAGTGTCTCTTTGCTACCAAGCAGTACTTTCAATCAGTTGTTTGGTGTTTACGTGTGTGTGAGCTCTGGCCAGTGCTGGGAACAGTCAGGGCTGTTCACCCTCTGTCCAAACAGCGGCCCACTCATTATCAACCAGACCCATGTCTGACCCCTCGGTTCAGCCCTGGTGGGAGGAAACCACTGCAAATGTATAAGACAGACTATTTTTGACCGCTCTGTCCAAAAGAAACCAGACATTTTGCTCTGATCGCTCACTCAACATCCAGGGTTTAGCAATTAACGCCATCTTTTAGCTGGATGGGGGACATGTGTTCAAGGGTGGTGTTTTAGGTCCAAACCTTACAAAACAAGCTGAATAAAGCACATTTATCTCACAGAAGAGCCTAGAATTAAGGTCAAAGGGCACCGAGACATGCTACTTTTAACATGTCAACTTGGGCGGTGGAAGGTCACACTCACACACAAACTGCATTTTTTTCTGCCACGTTTGTCTCTTAAGGAGGTGATTGAACACTCAAAAGAGTTCTGGTGTAACTGGAAAAAAAAAAAAACGCTTCAATAGTGGCAGTATTTGAATGAAAGCCACATTTCAAAGGGCAAAATGTATTAATAGAATTTGTTACCAGTGGAACTTACTCTTGGGGGTTTTGTCTGATGTGCTGCTGTGTCATATTTGTACAAATTGGTCAAGTGTTTCATGCTGTTGCGCAATCGGTCTGTAACCGTTAGTGTGGTACTTTAGTGACGGTGCAGACTACTCACCCAGCAGCAGCAGTTTCACTTCTCTCGCCGCCTTCTCTCCATCTTCTCTCAGGTTTTTATCAATCATTTTAGACCTCTCGGCCGCGGCTTTATCCTCCTGACTGACTGTACACCCCATGGTTCCTAGTGCGCGCTTCAGGACTGCTGCTTAGTGGGGAAATATCACCAGGGAAAAAATAGATATCTATTTATGAGCTGTGTCCGAAAAAAAAGCCCTAAAAACAAGGACTGAAGTTGAGTAAAGGCGACTTCCCTTTTTTGATCAAACGTGACGGAGTCTCCTCCTGCGACGTGAACTTGGATTTCTAACGCATGGAATTCCCAAACAACTCGTTGGTTATTCAGTCAATCAGGCCAGCATTGGTGGTCTCTAATGAGAACGGAGAAGTTGTCCCGAAAACAAATCTCGAGCAACTTTTTGTGGACGGCTGCCTTTTATCGGATTCGGTAGTTCCTACAGCAGATCATTAGAGCAGATTAAAACACACGAGAACGAGCCGCACGAGAAGTTCAGCGCAAAAAAAAAAAGTATTCCAGCTGTTGAAAAGCGAGCACACGGATTCCTGCTGCCAGTGAGGCTACCAGACACACACTACCCGCTTTTCAGAGGAGGAAAAGGATGTGATTTTTTGGTTGTTTTTTTAAATCCCTATTGCTGTTGAGCATTCTCTCCCCGCGTTGAGATTTATCACGTTTGAAGCCACACCCGGAGCCGCCGTGAAGTTCCCCTCCGTCCGACACACAAACAGCGAGACAGCGCCGGCGTCACCTCCCAACTCCACAGCAGCAGGGCCAGCCCTCAACCAGCAAAGAAACGCCCACTCCGAGTGCTTCATGGGAAATGTAGTCAAAGGCGGGGGAAACGTTTCATTCAAGAGCTGCCGTGCAGTTTCATCTGAATTATACTGCCTCAAGTGGATACATCTGGGCTCTATGTGATTCTACAGTTGAGAAGAGAGATTAGAGGTGTTTTTTAATAGCTTACATTTTTGGGTTAAAGCTAGCACCATTAATCAGTGTACCTGTGGAAGCCCCCCCCTTTCACAACCTACTGTTTTAATACATACAACAGGAATGTTTACGTAGGTAAAAGTAGAAATACCACCGTGTAAGAACACTCAATTACAAGTAAAAGTACTGCATTCAAAGTTGTACTTTACTAGCTACAAAAAAATATGAATGCCTAAATGTAGCCCTCTTGAAATATATAAAAGTAAGAATACTGCAGAATCTCCTCTCTTAAAATGTTATATTGATATAGATATGTAATTGATTATTATTATTGATGCAATAATACACAAACATCATTGTAATGTTGTAGCTGGTTGAGAGATGGAGCCGTTTTAACTAACTATAGGTCTAATAGGTTTGACAGAAAAATATGTTTATTCTTAATCTGCAATGTCATCTGAAACTACCTTTAGGATAACATAACTCCACAGCTAATGCCAACCACAGCACTTTAGTGTCACCTTGTGGACCGGCTCCTGACCCTCAAGAGACACATTAACAACTCCCTTTTCTTACACCTTTTTGTCCTACAAAGTGTTACTGATATTTAAATATTACATTTTTCAGGTTATATAATGCTTACACCTTAGCCACAGTGGTCCATTTAAAGCTGTTGACATTTTTCGTTGATGTTTATTTGTATTATCATCATTCGTGGAATTAACGATTTATATAAAATACAAAGAATAGTCTTGAAAGTCTGTCCATATTCAATCTCCTGTTTCCAGATGGCCATATCTGACAGATGATGAGAGATCAACGTGTTGTTACCTCATTATCTTTATTGCAACATTGTTTACAGTACAATAACTGCCAGCATCAAAGAGATACAAGAAAACCAACATGAAATGAAGGACAAATGATTACATTTATATTTTTAATTGGACTAAAACTTTAATAGCTATCTACATTGTACAAACTAGATATGCATATAGAATATAAAGGGTATACATTTATATACAGTATTTATAAATGCTGGCAAATATTTAATATGTTACTATTCAATCATACACATTTCAATAAATCACACAAAGAGGGAGATTAACAACACTGAGTTCTAAAAAGAGGTCATCAGAGATCATCTTGTATCCGCCACTAACCCAGTGTATCCCCTCACTTTGTTGCCTCATGTTTATTTCTATTTTTTTGCATGTTGTGAGGTTTACGTGTGCACCATTGAAAAACTCACCAAGATCAAACCAGGAACAGGACGTTGGGGATAAATATAACACTTGCATTGGTTAAACAACACCAAACACTATGTTATGCCCCAGTGGCTGATTCACATGATTCCCTCTGCATACACTTACATTAAGACAACCAAATATATAGATACAATGGATTAAAAGAGGTTTGTTTAACCAATTGACTGGACAGTACTGACTTATCCTCACGGCACTCACTGTCATCTGGTGTAACAGAGTTGATCATAAAAAAATATATTGAAATATATGCCAGTACACCAGCTCACTAACAACTCAGAGTTAAAAAGTTACTGTCTGCCAACAAGCAGCAAGGAAGTCAGAAACAACCCAAACTTTACCACTGATGATATGCCACTGACTATAAAAGACAAATATAAGAACAGAAACCCACATCAAATCAATCATTAACAGGATTTGTATTTCATCACTGGATCAGATTCAACAAAATAAACATTAAACATGAAGTTCAAAACAACAGTTAATCTATCAATGGCAGGAGAGGAATACTATAATTATACTTGATCAGAGTATAGGTCCAGGTGTATCAACACTAATGCTTATATAGTTCAAATACAGTGGAGCCATGTTTTCTTTTTTAAACGACACGGACACCAGTACATCCAACCGATTAGTTGTTTCAGCCACAGAACGGAGCAGAGGAGGAAACGAATGGTAGCAGGGGCTCACAGGAAAACGAACCGTAACATTATTTCAAGTAATGTTTGAGAAGACATCCATATTATACCATCGATGCATTGCTAAATTGCTCATAATCTACATTAGATTGATTACATCACCAACGATTTAGTTACACAAAAGGGACATGCCCTTAAATCACATCTATCGAATATGGGATTTGCATTTGCTTGTGTTTAATCGTATTAATGACAACAAGACGTTGTGCTTATCAGCGGAAAGTGCTATTGCTAACCACAAACTTTTCAAAATTGTTAAAGAGACAGTCATCCCATGTCTGTCATTTCTGTTAGGGATCAAGCTTGTGCTGGACACAGAAATATTTACAGACACCAAACTGTTACTAACCACTTTGTGAAGTGACCCTGTTGTTGTTGTTTTTTGGTTATCTCTGATTACTTCCAGTAAATGTTCAGAAACAACACATCTTTCAGGGAAAAAAAATCTTCCCTCCATCATTACAAACACTGAGCAGTGACTTTTGTTTTGTTTTCATTTAATTTATCACTTTGATCTGTACAATCCAACTGATGAGGTCTTCGGTATATACCATTTCTTTCTTTCATTTACAGCACAGTAACACTGAAAAACAGAACTGCACACACACAAGGCATTGTTTTATGTGGTGATCTGGACAGCCATGAGTCATTTAAAAACCTTCCTAACCTGAAATGACGAGCTGAGGATCAGGTTCATCAGTCCATCCTGCATCTTCTGAGATTCCTAATAAAAATATACATCTTGATCATATTGTGTCGGAATGTTTTGATAAATGTGCTCACAACACTTTACCACATACTGTCTGTGTGCTTTAGCACCCCGCTCTGTCACAGGCGAGAAAGTTGACAACTCCAAACCTTAAAATAACCACGTTAGTGGAGTAGGAGCGAGAGGGTGCACACACTAAAAAAAACAGTTCAACATTTTCCGGTCTTTTTGCTAAGCTAAGCTAACCATCTGTTGGCTGTAACTTCAAATGTGCTGTACACGGCATTGAGAGTGGTATAAATTTAAGCGTATTTCCCCAAAAATGTTGAACTATTCCTTTAACTTATCTTTCTTTCTGTGCAATAGCTTTTACCACCACTTTCATCTGCAGTTACACAGAGTGACAACTATGTAGTTATTCAAATAACTTAATAATAATAATAATAATAATAGACGTAATAAATTAATAATTGTCCATCATTGAGTAGATTTTTGTCAACAGTTAAAATGGAGGTGTCTCAGATGGTCTACTCTAATCGGAGTAGCAGATTGCAGATCATATATAATTTTAGGGAAAAGACAGGGATGGCAGTTGATCACAACCGACGCAGGGACAGGCGTATAATGATAGCTGCTTTCTATATTGTTACTTATCTAGTTTTAACATCCATCTCACAAAGCACAGCCTCCAAATGTCAACATTAATCTTTATGCACGTGGCCAATATTGTAAATTCAACGATCAACTTTCCAGTCAGTTAGACCGGCCTGGATCTGCAGTCACTGGTCACGGTAGGGCATGTTCCAACGTCAAACATAATTCAAAGTAAAAACTTTAACATCACAACACAGATCTAAATCAACAATATAAAACCTGAAAAAAATAATGGAAGGTGGTGCCTAGTGGCCACTGCTGGCTTTGCTGCTGCCTGATGTCCAATCAATGATGATAAAGCTGAGGCTCATTATCATAAACAGGATGCCTATCCCAGCAAAACAGACGGCCTAGAAGAGAGGAGGAGTGAATGAGTTAAAGAGAGTGACGAAAGAACAGGGGATAGAGAGATTATCGTATCACATCCTTTTCAGACAGCGTCACAATATTTACAGTAACTGCCATCGTATGTCATTGAATACGTGAATGGCTTTAACCAGACATCTTTGTCTGTGGAGGTAAAAATGTGCGATGCAACGATACCGATACTGATATCGGACATCGGATATGGGTCCGATACTGACTCAAATAGCTGGATTGAGTATTGTTAACAATATGCCACTCTGATATCGGATACAATTATTTAAATTTATCATACTGCATTAAAGCGATAGTTTGGATACGTTGAAGTCGGGTCGTAGGAGGCACTTATCCACAGTCAGTGTAAACAGACAGTAGATGATGGTCGGCACGCTCCCAGTTTGGAGAAACAGACAGAAATACCAACACAAGAGCAAAGCAATGTACTGCTGTGGACAGAGTCAGCGCCAAAACATACTTTAGCCACCTAGGAGAAAGGCTTATCTAAAAAAAATCAATATCCCTTTAAGTGTACGCCATACTGAGAATATTTTCACCGCTTTATCTTGTTGACAGGCATTTCTAAAAGTGAAACTTATTAATGCTCTGTACAGTATGGATAATTCACTTTCAGTTCCCATCAGTAAGTATTCTAAATATAGAGTATACTTAAATTGATATAGATTGTTTTAGAAAGCCTTTCTTTTAGCTGGATGAACCATGTTGTGATGCTGCCCCCGTCCACAGCAGTGCATGGCTTTGCTTCCGTGCTGAGTGCTCCTGTCTGCTTCTCCAAACTGAGCGTGTGATGACCATCATAATCTATTGTAAAAAAATACACTGATAAGGGATATATACCATAAACATCCCCACTTCAAAACACAAAAACTATCCCTTTAAGTTTCTCTTTACATTTGATTTTAAAGAATTGCGACTAACTCAAAATAACTGTCATGGAAAAAACAATACGTAGGAACAGAATTTAAAACAATGCTACATTATACCATATAAATAAATAAAAAATATATATAGATTTTCATTCTTTAAATACACCCAAAATATCATTACAAATCTAAGCACGGTGTATATACTGTTATATCCACCGACCCTTTGTATATAAAGCAACCTGTTACATTAATCATTCTATATTTATCTATGTTGTCTTACTGTCTACAAATGTCATTGTTGTCATGCTCACCGAACCCCAACCTAAAGTTACTAATTTGAATTTATGTTTTTCTCATGGGATGCTCACCATGACTTTGGGGAATGAGCGCATTGGCTCCTCTTCTTTGGGAACAATACGAATGTAGAAGATAGCAGGGAATATGAAGATGAGACAAGGGGCAGATGTGGCACCTGGAAAGCAGACAAAAAGCAGAACATTATTCATGAAACTGATTTTCCGTGAATTCTCACTCCCTTCAGGGCCCTATTCCTCGTACGTCGCTCAACTAAGTCGATCAAATGTCCAATGATCCAGCTTGAATTAGCGAGATGATTGAAGGCAGGCTATCTCGGTTCCTCAAAGGCTGATCAGCGCTCAAACAGTCTCGCTAAGTCGAGCAAGACCTCAGTCATCAGGATAATTGGGCGTGCCCGTTTTACGTCAAAGGGAGTAAGCATCGATCACCGAAACCATGATTTTCTAACAGTACAATAGCGAATAAAGTAAAAGAAAGAGCGTCTTTTTTCTCCGCTGGCGAGCAGGAGATGATCATGAACGCATATGAGGAAGTCAAGACCATAATCATGGCTAAATCTAACACCGCCATCCCTTCCGTTGGTACGGCTTGCTTACGAAAATTACGTCACAAACCATGGCCGTTTTTGGTATCCCAGCATGCACAAAATCCTCATCTTTGCAAAGAAAACATCGATTTTCTTTTATTTTTTATGGATTTTTCACAAAAGGAGCCCAAACAAACACTGTCCACAGTCGCCATGACCGCTGCAAGTCAGGTCTTGCAGCATTTCGACGGCAAAAGATACATTACAGACCCGAATGTACTAGTGAATGTACTAGCGGATGTTACCATGGAGCTAGCGGCTTCAGAAAAGGCTAGTACTTATAGTAGAAACCTAATACTACTTTTTCATAAGCTGTCAACCAACGTGTTCATAGGTTTCACTTTTCACGTGCGTTTTTTTTCTGATGAATCTTTTCATGGACAGAGGATATATGTACTGTATGCGCTTATGTATCATACTATACATGTGTCTATACATGTATGTGTAGATTACCATATAGAACTAGGAGTTTGAATATGTGTGTGTGAATCTGTGTATGGGCGGATCAGTATGTATATTATTCATAATCAGACATTCAATCAATTGAAGCAGTGAAAAGAAATTGTGTGATTCTCTCTATTCTTATCATGAGTACAATAATGATATGCTATGGTGTACTAATAACACTGTCATATAATTATGAGTGCTTTCAAGCCCCATGTAGTTTAACCAGCCATCAAGAGGACATGGGAACAAGTAAAAACTAAGCACACAAACATGATTCAGAATGGTGAGTCCATACAATATGTGCCATGGTAATGTATTGAACACATCCATAAGTTTCTTAAGCACCAAATAAACTTTACGAACAGCACGGCATGCAGCGGCATCGCCGACACTGTACAATAATGTACCACTCGCAAAACAGCTCACGGCTATGATCCAGTCTGTGAGACGGTCAATGCTCGTGTGGTGTTCACAATGTATGACTCGAGAAGGTCTTGTTAATAAATGATTCCTTGTCTTCAGAATCGATAGCGCTCGTATAGGAAGTCATCGTGATGGGATAAGGGATCTTGGCGATCTCGGTCCGTGTACGTTTTAGTCATCTGTTTTACCGTTAAAATACGGACATTTCCGTATTTTCGTTTCATCGAATGAACGGTAAAACAGACGATCAAAACGTACACGGACCGATCTCGAAGAACTCTCTCCCTATAAAACGCTAATCTAACTAATATCGCTCCTTCATTAATGGGATGAGGAAGGGAGATGACATTTTTGCCGGGGGAGTGGTGAACTTATCCATCTTCCTTCAGCTTGAGCCTGCTCTGGAGCAGGTTCAAGCTTATTGATGTGTTGCTATGGTGATTGAGCTAAACCTGCTTCGAGGAACCGGAAAAGCCTGATATATCCGATCTCATCCTCAAACTTATCTCGCTAATTAGTTAGCGACGTACGAGGAACAGGGCCCAGTTCTCATTAAGTGCTGCTGCAAGTCTGACAGCAGTGTAGTGATATGGAAATCAGAAGAAATGGAAGGGAAATAACTTGCACGCATAATAATCTACTTGCATGTATAAAATAAAATATGAATATACATGCATAATCCGCTAATATATAGGCTTTGAAGAGATCACGGAAGCTATACTCAGGATTTGTCAGGGTGCATCTTCTAGTAACTGAGTCTGTCTAAATGTCCCAGCCAGTGCTGCTCCAACTTACCAATGACCCCAAAGATGCCCAGGATGTTGGGAGCAAAGATGACGAGTAGGTTGATGAAAGTGAGCAGAACGAAGGCAATGGCGGTGTGACGGGGCCAGTTGAAGGTCTTGTTGGGAAATGCCATCTGCTGGATTGCTCTTCGCACCTGATTATAACAAAAAAAAAAGGGGAAGCACTTTTCAATTGACACTGCGTGAAGAAAGTAACGGAAGTGAGCCAATGTGTAAACTTGAGGTGCTAAAATCGTACTTACAGGAAAGAGCACAATGGGTACAGTGAGTGTGACAGCAGTAAGTACAGCCACACGCACACACAAAATCAAAGTGTCATACGGGTCAATGCGACTGTAGGTGTGAAGCAGCTCTGGTTCCACTTCACCTGAAAGAGATTTAAAAAAAAATAGAGTAGTTTGAATGAAGGAAGAACACTTGTCCTTTCCTCATATAGTGATAACATTAATCAACAACGTCAAATATTAATATGAACTGGTATATATTAAAACAATACAGATAACAATAATGCAAAAATCATGCTTTATTAACATCCTAAATATAGGTAAAATGCT
The DNA here is from genome assembly GCA_032191485.1 of Leptoclinus maculatus. Classification (NCBI taxonomy): domain Eukaryota; kingdom Metazoa; phylum Chordata; class Actinopteri; order Perciformes; family Stichaeidae; genus Leptoclinus; species Leptoclinus maculatus. Next base: position 12,480,011 of record JAVDOI010000006.1, read on the forward strand.
ACTGTATTTAATAAAACCTTCATAAATCATGATATCTTTTCATTGCAGTAGATTACATTAGTGGTATATTTGGTTAATGTAAGGTCTACAATATGACCACTAGAGGGGGGAAATGCATCACCATAGTTTTACGGCCTTCAGGATGACGGTTCTGTTAAGACATAGTGATTCAGACTTGTGCTGATAACCTTGTGACATTAAATTAAAACAATCAACGTAAATGGAAAAAGAAAATGAAGAAGCGCAGTGAGATAGATAGAGATATATTTATAGATAGATAGATAGATAGATAGATAGATAGATAGATAGATAGATAGATAGATAGATAGATAGATAGATAGATAGATAGATAGATAGATAGATAGATAGATAGATAGATAGATAGATAGATAGATAGATAGATATATTTATAGATAGATAGATAGATAGATAGATAGATAGATAGATAGATAGATAGATAGATAGATAGATAGATAGATTTATAGATAGATAGATATATTTATAGATAGATAGATAGATAGATAGATAGATAGATAGATAGATAGATAGATAGATAGATAGATAGATAGATAGATAGATAGATAGATAGATAGATAGATAGATAGATAGATAGATAGATAGATAGATAGATAGATATATTTATAGATAGATAGATAGATAGATAGATAGATAGATAGATAGATAGATAGATAGATAGATATATTTATAGATAGATAGAGAGCTAGACAGACAGCTAGATACACAGACAGACAGATAGACAGACAGACAGATATATAGATAGATAGATAGATAGATATATTTATAGATAGATAGATAGATAGATAGAGAGAGAGCTAGACAGACAGCTAGATACATAGACAGACAGACAGACAGACAGACAGACAGATATATAGATAGATACATAGATGGATGGACGGATGGACGGACGGACAGATTGATAGATAGATGTGCATAATGTTCTGCAATGGGAGGAGGACCAGGCCTCACCATAGAACGTTAGGTATCCAAAGAGGGCAGCCAGAAAGTACATGACGTACATGACTGCAATGGAGATGTTGGCCACATGCTGCATCTTTTTCTTGGTGGGACTGAAATCAGAAGATATTGCCATGTGATGTCTCACACACACACACACACACACACAAAAAAAAACCAATCTTCAGTTGTGGGGCTTCTTTAGCTGTAGGAAACTGCAACAGGCAGGATGATACATTTTAACTAACAACATGCCTCATCATACAAGCAGTGTCAACGCATTTCAAAATAAAGTGAAAGCAGTGCGTGTGACTAGGTTATGATCAGCCAAGCACAAATCAGACCTTTCCTCTTTGTTATGCAACTGATTTATTGTCCAAAACTTTGCAGGAGTTTTCCATCATAAGAACATACTTGCGCAGCTCTGTGTAGATGGGCAGGACCTCGGGGTGGCACACAAAGGCGAACGCCAGGATGGGGATGGTGTAGGCAGTCTGAAAATGAACCCCAACAGGTCACCATAGATACAGCAGCGCCATCCCAGACGTCTTACCACCAACCTCGCGCTTTACTGCCCATTACTCCCTCCGATATATCACAGAGAGCTAATTGTTTCCCTGCGATTAACTTGGGCCGGGCCAAGTTTTAGCCTATTTAAGAATGCCTTACTTGTAAGCTGCTGAGCAGCAGGGATTGGTCTTTTGAGTCTGGGTTAGGAAAGTCTCATACATCTTTAAGGGATAATAAAGACTTGATATAAACAACCGGTCAGTATTTACAAATGCTCTGGAAAGCAACATTGTTTCAATAAAATGAAGTGATGTAGAGTTACAATAAAACAAATCAAGCATCCAGCTGTCATTACGAGTCCTTCAAGAGTACTTTCCTGTTGTGAATTGATGTACTGAGTGTACAAAATAAGGGTACTGAGAGAATTGTTACGTCTTTCCCATTTAATTCATTACCCATCTCTCTGGCCCACAAAGAGCAAACTTGATGATCTCACTGTAAGCAACAGAATGTCAAAGCAATTTGTATTCTTCCGCTAACAGGAGAAGACAGGTTGGGGGTCACTGTCAAATCTTTGATCCTTGCATTAATCACAGACTATTGTCTATCATTAACAGCTTGATAAAAGCCCGGAGTGCTTCAAACCAAGTGCAATTTCCATGCTTGGATTGTGAACCGTCACTGGCAACATGCTAAAGATGACTATGACATAAGTGGGTGGCGGTCAGTGAACATGACAGTGGAGGTGGATTTGCAGTTTCAGACCGAGTATCATGCGCAAAAAAAACCTACTTGTGAGTTTAGGTTGGCCATTTTGGGAATACAGGCAGGATCCGGATCCCCACCAGGATCCATGGCACTGATATTCAGCCCAGTGGCGGTGCTATTGAATGAAAAGTCCACAAATGGACACGGGGTATTGAACTTCTTGTAGATGACCTGTGCAGTGCAGAGGAGAGGCGTTAAGCAGCAACAAAGTCTGTGGGACACAGTTAGCATAAAGACAGGCTGAAAATATGGTACTGAGACAGAGACAGAGAGCGATGTGTGGATTACAGATCGCACAGCCAAAACTAGGTCAGAGAAAGACAAGAGAACCAACACAGCCTGGAACCGCAGCATGCAAACATTAGTCCATGGCAATGAGTAGAGAGAGTAGGGAATACTAAAGAGATGGTAGGAAGGGGGGAAACAAGTGTTATGGACTGATCCCAGTGCATGTGAATATGCTACCTTGATGTTTCTGCCAACAGACAAGAAACAAGAAGCAAGACATGATGCCTAGTTTACATGTAGGTATAGAGGACGTACCGAAATGAGGAAGAAAACCATGCAGCTCAGGGAGAAACCACTGGTGTATCCCAGGTATCCTAAAACACAAATGCTTAGGGTTAGGGTTTGAAAATAAACAAATGCTGCTTATTTCTAATTATTAATCACTAGTGAGGTACATTTTCCTTGTGAACTGTATCTTCTGCTGTATGTTCTTCAAGCCTTGTATTGAACTAGACTGATTTAAAAGTGCAACATAGGAGATTGGGAGCATTTCAATTGCCTCTCAGCGGCTCTCAACATGACGACGCCTCAGCCAGTGGCTCATAGCTAACGGTGCTAACAGCGCTAACCAGGATTTATGAAGAGAACTTGATACGGCGTCCGTCGGCGCACACAGAGGGAGAACGACTTTATTCTCTGCTCAGACATTACTCCACTATATCTTTACAAAGCTATATTAATGTGAGTTGTATATTGCTCCTTTAATGTGCTGGGAGTCGCAGCTCATTACTGGATTCTAACTGCACCGACTGGCTCAGCAGGAGACAATATGCCCCCTTTTCTCACTTCCAAACTCTCTCCTTTTGTTCCTCTTTCCATCTGTTTTTGTTTCATGTACTTTCTCATCTAAAGCGCTGAAATGCAGAGAGACCCACATGACTCTTGACCAAAGACACATTGGATTTGTGTGTGTTAAAAGAACAACAAAGGCTTATTTATTTAGAAAGAGTCTGCAGTCTCGCAGTGCATTGGCAATTATCAGGCATGGCTACACAATGAATTCAGGTGTGACTTGAAGATGCAGGGGCATAAGCCATGTACCAAGGGACATCTCAGGAGGACAACAGTGGGAATGGTCATGGGAAGAAGAAGAGAGGGGGAGGGGAAAGACTCTCTCTGCCAGTGAAAATGTGACTTAAACAAATGCAGAGTTCAGCTCTAACATGGAAGCTCTAAAATAAAAACGAAAACATCCAGGATCTCAAACCATTGCATTACGCCTCTTAAAATACCTAAAAGGTATGGCATTAATTCAAGGAGATCAAGGATTAAAGGTAGCTAAGGAAACTGATATTCAAGCACAAGACCAAGATCCAAGCCTTGAGGCTGAAGTGTCCTTGAGCAAGTCACCACATAAAACTCTATGAGCTCCTTTACGGCTTCTAGCCCTGCAGGACGTTGGGATGAAGTAAGTTGGCAAGCAAAGGCCACATTTTATAAACAATATTCATGGCTTAAAATGACTGTAATGTAATGTAATTCCCATATTTTCATATCTGAGGACTTTAAGTATTTTCAATTTGATTTAAATAGTAGTATAGTTGTGTTAACATTACAAAACCATTTGTTAAAGCAAGACTTTGCAACTTTTAAGAGAAAACATTCTTCTTCTTTTTTTTTTGCTAAATGCTAAACAGTAGTCCAGCATTTAAGATAATCCCGTAGTTGTCGTTTGCAGCTGCAGTGGCCGCTGTTACATAGTCTGGATTTAACCGATTCATGCACAACGTAACACAACACAGAATTTGAAAGTAAGCCCAGACTAAATCACTAATGAGATGGGTATCCCACTGTGAGAGGGACGTGATATACTTACCTAGCTGTTTCATGAGAGCCAGAGGTAATATCACTGCAATAGATACAATGATCACAAGGTAGTTCCCGTTCATGTACCATTCACTGCAGAGACGAAGAGAATTAAACGTATTGATTTAGAATTACTCGGCTCAAACGCTCCTCTCAATCTCAATCATGTTAAGCATTTGCACTGTGTCCGATATTGATTGAGAAGACACAGGGGGGGGGGGGGGGGGAAGTGGGTGAACAGCTAGAAACGTAGGTGCACACAAATAAGGCTTACATGGTGGAAAAAGCAGTTACTGATTGAGGATTATTTTATACCTCCACCAACGATGCCAAGAATTTTTATTCACAGCTGAACAGAAGTGAACACGAATTAATCACTGGTCGCCATATAATCAAATATCTAGAGTGGAAAACATAAGCCTCTTTCCTCCCGGTACCACTGGACACTAAGAACTGTGGCTATAGCTGGGACACAGAGGTCATGTCCTCTGTATTGTTTACAGGAACATTTTTAGGAGAGTTAAATACAACACACAAATTACCCATGGTAGTTTTATACTAAATATTTAAAAACTCGACAGCAGATAGCCAAGGTGTGCAGAAGGTTTTGAAACACCATTTAGACAATCATCTTTGAGATATCATTTAGAGAAAATTTAACTAAATATGTAATGAAAAATAAAATACACAAAATTAATGGTCAAAACATTTTACAGACTTTTTTGATGGCGAGTCAAAAAATTCTTAGAGGGGTCCTGGCTGAGAATTTAATAAACATATTATCACAATACTCAAGGATATGAGTGACTGACTGCATCACTGAATGGCTGGCTGACTGGTTAGGGCAAAAAAAAGAATATTATACTATATTATATATATATATTATACATTATACTTTTTTATAATTGTACTTGTTTACTCCTACTACTTAGCATGGATTACATTGACATGGTGTCCACTGACTGACACAGAGGGTAGTGGAAACTAACATTTAAAGGCAGTGTAGCTACATTCTACTGCCAAACAAAAACAAAAAAAACATCATGACTAAGTGGATGACATGTGAGACGTGTGGCAAACCATATGACAGACAGACTGACACATGTTGCTGCTTCATGCACAGCCATGTCGAGGAAACAAACCTCTGTGAGCTATTTTTAGATTGACACAGTAGGGTTGATTCATTTCTTGACTTGTATTACCGTAGGTGGGAGGCTCTGCAGAGATGTTTTTGGCCACACACACACATACACACATACACACACACACACACACACACACACACACTTCTCAAAGAGAAAGAGGCTCATCTATCCTGTTGTCATCCTGCCCTACGGCCATCTGGACCAGGGTCACAATATATCTCACCAACTCTGATACACACTCACACAAAAACATACAATATTTTACAAACACGCAAATGCACAATCACTAATAATCACAAACGGTAATAAAAGCTTGATAAGCAGATATACGTGTAACACTCTCGACACTGAAATACCAGCGGCTGACTGGTTGAACAAGCACACAGACACAGCCTCAGGTGCGTGTGAGCTGACCAGGGTCAGCAACACACACACACACACACAGAGACACAAATAGACACACACTAATGTGTGTAGCAGGAGGACAAAACAGAAAGCACCATACAATACAATGCAACGGCCATGTGACAACAACTGTCACATGGCCGTTGCATTGTGGCAAACTACCACAAATCTATGACACTGTTAATAATCACATTCTATTATAAAGTAGTATTTGTTGCAGAGCTATTGTGTTTTCTTGCATCGGATTGTGAGGTGTCCCTGTTATTTTGTCCACCCCGTGGTACAGTTTAGCAATACAAACACAGACCCATTGACGGGATGAAATGCCACTGGGACGATTTAGTTTGTCATTTAAAATAAACAGTGATTGTTGACCGTGTCCCAGATCACTGCTAAACAGAGAACGCAGAGCTGACACCAGAAAACACTGTGGACATGTTGTCACAGTACATCACCTCTATAGTGACTACATGTAGCGGGACACATCAATCTAAACATTTACGAGCAAACGTGGTAGCACGTAATAGATTGAGGAAAGCGCAGTTCATGCACTTTTATAATAAACTCCCATTTCTCCCCCTTCCTCCTCAAATACTTCTCACAAACGATGAAAAGTAGGTGAAGAGAGGCTCTAACTGGGGTAAGGGTTAATGTGTAAGGGGGTAACATCACACTTGAAATCCCATCCAAAGAAGTGAGTGTTGTTTGTCTCTGAGGCCACCTGCACTGGCCAGTGATATCCCATGGTTTACGTTTTCAGCCGTGGAGTCGAGCTGTGTTTTGTCAGTGTCTGTGCTGCTCTCCTTCTCCAGGGTCGCTATCACAGCTGTTCTCACGCCAGGTGCTCCCTACATCCTGAGCATCACCAGGCCCGCCAACTGGCACAGCCTGACACAACTCTTTGTTGAGGCTGAAATCCTTGTACACGCAGGACGGCGGCATAAGGTCATAGTGAAGTGGCGGGATGCCCACTAGAATGTTTTTATCATGAGCAGGTTACTTTTGAACCTTTAGGAGGCATGGCAGTGTTTACAGATGTGACACTGATCCAGATGTATGTCAAGCATTAATTCAAGTGAGTGGAATTACTTTTATTTCAATCAAGTTTCTTTGGCAGCGCTGTAGAAAGATACACCAGCTGTTGTATTTCTGACCAAGTAGCAGCTCAAGGAGTGTTTGCTGTAGTGTTAAACTATACTTGCGATTACCACCAGGGACCATGGGCATTTCTAATAAACTAGGACTGAAATCTTCAGGATTACAAATTCAAAGATATTGTTTCGTGTGAAGTTGAGTGAAATAATGAAGTATTTGATTTGTTTATTTTTTGCCAGTGATTTTCTCACAAGGATCTGAAGTCTTATGAATGAAAACCTTTATGTCATGTATTGACCACTCACCCTTCAGGTTTATCCACCATCAGAAAGGCCTGGATGACCAAAGGAAACTCAGACTTGACTATGTACAGGTAACTGGACATGGCTGTGGAAAGGAGATACAAACGATGAGTAAGTATTCAACTACACGGTTACTTATACAGTAATACTCCCAAGCTTCCAATCACATAATACATTTATCCCAGAAACGTCAGAAGAAATTTAAAAAATGTGTAAATGTGAGGACAGATGGCAGGTGTGACCTCACCTCCAATGTTCTGCAGCGTGATGGCAATACCTGCCGCCATCTTCCCCGGGGTACCAAAGGCCCTGTAGCCGAGCTGCTCATACGCACGAATACCTGAGCCACAAAAGCCAGATAAAAAGCATTTTATCAATGTGTTAAATCCATACTAACAAGGTCTAGGACTGTAAATCTAAGTATGGTCATACATTACAACTTGTTGTGCAGCAGGTCATAGAGTATTAGGTGTTCACACGCTGCAATCTTATCACATCTGACTTTAGAGGGTAATTTAGAGGTTTGGCTATTTTGCAGATAAAACCACCTTTGTTGACAATGAACAGTCCTACAGGAGAGAGATGAGAGAGCTTTCCCTTAGGTGCACTAATAATAACCGGTCAATGTGAGCAAAATCAAAAGTGATCAATGATTAAAAAAAGAACAGGACCACCTACACAGATGGTGTTTCTGTCGAGGTGGTGGATAGTTTTCTATTTCCTCAACATAAAGATTTTCTAACACTATGAATTGGTCTAAGAACACTGACTGTATTCTGAAAAAGGCAGAGGCAAATGCTACCTTTTCTTAGATGAGATAACAAATGTGGTATCTCTACAAAAACCTTTTGTCAATTTCTATCTGTGCACTATTGAAAATATTCTTCCAGGAGGTTTAATAGTGTTGTTTGGAACGTAACCTGAAGCAACTCAGGAGGCATCCAAAATAATAGGAAGCAGTAAGTCCTTCCTGGATGAGATATATATGATGTCAGGTGCAGGGAAAGAGCTCAAACCACTGCTACCATTGGGTTAAGCAATAGCGTGGCATCGATGTACACTCATTTAAAAGACAGCAAATTTCCTACTTACTTAAACTGAACGTTTTTATTTTTGCAATGTAGTCAAGATCTTAGGTCAACTGGCTTCCGTTTAAAGTGCCTTCTATCAGTGCAGAGGCTGGCCAAACAAACCTGTTCCAATGTACTCCATGGTCCTGGAACAATCTGCAGGCAAGGCTTATACTTGAGACTCTTATCTTTTTTAATTATTTTCAACTTAAAATAAAGGAAGTGGTCACTGCTAGCTGCAGATGCTTTAATTAACTGACAAAACATGACCAAAATGCTGCCTTGTTAATAAATACATATTCTGATGTTGTTGTCCTATTATGTAGTGGATGCTGCTATTTGAGTCTGGGTCTCACTTATCTGGGCACAAAAGCAGGAAGCCATAGTTTTCTGTTCTATCTAACACTCTGTGTGTACCAGCAGACTGTGTATATTCTGAACATGTCGATTAGAAAGCAGCCAGGGCACAGGGTATTCATTGAATGGAAATGCACTGGTTGCATTTAAATGCAAATGATAATACAATGCATGAATCCTTCAATCAGAAGATGCATATTGTTCAGGCTACATACATACCTACAATACCAGACAACTTTAGCAGTAAATGAATGGAATACGACGAGAGGACGGCCACCACTGTTAGAAGCACCCTGAAACAGACATGCAACAACAGACATTACTGACAGTATTACTGCCTCTTCTTTTACCTGCAAAAAAAATCATCATTATACCAAGAATTCTCTTTAAACTTTATATGTTACATGTTTACAGCACACATTCCCCTGCAGGCTATTTATACAGCTGCAGCATAGGCATACATTTTCTGCATGCCGGTACATAGATTTGTGTTGGAAGAGCAGAGTCCCTGTGGCTGTGCTTTAGCCTGGATTGTTACTCAAGCTGAGACAAGGAGGCTGCCCTGTCAGCCTCTCTGCCTCTCTGCCCTCTGACACAGTAAGTAAGCACGTACACACACACACACACACACACACACACACACACACACACACACACACACCAGATGGACAGTTTCAAGAAGAAACGTTTCCAACGCAATGCTGAGATTGACAGAATGAGGGAAAATCCTCTGTCAACATTAATCTTCTCATCTTTGTACATCAGTGTTGGAATAACCCACGTCAGTCACAACAACAGCCATTCCTTCCATTTTCAGTAATAGAGTTGTTTCCTTAAGAGGGAATAGACTCGCAACACACAGACTCATATTAACCGTTTTTACATGTTATTCCTCTTCTTGCATTCTTGTCATGAGGACTTTAGTGTCTTTGTTGTTTTTGCCTGTCCTGGCTCTCTGTCCCTGTCTCCAGCTCCCTTCCCCCAGGCCATGAACCCTCCTCTCACTCCCCAGATCTGCCGTCCTCTAACCGTCCACCAGATGCCCTAAGACTCTGCTGCCAGTCCTGCTCACCTGGCATCCTCTCCCACCTACACACCTGTTGCCACACATTTCCCTCATCAGCTGTGCCTGGCCTTCCCCGTCCTCCTCCTCGCCTGCATCTCATTCTCTCGTCAGACACTCTGCACATAGTTCTCCTCCTTGTGTTCCTTGTCAGATCATCATAATTGCTATTCAGTTTCTTGTTATCTGCAAGCTATCTGCTATCCTGCCTTCCTGTCTGCTGGACCCACTGCCATTTGGACTCTTGATCACTGTACGCTTTTTGAAAATAAATAGTACTGATGTAGTGATTACCTTCAATTATTTTGCGTATTTGATCATCAGATTTCTGTTTTGTTCCTTGGATATTGTTAATAATGCCAACATCATATTCTACTGTTGCAAATAATCCCAGTTGAGATTATGAAAAAGTGACTATTATTTCATGATATATATATATATATATATATATATATATATATATATATATATATATATATATGGCTGCTTCTGTTCTGACATTTCACTTTTTAGAACTTTATCTAACTTTATCTTGCAGAACAACATAAAGATAAACATATTTTTCAGTGAGGTATCAAATATGTACTGTTTTGGTATTGAAGGATCATATTGACACTAGTGTTGGAAAAATGACACGCAGCCCTATTCAAGATTATTTACATGACAGTAGCATGACCAAATAACAGAACTGGGAAAAGCTACTTTAACATTAATGTTCTTAAATTAGCCCATGAGGTGCACAAGCTACATCTTTTACTTGGATTTAACATCTGTCTCTAGTGGAGGTGTTTAAGAATCATCACTTAATAAGTGAGACTTTTGTGAGGATCCACAGCATGGGGAGGTTTTCTGAATGGGTCCCTGATCTACTGACTTTCCCTGACCCAGTCCACCTCATTCCAACTATTTCCGATTTTATTGTTACCATTGGCGACTTTAGCTCTCTCTCTCTCACACACACACACACACACACACACACACACACACACACACACACACACACACACACACACCATTCCTCTCTGCAGGCCGCACGTCTTTCAACTGGACTTCAACTCTTGGCCAGTTAACAGGGGGTTTTTTTTGGAGGGGGGGGGGGGGGGGGGGTAACACTATGTGAAAGAATGTTGGGCTGACTTGCAGTGGAGGATTTAGTTAGTCAAGTGGCAATGGGAGGAGGGATCTGCTGACAGTCAGACAGACTGACACACTTGGGTAACTGTAGCTCTGCTCACAGCTCTCCACCCCGCTGCATTCCTCGTGGGCCAAGACCACTGACCGGCTGAAGCCTCTGCACCCGCCAACAAAACTCTGTGTGATATGAAGCATCGGGCCATGAGGGAAAGTGAAACAAAAGACATTCCAAAATCTAGACTAACAACATCACTCTTCATTTCATTTCTTTTGAGAATATATTTATAGTTGTATGGTTATCATCCAAAAGATGACAAAAGACGATAATGAGCAAATGTTGACATATATGGAGTGAACTGATAGATCGACCCTCACTAAAGGTTCAGCAGACGACCCATCAGTGGAGATGAATGACAAAAAATACTCAGCAACAGGCATATTATTTTGCTGTTGGTGTTTATTTTGCATTTGTTTACCTCCCCGTGTTTGAGCAAACATGGTCGCCTCATTTTCAGGTCTTCTGTCCCCTTAAGGAGCAGGACCTAAGGTTCAGAATGACACTGCAAACAGCAGCCTGGAGTCCAAAAGAAAAATGGTAACTGACCCTGCCTGTATTTCTCAGTACCTACTCCATTGTTTGATACAAGATGGTGCAGATATTCACACAAAGACACGGCCTTTCATCCCTAACAAGACGGATAACGACGCGCTAACTGTTGCATTCAGTCACCTGCTATCAATTCGCACAGGAGTAGGTTACGTGTTTTCATCAGAGTTAAATGGGGTTCAACTCAGCTCCTGTCTTGGTGTCGAAGACGTTGGTGTTCAGTGACACAGAGTTCAGCCAGTCCAGACAGCAGACAGCGTGAAAAGCCACAGTTACACAACTCAGCTCAAAATAAGAAGCTTTCTTTAACACGTGAGATAAAACCTGACATGACTGCCTTGGAAAAAGAGCTCAAATCACGTCCTTGGGGAATATTTAAACCTAGCTTTACATTACTCCCAGATTGATTGAATCATGAAAGGTACCATGAATATGCTTTCACCTTTATGTTGTGTTGAGTTTGGTATGAAATGAACAAACTGCCTCTGGCCTACAAAGGGAGAGCGCATCAAGTTCTTCACCATGACTACAAATCCACTTAAAACCAAACCAAGATTTATACAAACATCCCAAAGATTGCTTCACCTCTCACTAATACTCTGTATTGTAATTTCAATTTAGGGATGCTTAGTTAACAGCAGTGCCTGCATTTTCTAAGAAATATAAATCTGGAGGGCTTAAATCTTTGTCAGAAAAATACTTTCCTCAGAACAGTTTCTGCACCGCACACCTAACAATCTCTAGCACCACCAGGAAGAGGTGTCGAAACAGCACGAGGAAAGTGTTGATGTTGTCAGTGCCATCTGGTGAGATTACCCTCTGGAAAAAAACAGCCTGATTATTCTTGAGAAAAAGACAGATCACAGCTGGAAACCTCCTGAAAAAAGTGAAGATTTCAAGAAGCAGTGAACGCATGAAAGACCTAAATGAGCATGCAAACCTTTGAGAGCCCATCAGTCCGATATTATACCACCACCACAAGTTTGAATTATATTCCACCACAGAGCTTCATGTTTGCATGTTTATGCAGAATCCAGCCACCATAAATCAATACTTGAGAAATGTCTAACCGACTAGATCCGGTCCGGCCGATGGCAGAAAATTCAGGCAGGATGAATCTGAGACTGATTGGATGGTCAACAAAAGTGCTGATGATGAAGCTACCCCACTACATGACACCCAATGAAATATGTGAAATATGTGAAATATGTGATATTTCCTAAGTCTATAAGCTTTAAGGGCTGGAGATATTCTGTATTTTTCTTATTGTCTGCACTCACTGCAGCTCGAATGTCAGAAGACCCTCCAGTGAATTTAAATAAGGTAGAAAAAGCATCTGCATTAAAATAGAAATGTTCAACCTGAAAGCTGCAGTCGACTATGACGTCTTTATCCTGACAGACAATCCTGCTTGCAGGGGTTTTTATACGTTAAGCCCCTCATATGTACAGCACATACGCCAACTGGTTCCAGGCAGAGAATCAACCACACAGAAACAATCTGCTTATTCTTGCATCCTTGATTACGATTGTGCCTGTTTATAGCGCGAGTGAATGATTGCCAGTAGCTTATTACTCTGGGCCTTTATTTATCAAACAAATGTGCCCCGTGTCATCGGCCTCTTTGTCACAACCAGGGACTACAGGACAATTACAATACAATTGGGTGCTATTTATGTGTGACTCACACCTCCGCTGGAAAGCGGGAAGAAAATAAGTCAAGACAATATCTGTGAGACTGTCAAGTCACTCCACCAATCTGAAATCATGGAGTTACATATTGAGTGTAATCTAATGCATTTGAATATCTTACAAAAACAGGACGACTCCTGTGTTGGCCATGGCGTATGCCAGTCCTAGGATTCCACTTCCCATGATCGCATTGCCAAGGTTGAAGACAGACATCCCAAACGAGGTTTTCCCCTCAAACTATAACCGATGCAAGACAGGGGAGAGGAATAAACATGTTAGGTCATCTGATCTATCAGATAGATAGATACTGTATGTATAGATATATAGATGTAGATGTGTATATACTGTGTATATAAAGATATAGGAATATTGAACTTACATCTGTAAATTGAGGGGTCTTCTTGTCCTCCATGCCCGATAAGAAGTCCTGGCTCTCTGGGAGGTTGGCCTCTGTATTCTCAGTTCTGTGGGGACTAATGGAAACAAATACTGTCAAAGCAGTAACACCACATTAAACAAAAACAGTCGATACTCATCATAAACTATGTCATTTCTTTTTTTTATAGAACAGGCTCTGGTTTAGAATAATTCCTTTACTGTGTAAAAGACACACACTACAATACGAACACATTCTCTGTTCCTCATCAACAAGCATACCTATCATTCTGGGCACTGTTGGGTACAGTTCCCCTACAAGCAGTGTAGAGAGAGTCCATCCATCACCCAGCGAGAGCACAAAGTGGAAAAACAACACCCTCAGTCATTATATAATCAGGCAAATAATGCAGTGAAGGGACCATCTATAAATGATCATCTGTATCTCAGAGAGAGATTTTAATGAACCAATCTATTACATAGTAAGGAGACACAAAAAAACATTGTTAGACAACCAGTGACATGACAATTAAGCATTTAGCTATCTCCATTATCCAGTAAAAATGAGTGTACCATGACCATCCCCAGGCAGTTAATGGACACACAGTGTTTGCTGTTACAGGGATTGTGCTATTTTGTGTCTCCACCTCATGTATTGTTAGCATCGAGGCCTTCCATTTAGGCAATATTTAGTATGATTCTTTTATCTGATTTATACACAACTCCAGGTAAATATTGCACATTATATCTTGCTTGTATAAGAGAGAGTCAGGTCCTTCTCGTGTTGAAGGAGTAAACATGAAGATTAGTAAAGGAACAGGCACAGGCATGCTACACATGACAACTATCCTATTTCACTTGATGTTCTGTTAGCACACGTGATGTGACGCATTAGAGAAAACACGTGAGGCCTTCGCTAAGTGAGAGCAACCGGTGAATCAAATCGCCTTGCTTAAATAGTGGCAAGAACAGCCTTATAAAAGAGAATGCTGATTGTTATTATTTGTAACAGCAATAATCTGTGAGCCTTAATGAATTCAAAATGTATTCCAAATATGAATGTAATAAATTACACTTGAGTATCGTGGTATTATATGTTGTGATACTGTATTGATATTTAAAAACACAATTTTCTTCTTACATGCTAAGATTTGTGGCTCAGATTGCACAAAAAGTAGTGTTATGATGTTGGACGTTACAGGTGTTACACTGTGATATGCAGATCCCAATGATCTGACTGCATACAAACTTTTTTTTACTCTGATTTTGTGTATATGGTGTTTTTACACGATGACAGTTTTCTACAAATTAGATTTAGAAAATCTCAATATATCGTCATATATTGAATGGTAACCCCTGTATCGTGATATGTATTGTGTCGCCAGATTCTTGCCAATAAACAACCGTAATTCTAAAGCGATCAACGAAGTAAGGAGGATTATACTCACTTTTCACCGGCCTCTGCAGGTGGTGTTTTGGCCGATGCTGTGATCTCCTCCTCATGGCCTTTTCCATTAGGAATAGCGTTCACCTCTGCAGGGGCAGTTTCCACAGAATCCGCTGGTTTATCCTCACTCATGTCTGCTCTGGTGCCTGCGTGTGTGTATGTGATAATGAGTCTGTTTAAATGTGTAGGTGTATGAGGCTGTGTGTGAGTGTTTGAAAGGTGCTCTGAGGTCTTTTTCCTGGGATCTGTGGGGAAGAAAAGAGAAATCACAAAATGTAGAGATTTGTGGTTTTGAATGGACATTATACCGTATAAATAGAGCGGGTCGTCTTTTAACCACAAGGTTAAAGGTTAGATTCCCGATTCCTATTGTCCACATGAAGTATCGCAGCGAGACACTGACAGCAGCCCACTGCTCCTAAATGCTGAGGATGGGTAATATGCAGAGCTCAGATTTCATGTATGTACCCATATATAGTATGTGGCGATCGTAATTAATGTACTTTGACAATTATAATAACAAGTCCAGCTCAATCACAAATTGACATTGACTGCATTGGCACTAGCAAGGCTTTCATTCCTAGTTTCCAACAATAAGAGGCACGTGAGAAGATAACGGAGGCCATCCTGAGGGCATTAAAGTGAGTCTGTATCTTCCTTAAGGCCCAACGGGGACGTGACTGAACTACAAATCACTCTAACAAAAGGGATGTCAAGATGGAAAACATACACCTTGCAAACCTATTAAAGTACTTACGTTACATATTGTAGTTGTGGCTTAACAAATGACGACAAATGAAGATTCTGACCCAATTGACCCCATTTAAAGCATGCCACAAAAATTAAAACTGTGTCTATACTGAGAACACCATTTACTATACTGATACTGTAAATATGAATGGGTGGAAAAAACAAGGGCAGCATGACCGTGAGACTAAGAAACATTTTCACTTTGCTAATCAATGGTAAAAACACAAAATCCAGCTATGTTAGTCAAAAATATAGAGTTAACAGTAAATGGACGTTTGGGCAAATCCAATGAATAATTGACACATCAACTGACAGGTCTACGCTCAGAGGAAACAGGGCTTTACAGAGAACTGTGACACACTGGGCTTTGCGTCAGGCCTCTATTTCCTGGGCATCCTGCTGTGGTGTCTAAGCTGACCGGCTGACTTGTGAGGCCTACAAAGGACGTGTATCTCCTGGATGCAGTTGACCAAAGCCCCCTATCCGGCAGGCCCTGAATGATCTCCTTTGCTCTGCTGCATAAACAGCAGTGGGGGCTTTAATGGAGAGCACGTTGGGGGCCACAGAGGAGGAACACGCACAAATGTTTGAACCCCCAGATGAAAAGAGAAGAACCAGCTAGGACCAGCTCCGAAACCAGTTCTAGCCGTCTTTGTGCCTTCATTTTTCTGCTTGTCACTTTTCTCCTGGTTTTCTCTTTTAGGGTTCAACTGAACAACAATGCTCGGGGGCTTCTGTACTACCATTCCTGGCAACCACTCAGCTGTCCTTTTTCCCTCAGGCCTCTTCCGCTTCACAGACTGGCCTTTTAAATGTAGCTTTTCTGCAATATCATTTTAACACATCAAACGCAGTGTGAGGCGATGAATACACCCTGGTCTTCGTCTTGCAGTTCTCTGAACCTGTCCTACCAACCACGTTGCTGTGAGCTCCACTGCACAGCCAAGCTTCTCGGTGTCTCTGGCTAAAGCCGGGCAACGTGGTTGGGCAGCAAAGCACAGTGCACAATGGCACATGTTGTGCGGTTTCCTGGGAACGGGTTGGAGAACAGTGCTACTATTGTGCCAGGCATCATTATACTGCTGGGGCCCCCTTGGCTGTAGTTCGCCAGACCACTCGAGAGGCTGAAAAGGTATTTCACTGGGCTCTAGTTGAAAAGACGCCACCTTGGATTCAGCAAATGCCAGTATCCTGTATTCATGCACAGTTGTAGCAGGGTTGCTGACGGTAGCAATGGCAGAGGCAGGGCCCTTGTCGAGGGACAAATCACTGCACAGAACCACACTGCCACTCAGATAGTCTACAACTCACGGGGAGGTTGGGGGGAGCCATTCAAAGACAATACGCGATGGGCTGTCCGGCTACAAGGGTGCCTCTTCAATGGCCTCGGGCAGCGGAGCTTTCAGCAGCCGTGATTGGACAGAGTTGTGGCTCCTACGATCAATATATTCAATAACAAAGGCAATACATGACATCCTTGGAAGTAGTTGAGTGAAAACACACAAATTCAGTGAGAGCCTCTTAATTTTAGGAAGCTTGTTCTCCGGTCCTCCGAGTTTCAAGCAAATGAAGGTGAAAATAAAGGAGCTGCAACACAGTGGGGAAAATCCTCATTTAAAAAGTAGGAAAACGTTTTGGCAAGCAGATATTCAAATCTCAATACCATGTATTATTTGCTAAAAAAAAAGATAGTTGTACTGAAATATTACAGATTCAGTTGAAGATGTGGATAAGATATGGATATCTTATGGGACAAATCCTGTAAGGTCAAGTTCAACTACATGTATTTGCACTACATGGAGTCAAACTAATATATAATGATATATTATAATGATATTATAACCAATTATTATAACCAACAAAATGAAGGAAATGAGAACAAGCACAAAGACAATTGAGTCCAGCCCCCCCGGGCTTGAACACCAGTTACCATAGCACCATTGTGGAATACAACAGAGGAAGAGTTGTGTGTCCATGAGGAAATGCTCAGCAAAACTGAAATGCTCTGTACTCTGGAGACTCCATGTCATCCAAAAACACATTTGCAACTGTCTGCTTGAGCAATTACTTTTTACCCTGATTTCAAAATGTCCCATATCTAAAAGAAAAACATTGCTGGGAGAGCAGATTTGTCAAAAGCATCGATGTAACTGAACCACAAGACATTTTTAAGATGTCCACCATTAATAACGTGGGTTTATTTTGTGTGTTCATTTTGAATTGCACCCTGCATCATGCAGAACATAAAGAGGCTGACAGGTTGATAATCAATCTGCCTCAGTAGTGCCCTCTGTTAAAGATACAGATCATCGCTTCTCAAGAGCAGAAGCACAGTTTAACAAAAGCTTCATAATAGAAAATAAAACAATAGCTGTATATAGGAGAAAATAAAATGAGAATAGACAATAGAAAGACCAGATGGAAAAAAAGATTATCATTAGAAATCCAATGTTTCCGCACTGGTATCCATCTGAAACCTATGCAAGAGTTAATCCCACTTTGTGATGCTCTTGGTGGGAGTAAATTAGTCTTTTCACAGCAACAGCAGAGGCTATGTTTATTCAAGCCTTCATCCAAAACAGCACCTCAGTTTGCCAACACACAGCGAGTGCATGCGCCTCAGTTCGCAGGCTCTGACGTAAGCAAATGTGCTGAGAGACGTCATCCCACGAGGAGGAGGCAAACGGAGCCAGGCAGTTCCACTGATTGTTATTCCTGAATGGATACCTGAACCAAATGACGCAGCGCATGCTGATTCTTCCTCACTTATTGCTATGCATGTGTGCATTTGTAGTTCATTCAGTGAATAATGCACTGTGTGTATTGTGTGTGTGTGTGTGTGTGTGTGTGTGTGTGCAGTTTATGCAATGAGTAATCTCAAAGTATAATACTGCCTCCTCTGTCACTACTTGATGACATTCTGCCCGTATAAGCTTTCTTAATTGAGTCTCCACTGTAATTTTCAGAGACTCCTAATCTGCTAAAGTGCATGTGGACAATCATTGACTGTTTTTCACTCTTTTTTTCCTCCCACCCAGGTCTATGGATGCACTAAAAGCAGAGCTAAACCGTTTTAAATGCATTAAAGAAGCTTGAATATCTTGTCTTCACATGGAATTTCCTTTAAAATCATTTACAGCGTCACCCCCTCTATGGGGGTCATTTGAAACCAAACCTACAGCAATTGAATGAAAATGAAAACTCACTTACGAAAGGATTTCGTTTGGTGGCACTACAGCATCCAAAGCTTTCTGCCCATGAACAGGAAGAGATTTCCTGCAGATTAAGAGATCATGCCCACTGATGAGCAGCTAATAGATCTATCAGAGAACATCTTATTGTAAAACAGTGAGCTGAGACTTGGGACCTCTGACAGTCAGGATGATAGAGTAGATCAGATCAGTGCCCATCTCGCTCGAGCGGGAAATCAGGATCAAACCGCCCAGGTCACTCCGCACTCCCTTGCTCCTGTATAAAAATAGCTGCAGAGGAGTGAATAGCCTCACTGTAACTCCTACGTCATGTCACACTCGGAGCTGTGTGTATGTGCCACTGTGCACTGCAGCTGGCTGAAATGAGCAGTAAACACTCCAACACTCCAACCACCATCTGTCTGTATTCTGGTTTTTCACACGAGGGTGAACACGGACATAAATACACATGATGAAAAACACACACACGCGACAGTGTAACTACGCGACGGAAACCTTGGATGAAGATACAGCTATCATCACCATGAAGGATTACACTTGGGGTAGAACAAGATGTTTGCAATATGTGAGATGTGTCTGTGTTTCTATGATACAAGGGCATGAAACGATTAATGATAAAAATCACTTCAATTAGGGATCTGAGTGGATTTTGAATGAATTGAGCAACTATAGTGCAGTGTTTTGTTCCCACCTTTCCAACAGCTTCGATTTGGCCCTCTGACAGTCTTCTTCTCCACAGCAATGAGGCCCATGGGTAGTGTAGTTTTATATATACGTAGTCATACCAAATCTGACGGAAAGTTGAAATACTCAAAAAACATACGAAACATAAACCTTTAGGAGCAGACAGATTATCCAGGTGTTTTCATGTTGAGGGACACTGAGGATATCATTTAAGTCTTCAATCATTCTCGCTAAGTAGAGCTCTGCTCAGGTGGACAATGAGGTGAGATTACTGCCTCCATGAACTAATAACAATTACAAAGCTGAGAGCTCCCGATCTCTCTCCCATTATTTCCTGTCATCCCTCTAAATGACCCTTTCTAAAGAAGGCAAAAACATGCCCCACAACAAAAGTCTTTTGTCTATTTTCTCTAGTGGTTTTAATTGACTTTGATAAATAACAGTTTTCATAACATCCACAACCAACTGAGCATAATATAGTAACTGTGTGTTCGAGTCTCATTAGACACTACTCTGTATCCTCTGTTTCTCTTCCTTTACAGTGTTGTCTTGCCATCTCTCTCTCTCTCCCTCTCTGCTGCTGGCCCTGAGTACCACTGTGATTAGCCAGCAGGAAGAATAGAAGACTAACTTCTAAGAGATGTGTGTCAGTTTGTGAGATGCTCCTCATCTCCAGGGTCCTTATAAGCTGTTGTGAGATTCACACGTCAAAGACTACGAAATGATGCGGGATGTGGTCTCTGTTTGGCTGTGCATTCAAATATCTACTGTCGTGAGGAAGGTATTATCTCACAGCAAGTCAAGTGTTTCAGAGTCGTTGATCAGGATTATTGTGTATGGTCAAAACAGGGAAAAAAAGAGATTGCAATAATTTGTCCTTAAACCTGATGTGTGTAGGTACTGTATGGTTCACTGAATGGTGAATTGCATGACACACTATCAACAAAACGTGTTCATTTATATATTTACACATAAAAGACAGCTGTTTATCATATGAATGCATTTTAAATAGCATCCACATGATGCAGTATATTATAGATAAGATCTCTGATGGATAAGTTTGAGACTGTTACAGAATGTGTAAAAAAAGAGGTTCAGAAAATGTGGGGATGTTGGTGACATTTGTTCCACCAATGGTTGCTCAGTTTCACCATGTATTTGATTTCCTGCGCTCCACACCCTGCTTTAATGAAACAGTCTGTAGGTAGCTTCTTTTTTTTTCCAATAATCCTCCAAAATTCCTATTGTAATGGTTAACAACAAACATGGCTTTTGTTAGCACTCACAGCCGTCAAGCTAGCAGCTTTTGGAAGGATTCTGTGACTCAGGCAGACAGACAGGTAGCCTCACTGTAGCTTATTACAGTCCTGCGGTAGCCACAGGTGCCAAGTTCTACTCTAGTTTTTGTCAGAGCTTTGGATTCACTGATTGCTGTCGGGAGAGAATTTCATAAATATAACAAAAAGTTTCTCAAATACATGACTTGTCTATATACTTGACACGCACACGGACGCAGATGATCAGCATAGTCAGAAAGACAAAGCGAGGAATTTATTTTACATTTGGAAATAACCAAACACAAACCTTTAGTTACACAAACAAAAGCGTTACACGACAACTACTGACCCAAATCCTCATGATTTAAGACACACGTTGTTTTCCACAATACTCCCTCTTTAACACTATATTTGTTGATTTTCTGTAGTCACTCGTTTGGTCACTTAGATTTGTGCATTTCCTCTCTGAGACTTTAAAGAGCCAATGCTCTACTGTTTTATCTCCTGGCCCTGCTGGCGTGCCGTAGCTCGGGTATGACGGGTGTGTGTACCGTACAAACCTAGAGCGAGGCACGAGGCAGTGTGGATCGTCTTTAGTGTTGACGCACCTGTGTGACAGCACCAGCCTGGTGACTCACTGAAGATGTGATGTATTTATAGAATCACACAACACTTTGTGTCACTCTGGCTCATCTCTGACACTGGACACCCCACAGACAGGAAGGGACACTAGAGCAGCAACGTAACCACACATAGAAGTCCAGAGACTTCTTAAAAACAGTGCAGGCGGGACAAGTGGAAAGTGCTGCTGGGATGAGCTTGAGGATATGAGCATAGCCCGATGAGACAAAACAAAGAGGAGCGTGGTAAGATGCAGGACTATAGTAATCAATTCCATGTTAAGGTTCAGATTTACGTACATGAACATGCCGGGAGCTGAGCTTTGCTTGAATATGCACTTTGAATGTAATTAGCATCTGATTCACTCAATGAGACGCACACAATGCACGCTGCAATGTCTTCATTAAACATTCAAAAGATATAGCGCATTAGCCAAGGTCAAGTCCCACGAAACCAAAACTTTTCATCCTCTTTTTGTTTGAGGCAATAAAATAGTAAAATATGGTCTTCATTTATTATTACTGCATGTATTTATCTATTCATTTCTTTTATTATTATTCAATTCAGTGCAGTTCCCAGTGCAATCTTTTTGAGATATTTCCATTTACAAGTAATTATTTGTGTGACGGTTATAATGTTTCATCAAGCAGACTTCCTCCTGTTGTTTTCACAATCCTCCATTAAATGCGTCTGTATTTGCCTTAGATGTCAGTCAAATTGTGGCTCCAGGCTGCCGTGCATGTTGGATACGTAGTAAAACACACACACACACACACACACTTCTCCAGGTCCAGAATGCACCTATAATAATGCACTAAAAGCGTTGTAAAATAAAGCCACTTGTTGATACAAATGCTGTTTACAGCAAGGATGCCGAATGCCATGTTGCTCTTGAGGTGATGAACTGCTTCGAGATATTTGACAGGTTATTACGATTCTGTACAGTCCTACATCTATTTCAACAACATAATTTGTGTGTAGAACAAAATGTTTCACTTGATTTGAATGTGGCCTAAGCCCTGTGGCTCCTCGGCTCACAAGCTGCCTTCATCACCTCTGTGCACAACACAGTAACACTGCGCTAGGCTGCTGAATAGGCAAAGCTGTGTGCTTTAATAAAGAGATGCCAGATTTTTGGATTATACATATTTCAAAAGAATATTAACCCACAATGTGACATCGTGTATACATTGTTTGTAGAAAGGTAAGTACAACTTGTTTGCCCTTTGATCATGTAGTCAACCTCGCAACTTCCTGCTTAACGTACAAAACGAGTCATAATTGAACTCCTTTATGCACTGAAAGAGTTTTCTTCACTCTGCTAAGATAAAATCAGGCAAACAAGTGTATCTACACGGTCCCACACAGTAGACAATGCTATGATGAAATGTTTATTCCACATACCGTCTGAATTATAACATCTGATGCCATATTTCTATTGTGGATTTGCCTGCAGATGCCATTTAAATACGCTAACTTTGGGACAGTCAATGACTGTCATTGTCCCTGTTAAATAAACTAAATAAATAAATAAATGGGGGTAGAGTGAGATGTCAGAGCAAAGAAGGTGTAGACTTAAAATAAGATATTCATACATACATTACAAAAACAGCATACATTTAGATAAGTGACGAGATAGAGATAACTGGGATAACTTACACATGTCACATGTGCTTCATTCATTCTATCTGATTTCATAAAGAGTGATAAGAACTGGTCTGGACAGGAACACAATGCTGGAATGGTAATGTTCTCAGATTGCTGTTGATGACAGCACTGGAAGCAAATGCCAGTATACTCACTGCCAGGCTAAGAGGCTTGCATGTCATGGTGAGAGCAAACACGATTTGCACACTCTTCAGAATTATTTTAGTACAACTGTATGAATATATATGAAGAATATCTGACAAAAACGTTATCACACGATACTGCTGACACACTGTGTGTGCAAATATGTCATCAAGTTCGGCATTCCACTTCCACTGGTTCAGATACTGATGTTGTGATGTTTTTATAAATCTGCTACTGATAGACTAACTTTTCTTTACACAACCAATAACTTAAATAAACATTTTTGATAAGGTTCCCTTTAATTATTTTCTTTTCACAATTTTGACCAAGAAATATAAAACAAAAATAAAAAATATGTATTTGTCACTACTCTGGTGGACAAACTATTAAATGGTGACTCTGTTTTTAAAAATATATTTGGCATTTCTGGACTTCCATCTCTTGTGATTTTCCGGCTGAAATATACCGATACCAATACATCTGGAAGCTAAGATCAGCCGATATATCAGCCTGGCCGATTTATTGATTTATTGATTGGGGTCGAATGGAAACTTCTCAAACGACTCCTGCAGCATTATCCACACCAAATATGTATATCCCATGAGCATGCTCAATACAGTAGGTATCTCTGCAACACAATATACAAACATGTTTGATATAACACTGTGACCTCTTGCAACCTCTTCACTCTTCATTCTGTTGATAGCGTGAGTTCTTGCCAGATCTTACACATTACACCTTAAATAAGTCGCTGATTATAGGGCTGCAACTAACGATTATTCTCATTATGAATTAATCTGTATTAATTCATTTTCTTGTTTGGTATGTAAAACATCAGAAAACAGTGAAAATGCCCATCATATCTTAGGGCAAAAGATGACAGTAGAAACCCCAAAATGTTCAATTAATTATAATGTAAGACCAAGAAAAGTAGCAAATTCTCATTTGAGAGCCTTGAATCATCAAGTGTGTGACCGTTTTGCTGAAAGAATGACTTAAATGATGAATCCATTATCAAAATAGTTGCAGTTGACTTTTTCTGTTGGTCGATGGATCAACTATTGGTTACAGATCTACCTGTTCATCGGGTGTCACAGTACAGGGAATAGCAGTTTTGGACCCAGACGCAGAGATCACTTGACGAGGTAGCAGCAGGTGGTTTAAAGGACTTAATTTAAGAAATAAACTTAAAGAGTCCAAAAACATACAAAGACAGGAAGTAAACCTGACATGACACAAGGGGAGAGTGAACTTACAAAATAAAACAGGAAACAGACTCAGAAATCCCTGGACCATGACAACAACTTACTTGATCTACAAAATATATGACTTGTTGTCTCCTTTTGCACCGTGGCTCCATAAGCAGATTGCCTAACGACTGAGCATCAGGGACGGCAGTGACACACCGTATGCCAGTTGTATACGCGAACAATAGCACAGGACGCAATCAGCTAACCAGGCCTCCCATCCAGAGAGTGCTCCCTCAACACCACACTGCTCAATGCCAGCTCTGTCTTCTCTCAATCATGCGCCCTAAAAACAAAGTACCATCCTCTCCTGGCATCGGCCACTCGTCTCCCTCCTGTTTCCTCCTCATCACATGGGAGGAGAGCAAAAAGGAAGAGCACTCATTCATCTGGAAGCACAACTCACGCAGTGTTCGACCACCATGGTGGATGTTGCACTGCTGACTCTGTCACATGCCGCAGCACCATGGACGTCCAAATCCCACTCCAGTGACAGAGGACTCTGGAGCACAGCCGGCACCCACTGTAAGCAGATCAATGCTCGGCTTAGTATCAAATCCCTCATAGAACTAAGAATTGGGCTGTGAACAATAAGCCAACGACGGATAATGAGCAAAAACACGGCCGTGGCTGAGACTCAGAAGATTGTATTCAGACTTCGGGGTGTTTAAGGTATCCCATGCGTAAGACTTTCCTCTATCAGTCCTCCTGAAGTGTCGTTGGCAATTCAATCAACCCCGACAAGAAGCAAGAGAGACTCACACCAAGCGACCTGTTACTCTGACTTCCTTATGAGGAGGACAAGTGGAAGAGATGCCCTGTGGCAGTGGTTCTCAATCTGGCAGTCTGGAATAAAACGTTTTGGTGAACTTTGCTTTCCCTCTCTGTATAGTGTCATCTATCCAGGCCAAATCAATTAATTAAGAAAAACAATTACTCCTCAATTGAAAAGCCCCTTTGAGGAACCGCTCTCATATTGTTGTTAATATGGTATTATGCACACTTTGATAAAAACAGGGCAGGTACATTTTTCAGCCAATATGAATTTCAATTACATTGGACAGCTGTTCAATTGAGACTCTGCTCAATCTATTGCTCATTACTGGACAACACAGTGTTGATGGTACAGTTATTTCCTCCTACTTAGGATGAATGCCAGCCTATTGGTTAGATGAGCTCTAAGTGGTATGACCTTATGCGGGCTGCAATTCATCTATGATATCCCTCAGTATGTCCAAACAACTCTTTCATAAACCGATCTGCACTTAGACAATGTAGAAATACTGTGATATGACTCAGAACAAGCCCTCAAAGGGACAGATAGACCTCATGGTTTTCTATTCCATCCTTTCCAGTCTTTCTAAAACACAAAGCAGATCACCTAAGAAACTGACACGACATAATCGTTACAATTGTATTTTTGTAACCAGTGTGAGGATAGAGTTAAGACCAAAATCAAATCCCTGTAAAACCTCAAGTCCGTTCATAGTTTAAAAGGAACACATGAAGGGATGGCTGTAGTTCACCGTGAGAAGAAAGGAACACCCTGCTGTGACTTTGTCGACGGTATTAACCATAATAAACTAAACCCATACTGATGCAGGAGAAGAAGACATGGGACACAGAGCTTAGTGAATATCTATCTCTGTCTCATCCAATAGAGAAGAAAAGAAAAGGCAGGAGAAGGAGCCATGAATACTTCTCATCTACTAACCTAAGATGGAAAGAGAAGAAGAAATACTGAAGCAACTTCTGACACCTTCTGTGTCACCTCACTAGTTGTGAATGCATTGCACTCCTCACTCTTCACCCTGTTTCCTTGTCAATCGATACACTTTGTAATCAACCAGCGACGCGATGTTTCACAATATCTCTTCAATCTCTAATCTAACATGTGTATATGTGTAGTGTGCATTTCCACACACATGCACACATGCTTTCACTCTCAAACACGTACAATGATACAGTCTGAAACGCACACATGTGCAGGCGTTGATTACATACGCGCCACGTCAAAAGCTCAGCACGACACAGTGCCTGCTGAGGCTGGATTAGTCTCTTCTCACTGGGATTTCATTCTGGGATGGGGTTTTGGAGAGAGCAGGCACAAGGGCCCACGACAAGCCACAGAGAGAGGAGTCAATTAGAACAGCAGGGGCCAAGCAGGCCAGACGTGATCTCTCCCCATCTCCGGACTGTTAAGTCTAGCAGTCACAGTCTCACCTGCTGCCCACAGGCCCTTGAAGTGACTCATCGTGGAGGTGACTCTAGAAACCATGCTGCTTGTTAGGAGTTTTATCCAGTCTACGGGATGTTTTGCACCTAGCTGGAAAAATGAATAACTACATTTGCTAAATGTAATTCTTTGTATATGAGAAATGCTAGAAAATTCCTTTCTTACATGTGTTGCCTTAAATCAGACCAATCAAACAAAAGTAATACGCAAATGATTAAAAGCAGCATATTCCCTTGTCGATATTATCAGATATAGATTTATATATCTGCATCCAATGAATATTATTTGAGAGCTGCTTTGGCCCCTTCCTACTTAGACATGGCCTCCCACCAAAGGCTTTGGTCAGACTACGCAAGATCACCACACACGAGGACCAGATGGCACCTGTAGCCCAGCTGTGACGTGGTGTAAGCCGGCTGCGGATGCTTCGCCGGCACGACTTAAAAAATATGACAGGCAATCCAAAAATGAAGCTTTCAACTGTGCAATGCATTTGCAGGAGCCTATCAGCTGTATAGCAACCCGGCCACTGGATGCCTCAAACGTGCATTACTGAAACAGCATCATTAGGCCTGAGTGACAGGCATGCAGTCAAATTGTTGTGTGGAGAGCATATGGTCATTTGTTGAAATGAAAGTCATAAAAAGCATGCAGGGTCATGGAGGAGCTTCCTGTAGCCCCCCCCCCCTATTCCCAAGTTTGATCTCACTAAGCTATTTCATCATGGTAGTGAGAGTGTTGTAATCAGAGGATTCATCCTAAGCAGAGTGAACATGTATCCAGTTAAGTAATCATTCCTGCTGATTCTAAGACAAGCTGCAATGAAGAAAGCAATTACAAAAGGGGGTCTGTGTAGTAGTCCAAGTGGTCGCACTGAATCTCAGTAGTATGTTATCCAGCTGCACATGAAGATCGGGTGCAGCACGGTTTGGTGATGCCACCTCTCACAGCGGCTGCTTATCTGGCGACCGCTGAATGAAAGCAACCACAACAACGCTGTCTCAACTTGACTTTTACTTTGCATTTAAAAGCTGTTAAATCAATGTCACAAGCGGGCTTTTGCAGCACACAGACGCACGAAGAGCGTCGTTTAGGTTTTATTCAAATGTAATGTAATATATGTATTTTCCCATAGCTGTGGAAAAACATGCTCGTTGATAAGTTAAAAAAAAACAACGTTATGTCGTGAGGGCTAAACGTCACCGTTAACGCGTACAGCATCCTGTCAGTGCCTTACCAGAGAAGTACCAGCGTCCTCCTCCAACTCCAAATATCTCCACACAGATCTCGCCTCCGCTCGCTGCTCGGCTCTGTCTCGACCCGTGGCGTGTCGACCTGCCTCTGTCCCACTACATCCGTCCGCTTTCCCTCCAAACTGCGTTCATGTCATGTGTTTCCCACCGAATTGTCCGCGTAATCTTCTCAAAAGTGGGATGTGAAGAGTGCCCCGGGTTCCGCCTACTGCACGCACATCGACCCCAATCAAATAAATGTTGTGTGTACGCTGTTGCGAAGCCAGCGCGCGCGCGCGGGGACACGAGAACCCCCTTCTTTAGCACGCGCCTTTTTCTTTAATCGTTTGGAAATGACGAACCCGCGCTACGTTGATATCGTCGGTCGGTTAAAGGGTCGTTTCCGCTCCTATTACGTGTTAGAAGTGTAGCGTATCTGTCATTTCACACGGTGATGGTGGGGTACATTTCATGTTGCTCACGGATTTATCGTCGTGCTTGAGCGCGCATTTTGAGACAATGATACTGAGACAGTGACACCATGCATTTATTGAATCTACTCAAGTGTTTCCCCTTTAATTGGTTCTTTAAAAAAAATCTTTTTTTCCACTTAATCTACGACGTAAACAGCTAACTGAGCTTACTGTTTCCTACGCACGCTCCATTTCTAGGTCATCGCGATGGTGCGTTTTGATGTCACATTGCTCCAGGGTTAGTCTTTTTTCACTCTCCTCTAGCTCATGTTCATATTCATCTGTATTCATAGGGGACAGGAAGAGCAAAACCCACATTTTCCACAGAAACTGACTCATTTATAAGGCATTCATTACCCAACCTGCATACAAACACGCTGATGGTATAGATCTACCTGTATTTGCAATACAAAACCCAATACAATTATGAGCTGAGACATTCTACACTTTCTCCCACAAATACCATGCTGTCATCTCACCCCTGAATGAGACAGCAACCACAATTTCCTTTGTAAGCCTGACCTTGTGGAAAGCAGAGGACATTTAACCTCTGGAACATACAAGCTCAACATCTGCTTTGGGGTTGACCCAGTGGGGAATGGCTACCCATAGAGGAAAGGGCCAGAGATGCTGAGAAGGTGGCTGGTGCATCCGAGAGGTCAGCAGAGGAGCTCAACAGATGTAGGCTATGCTATAGTTCAAAGACAGAATCTCAAGTGTGTGTGTGTGCTTTAATGGTTTAATTTAATAAGCACTGTCCTCTGGTTGTTCCTATTGCTTTTCACAAATAACACGTTGGTATTCTGATTGAAGCTCTAAGCTAATGAGGAGGAGAGGGTGAAGGCAAAGGACATCCGCCAACATGACTCTGGAGGCACATCATTTTCATCCAGCTGGAACTCCCCCTGCTCTTTCTTCTTTTAATGGTGGGTGTATCAATCCCACCTTGCCTCACCTATCCGTCAGCTTAAATAGTGAGGCATGCGTAGTGCTCCAGAGATATTTCTGAATGCCAAGAGCAGTGCACAGTAAGGTGTAACCATAGAAACTGGGTATAGCAGAGGTTGCAACACAACACAAGTTAGATGACCACTGAGCAGAGATGCTCAATGAATAATGAAGTATGGCAGCAATTTATGTATTGGAGCTACAATGACATTCATAGGTCAGGGTACTCTGACCCTATTAATTCAAGTAACTACACTGAAATGGGGGACAATGCGCACAAAATACGTTAACAAGGGTCATGCATTTTGGTCATTTTACTAACAAGGGGGATAACATTCCCCTCTCATCCTCCCTCAAATCGCCAACTGGGTACAGTTGAGGCTGATGGGGATATATGCAGTCATTACTCCATATACCAAAGTATTGGACAAACTAAAATGCTATCTGAATATGGCGCTAGATGGCATCAAAGCTATTACAATTCATCCTGTGGGAGCATGAATGTCTGCACAACATTTCATTGCAATCCATCCAATAGTTTTTTAGTTATTTCAGTCTGGACAAGTCGTGGACCATATGGCCGCTGAAAGGCACACAAAAGGTAAAGGAAAATAATGTCTGGCTGCATTCTTTCCGTCTTTGTGCAGAGATCACAGGTGTACTTTGATCACCAATTTCATTGCTGGTTGGTCGAATTCCTGGCAAAGACATAGCACTCAGTTTTAGACTGCACTGTTTTCAAAATAATGAGCTAAACTACATGCAATGCAATGTGCATCTTCATTATGATTTGTTGATCAAAAGCAGCTTCATTTGGTCCTCCTCTCACCAAAAGAATGTGGTGGCATAGCAAAAAGCGATAATTCACCTTTGCACAAACTGCAATACACACACTATTGAACATCAACAAAGCAGTACAGCCTCCTGAACAGCTTTGAATGGATTTCTGAAAACAATGGGAGACTGTGACTTCTGGGAGGTCAGGCAAATCTGCGTAACAATATTAGAGCTTATAACTTTTGACGACTGTAAATTCATGAGTGGATTTAGACTTTTCAAAGGCAGGTTCTAGAAAAATAAAATATAACCAGCCAATTATTTAAATTTGTACAAATCTCCTTTCCCTTAGACTGTTAGTATCCCACACCCTATAACAAAAAAAGTCTCTCTCATCTTCGCTCGACTGACTTCAATGAGATTTAAAACTATCTTGACTGTGGGTCTTTTCCAAGGAGCTTCCCTCACAAGTGTAGAGCTTCATTTGTGTCCTCCTGTTCATCCTCCACAGCCCCACAGCTCTCACCATGGACATAATTAGGAGAAACCAGAAGAAAAGATCTCATCACAGACCACTAAACCCATTCAGTATTTTTTTTTTTTTTGCTGAGCCCTGCTGGAAGATGCTGCAATCAAATTCAATTAAGGTCAATCTTCTAGTGCATTCATCATGCGAGGTAGAGATGCCAGTCACTCTGTGCTTTATCCAAAGCAACATGGTCCACTCATGGATGAGCAAGTAATGGCCGCGCCGTGGAAATTATGTGGTTATGCAATTACCTGAGAGCTGGTTTCAGTGAGATGGTGCTTTATGTAGGACCTATAGGCAGTTTGGTGAAGGTTTATTAAAGCCTTGTGAATCGAGTGTGGTGGTGACTCAGAGTCACGCTGCGTGAACGTCAGCTAACACTGACAACACTTGGCGCATGCCTTGGTGACTGCAGGCATCAGTCAGTTTGTAGGTGTTAAAGAAAATGGCATGCCTGCTCATCAGGTTTGTTTACATTAATAATATTATTAAATAAAAAGGAGAGGAATATGATCCATATATCAAATATGTCAACAGTCATTCAATTGCTTATTTTCTACATTTTCAGCATTGGTTTCACTTCATGTAGGCCCTGGTTATTCGGGGGAGAGTAATGTTTTTTTATAACCCTATAATTGATCCCTCAACATTTACAAATGGACACATTCATTTTGAATCAGTGATTTAAAAGAAACAAATGTAAATAATTGTCTGTGGTGTGACACAACAAACCCAACTAGCTTCTAGCTTTTTTCCAGAGCTTTCAACCATATAACATGGTCTTCATCAATGGTCAGTGGTGCTAGAGATGGATCTGTTGATATGCAAGCTTGAAAAATTGTAGTTTTACAATCCCAACCCAAATTTTACTTGTTTGATTCTTTGCTTTCAACCATATCACACTGTCTTCATCAGTGGATTTAGTTTGTTCAACTGACATGGAGATGGATCATTTTACATGCTGTTTTAGTTAACTAGCAGCACTTGGGAAAATATAGTCTCATTTAACCCTCCTGTCGTGTTCGTTTCTCCCCCCTTACTTTAGTGTTCCCGGTCATATTTGACCGCTCTGTTTTAACTGCTCTTACATTAACACAAAAAACATTAATCATCACCTTTTAAGCTGTAAACAATGTCTCAGACTAGTCGTTTACATGAATAACTGCTGTGAATATACAAAGAATAGACTGAAAATGTATCGCTAAATTAAATGAAACTGTTGTAAGGACATTGTTGACAGGAATATAGGCCTCCTGGACTCCGCATCCCACAGACTTTTTGTAGCCTCATTGTTTGACCGATATACTCCTGCTAGAATCAACAGACCCATGTAGGCTTGGAGGTCTACCTGGTCCAATGCTCTCCACTCCAGGTTTGTCATGTCCAGTATAACACCCTCAATGGACTCTGGTAAAAAGAGTTGGAAGCTGGACTTGAAGTCATCCACACGAGATGTTGCATATCGTGTTGGCCCTGGCGTCATCCTTATTATGTTTTCAACTCTCGCTCTGCCTCCTCTGTCCTGGGAGGATGAATACCAGAGCAAGTTGCAACCCTTGGACTGGAATGTCACCTCAGGTGCCTGTTCCTGTGGTGCTACTTCCTCGCCATCTGTTGACTGGTCAGTCTCATAATAGTCCGGATCGAAATCAGGATCAATGTTGCCTTCAATTTCTGAGACATCTTCCTCTATCTCCGGTTCAATCTCCTCTTCATCTGGTTAAAAAATGAGGTCCAGAGCCTCTCTGACAGAAAATCGCCTCATCAGTGGCCTACTCATTGTGCTCACAGAGTAAAATGAGAGCAAGGCACAAATAAAGGTTTATTTAGGGGGAAAGTGAGAAGATATGAAACATTGTTTAGTCTGGAAGGTGTGGTTCACGTGGGGGGATGGGCACATAAGCGCGGTATAGAGATGGGTTTCCATAACAAACACCTGATTTTTTTGTTTGAAGTTTGAAATGTGTACAACTGTGTATATGGGGCTGTGAACAGGTGTTTACACAGGTGTGTGTATGTGTCTGTGTGTGTGTGTGTGTGTGTGTATGGGAGGAGGGGTGGTTGTGGGTGTGTATGGGGCTGTTTTCCATCTGATGAATGGACATAATATAGTGTTTCCCATTCATTTCCTATGGCGGTCACTTTTGACCGGGAACACCATGGGTGTTACAAAGTTGACTAAACCACTAAAAATTCAATGAAAGTGGTGATCAGCAATTTGATATGTTTAAATGCCTCGTGGGGAGGATATCATGAGGCCTTGAGGTAATCAGATGTAAAACACAATATTTATGATTGATTAAAGTTGTAAATCGGTCAGATTTGACCCGAACACGACAGGAGGGTTCATTTTACAGAACCAAATAGGACACAAAACGGCATATTGTCAGCAAAAGTAAATGTTACATAATGACGCGGTAAGCTAGAGTAATCAGGGAGTTTCTGAAGCATTTATCAAGAGGAGACATCTGTCATACCAGGGGGATGATGTTTGTTATCCTCGCCAGACTTCAATCATCTGAGAAAGTTTTTACAGAAGAAGTTCACAAAGTGTCCCCTCTCCTACACACATAAACATACTTGGGCCACCTGCCCATCCTCCTCTTTAGCCATCAAAGAGCCTGCACTGTATTGTACATGCACGCACACACACACACACACACACACACACCCCCACTGGTCCCGAGCATTATTCCTCTCTGCAGGAGGAATTCCCTGAAGGAGCAGCATAGCCGTTCCAGGAGGAGGGAACTGAAACATCGAGGCCCAAAGAGGGAAGAAGGTCAGGGTGAAACAAAGTATGGCCAGCAGCGATGAAGAAAAACACATTCTGGGATAAAAGTTTGGTTTAGTTGGCTTGCAATGTAAATAATTTGTCCCTTACACATGAACTAGAACTTTTACATTTCAGAATTGTTTCAAAAAAAGTTCTGATGTCGAATGTGCTGCTGTTTTGTGTTTACCATGAAGTTCATTAACAAAAATGAACTGAAATTTAAACTTAATGTGGCAATATGAGGATTTTTTGTTACAGATCACAATATGTAATTGTAGCCATGCTAGTGACATGGCTCATTGGATGGGAATGCCAGTCAGTCAGTCCACCACTTTGGTCCAGATTGAAATATCTCAACAACTTTTGGATTGATTGCCATTAGATTTGGTTCAGACATTCATAGTCCCCAGAGGATGAATCCTATTCCTCTATGCAATATAAATGTAATCATCAAAACAACACTTCATACTTCATTATTATAAAACATTTTCCAAGTTTGACATTGTCTTGTGCATAATACCACCAAATACTGGTGCATTCTTAAAACAGGCTATGTTATCAATGTATTAAAAAAACGTCATTAGATATAAACAACTTAGTTGGTTAATAACATTCAAACTCAAACTTATCCTCCCCACATAGATGGTATCATGAAGTTGTCTTAAGGGCCTCCTGGGAGAAACATCCCAAACATTTTTGAAATAATGAAGTTGACATACCTCATTTTATGAATGCTCAGATTTAATCACATATCTAAACTCTTTCTAAATGAATGTAGCTCATAAGTTCCTCAGTTATTGAATTCAGTTTCCTCCTGTTTGGACAGCTGGCCAGAGTTTTAAGCGACTTGCCTGCATGAGACACCAGTATTACCAGTGTGGGTCCTTCTGTTTGTCATGCATTTTGTGCACAAATGTCCAATTTATTTTGTTATGACTGTATAACCTTCTCCTTATCATACTTGTACAGTCACAGCCAACATTTTCCTTTCAGCTTGCCTTATGATTTAGCTCTTGTTTTTTAGAATCAGTTTTCCACGTCACTGCTCCTCACGTTGAAACAAAACATATCATCATGTCATGCTTCCTCTACATCAGGGGCAGTTGCTCTAGTTTTATCAAATGCCTTCTTTCCTCTAAGTGCACAGAAAACTGTCGCAAAACTTTATGTGCAACTTCAGCTGTTTCAGATCTTTCTTCACGTTTTCTGTTTAAATGTTGATAGCAAGGTTGAGTTTTACAGAGAGAGATTTCATTTGTTGCGCTGCAGTTGTGGAATGTAAAAAGCGATACATTATGCTACTTGCTGAGGCCCTGCTCCAGTGTGGCACAGTAACATGTGACAATAGCAGGGATGTAAGGCCTGATCAACAAGGTTGAACTTAAAAGAAGGCTGCTTCTAGGACTAATAAAAGCTGAAATCCTATACATAACACCTTTTCTTTACATTTGGAACATGTTATACATTTGCCAACCTCATCCTCTCACAGTTTTATTCAGTCTGGTCACTCAATGTGTTACGCAAAACGGCTTAGTCAACTGACACAGATTCTGGTAAGCTGAGCCGGTGCCACGCTGAAAACTGAGTAGGCATTCACACGTGTCCCCCTGTGAGACCGTGAGCACAGTTCATTTTGTGCCGCGGTATTAATCAACAGGCAGATCAAAGCCGTCACTCGGCTACTACGGGTTTAGTTCAGTCAAGAGGAGAGCTGGGTGAGCTCTGGCCACCTGCTATGAGATCTTGACTGAAGCGAAAAAAGGGAGGATTTCCTCAAGACAAACAAGAGGAGATGATTCAAAATAACCTCAAGCTGTACCATTCTGACTGTTGTATTATGACCCAAAACTAGTGATGTTAATCCCCCCCCCCGCCCTGTGCCTTGCAGCAGTGAGGACATCACCATGTCACTGTGAGATAGGCTGTGTGAGGGAGGCTGCTGATGTAACCAGCTGCACAGATATAAAACTACAACCACAGCAAGATGCAGAACAGATTTGATCCGACAAGCAATTCAGGGCACTCACATTACTGTCAGCATAAAAACACATTCAACAACATTCGTGTACTGTGAAAAATACGAGTTTTGGAAGCAAATATTGTCTCACTAAATTCATAATCATTTAAAAAAAAAAAAAAGTCCTTCCAAAACTGGCAGTGCCCTCTAGTGATGGGAATGAACACAAATGTATGTGTTAATACAACTGGGACATGTATGGACATAACACACACAGACAAAGATATTAGCTCTTTAATAATTTGTCTTAAATCCTTCAATGAAACCTCGCACTGGAATTTGAATGTTGGTCCAAACTGTTAAGAGTGACAGAGAAAGGCACCACGAATGGCTTTAAATTCACCTACATGATCTATCCAAAGGAAACAGGTGAAGCTCTTATCAGGAATGACAGACTAAACAACCACACTCTGAACATTTGTCATTACGGAGTTAAATAACTAGGAACAGTCATTAAGGTGGCAGGAGGAGCTGCTGCACTGTATCTGTGTGGCTTAACACAACAGTCTATCCTCAAGCTGCAGCGCTCAGTTCTTCCAAGAAATAGCAGAGAGGTGGAATGCCCCAAAACGAACAGCAAAGATTCTGTTGGGCATCTTCAAAGTCACGGGCATTCCCACTGAAAGCGAGAGCTGGTGTTGAAACATGTCGGCCATTAAGCCTCAGGAGAGAGGATATGAAGGCAGCCAATAGAGGGTCTGGCAGAAATAATGGACAACATGTCTAGTGGGGGATGAAAGATGGAGATTCAGCAGAGAATCGATATCGTTCCAGTGTTTGTATGATGGACCTGTACTATATGGTCATACAAAAGTAAATGAGCATTTATATACACAAGCCCAGCCTGTCCTTGAGTCTAAGGATTGTGGATGTGTTAGAAGAAACGAGAGCACAGAGAACAAGACGTTCCAGGATGGAGGACCAAGACACTACGTTTACATTTTTTATACTTTTAACAGCTTGGTATTCTCTTAAAGCACAACTAAACGTGGATTTAAGGAACATAAAACCACAGCGGAGGCTGAGGGATACTCAAACATTATTAACCTGACCTCTTAAGTCTCCACTTCTGATCCTACAGTATAGATCCAAGACATGAAAGAAACATTCCTAACGCACATTGGTGCCTTGAAATCAACATTTAACTACGGCTGTTTAATAACGGTGTCATTTCTTTTGATTATTTTATTTTTCTCGTAACAATTTGTTTTGTAAAGAGAGAAAACATCAAGTGTTGTTGAGCACAAAAGGTCACATTTATTTGTCACATTTATTCTTTAGATTTTCAAAGAAACAAAACCTCAGCAGGTGTGAATAATTGTATGTACAAACACTATATACAACATTTATATTTACATACTTTGGAATGACAAAATATTTAGCTCTATAAAACACCATTATATACACGGAGGAGATGGAAATGACTCTTTCTATTCACAGTATCATTTGGCCACAATATTAATATTTCCTGGTTCAGTACGATCACTTTTCACTCTATTTCAGTGAAGCGTGCAAACATGGCCTTTCGAACAGCATCCTTGTAGGTGTCGGATGCCGAGAGTTCATACGAGCTTCCTTTAATACCCAAGCCTGTGCCCTTGGTCCTTAACGAAGCCTGTGGGGGGAAAAGACGGTGATTAGCGGAGACAGATTGTATGCAGCTACTCTTCAGGTAACACTGCTAATTGCTTTGCGAGTGAAAAAAAAAAAACCACACATTGACATGCATATTCCATCTGCCAGGAGCTGGTAGGGAGATAAGAAAAATGCAAAAGAATTGAATTGTTGTCGTCCTGCTCACCGAGATGGGAGCGGTGATGCCCTGCTGGTGGCGCCCCAGACCTTTGCCTTCCTGCCAGCCCATCGCTTGCAACATTTTGTTTCCGATGTTATCACTCGTGAGGCCGTCTTTGGTGGGCTGCTCATAGTTTCTGTTGAAGGGTGAATGACCGAAGGTGTTCAAAATGAAATTTGTGGAAAAATAAATCCCAGATGTTTGCAGTGTAATGAAAGTCTTACATGGTTGGAGTTGGTGGTTTATAGAATTTCTTCTTTGGTGCAGGAGGTTCAGGAACCCCATACTTCTCCCGTCTCTCTGCAGCTCTGTCTCTGTACTTCAGCTGTTAAGAAAATGACCACGACACTTTATCGTGTCCTCACTTAAAACAAATAACCACCGATAGAGAAACATTAGTGTAACATTCTTGAGCCAAATACCTCCGTTTCTTTCCTCTCCAGCTCCTCCAGCTCAGCTTCTGTGAGTTTTGATTTTCTTTGAATTTCCATGTTTTGCTGAAACAAATGAAAGCAACTTTAATTGCCAAATAAATATCACATTCACATGTTCAACATTACATACATTCATATGTATTCAAGAGAGCACAAGATTAATAATGTTCTGAACAGAATATTCCCAGCTCCCTGCTGTTCCTCCATGCTCACCTTGTGGAGGTCAGAGAGCTGCTGGTGACGCAGCAGAGCGTCCTTGGCGGGGAACTGCCGTCGACACAGCAGACAAACCATCTTCGTCCAGTCCGTTATCTTCCCCTCCTCGTCTGCTGCTCTGTCGGAGCCGCCCTCCTCGGGGTCACTGTCTCCGTTGTAAGAGGCAACCAGGCCGCTCTGTAATATGACGAAAAGGGATAAAAAGGATTAAATGGTACGAGATTCATCTTTATTAATAATTGTGGACATAAAAGTCAACGGCACAAACAAACCTTGGCTGAAGTCTCCTGCTCTGTGATCTTGAATTGTTCAATCATGAACGACGGCATCTCAAAACCTCCCATTTGCTGAAAAGGAAGCGACAAATTTCGTCAACAAATAACAAAAGTAAGCTGCATCGGTGATTCTCAAAGTGTCCCTGTCACTCTGTGAACAGTTTTCATATTCATTCATTTAATGATCATATACAATAAATATTCTTTTTATTTTTTTTACCAAACGTTCATAGTTCCACAAATAATATATTCATTTATGAATCTACAGTGTAACAGATCATAGATTACGTTCTAGAGTAAAACATTACGTCAAATTATTATCACACGATTGTGCAAAACACAAAGGCCGGTCTATCAATGTCAGTCATGATGTGAGCAAACTTAACAACAGCAATAAACTTATTAGGGGATTACTTCTCATTCACACAAAAAAACAACTAAAAGTATGAATTAGAATGAATGTGAGTTCCCAGTTAGTCTATATTAGTACCGGTCCATGTATGCTATGACACTAATACTATGCTTAACAGACTCGGGGATAGTAGTCACTACTAAATACCTTTTTCTCAAAGAGGAAGAAACCTGCATCGGCAGCTGCAGACTCTCTCCTCTCCTCCTCCTTTGATGGTCCAAAGCCTTGGAAACTGCTCTTAAAACTTTCTTTTTGCTTATTTAAGGTTTTTGCCCACCGCTCCATGTCCTTTGCAATCTGCAAATTGTATCCTCAGTCAGTACGGATATCATTTAAATGACGAGATATAATCCATACGGAGGATAACTTTTTTAAAAAGTAGCATTTACCTGCTGTGCAGACTTGCTTTTGGGCTTTTCTTTCCTCTCTTTGGGCTCTTTACCGTTTGTGGCTGAGGAACTGTTGGCTAAGCTTGTGTCTGGCGCAGGGATGTAGCTCCCTTTCTCACCGTCCCAGTAGAGGTACTGCTGAGTCTCAGAGTTATAGTAGTACTGTCGATGACAAGCAGAAGAAATAGGATGGAAAGATCAAATAAAATGACAGTGTTCGGCAATATATTCTGCACATAAAGCAAGACTACGGGGAACATACTTGGCTGCTGGGATCATAGTACAGGCCCGTCTGTGGATCATAATAGTACCCTGAAGACTCCTCATACTGGTATGCTGAGGTGTCAGGGGCAGCTACAGAAACAACAAGAGGACATATGAAACAAATCAATTGTTGATCTATTCACTGACACGCAGAGGAGCCATAGTGAAGCTAACTAATCTCACCTGTCGTGGTGTTAACAGCTGGGGCCGCACAGACGCCAGCTGCAGCAGTGGAAGCTGCTGGTGTTACCAGTGGTGCAGCGCAAACACTCGCAACCTGTTGCGCTGCATCAACAGCCCGCACTAACTGGTGTGGCTGAAAGGGAGGAGGGAATAAATCATGATGTACTTTTGTAGCCACCAATACGACACCGAGAGTTGTACATTTTAAATGTTAATACACGGCCTACCTGTATGGGAGGCTGGCTGATAGCGACAGGTTGGTAAACCTGAGCCATCTGGGATACGACCACACCTGCGGCTGCAGGGATCAATGTCTTCATTCCTGGAGCAGCTAAAGACAGTCGGTAATGATAGATTAGCAATCCCAGTCGAAAAAACTAAATAGCTCCGAGTGATTTGACCCCTTACCTCCGAGTAATCCATCTCCGATGACAGGAGCCAAGGCTTCAGGCTGCTGCTGCCATAATTGATAATTCTGTCCCTATATGAGGGGGGGAAAAAACGGCACGTCAATCACTGGTCTTCCTTGTTAAAGTCACTGCCACGATAAAGTGGACTGTGAACCGACCTGTGTTTGCTGTGCATAGCCATCTGGAAGGGCAATGAAGTCGGAGGCGGTGCCAGAACCTTGCTGTAGCTACAAGGAAACAGAGAAAAGTCAGCAGCAGCACACAAGAACCCCAAGTAAAAAAAGTTAAAGTTGCATTTACAACTGAGCAGATATTTTGCACAAAAAGTGTGAATTCAGTTAAGACGTATAGTATATAAAAAATGTCCACTAAACAAACCTCCACGTACCAAGTCTATGGATGGCAAGAGCTTTTAACACTTTACCATCGTCCTAACTTTTAAAGATGCCATATTTGCGAGGATGTGTATTAAAACCAGCTGTTCTTTGCCTTAATGTCACACCACTAAGTTTAGGGAATTTTAAGTGCAACAAAACGGCACAAGTAGAACCCCGATACCTGGCTGGATGACCACTGAGCGGCAGCGATGGCTGTGCTGGCAACAGAGAGAGCGCTTGCTCTGATCCCATCGGGCTGAGTCGAGTCTCTGGAAAGGACACGGAGCAGTTAGTTAAACCGGAAATTTGCAGCACATGCAGGATGAAAATGAGCCGTTCATTTGCCTCAACTATGCTTGCATTTGAATTACTGCAGGGACCAAATAAGCATCCTCCAGCTAAATGTGATTATGAATGTGAATCTAAATTCAGATACCAAAGAGCTTTTATGTGCCATTTTCTAATAATAGAGAGCTGAATCAAACCGTATGCGTCTACGTCTGTGTGTGTGTGTGTGTGTGTGTGTGTGTGTGTGATGACTCACTTCCTAGCACTCTTGGCATAATCCACACCGATTGTTTTTCCGTCCAGTTTTAGAGGTGG
Organism: Leptoclinus maculatus; assembly: GCA_032191485.1. NCBI lineage: Eukaryota > Metazoa > Chordata > Actinopteri > Perciformes > Stichaeidae > Leptoclinus > Leptoclinus maculatus. The sequence continues at coordinate 12,520,977 of JAVDOI010000006.1, forward strand.
CTGGAGGCTCTGGAGAATGGTGAGCAGCTGAGAAGCCTCCTATACAGGAAATAAAGATGAAAACTGTCAAACGTGTGTATACGCCCAGAAGAAACATACCGACGTATATATATATATATATATATATATATATATATATCATGACTACATATTGACTACAGAAATAACATACCAGGGGAGAGGAGAGCTGGACAAAGGCAAAGCCTCTGTTCTGTCCCGTTAGCTTGTCTTTGATGAGGCGGATGTTGCCCGCTGACAGGTTGGCATAGGGGGCCAAGATGTTCAGAATTCCATCAACAGTTGAAAGAGGAGCAATGTTTCTCAAAATGATTGCTGTAAACAAAACAACAAACGTGTCCAAGAATGAATGTGGAATACGATTACTGGGGGAACGTACTATTTGAATATGTGGTGAAACAGTCACGTACTGTCTCCATTGCTATCTCCTGGCTGTTGAGACTCAGCAGGTAAACCACTTAGTGCTGCTGGCTCTCCATCTGTACTCAGCAAAGACGAGGCAGAGTGACACACAGGTTAACGTCAGTCAATAAAATAGTGCAGGACACATACAGGAAGTATTTACTGAGAACAACAAACTTATAGTTTGTTGAAGTAGCAACTCACCAACTTTGGCTGCTCCACACCTGAAACACTTCAGCCTCTTCCGGAAATTGTACAATCCACACTGTGATAAACCAATGACAATGTTGTAGTCTTTTTTTTAAGAAAAGAATATATAGAATATATCATTCTTGGATCACAGTTTAGTACCAAATGTATGCATTTCTTTCCCGTAGTTTTATCCTATTTTTTACTCGGTATTGAATGATCCTCCCGGAGAGAAATACAGTACATGAGCAAAATAGGGGATGAAATACACGAAAGACTTGGAAGGTGAAACGGAATTAAAGAATGGATAGAATGTGTATCTTCGGCTAATACCAAAGCGTAGTAAATATATAGCATATTTACACATATATGTATGATGAGTATATCATTAAAGTGTTGTGAATGAACAGGATAAGGTGCATCATTGCAAACAATATCAACAAAAAAATGCTAACAAGTACAAAGACGAATACAGTTGTACTCACTGCATTGCAAAGCCAGTTCTCAAACTTCTGTCTCCTGTTGCTGTAGTGCACCGCAATGCTCTTGCCCTGGATCGCCAACTTGTTCTGCGGAGTCAAAAGCCACCAGTTATTTCAGAGACTCCACAGAGAAGAGTGAGAGCAGCTGGAACGGGAAAGAGTGGCTAGGCTTACACTCGTAGCTGCTTAGGTAGCGTGTCTCAGGGAGTAAGAAGGGAACAGAGGTAGAAAGTGAAGTTTAGAGAGAAAGCTGCAGTTGTGTGTATGAGGTCTCAAAACAAACAGGTTCTAAGTGTTTGGGGTCGGAGTGCTGCCAGCTCGTCCGTGTCTCACTCCAGTCTTCGGATTTTTAAAAATGGAGATGAGAAAATATCCGAGTGACTGAGGTGGAGCAGAATGTGCTATGGAACCACTGTTCAGTCTTCTTTCATGAGGGGCAAAACACGTGTTTAGCTTAAGGCCCTAAATATGTTCTCATATTTGTAACAGAGCCGAATAAAGAGTTCATTGCATTTCCAAAAGCCTGTGTGCAGTGACTCGACACTGAGCTCCTAGCATTGAGTAAACTAAGCAGTTGAGAGACTATCATGTCTGAAAAAAGCTGCTGTATACAAATAAAATCAGCCAATTGTGTGATTATCAAACACATTTACGTTTGATAATCACAGTTTTGTGTGCCCACGGTTATGATGATACAATCCTGCAACTAAACACCAACATATCTGTCTATTGCAAATATGCACAGCTCTCAATGGTCAGTCATGTATCGGTTAACTGGGGCTCTAATCTCCAAGAATAACTCGAAACTTGGTGATTGTTGAGGCAACCTGATTGGTCTCCATCCATCGGGTCGAATCTTGCAAGTGATAAAACTCCACGAAGGCGAAACCTCGGCTTATACCTAGAGACAGCATTCAAATATAGACGGGAGGCGTGTTAGTTAGAATGCTTTTGGTGCAACATTCAGACTCACAATGGGCTTGTACACTCCAACTCAAATCAAAAATGGAGGTGGGAAGGGTGCTTACAAGGTCAAAGGGGATGGGGGGGGGGGGAGATTTTGTTTACCATAACATTTCATGTCTGTACATAAAAAAATGGTAGAGGAACAGTACATACAGTTACCTCCTTACCTGGCGATACTATGAAAACCAGACAATCTATGCGACACACAGGATCCCCTGACAGTTGTATTAGGAGTAGTTTTTTTTCCATGAGTTGCAATAAATAAATAGGGAATGTGGGTTGTAAGAGTGTTGAGGTGAACGTGAGACACTCGGCACTCACCTGTCCTTTTCTTCATTAGGCGAATGTCCACAGGCTGGGGCCCCTGGAGCTGCTCGAGTGATGAGCGTATCTGGAGGATTGGAGCAGAGGGTCAAATTAATCCGAGTACACGTCACATAAAAAAAAAGAATCTGACATTAGTTGCATTCCTCTAACAAATTCATCGTCTGAAACGATACAAACTGCCCGAAGAAATCCTCAGAATTTGCGGTAAAGCTGGTCTGAATTAAGCCAAAACCTCCCACAATACTCTCACACTCTTTGCTGTTCCTCATGAAAAATGCAGCTACACCCATCTCCTTACGCTGGGTGTGGCTTTACCCTTAAAAAGCATCAGTGAGGCTGGTGGGCTTACATCATCCTCTGTGACATGAAGGGAGAGGCCCCTCAGCATGATGGTCTTGCTCTCCTCCTCCTCCTGCTCCGTTTTGTAGTCCTGGTCTGGATAATCCCCGTCGTACTCATCATCAGATCTGTCACTATTGCGCCGCTTTCTGCCCCTCTGCTGCAGACAAGAGAAAATAAATAATACTGTTATTATGAACCGAGATCTTTTGTATTTTCCTGTTACACGTGTGAAAGTAACATGAGCTGACAAATGTATTGCTATCCACTGACCTCTGGACTGTCTCTGGGCTCATCAAAACGTTCTCGGGGTCTGTCATCACCCCATTGTCGGTCATGATCCCTCTCCACGTCTCTACCCAGTCTATCGTGCCATTCTGGGTCCTCTCTCCTCCCATCCGGGCCATATCTTCCACTACGTTCACTCCGACTAAGCCTGAAACAGAGAAAAAGGGAGTGTCAGCGCGAATACACTGAATATATGTGCCACTTCCGTATTGAAGAATGTCCATCTTACCTTTTATCAGCTCCCATGGTTTAATGGAGAAACGTTTGATCACGTAACTCTGTAGAACAATCACAAGTGTATGAAACGTTAGCTAAAAAGCAGATATATCCCTGCTGACCTGGGCCTTTGCTAAGACATTAGCAAGCAGGCCAGTGTAACTAACAGCTATGTGCGGTGGACGTTAGCTTTGACGTTTTATAGCTTCCGAGACCTTACGTTAACTTACGTTACTTAGCTTACGTCAGCAGAACAAAATACAACTTCATGTTACATACCGTTTTGATAACACAGACTGCTTTATCTGTTGGTTACCGGGGTGGTTTCAAGCTAGAAGGTTTTTTTTCTTCAGTTTCTGGTCATTAGAGTCTTCTTCTCTATTAAAGACTTGGTGGCAAACAGATTCATTGCGCGTTACCGCCCCCTACTGGTCGGGAGACCACAGCGCACACACAACAAACATTGAATGATAACGCTCCATCAAATGATCAAAACATCTACTGTACTTAAAAAATAAAAAAGCAGAGTAATTTACATTGATTCAATCATATGTAAGTAATAATATATCACTTCAAGTGTTGGTTAAATCTACACAGGCCTTATTGTATATCTTTATACCACTGACACAGCGCTCTAGAAACAGTTTGCCTCGTCTAAAAACACGTGGTCAATAAATCTGGTTCTGTGTCTGATTCATTAAGAAAGAAAATAAAAGATGTTTAAATCTATATTACTTGTCCTAAACCCGGTCACAATAGTAGGCTGCTTCCCGTTTCCCAATATCTCCCTTGCCATCATTCATTTCTAAATATATGACGTGTCTATTTGTCATGCTTGTTTCAGTGTTATATAATTCCTTTTAGTCTCTGGACTTTTAATATACAAACTTTTACTGTATTTCAAATTTGGAAGCAAATAAAGAAACAGTATGAAAATGCTATTCCTCCTGTATTTGGTTGCTGTAACCTACACCATGACACTATTGATTGTGTGCTGTTCAGTGATGGAATGTAATGAAGGACATTTAATGTAATCATGTAAGGTACTTGTAAATTTTTCTGCTACTTAATACTTCTACCACACTACAATTCAAAGAGAAATATTGTACTTTGTAATCAATTACATAAATTCCATACCTTTAGTTAGTTACTTTGCAGGTTAAGATGAATACGAAATATACTCAACAAATAAAATTGGATGCATGATAACTTAAAATAAGATTTCTTGTATCCTTAAGGGACATTTACTAATTAGCCGGCAGTATCAAAAGTACATTGATTGATCCACCTTCATCAGCTGCAACATTAAAGTGATGTACACATTAGTAGATTATGATTATAATACAATAATATAATATATATGGTCCTGAAATTGGCCATTCTGCACGATGAGTGCTTTTACTTTTGGTAGTTAATGTGCATTTTGATGCCAATACTTTTGTACTCTTTTGAATGTAGGAGTTTTACTTGTGGAATAGATCATTTGTATGCTGTGATATTGCTATTCTTACAGAGTATTTCTTCAACACTTGGCTGGCCCGGGCTGACAGTTCCCCCCATCACCGCTGGGTGTCGCTGCAGTCCCGGTGAGGTGCGGATGAGCTGCAGAAGCAGAAATCTGCTCTCATCCACAGACAGTAGGCTCTCATCACTCAACACCACAGCGCGATGGCCGCAGCGGTGGATTCGAACTGTTAAATGTTGTTTTAATTATTTCTGAACTACCTCACAAAGCGTATGATTCGCGTCCCTCGCAGCTGTGGTAAAAACACATTGCAAGTGGTCAACACTGCGCTTCAGACGACTCTCCAGCTCCCACAAACTGTGACCCCGGGCACCAGGAGGAAGGTAGCCAGCTGGTGCTAACGTTACCATTAGCGAACCACTAGCGTCAGCTAATCGGTGGTGGATTACATTCATTATTGCTGCTGGTTTTAGTAGACAACAGATTATTGTTCTACTCTTTGCCGTGGATCTTAGATTAGGTGGTTTAGCGTTAGCTAGCTTGTTAGCTTGATAACGTACGTGACCTATTGGTAACATTACGGTAACGACGCTGGCCAGCTAGCTAAATGACAGCTCTGTGGTTTAGCTGTAGCTATGTCACATCTTCTTAGTAATTTAGTAAACTATCACAATAACAACGCCTCACATTAGTTAGAACCTTACCCCAATAGTTGAGACTACTTAAAGCTGTGTTTAACTTGCCTGCTGTGTATTGAACGTATGTATCTTACGTTGTTTCATTCTTCAGTTAAACTACGAGGCTGGATGGCTGAGCCGGAGCTTCTGCTGGACTCTAATATCCGGCTCTGGGTGGTGTTACCCATTGTCTTCATCACGTTTCTAGTCGGGGTGATACGGCATTATGTATCCATTCTTCTTCAAAGTGACAAGAAGTTGACGTTAGAACAGGTTTCTGACAGGTAGGTCATCTTTAATTGTGAGGTAGATCCTATTAAAAAAAAAAAAACACTTGAAATTCATGTGAATTAATCAATTTTGGTTTCTTCTACAAATCCAGCCAGGTTCTTATTCGGAGCAGAATCCTCAGAGAAAATGGAAAATACATCCCCAAACAGGTAGCAAATGTCATCATCCATCTCCGACACATGTACGAGTTATTGTCCACCATATATGAAACACACTCGACACAAAACCACTGGTCTTTGCATTTGTTTGTCACAACTACAGAGTGTAGGACAATGTTACTAAGTATCTCTCCTTGTTTTAGTCTTTTTTGATGAGGAAGTTCTTCTTCAATAATCAAGAAGATGGATTTTTCAAGAAGACCAAAAGAAAGGTTATTCCACCCTCTCCAATGACAGGTAATCATTTTAAGTATCTACCACTGAACATGATATGATGACGCAACCTTTAGCGTTAAAATGCACATTGTAAATTAGTTAAATAAAAAATGTCTGTCATTAAACAATTAGGCTTTCTGTGTTTTGTGCCTAATTTGTTTGTGCAAAACATGCATATATATATATATATATTTAAACAGTACTTAGCAAGAAGTTCATTGAGTGCGTTTTGTCTCTTTTCACAGATCCCAGCATGCTGACCGACATGATGAAAGGAAATGTCACCAATGTGCTTCCCATGATCCTCATTGGAGGCTGGATCAACTGGACCTTTTCAGGATTTGTAACAAGTAATTATGTCACTCTCTCACAGATCTGGCAGCTTGCGGGGGCAGAATGTGACACGCACAAAAAATAACTCTGAATGTGTCTTGCCACCAGATAAGATATAGTTTTATATGTGAATCCTACATTGAGTTCTTTCTTCACTCTCTTCCACACAGCTAAGGTTCCCTTCCCTCTCACTCTGCGCTTCAAGCCCATGCTTCAGCAAGGAATAGAGCTGCTTTCACTGGATGCCTCCTGGTAAACTAATAAAACAAGATCTGTACAGATGTACTGCATTAGTTGTTGCGTATTAATCTTAAAATGCTTAAGCTAGTGTGTGCCTCTCTTGACATTTGTTCTGTCCGTTTCTGTGTGCATTTATCCTCTAGGGTGAGCTCGGCGTCGTGGTATTTCTTGAACGTGTTTGGACTACGAAGCATGTACTCATTAATCCTAGGCCAAGATAATGGTAATTGTTGATCATTTTAAGATCATTTTGAATGTTGTGTCGGGTCAGATTGTTCGATGATAACGTGAAAATGTAAATTCTACTTGTGCTGATTATCAGAGGTTTCAACAGTAATAGCAACCGTGTCATACTACATAGTTATTAGATGTGAGCATGAAAACAATTAATTTAATTTCAATACACACAATCTGAGAGTTACATTTTTAAGATTTAGCTACAGATGCATCCTGGTCAGTGCTATTTACATATCAGTTCAGCCTTATAAAGGAAGACCTTTGCATTCAGATAATTATTTGTCATTCCCAGAAGATGATTACTTCAACTTATGTTGTTCAATCCCCACAGGTGCAGATCAGTCGAGGATCATGCAGGAGCAGATGAGCGGTGCAGCCATGGCCATGCCTGCAGATACAAATAAAGCTTTCAAGGTATATAACCGCAGTGGTTTTAGCATAATTCATTAATGTGGTGGGCTTTGCTCGGTTGTTCATGTGACGTCTGTCCTTGATTTCAGGCTGAGTGGGAGGCACTGGAACTGACGGACCATCAGTGGGCGCTGGAGAGTGTAGAGGAGGATCTGATGAGCAGAGAGCTGGACTTTGATGGCATGTTTAGCAAGGAGCTGCCAAGCGGCATCTTCTGATGGCCTGGTCACTTCTACTTGGAGCCTTCAGTTTGAATTTTGATCAATGCAGGGATTTGTTTTTGGTTAGAGCCCCAGAGATGGGACAAATCCCTTCATGTTATGCAAAGTTTACATTCACTTATTTGTTGTCCTTGTCTTTTCACATGTATTATTATTATTATTACCTTTCCATATAATATCTGAAATGACTTAATAATACACTGGTTCTGCTGCTGTTCCATCTCTTTTGAGACTGAGGAGATGTTTGGGAGATATTAAGTGGCTTTTTGCTTATTGGAATGCATTATTATTAGCTTGTAACTGTATGCCATCATGCCATTAGGTAATAGAATGTGAACTACCTAGTGCTTCTTTTTTTATTGTGTCATGCACAGCTAGACCAGCTATTTCAATTTCCATATGTGTCATCATGTTTAAACAATAGACGTTTATTTTATTATACTTTAACCATCTTTAATGACTCCTTTGTAAGATGGATCAGCTGCCGGAAGCTGGAAATAGACCCAGAACTGATTAGCTGTTGGCAGGGAGAATGTTTGTGTGATTGAAATATTGTGTTTTTGAAGTATGTAGATTGTTTATTTTGTATTGTAACCCCTCTGTGTTTTGTACAGCATAAAGCCTGTTTTGACAAAATATATAGTTTTCTTTGTTGCAATGCACCCCGACGCAAGCAAACGTCATCCGTCAGGCTATCTACGGAGGTTTGTTGATTCCCTACAAGATGTTCTGAGGACATAATAATACAAGGTTGTTGTTTTTTTAGTAGCCCTATTGGTACACTGCTGGCCTCAGACACATTGCTATATGACTCCTCTCTGTGATTTACTGGCGATGCCAGAGCACTCACATTGGAGTGCTACAGCAGCTCTACTCGATTGTGCAACGTCACTGACCGTAGAGGAAGAACGTTTCCCCGAGCAGAGCTCTGAAGCTCGCTCAAGTCGAGTATGCGCCTCTTCCATTCGCGCGTTCACGAGACCGGCACACTCGCTACATGATGGCCGAGGGAGGCGGACCCGAGCCGGGTGGCACGGCAGACTCCGACTCGGAGCCGGTAGCCGCACAAATGCCAACCCCATCAACCGAAAATCAAAAACAGACTATCGGGTCACTTTTGAAGACGACTCTGAGAAAGGGCGACGAATGGTAAGAATCGTCCACGGCCAACGTTACCTGTGTGTTTTCAGCTAGCATTAGCTAGCTAACGTTAGCTAGTGAGAAACAGGAAATGCTAACATGCTAAAGCTAGCATGCTAACGGAACCAACGGTTGCTAGTCTGAAATCGAAAGCTACTGTGCTACCGATACTTTGTCCAGCTAACGTTTAACAAGTTAGCCCGCTAGCTGCTAGCCAGCTCGACTTAAATATTTGTATGGTGCCTGTAGTAACAGATATGAACGTTGGTTGTATACAACGAAACTAGCATGACTAAGTGGGTAATTTGTAAATGTTAATGTCGGGTTTGTGACAACTTAAGTGACGTTGTCTGATGTGGTAGCTTGTCGGCTGGTAGAATAGGCCCTGGATTCAGAGGGTGAGTTTATTTGCCAGTCAGACCGGCTCGTTGTTGGATAAGTAACGTTAGGTATCAGGAAATGGGCCCGTTGACAGGATTATTTTGCGAGTCGTTGCCTGCTTGTACTGACGTACCAGTTGAAGTTGTCTCACAGGTTTCTTACCCGGCCAGCTTCCGGTGTTGGCTAATAATGTTTCAGATCCTAAAGACCGACCAGGCCTGGGCACAATGCAGCGAGTAGTTTTAAAGAGGTTTCACTATTCCATTTTTCAACAGAGAAATGTGAGATAAGCTAAAATGTAAATAGCCTTCTGTAGAAATGGGCCACAGTTATATTGACTATCAGCTACTAGCTACTGAGCTAACAACACGTTCATCTAGTTGTTGAAAGTCAGTTAATGCCTATAAAGTGTTTCATGATACTGCAGTATCACTAAATAAAACTGGACTGGATGTAAGATTTTCCACAATCATGTTTACACTGTTTCATAGCTTGGGGAAGTTAACCTCGGGTTAAAGGACAAAGATCAAACACCTCACTATGATTGACACTCCTATGTGAAGCATTGATTTTCACTGACTTCTATGACCCTAACATCGTATTATGTGAATGCTTGCTAACAAGTCTACTAACTGGAGGAGATTCTCTTGGGAGGAGATTAAGTCAAACTAACTTGCTGTTACAATATCTGCACATGCCAAGGCAGTTTGGTATTGCATCATTTTCTGGGTTAACGTAGGACTTGGTACAATGTCTCTCCAAATCCCATGTATCACCTCTCGATCCTGTCCTGTCCTTGCGCCATATCATAAACATATTAGGTGACCAAACATGCTTCATGAAGTATAAGTCTTACAGGTTCAGAAGAAATGATCAAGTGTCTTTCAAAGTGCGATGTGTTTGTTAACTGTTCCCAACCCATTTGTTTTAGGTATCTAATAGACAGCCGGTGGTTCAAACAGTGGAAGAAGTATGTTGGATTTGACAGCTGGGACATGTACAATGTGGGAGAACGTAGCCTCTATCCAGGACCAATTGATAACTCCGGGCTTTTCTCAGGTAAAACCTTCATCTGTGAACAAACATCTATTGGGCTTTGCTTGCTCTTGACAACAGCTCACATCCCACATAGAGATTAAACGAGCTGTACAGCCTGTAGTCATCCTTTTTGTTATTGTTTCCTTAAAGACCAGGAGACTCAGGCCCTGAAAGAGCACCTTATCGATGAGCTGGACTATGTCCTTGTACCCACTGAGGCATGGAAAAAGCTTGTCAGCTGGTACGGCTGTCTGGAGTGCCAGAGACCCATCGTCAGGAAGGTAATGCTGTTGATGATTTTCTTTTTTACTTGACCATTCGCTTGTGGTTAGGGTCCTTAAATGTCTTCTTTCTTCCCCAGGTTGTTGAGCATGGCATGTTTGTCAAGCACTGTAAGGTGGAGGTCTATTTGCTGGAGCTGAACTTGTGTGAGAACGACAACATGGACAATGTTGTTACGCGTCATTTCAGTAAAGCTGATACTATAGGTGAGGGCTGACATGCGTTTCTATGGATTTGACTTTGCATTGAAAATGACGAGATAAATGGCTGCCTACACAACCGGAAATATCACACATTGTCAGTCATTAAATGTGTTTTGTGTAATAAAATAAGCAGGAAAGATAATAATCAAGCCTTGCAAATCCCTTCTTTTCAGACACTATAGAGAAGGAGATGAGAACGCTGTTCAATATCCCATCAGAGAAGGAGACACGGCTCTGGAACAAATACATGAGCAACACCTACGAGCAGCTGAACAAGCCAGACAGCACTGTACAGGATGCTGGTCTCTTCCAGGGGCAGGTATTCAAACACCCTTCAGATTACCGATAGACTCCTCATTTCTTTTGAAGAACACCACGGCCCAGTAGTGTACTGGTACTCACTGTGCATACATAATTAATTTACAGGCATGGTTCAGAACAACATGAACTGTAAGAGTCTATTGCAATACAATAGCTATGTATACAATACAAAACTATGGGGAATATCAGTTACTGTAGAGCTAAGCTAATACCTCTGTGACATTCCCATCAACAAAATGATCTTTGAAAGGGAAGTTTCACTATTCAATACTGTTTTATTAAGTTACATTAACTTGTAAGTGTTCATGCTGCTGTGCCCATACTCATGTACACTATAGTCACAAGTATGGAATGTGAAAGGTGAGAGACAAAGTTTCATTTTATCACAGCAGCTATTTTCCTAAAACTACAAACTAAAGCTAAAAAACAGACTTAATCACACATCGAAGTAAGTGCAGTTGATGGACCTACCTACAGCTGCTGAAGGTGGCAGCACTCGTTAGTATTAATTCAAGCCTGAGACATGATAGCTCTGACATGAAGGTCAGTTTTGCCGGCTTGGCTCTCAACCAGCTTGTTTTCCCACAGGTGCTTGTGATTGAGCGGAAGAATGAGGATGGCACGTGGCCCAGACAGGCCTCCCATCCCAAGTAAGCAAATACCTTGTTTTGTCATTCTGTAAAAGCCTGTAGGAATATAAATCATATCCTAGTAGTTTTAGAGAATTTAATATATATATCCAAACATTAAATGTAGGTCAGTATTTTTTTTTTAACAAATGTTAAACACGGTCTTGCTCTTGCTCACCAGATCCAGTACTACCCCATCCAGGAATTTCACTACCTCCCCAAAACTCTCCTCCAACTCGACGGCCAGTATCTCCTCAACAGTAACCAATGGAGACAGCAGCTGTAGCCCTGGCTACACACTTAACAACAGCACATCCTCTGGTAACAGGCAAGTGTCTTTTTCTGATTTATCCCCCCGTCACTTGTTCCTCCATGCACAGAGTGTGTACCTCTCGTGCACATTTACTGTATGCTTTATGTGGCACCGACTCATTGGAACCAGCAGTAAACTTAACTTACTGTTCTTTTGTACCACTTGCTTCCTCAGCTCCTGTGCTATTCAGTTGTTACATACCAAAAGACTCATTGTATGTTGTGATGGAACTTGCACATCCAATGTTTCTCATGCCGGTGTTTTGTAGAGGAGATTAAAAGGACAGTCCCGCACACTACTCTTGCATTTACGACATTTATTGATTCAGTACAGTCAGTTCAGCTCCTCCAGACCTCCATCAGAGGTCTTTAACAGATAATTAATCTTCTGTTGCACACCACGGAATTCAAAGTATGTTCTTTCCCCCTTCCCATAATATCATTAGTTCTTTTCTTTTCAGTTTGTCAGTCTTTCATTGGTAAATTTGTTTTGGGTGTTTGCTTTTAAAAGCAACGCTGTGTCACCCAGTGAAGCAATGCAAGTCAACACCCATTTCAAGGCGAGCTGGTATCAAATATGTACGAACACTACAGTGCTTTATCAGCATAAAGTTAATTAGGTGCTTGCATTTGCTCTTTCTGGAGTTCTCTGCTTACCTACAGCTCAGTGGGATTACTGAAGAGTTGATTACTTGTGACTAACTGCACGCTAGAGACACAATTTGATATTCAAAATGCACTCAAAATAAAAGATGGAACATTTGACTGAATTTGCACATGTCATAGACTTCTTTTAATTAGACACAAAAGAATTCAGTTATTTAAAATGTTGCACGATCGTGAGTTTTTGGGTAGTATTCTAAATGAGGACAAGAGTGTGGTGGTGACAGCGTGGCAATATTACTTGTTGGTGGTAGTAACATGTTCTCTTGAAGTGTTTTTATCCAGGTACCATATCTGAATGTCCTGTTTAAACACACATGGCTTCATCACAACACCCACAGTAACCTTTCTGCTCTTCCAACAGATTGGGGGGCTACAATTCATACAGCTCCTCCTACAACTACAGAGAGTCACAGTCACAGCCTGGCCTGTGTGGTCTCAGTAATTTGGGCAACACGTGCTTCATGAACTCTGCCCTCCAGGTAAAAACAATCCAGTAACGCCACAGATCATTGACCATTCAGAGAAAGTCAGTTGCCAGTTTTTGGGGTTTCATGTTCACACTATCCATCTATAATTCCTCTTCTTCCAGTGCCTGAGCAATGCATCTCCACTCACAGAATACTTCCTCAATGACCAGTATGAGGCGGAGATTAACCGGGAGAATCCGCTGGGAATGAGGGGGGAGATCGCAGAGGCCTACGCAGATCTAGTGAAGCAGATGTGGCTGAGCCGCAGCAGCTACGTGGCCCCACGCACCTTCAAAGTGAGTCCTGTTAAAACCACTTCCTCTGAAGAGAATGTTTTACATATCAGTTATCCATTCATAATCTTAGAGGTACAAACTAAATTCACCTCCCCCCCCCCTCCAGACCCAGGTCGGACGTTTTGCCCCCCAGTTTTCAGGCTACCAGCAGCAGGACTCCCAGGAGCTGTTGGCTTTCCTGCTCGACGGGCTCCATGAAGATCTAAACCGCGTCAAGAAGAAGCCTTATCTGGCCCTGAAGGATGCAGAGGGCCGTGCAGACGAGGTATGGAGCAGACATAGGAATGGAAAAAGGGAAACTAAAAACTGCAAAGACTCATTCTGGTGCCGCAATATGACGCTGCTTAAATATTTATATTCACAGCATTCCTGGCTTTGTTGTGTTTTGATTCCTGAAATTGGCTTTAAATTTCATAGAGATTGACTGAGCTGCAAGACATAGCATAGGGTTTTATTATGAAGGAGCATAGGGTGTGCTTTGATCTACTATGCTTCAAAGAATTACTTAACAATATCTAGTTACACCTTTTCTTTCAGAGGCTTTAAAAGGGCATCTAATGAAAGTCTTCCTCTGTTGTTTGTGGAATTACAGATTGTTGCAAAGGAAGCCTGGACGAACCACCGCTTGCGCAACGACTCTATTATAGTTGATATTTTCCACGGCCTCTTCAAATCCACTCTGGTGTGCCCAGAGTGCTCCATGGTGTCTGTAACCTTTGACCCATTTTGCTACCTCACACTGCCTCTGCCCATGAAGAAGGACCGGACTATGGAGGTGTTCCTGGTGCGGTCAGACCCTCAGTCCAGACCCACACAGGTGAGGTGGAACTAGAGTTCAAGCTCTAGACTTGGAGCACCTACAAAAATGATAAATAATACCAAATTACTAATACTAGCACTTTGTGTTCTTCTTTGTCTTACAGTATCGAGTGGTGGTCCCCAAACTGGGAACAGTGACAGACCTGTGCAGCGCCTTGTCCAAACTCTGTGGATTCCCTCAGGAAAACGTGAGAACTGTTTTCTTTTTATACCTCCAGCGTTACATTGTCTTTGCTCTGGGTTGAAATGGAAATATGTGCTAACTTTGCCATGTCCTTCTCTGTCTAGATGGTGGTGGCTGACGTTTACAACCATAGGTTCCATAAAATCTATAGACGGGATGATGGTCTCAACCAAATCATGGAAAAAGATGACATCTTTGTGTAAGTATTGTTGTCTGTAGTGAGTCACTGTGGCCACTGTTTAATGCTATAGTTGTATTTGAAGCGCCTGCAGGGGTCGCTAGCGAGCCATCCGGCCTCTCACTGTGAGCTTTACTGGAGCTCTCAGCTGACGAGAGGCTTTTACTTCCCTATTGAAACACGGATTGTTTGAATAGCACAACCCAAATTCCCATTATGAAATGAATGGGACCTTGTGGTCATCTGCCTTGTTCGGAGGTAAAAAGCTCCACAAGTGCTTGCGAGCTTAGCTTTCTTATTTTTTGATTTGTTTTATATGTTTTCGAGTTGTCGGTACATACGTACGTATGTCACTGTCCATTCGCGTGAAAGGGATATTTTGGGAAATAAATTTAGCCCAAACTTAACTTTCACGTAAGGATGAAGTGATTCGAATTTGGGGGTCAAAAGCCACAAAAACATATTTTTTTGCAACATGACTGGTTGGTGGAGGCATTCAACCGCAAGGCTTTAATGCTAGTTGTCCGGTGCTTTAAGAGCCGCTGCTAAAGACTAAGCCAGGCCTAGCATACGGCCGTATGTACTCCATACTGCGGTCATCAGTAGTTTCAAATACGTATGTGTGTGTGTAATGTGTGTGTTTGTGTTGTTTCTCTTTGCAGGTATGAGGTACAGGAAGAGGACAGCGAGAGGATGAACCTGCCTGTCTATTTCAGGGAGCGCCACTCCAAGCATGCAGGAAGTTCCTCAAGCACCATGCTGTTTGGCCAGCCTTTACTCATCACCGTGCCCAGACACAACCTCATAGCAGACGTTCTCTACGACAAGATCCTTGAGAGAATTGGGTAAGGACCTACTGTGTGGATAGAAAGGAGGGAAACGGCATGGCAATAAAAAAGCGAGTTCTGAGTGTATTTGGTGGTTAACTTATCTCCTCTGTTCCATGCTGCAGGCGCTATGTAAAACGATCCCAAAGCCCTAACGGTGAAAGCAGGGCCTCAGCATCGGCCCCAGCATCGGCCTCAGCCTCAGCCTCGGCCTCGGCTTCGGCATCGGCCTCAACATCGGCCTCAACATCGGCCCCGGCCTCAGCATCGGCCCCAGCCCCAGCCTCAGCATCGGCCCCAGCCCCAGCCTCAGCATCGGCCTCGGCCCCGGCATCGGCCTCGGCATCGGCCCCGGCATCGTCTTCGGCATCGGCCTCGGCATCGTCTTCGGCATCGGCCTCGGCATCGTCCTCTGCATCGGCCCCAGCATCGGCCTCAGCGACCTTTGCCAGCTGCAGCCAGGCTCCTGAATGTTCCACATCGTCTAGTCTCAATGCCGGCCTGGGGGGCTGTGGCAGCCCCCTGTCAGACGGGGCCTCGTGCAGTGCCAGCTCCAGTAACGGCAGCAACCACTCAGGGACCTGCAATGAAACTAATGGGTTATATGATGGTAATTAGCTAAGATTCACCAAATTCAAAGGAAACATTGATCAGCCATGCAAAGAACTGCAAAGTGATGAGATTTCATTGTCTGTTCAGGTGAGGAGGAGGCCATGGACCACCAGGTGAGTCCAGAGCCAGAGAATGGCCAATCTGAAGAGGATGAAGAAGAGACCTCTGACTTGGAAAATGGGTCTAAAGGAGGCTCAGCCAAGCAGCGCTCTTCACCAGCCAAGCTCTTCACTTTCAGCATCGTCAACTCTTATGGCACAGCTAACATCAGCCCGCTGCCCTGTGATGGAAATGTCCTCAAACTTAATCGTCAGTGCTAATCTTTTTTAACTTAAAATTGTTCGTTGTATTTTTTTCAAAGCCCCTTTGTGTTGACAGAGCCTCTCCCTCATCTTCCTCTCTGCAGCACATTCCACGGTGGCCATCGACTGGGACGCAGCATCAAAGAAGCTGTGCTATGATGAGCAGGAAGCAGAGGTCAGTATGTTAATAGTCAGCAGAAACAAATCCTGTAACAAGACATGCAAGCAGCCTATTTATACTTGTGTGAATATTGTGTGTAGGCCTATGAGAAGCATGAGAGCATGCTCCAGGCCCAGAAGAAGAAAGCCACCGTGGCCCTGAGGGAATGCATCGAGCTCTTTACAACAATGGAGACACTTGGAGAACACGACCCATGGTAAGGGCTCACAGCTGCAGCCTAGTCCAGTGTCAAACCACCACTCGTGTCTCCATCTAATGTCATATAAATATAATCTGTTTTTTTTTATGCAGGTATTGTCCAACATGTAAGAAACACCAACAGGCCACGAAAAAGTTTGACTTGTGGTCGCTGCCACACGTTCTGGTCGTTCATCTAAAGCGGTTCTCCTACAACCGGTGTTGGAGGGACAAGCTGGACACAGTGGTGGACTTTCCCATCAGGTATGCAGGAGGCACTATGGCTCATTAACATTATGGACAGGTGGACAGTCTCCTTTTTAAATGTTTAGATTGATTCATTATGACAATACCTGATTACTGAAAGTTCCTTTCTTTGTTAATCATTAACATTAGTTAAGCGGTGTTATAGATTTTGGTGACCAAGCTACTCAATGCAAATCAGTTAGAAATACGGATCAGGTTGTGACAAACGGGAGCTTTGGATGCACATTATGTTACTCATATTTTGTCGGTGGCGCTGTTACACCAGGGGGAGCTGTAGCCTGAAACAAAGTGACCCGAGGTCTGAATAAGGAAATACTGTATTTATTGTACTTTGAAGAAATGGACTGTTGCCTCAGAGGACTGGCATCAATACACCCGTGTCCTAACTGTCCTTATCCGTTTTAGTTGTGTAACTAATAAAACGTTCACCAGTAGCTTTTCATAGCATGAGTCATTAACCCGGGAAAAATGGAGAAGTTGCAGCTATCCGTCTGTGTTTTATGTGTGCAACACATATCGACTCGTGGCAGCTGACTCATGCTCACTACGGTTAACTTAAACGTACAAGCGGCCCACATGCTGTGTTATACATTGAATGTGACTTTAAGAGAATCTTCTCTTTTGATTCTTGGCTGTTCTAGTAGGTGGTATGTTTCATAACTCCGTTTCAGTGCGGTGGAAATGCCATTTTATTTCCCAGTGACTGAAGATCTGTTCTTTGTCAGGGATCTGGACATGACCGAGTTTGTGTGCGACCCGAAGGCCGGCCCCTACGTATACGACCTCATTGCCGTGTCAAACCACTATGGAGGAATGGGAGGCGGTCACTGTAAGTCAACTGTTCTCTGTCCTTTGAATCGCTTGTAACACTTTGGAAATCACAGGCCAATATCACTCCACGTCATCACACCATGAAGAGCTTATTTTAACATACAACTATTATATTTTCAGCCGGTAATACATTCCCTCTCTTGTTCTTTTTGTTTGTCTTAAAACATACACACAATATGAGTCCACAGCTGGTCTGCTGACCAACCACTGTGTCTCCATGGACACTGATCAGTTGCATTTTAACACGGCAAAGTGTCTCGTGCATCTTCTTTTCTCTGTGAACTCATTGTCCAGTTGTTTTTGTGTTGGCTTTGTCCCTTCATAGTAAACAGGTGTGAGTGAGATTGTTTATCTCTTGCTAGATAGACAAATGAACTGAACAGCTGTTTGTTTAACACCTATTTCCTTCTTACAGACACAGGTTATGGCAAGAATAAAGTGGATGGAAAGTGGTATTATTTTGATGACAGCAGCGTCTCCTCTGCCTCAGAGGACCAGATTGTGGTGAGTTGTGACTCTTTAATGTTCATAAATGTCCTGTGTACAGCTGTCCTGTACTTGAATGCCTCCAGAGATGCAGTGTTGGGTGATTTCTTTCTGTTTGACTCCGATAAGCTCTCAGCCCTCTCAGCTTTCTGTCCTTGGTGTCGAGTGTCCCTGTTGTTGTAGTGTAACCCTGTCCTTGTTGCCCCACGCAGACTAAAGCAGCCTATGTGCTGTTCTATCAGCGCAGAGACGAGGAAGCCCCCTCCAAACCTCAGCCTTCGGCCTCACTGGGAGGAGCCCCGGAAGCAGCCGATGACCACATGGACACAAACTGAGGAGCCCTTACGCGAAGGGACACGCACTGAAACATATATATGGCAAATAGAGACACTCGGACGCACACACAAAGCTACTTTAGTGACAGAGGACTCCACAGACTTAACATTATTAACCCCACCTTCCCCGTATTTTATTTGATTTCTGTCTCGAATGTTGTCAACTAGAGCCAACGGCCTTGTCAGAAGAGTGACCTGAGAGACTTCTTCCCTGCAGCAGATGGCCGACTGATTTCTGATCATAGCTTACTAGTCTGGAACTAAAGAGGAGTACGGATAGAGATCCTCTCACTGGATGAACAGAATGTTAGAAGTGCCCTCAAATGCGTAGATAAACAAATGTTTCTGTCAGAAATATTAAAAAAGAAGCCAAATGCACATGTTGTTTCAACCAAAGCGTTCCACGGTTCTTATGATTAAAATATAGCAACTGTTAAGCCATTAGCAGGGTACTGGCATTGTGCCTAGATGTATCTCTGATGATCTTGCTGTGCTGAGGGAAATGCAGACTTGTGACAGTGTGATGTGTACACAGAACAATACATGCCATGCTTGTTGAAAGAGTCCTGTGACCTTATTCCACCTGCGTAGAGCAGCCGGGCTGCCAGATCTGTGTTGCAATCTAAAGCACAGAGGGGACGTCTCGGTTCAAGTTTTAAGATCTGCGTCTTGACATGATTTGTGGCAGAAGCAGTTTTTCTTGCTCGTGTTCAGCCATCTTTCTTTTGTTTTGTTCTATGATGCACAGAATGGGCTCTGCTGCCTCTCAGACCCTAAACTTATGAGAGTCTCACCCTGCTAATGATTTTTATTGTCCTTTTTTTTTTTTTTTTTTGTAATGACAATGCAAAAGCGGCCTTTTGATTCCTGCAACCTGACTAAAGAAGGGGGCACTTTGAATTCTCCATGAGTACATGATCTACCTGCTTCTGGTGCATCAAGAGATCACAGGATTGTATGATTTGGCCGTAGCATTAAGGGCTATGGTCTGTCATACACTTCCAGATCATTTGAATGTGTCTTATAAGCATATTTTGATTGCTGCCTGATCAGACCCCTCGCTCAGACAATGGCTTGTCCTTATTAGTCTTGTACATTAATGCAGCACTGTATTGAAATGGCTTTTGTTATTTGATTTCCTAAAAGCACACTGAGTGAAGCAAAAATAAATTAGTATAAAAGCGGTGCTCTTCTTGATGAAACTTGAACTTGCTCCCTGTCATTGGGAACAATCTACACGTGTCATCAAATGGGGTCAGGGCAGCAGTACCTTGACTGAGTGCAGCCGTTTGCTTCCAGTGATCACAGTACACCGCTCAGCCGTCAAGTAAAATAAGACAACACTGGCTCTGTTGGTGGCGTAAGAGAAGAATCCCTTTGTTGTCTCTTTACAGACACAACAGGTGTGTGACTGGGTATGAAACACATTTACTTCTACTCGGTCTTTGGGTGAAACCAGATGGCAGTCAGTACTTCATGGATCTATTCCCATAAGTCTTGTTCTGTGGCATAAATTCTGCACTTTGTCGCATTACAGCATGTTGATATGAAGGACCTCCAAGTGCCCTTTTTGCTGGTTGGTCCCGCCCATCAAGTTGTTCAGAGATGACTACCTAAATATAATCATTTAAGCCTAGAAAAGCTTTAAATCATATTTACAATCCTAGATACTTAGTTGAAAACTAAATCCAGCCGCCGAACGCAGCGGATCTTGTTTTCCCTCTTTAATCACGACAGCAATTTAAACTAAAAAAATAACCGAAGACGTGTAAATAATCAGACTATTGAAAATAGGTGTAAAAAAAATTCTTGTCTCATTCATATTTATCTTATTGCCAATATCTACAGTATTTGTTTTTAATTGAGAAATATTTGAATTCAAAGTACAATAAAGACTGGAGGCCTCAACAAAGTGGTTTGTTTGGACTAATTACACACAAAAAAGATATACTGTAATAAGCTTACATTAAGGCTGTGACTAACAAAGCTGGCTTAACATTGCAAATAACTATTGCAAAATTACCTTTTATTGGCACGTGATGCAACCTTGATTTAATGCCGACTCATTGCAAAATGAACTGATCTGCACTCTGCTGTTGGCCCTCTAACAGCACAGTTAGTAATCACTGTTGGTACAAACCCAGGGTTCCCTACAGAAGTGCTGGATGGGCAATTTTACCCATTTACTCAAGATCATGTTTTTTTAAAATGCAGACTAAATTCGGCCTTTATCATGCAGGTCGACAAATATATATATTCAAAAGAACAATATCAAATATTGGTACCATGATTTCACTGAGAGACAGTCAGGAAATGGATGAAAAAAATACATTTATTGGTCATTACAAACCAAGACACAGCTGTGCTTTGCACACACACAAGGCAGCTGACAACATTCAGGCTTTTACGCTGCATCAGATACCCTCCTCACAACTAACTTGGTTTGAGAGGATGTCTTCATATTGTAAAAGAGCAGAACACAGCCATCGTGTGTCGGAGAGCACAGCTAGTCTGGACAAGTGTTGTACACCATCTACAGAAGCTTTGGGGGGAGGGGGGGGGAAGCGATGAGCACAAAAGGCGATGAGCTCATGGTTACAGACGTGGTGCTGAAAAGCTGCTACAAGTGGGTGAACAACACGGAGGAGGACGGGCGGTTTAGTTTGCCTGGCTGAGGAGCTTCTTGATGTCCCCCTCGATGTCGCTGGTGAGGAACTTCCTGCTGTAGCGCTTGAACGGCACTCCATCCGGCCCGATGAGGAACTTCTCAAAGTTCCAGGCCACGTCGGTCCTGCTGACCGGGCTCCAGATGATCAGCTTGGGGTCGCTGATCAGGGCGTATGGCTCGTCGCTGGGGAATGGCAGCTTTCCCCTCAGGAACACAAACAGGGCGTGGGCGTCTTTCCCGTTCACATCCACTTTCTCCAGGAGCTGAAACTTTGGCTCAAAGCCATTTCCAGGACGGATATACTTCAGAGACATGAGGATTTCCTCGTTCTTGCAGTTCTCCTGAAAGGGTTAATCAGAACAATAAGTGTGATTATGTTACATTTTGGGAAGCAGGGAGGTCCAGGTCACTCTAAGAAGTCTCCTTGATAAAGTCTAACATGGCATTATGTCTCTACAGACATGTCTTACATAATGATAATGTTTTATGAGGGAAGTGGTTCGCAGATATTGTCATGGAACAATAAAGGTTATCTGTACTTCAGTCCAACATCATTTCAATACCACTTACTGCAGGTTTGAAATTGGTGAGGACAATTTAATGGCTAATAGATTATTTTATTATTTACATATCGGTTCTGATCAGTAAACCATTCTAACTAACTTTTGGTTTAAGGCTGTGACTCCACTGTCTTCTTTATCTTGAAGAGCACTTCCCGCTAGACGGGTTAACTTCCTGCTAAACTATTAATGAGTTACTACTGTTGTCATAAAAACGTAGTTAATAAATGACATATTGCTTATTCTCTGCATTACAATTGTGAAGCAGAACAATTTGCATGTATTGCGTTATATAAGGAAGAACTTAACTTGGGTTTGGTCACTAAGGCTACCACAACTTCCTCTTTTCTAAACATTCAATGCTGAAACTGCATCTCAAAGGAACTCAATTCCTCACCAGCAAAACGTATCCTTGAGTTTTAAGTTTACTTTACAAAATGTTAATCTATTGGTTTAGATAATATAACAATGAACTTGAATTAGTGGCTGTAGCAGATACTTATTGACTAAATATAAGACAAGCTAAACCTTAAACCCGCCAGTAAACTTGGATATATAAAGCAAGTTTAAACCAGGAACAAAACTCCTCCACCTGAGTAAAATAGCCTACAAATTCATTATAATTGACAATATATCTGTATAATTGTTCTAAATTCTAAACGCAAGTGAGCTATTTCCTGGAAAATATGTAAAACGAATAAAAACAGAAGCTAAAAATAACCCCAGTATGCCTGAAAGTGAAGAGAGTAGGCCTACACCTGGCGAATAGAACATTGTTTCCTCACCTGATGGCCGAACTGGTTACAGGGCACTCCCAGGATCACGAGCCCCTTGCCGGCGTACCGCTCGTGGAGCTCGTTCATCTGGGTGTAATCCCTGGTGGTCGTACCTCAGAGAGACGCAACGTTCTCGATGAGGACAACTTTGCCCTGCAGGGAGGAGAAATTAAACGTTTTTCCCGATAACAGTTTGGCCGTGAGGTCGTAAAATGTCGCAGCCATTTTTGCCATTCTCGATACCTATTCCTCTGTGTTGAGAGTCACAATGATTCCGTTATATCCGAGTCGCTCTACTTTCTTGAGCAAGCCATGAAATATAGCCAAAGATCTTGTATTTACTGCTCAAGATGGTTCACATCCTGCAGCCTACGGGACGGGATTCGAAGGTTCCAATATACCATCACATTAATATGAAAGTCATCAATGATTGTATGTCAAAATAAAATCATGCAAGAGTCAGTAAACATTTTGATTTACTAAACCCTGATCATAAATGCTTTTACACATACCATAACATGAATTTAGTAACTCTCAATTTTGACATTTTATCTTTAATTAAGTCAAAAGGTTGCCTAAACATGAATACTGAATTTCGTAATTTCTACTATTTCATCCCTTTTGTTTTTCCTGCTCTTTTTTTTAAAAACAAAACGGCTCGTGAATCATGACTTGAATGGACTATATCGCTGTAGTAAACCAAGCGAGGCGAAGAAGGAAGCAGATAGCAGTGAAGCCGCTCAATGTACAACACACTCTTTGATGTAGTTGCGCAGGTGCATCGCTTTGGGTGTGTGTATGTTTCATCACACGGCGTATCCTGGAAAAAGTGATCGCTCGAAAATATGTCGACAGAGTTTTCACCCCGCCCACCAACGGACAAAATGACCGAATGCTAGAAAATTAGGGACCGTATAAAATATGTTGTAGTCGTTGTAGTGTAGAAAGACGGACCACTTTTAAAAGCACAACATTAACTTCAGTCAACAGACTAACGTATAAAGGAGCTATATATACTATATATAGTCGCTGTATTTGATTATTCTCAGACGAGTTCATTTATTCACAGCTGTCTCCCTCGGTTCCCTAAACTCTATGAAGATCATCTAAATAGATGATCCCTAACTGGTTTGTGACGCGCAAGACACCTTTGGCGCGAGAGTTTGTTTTGTAATGTCTGTGTCTTTAGCTTTAGTCGTAACATCCCCGTCTGTGTGTTCGCCTGTCTACCAAGCGTACGTCTCACTTTTTTAGCATTTAACATAACCTCGATATAACGCCACATACTTAAATATGGCATGTTTGTATTGTAGCGTTATTAGCTAGTATCTTCGCCAAAGTATAGCAGTTTGCTGTAACATGTCCCCAGTGAAGTTCACTATAACGATACCGTAGCTTGTTTGCTACTGTTGACGCTAGCTTGGTCTAACGTTAGCCATTAACAACCTGTTGTCCTTCATATTTCATCAGATGATGCGTAAAAAGCGACGCTCGTCTGTGGATAAAGGAGAAGGAGCAACCACGACCACTAGTAAGTGTTATGTAACGTAACATCACAACAGTTAATAACTAACCTATGTGTTAGTACAGGGTTTAAGATATACAAATTCTCAGAGGCCTGTCATTATTTACATTGAGAGTGACGTCACATCACAGGAGTATGACATAATCTAACATAACAGGGTAACATCTCACTCCCTTCATTAACTGATGGCACCTTGTCTCAAGTATTGTCTTTATGGGGAGCCCAGTATTCTCTGCTGGATTCTGTCTATTCTCTTCTCTCTATAGAGGCAAAGAAGAGTCGCACCACTGGTCGCAAACCAAAGGAACCTGCTCCAGAGGAAACGAATGAAAGTGTGTTTGGTGTCTTTCTTCGAGAGGCAGGTGTCACCTTGAAACAAGGCGGAACATCCAATGAGATCGGTAAAAACACACTCAATCCAAGTTTCAAAACATACCAAGCCAGTGAAAGAAGTTAGTTTCTGATTTTTCTGGTCCTTATCTTTTTCCCCTCTAGCTATCGACCAAGTCGTTTTTCAAAAAAGAATACAGAAACAACTACAGAAGAGTCCCAGGTACCCGGGGGTAAGTATACGCTGTACACCGTCACTCCCTACACAAGATCAAGGGTTTTAACATGAGGCGGTTATGTTTCACGGACATTTCTTTGCTCAGATTGTGCAGGAGTTCACCGCTGGATTGGAGTCTCATATTGAGGACCCTGAGCGCTTTAGGAACTGCCTTCTTCCATGTGTCCCACGATTGTCTGATGGAGACGCCAGGTGACTCTCATATAAACACACTCAATGCTAATAGAGGCTACGTGGGCAGAACTTATACAGAGGAGAGCTACGGTCTAGACCAACCCTTATGTCAGGAGTCTGACATACTGACATGTTTTTAATCTGTGTTGCAGTAATGGCAGCTCTTTTCAGGAAAGTCTGCTACGCATGCTGTTGGGGATTGAGATGCTGCAGGTGAGATTTTTTCATAGATTCTCCCAAAGACCACTGCATCGCCCCTTCACAAAGGATGTCACGCAGAAAAACTAATTCAAAATGTATTTTTCTGTGCATATTCCACTAATCCATAATCTACTTTTCTTTTTCACGCAGACCTTCATCATCAACACCTTACTCGAGAAGCTCCCTGAATTTATGTTTGATGGGTCAGTATTTCATTTTTTTAACAGCATTTTTAACCGTTTTACACTTTTTCTGAATGTGAACTTGTTCTGTCCCTCACAGTGGTGGAGATGGAGGGCTCAGCATTCCTCACACGATCATCAACCAGTTTAAATGGCTCGACCGAGTTGTGGACAGCAAGGTAGTCATTTCTCTGATGATTCTCTGATGATAGGGAGAGCCAGTCACAGCCATTTAATGTCAATAACAAGTGTTTTTACTTTTGCCGATCTGTTCAATGACACCTGTAATCATCATCACTGATGTCTAGACGGTGAAGTCTTTATTTCAGCCCTCTTTGTGGCCGGTTATTTTTGCAGGAGTTGGCGGCGAAGCTCATGCAGCTGGTGTCGGTAGCACCGGTGGAGGTTCAGCGTGACATCATCATCAGTCTGCCAGAGATACTGGAGGACTCCCAGCACAATGACATAGCCAGAGAGCTCAAGTATGTGCAGTACGTCTCTACTACACATCTGTGGTACCTGTGCTGTATGAGTTGCTGCTTTCATCCCTGTTCTCTTGTAGCTCTTTACTCCAGGAGAACACTCAGCTGACTGTCCCCATCCTGGATGCCCTCTCTAGTCTGAACCTTAGTTCCTCATTACTTACTGAGGTAATACACACACACACACAGATTATATTACATGTACGGTATTTGAATGTCACTGTGTTGTTACCGGTCACTGTCTGCTCTCTCAGGTCCGTGGAGCCGTCATGGTCACCTTGGCGGCTGTGCAGCTGGAGGACCTACCTGTGGTGGTCAAGTTCATCCTGCATTCTGTCTCAGCCTCTGATGCCTATGAGGTCAGACTCAGAGTCCACACCATTATGCATTTAGGAAACACGAGATAGTAGTTGTGCTCTTTACGGTACGTATATTTTGAAATTGAGAATGTGGCGTGTGTGTGTGTCCTGCGTGTAGGTGGTGTGTAATCTTCGTAAAAAGCTGGAGCTGGAGCAGTGTGTCCTCCCCGCTGTGCTGCAGGCCTCTCAGAGCCGCATAAAGAACAAAGGATCAGCAGCGTAAGACAAACACAGATTCCAAAATCCCTCACGACTATTCATCAGTATATTTAGTCAGGAAGATATTTTGAAGTAGGCCAGAAGGTTCTTGGTATAATTGCATTCCTGACGTTTAATGGAGTAAGTCTGTTCTTGGAGCAGGTCCGCTTCCGCACCATCAGCTGGCAGCAGCCAAGACAGCGTCACGTTGACACTGGACGGCATCAAGTCGGCAGTGCGATTCCAGAAAATGATATCTGAGGCTTGGCTCAAGGTGGGAAATGAATCAGTGTTTTGCTTTAATTGACTAATACATGCTGATGCCGTTGAATGAAAGTCTTGTCAATTTCAGTGTTGCTGACAGCGATTACTGTCGTTTCTTTCATCAGGCAATAGAGTCTGTGGACGAAGAGGAGGACCATAAGGTGAGAGTCATCTCCTTGGTTCAGGGTATCCACTAGTAAACAGGTTATGTGCCCACACGTATACAATTAATAAAATAAAAAAGGAATTTATTCATTTTGACGACAGTTGTTAATGAAGTCTGGACAATGATAGAAACATTTATCATACTGTACACCAACTGTCATCTTCAAAACCAATCACAAAGTTTGGACACAATAGACATTTAAACAATCAAGGACCTGTCTGAATGTGTCACATCGATGTGTGTCTGTGGGGGTGTGGATCTGTCTATCCCTTACAATGTGCTCGGCCATGTCAGGTAGTAGATCTGCTGGTGCTGTTCATCCTCCACTCCACCAATGCCAACCAGAGCCGGCGGGGGGCAGAGAGGGTGCTGAAGGGGAAAGTGAGGACTGGACTGATCCAGGAGGCTCTGCTCCAGAGGACCTTCAGGGACTACGCTCAGGTGGGTCAGTCTGCAGACGTATGTATACAAGCTTAAATACAAAGACAGTAGCACCGTGCATTTTGTTTTTATTTATATTATTATTTGAATGATTGGTTGTATTAATCAATGATGTCGCTCTAGGTCATGCGAGGGTATTTCCCCTCCATCCTGGCTCTGGCTCAGAGCTTGTTGCGCTCCCCTGACCCCTGTGTGGTGCCTTTTGGTGGACACATGTACCGACACTCGTTCACAGCTTTTGACTCTTACTGCCAACAGGTGGGTTTGGGATTCAGCCTGTTTATCTGTTGTTTTTGCAGCCGAGTCATTTTAATTCCGTCCTGTATGTGTTGTAGGAGGTGGTGGGCTCTTTGGTGACCCATGTGTGCAGTGGTGTGGGTGGGGAGGTGGACATGGCTCTGGAGCTGCTCTTGTGCCTTGTTACAGAAAAACCCTCAGAAATGGCCCTTTATGCAGTTTTTGTCAAGGTAAGGAGGCGATCCTTATTCCTGCTATTGTATTTGCTCATCAAAGCACACTTTAAAAATGCATAAATGACGGATCTGAGCTTTCAGGTCCTTATATATGTATATATATATATGTATATATATGTATATATATGTATATATATATATATATATATACATATATATATATATATATATATATATATATATATATGTATATATATATATATATATGTATATATACATATATATATATATATATATATATATATTATTTTCATCTTTTTGTCTCCAGTTGGCACAAATGTTTAACTTTTTTTCCTCATTGTTATGAGAAACAAAACTATTCAAATAAATATATAAATGAAATTTGAGCTGAAATGATGGATGTACCAACAGCAGATGGTCCCTGGTGGCTTTACAAAGGTTTAATATTGTTGCGTTTGGTTTAGTTTTGAACTGAGAACTACATTTCATTCAGGGAATCTTAGATTACATGGACAGCCTCACACCCCAGCAGATCCGCAGACTCTTCCACCTCCTGAGCAGCCTGGCCTTTGGGCAACAGCAGCAGGGATCTCACATCCAGGTAAACATTCACGAGATCAATTCAGTCTTTTTTGTTCTTGACTACATCTCCCCCCCCCGCTGACCTAGCTCTCTGACTCCGTTACACTCAGGATGACATGCACATAGTGATCCGCAAACAGCTCTCCAGCACTGTGCCCAAGTACAAGCGCATTGGCATCATCGGTGCCGTCAGGATTGTCGGAAGCATGGGGGCCATCAGGTAAAGAGGTGGTACTCACAGGCAATAGACGTGCAACACATTTTACTTCTTCATTCTGTCACTTTATCTCAGTCACGCTCTCTGCTGCCCCCCCCCCCCAGGCTTAAAGGGAAGGAGTCACAGAATGGGTCGTTACCTCAGGAGACGCTCAGACAGGTACATGTTCTGCATTAAAACAATCAGAATGCACAATGTGTGTGTTGCACGGATATTACAGTTTGTGATTTCTCATTAGTTTGGTTTTTATTTCGTTTATTTTTCATTTCAACATCACTTTTATTCTAGACTCTCATAGCCAGACCTATTTCCACACTGAGTGTTAGCGCTGTGCCAGTGCAGGAGGAAGGTCTGGTTGAACCCATCATAAATTGGCACGAGGGGGAAAAAAAAATCCTCTATGTTGTTTGTTTTTCTTTAAATCCATCACAGTTGTCTAAGGTCAGGATGCAGCAACAGTGTCCTTGCAAAAATAGATAGTGGGAGGGGAGGAGAACTAGCCGGCCAATGGCTGCTTGCGGGTCAGACTACTGTTTTTGTGGCTTACAGTTAAGTTGAGTTATTGAGTTATAGCTGCAGTCCATAACTTCAAGTACATACAGATAACAGTAACTTTTTATGTTCTTCAGCCCTAGATTTAGTGTTAAATAGGGGATAAGGGTATATCATATAAAACAATAAGTATCATCCAAAAGCCTGTTACTTCTTATTCTGCATTTCATTTGGCTTTATAAGCCGATAAGATGGCTTTGGTTAACGTTTGTGTTTATACTTTTGCCATCTTCTTCACTTTATTATAGAAAGCTGTGGTGTGTTATCAACCGGGACTTGTGAATAACTTTGATAATAACCTTTATATAATATACAATTTCTACCAAGGAGGGTTTGAGTAGGGTCGGGGGTCAGCACTACCCCAGGACGGTGTATATAGTAAATAGATAACCCTTCATTTGGGGGTTTGGGGGGTTCTGTAATCAAGCCTCTCGGTTATGTACAGAGTCAGTGTCTTGATTCAGACACTGCACACCAGCTACTGGTTACAGCAATAACTTGTGTCGCAAACTATAAAAGGCACATTGTTATTAGTTGAGAGCTGAGACCTTCATTCCTGTTACACCTGTCAGCAGAGCGCACACTGAACCGTAAGTACCTGAAGTTGACTGGTCTTTAGATATCTTCGTGTATCTCTTGTTGCAGGTGACGGCGCTGTTAGAGCTGGTGAAGTCCAGCAGTGAAAGCTCACCTGAGGCTGCAGCTCTCTACTATGATGAACTGGCCAATCTGGTGCTGAGCTCGAGCCTGGACCCGCAGGTGCAGGTGTGTCCCCCGACAAACACTTCCCGTTGTTACTCTCTTCATGTACAGTGTCTGACATGCATCCAACAGAAGACACAACTAAGGCATCATTACGCATTCTGGTCAACAGCAAACAATCGGAAAGAGTGTCATAGATGACTTCCAGGCGGACTTTGTGGTGGATCTCGGACCAGAAATATCCGGGTTAGTGATGGACAGCTGGCAGCATAGGAAATCGTTCTAATAAACATTGATTCCTGTAACTCCTGACATGTCCGTGTGTCTCTCAGTTCCTTTCCCTTCACGCCTCGTGTGATGTACGACCTGGAGGTTCAGGGAGGCATTGTCATCAACTTACTGCCGCTACTGGCCAAAGATCTCCAGACCAAAGGAGAGCAGCAGAGTCAAACCACAAAGGCCCACAAGTCAGTCAATCTGTAGTCAATGATGTGTTTCACTTGCAGTAGAGTCAGATTTGCAATTTCAGTTTATTTCATAATATCTTACAAACATGTAATCAACGAGATGTTGCATTTTGTTTCCTTCCTGTGTTTTGGTGGGGACAGGCGAGTGTCTCCTCTCTGTCTGTCTCCATTTTTCCGCCTCCTGAGACTCTGTGAGCACAAACTGCATCAGGGAGACCTGGACGAGATCGACGGCCTGCTGGGTGAGGACGTGGAAGTTACACATTTCTCCTGAAAACTAAAACCAGTTCGCATCTCTATGGCTGTAAAATGATGTGTGTGTGTGTGTGTGTGTGTGTGTGTGTGTGTGTGTGTGTGTGTGTGTGTGTGTGTGTGTGTGTGTGTGTGTGTGTGTGTGTGTGTGTGTGTGTGTGTGTGTGTGTGTGTGTGTGTGTGTGTGTGTGTGTGTGTGTGTGTGTGTGTGTGTGTGTGTGTGTGTGTGTGTGTGTGTGTGTGTGTGTGTGTGTGTGTGTGTGTGTGTGTGTGTGTGTGTGTGTGTGTGTGTGTGTGTGTGTGTGTGTGTGTGTGTGTGTGTGTGTGTGTGTGTGTGTGTGTGTGTGTGTGTGTGTGTGTGTGTGTGTGTACATTTGCTGGACCCCAGGCTGCCCTCTGATCCTAACGGACATGGATGTCATAGAGAAATTGGAGAGCCTGTCAAAAGCTGATCGGGAATTCTTCTGTTCTTTGCTGTTTCACGCCATCAACTGGTTCAGAGAGGTTACTGCACGTGATTTGATTTTTACAACACTTTTCTTAAAAGTCGGTAAGACATGTGACTAAAGCCTGTTTTGTGGACAGGTCATAAATGCCTTCTGTGAAGAAAAAGAAACCGAGATGAAGATGAAAGTGATGACCCGTCTGCAGAACATCACCTACCTCCAGTCACTGCTGGAGAGGGCTTTGGCAGGTGAGTTTTAGATCCATCAACACTGAGCATCTAAAGATCTGCCCATCGTGCCACGTGGTGTCAATTCATTTAAAAATGTTTCAGAAACACCTGGCTATGTTCCACCTGTTGCCAACTTTGATGGAGAAAGCCCAGATGGGGTCGCACTTAGTTCTGCTGCGCCTGTGAATAAGGCAAAGAAAGGTAACGGAAGATACTTTCCCACATTCATCAAACCAATTACTCTGAATAAGGAATAAATACTCACATAATTGTCTAACTCGCATATGTTATTTTAGACGGCACAGGAAAGAAAAGGAAGGCCCCCGGTAAGAATTCCTCAGAGAGCAGCTCTCAGCTCGAGGAGATGACCGAAGCAGACAAAACTCAGCAGGTAAACTTTAAACCCCACGTATTGATCTCTTTATTATGGAGCTGCGCTAAAAAGGGGATTCTGCTTGTGCTAAAGGAGCAGCCGGAGAAGGAGAAGGAGAAGGAGAAGGAGACGCGGCAAGGTGTCAGTCTGGTGTCCTACCGACAGTTCTTCAGGGAGCTGGACATGGAGGTGCTTGATGTGCTGCAGTGTGGCCTGCTGTCCCGCTCACTGCTCGACTCTGAGCTCCACACCAAGGTAAGAAAGGGAATGAGAAGGTTTGTAGGGCTTTCTTCAACACATTATTGTCATTATTATTATTTAATATATCGAGGCTTTCAAACTTTAACGGGTAACTTCTGTATTTTCCCTTGTTGTTGTGTCCACACCTTGTTGAGACTTCCAGCTCAAATCCATTTTTTAGATTGTATCCCAGATACATTTTACATTTTTACATTTGTTTGCAAATCGGATCCAAACCACATTTGGAGGTGGTTTAAAATGTCTGTTTGCCGTGAGGAGAAACCAGCACGAGTTGTAAAAGATCCATACGTCACGATTCTGCATCAGCTCACGTGCAAAGCGTCCTTGCGGATAACCGAGGCTTATCATCGCAGTGTGTTTACCTCCTCCTCCTCCTCTGCACCAGACAAACTCCATTAGTCACTTAGACATAGAAACATGTGATATAGGGTCCAGGTTGAAATACTTCAATTACCCTTTCAGATTAGGGGTGGGGTTATTCAGAGTACATCAGTTTACACATGTGTGTGTGTGTGTGTGTGTGTGTATATATATATATATATATATATATATATGACACAGATTGTTTTGTAGTGAAATCATTGTCTATGCAGTTTTTAATCTATTGCACAATTGTAAGCAGCACATGCATCAAAACACAGGTTTTTGTTCTACACCTCTGATATTGTTCTGTGGTTGAGGTGCGGGAGGAGGTTCTGCTGGGTCCTGCTGAGCTGGTGTTCCTGCTGGAGGATATGCATCGCAAGCTGGAGTTCAGTCTTGCAGCTGCCCCCGCCAAGAGACCTCCTTTCTTCAAGGTGCAGAAAAAAGCTTAACGAGAGAAGTTATGAAAGAACATCTGTTTGCAATGTTCATTATTGATTTCTTAGATGTTTCTTGAATACAGGCAAATAAAATGAAGGCCTGAAGAAAGTACATTTTCTGTCCTGGCTGCCGAGACGCTTTGGGTGTCAATGATATTTTGTTCCAACTGTATAAAACTAATATGCAGGCTTGTATGAGACCAAACCTAATGACATGTTTTCTCGTGCAGGTACGGACCGATAAGAGCGTGGGCTTCTCCCATCTACAACAGAGGAGCTCCAAGGATATTGCTTCCTACTGTGTGCGGCTGCTGCCCGCCCTCTGCTCACACCTGGAGAACTGCCACAACTATTTTCAGGTGCAAAGAAATCTGTAGATACGAGTGAAGACCAAACCTCTTTCTTCCAGTTGTCTAAATAAATTGTTGTGTTTGTTTACATTTGTGATTTCCCCCCCCCCCGCCAGACACTGCTGTCTGAGAACAACGGTGTTGTGGACGGGCCCGCCACAGATGTTCAGCAGCACCATCTGATGTCATCATGCTACCAGCTGCTCCTGCAGGTCCTGAACACCACCTTCAGCTGGTGAGGAGGAGACATTGAATCTTTTAACTCTATAGAATTACAGAGCAGTAGGCCTTTGGAAGAGTCGGTGTGTCTAGCTTCTGTTTAGATGGATCTACGTCTGTGTGTGTGTGTGTTTGTCAGGTCTGGATTCAGCCAGCCAGGACAGCGGAGCTTACTGAAGAAGGCGCTGGGAGTTTTGGCTGAACGACTAAAAGAGGAAAGTGCTGATTTGACCTTGGGGCAGCTTGTAAAGTGAGTGATAACGTTTGAGAGACATAAAACACAACATTCACACGGGGATGAGGAACTCTTAATATCACAATTTTCTAATAAAGTCAAGTGGTTTTAGTTGTGTGTTTGTTTGCTCTGTTTAGACACGGCTTCGAGTACCTGGTGAACTTCCGCAGCACAATGCCAAGTCTCAGCACAGCCCTGTGTCTCTCCCAGCTCCTGTCCACTGTGTCGGAGAAAGGAGGCAACCCCGCTGCCTACAGAGAGCAGACGGGTCAGTCTGACACGTCGCCTCACTTAAATCAACTCCTCTGCGATCAATTGGACTGTGATGATAAATGCCCGATTTGTCTTCCAAGCTTCTCTAGCAAAAAGTTTCCTCAGCCAAGACTGGGTGACAGCCAGCGGAGCGAGGGAGCGAGGGAACAAGTTCAATGAGGCACTTCATACTCTCCTAAGGTGTGTCTGTTGCTTACAAAATTGATGGAAAGTAACAAAAGCTTATTTTTGTATTAGAGCCTGTCTGATACATTGACAATAGATTTAAGGTTATCACACGTACTGTGCATTGTATTGTATTGGTGTATATGATGCCTGATGAGATTAGATGAGAACCTTTTTGAAGAAACATTTATTCGTCTTTTCTCCTCTCTCTGCAGAATTTACCTGGAGCATGTCGACGATGTCCTGAAGGCAGTGGAGGAAATAACTGGAGTGGGAATCCCTGAGCTCATCAATGCTTCAAAAGATGAGAGCTCTGCATCATGGCCCACTCTCAACAGGTAAATCACCATCGCTTCATTGTGCTTAGTGGTCTCAGGGCAAAATGGAAGGTCCGCTTGTGAGTTAGTGATCATACAAAAGTAGCAGATTGCAGTTGGATTGATTCATGTGCTCCTGCCATCCAGCACTCTAACTGTGAGAACAATACATCAATAATAATCACATTAAAGAGTTTATTTATCCATATTGTTATTATTTATGTTGTAAATTCTTCCATTTTTTGAAGGCACACATTCCTGGTGTTCTACAAAGTGTTGATGGCAGAGCTGGAAAAGGCCATCAGGAAGATTCCTGCTGGCAAAGTCAGTGACAACACTGAGGTAAGCCATCAGGTGTTTGTACACTGTGTTCTCTGAGAGTTAGTCTGTAGTGCCTTTTTGTGCATCACTAACTATATGTAAGTGTCTGTGTGTTTGAACTACTAAAACATGTGACCCATGTTCTCCTTCAGGCTCAGAGCGAGAAGCTGCTGACATGGACCCTGGCTGTCAAAAATCTTCATGTCCTGGTCGACCTAGTAAAGGTCTGTTGGCATCATGAACTAAAATGTCTTTTGAACTGATTTATGACATTTAACCTCATTGATTTCCAGCATTCAGCACTGGGTCATATTTTGATTGGTTTTCGGTTAAATTAGATGAGCAATCTCATCAGTTTTATCCCATCTATTTTATGCATTTGTTAGTCTTTAACAAATGTGCTCATCTGCTCACGTATTTGTGCTCTAATCTCTTTCCACAGGTGTTTGATTCTAGGCCGGTGCTCAATGTGTGCCTGAAGGTGAGTTGGCTGTGAGTGCTGAGAAAGATTTCTCATTCGGGTGAAACTGCTGTGACTCTGTATTAACTGATTATAATGTTGTTATTGCCAGTATGGCCGCCTTTTCCTGGAGTCTTTCCTGAAGTTGGGGATGCCACTACTGGACAACAGTTTCAAGAGGCACATGGTACGCATGAAATGATGTCACCTAATACAGCTTGTAAATGTCATATTAAGCTGAACGTTGAATTGTGAAATGCTGAACAAGTATGGCCTTTGAAATGTCGACAGCACTCTTAAATAGTTGTCGTGATGTAATTACTTCTGCAAACAACAAACAACAGTATACTTTACTCAGAATAAGTTGCCAGGTTCCTGATTTGATTCAAACAAAAGTCAATTACTGTACTAGACCACAAACCACGAGAATTCATTGAGTATGCAGCCATAGTTTGCTGCAGCACGGTGCGAGATTAGCCGTGGACAGACACAGAGGTGCACGCTCACTCAGTCACAGACTCACACAGTCTCTCCTCAGGCTTACTTCTGGCGGAGATAATGAAGTGCTGACATTGGGGTGACTCTGTGTGATGCTTTGCCTTTTTAAGGAGGATGTCCAGGACCTGCTAAAAACCTTCCAGCTCAGCACCCGGCAGCTCCATCACATGTGTGGACATTCTAAGGTAGCCACAGTTCACACAGTTTTTTAGCTCATTCATTTCTAATTGCTTTAGTTGGAGACATCTCTCTACATTGTACTGGTGCCAAATCTTTCAAAATGTAATGAATATTCCTGTTAAATTAGCACTATGTAACCCTGTCATGATGTGTTGGTGCTCAGATTCAACAGGATACAAGCCTGACCAATCACGTACCAGCCTTAAAGAAGAGCCTCGAGCTGTTTGTTTACAGAGTGAAGGCCATGCTGTCGCTCAACAACTGTCAGGAGGCTTTTCGGATTGGCAACCTGAAGAATCGCAACCTGAAGGTACAACATGATTGAAGTTCTAGAAAGTGTCTCTGTACGTGTTTGTCCGCTTACAGTAAACAAACAATATATGCTGCAGGGTGAAGAGATTCTTTCTCAGCCGTCACAAGAAAGTGATGAGGAGGAGGAGGAGGAGGAGGAGGAGGAGCAACGTTCCCTGCTGCCTCAGGACCAGTCAGAGGATGAGGTACCTGCCATGTTCAGGCATTGTGTTCACATCTGATACGGGAATAGGATTGGATGAAAAGTTGAAAAGTTTAGATTCTGTAACATTTTAGTAAACATGGCCGAGAGTTTACTCCAAACAGCAGTAACTTGACCAAGAATTAATTCAACAAAACTTATCAAAATGGTGAAAAACGGTGAAGAGACCAACAGGTATTAACAATGCAATTACAATTGACAATGTGTTTACACTCATTATACTATAACTAGTATTAACTGGTGTCTTTCAAAACAACAACAACAACCTGGGAAATTTAAGAGATTTGGCGGCAAACCCAAAAATCAGGGAGTGTATGTTGTAAACAAAGGGAGAAAGAGAGAAAAAACGTAATAAAACCTTCTTCATTAAACTGAACAATGGATGTAAGTAAATACAAAACAGATTAATGTGTAAATAAGCATAAAGTAGCTAAAAAGATTGTCAGGAGTGGGGACCACAACACAGGTTGTATTTGAAGGTATAAGCAGCACAAAGTAATAATGCTGTCAGACAAACAACGTGCTTCCACTGCTGCTGAGTAGGTCGTTACTTTGTGAAGTTCAAACCAAACCGTTCGGCTAACGGGCAGTGGAAACTGTACAGGGCTGATAAGATAACTGTTGGAGCTCTGTAGCACGCTAATGATTAGTGGCCGACACAGTTAACAGGGAAAACGTCTGATGTGGTGTCAGTTCCGAGACCCCATGTTACGTAGTTTCTCCTCGATGCTCCCTGCTTTATGCAAAGCTGGTTCACAGCTTTAATTAAGCATGTTTGCCAAATGTTTCTCATGTGCTTTTCTTTAGGCCCCGGGGACTGATTCTGAGGAAAGCAAGACAGTCAACAGAGAGGAAGATGTGGATCAAGATGACGTTACAGATGACTCTGATTAACCAAACGATACACTCTTGGTTTTGGAAGTTTCTTTTTACATCCACACTTTCTAAATGTATTAAATACTGCTCCTCAATGGGCAATGCGTTCATGTACTTCCACTGGTTTTTATTTTCTGTTGAAGATAAAACATGCTTAACAGTTTAAGTATGGTTCTTTAAAGAAATGTGTTCTATGCTTTCTTCTAAATAAAATAGAGATTATTGTGAGATTGTTTCAGTCTGATTTGTCATTCAGTATAAATATAAGAACACTGACATATAGAGGGACAGCACCGATAAGCTTTAGTTTGAAATGAAGGCAAGCTATGTCTTTAATACCTCCTGCAGACTCATTTGTAAAGATGTTAATGGTGCAATGTTCGGGATTAAGAGCAGCAAAGACTATTTGCAATGTAAAGATATAGTGGAGTTATGTCTACCTGAGCAGAGAATGAAGTCACTCTCCCTCTGTGTACGTTGTATCCAGAGATCCTCCTTGCTTTGTTGACATAGTCAGACTTGCATACATTTGAAAGTTATCCTGCTTTTATAACTCACAATCCCAAATGCAGCCAAGAAATCAGGTTGTCAGGCTGGGATACTCTTCCTCCTGGTAGGAAGATGCCGAAATTAAAGAAGTGTTTAACAGTAAGAACGTACTAACCAAAGCTATTCGGACACTACAGTCAACATTTCTAAAACAACTGAGTCAAATTCACAGCTGTATAATATTTTATAAAAGTCTCAGTCTTGCATTATATATCACATTCCTCTCACACGATGATTAAGACACATCACATGATCTAATTGGGTCGGAGCTGAGCTCTAACACATTAACATGGATAATAACTTGGACTCGGTCCAACTCAGGTCCTGGTCTGAAGTCCACCAGTGAGGCCCTCTACTGCAGGGATACTCCGTTTGCTTTGCCCCGGGGGCACTCTTGTAAAATGACAGGAGGCCTGGCCCAGTTAATAAACACATAACAGACATTCGGGGCGTAGCCTAGACCCATTGGCATTTCTTATTCTGATAAACAAGCTCTATTAGTCTATTTTGATGCTTTCGTTGCACTCTGGCAAGCTATTCACATTCAAAGTACAAAAAGAATTCCCTTTGAATCAGTTTATATCCATTGCGAATTTGAAAATATGTGGCTGGACATGATATGCTTGCAGTTGTGTGTCCATCAGCTTGTTTTGGCAGTTTAGTGTTTAAAAATGTATTATTAATGCAGCTTTAAATTTGGTCAGTCATATTAAACTGTCAGAACAGCATACGGATTTGAACAAATCCCAGCGAGCAAAGAAAGCTATTCTCTTTGTTTTGAAACATCTATCACACCTCCGGTGTTGGGGAGGAGCCTAACTAGTAACAGAGTTATGTAATTAAATGACAAAATAAATGAAAGCGTAATCCTGATTCTGTCCTAACTTGATTACAGATGTTCTGGGTTCACAAATCCCTCAGCTCCACTGGATTCTGCTCAAACTCGTTTTGTAATTCGCTTCATATTTTGTCCTAAATGCATTTCCATAGTTTGAAGAACTTGACATAAGCAGGACTTTGCAATTCTGGTTGAACACAACTTTCAGTGTTTTAATCCCTAAACGCAGCACTGACAACTGTCTGCACGCACCGAGTTCCTTCAGATAAGACCCTTACATCATTTATAGAGCACGAGAATCATAATATATATGAATGAAAACAAAGAAAACCACCGCTTTTTGTTACAGCGCTATCATCCTTCTGCACAGCTCTTGGGCTGAACCACGGTAATGAAAAGAGGGAATTTATTTTTCATGAATGTGTGTGCTGTACGCACCAACGATGACTTTCGTTGATATATAGGAATCAAATGTATTGAGACATATTTATAATGTATATATTTCATATTTTGGTCGTGTGATTAATACATGCAAATTAATAATTTAAAAAACGCATTCCCGTCTCCCCCTGCTATGGACGAGAATGGTCTATCCAGGAAGCGTGTCCTGTGTTTGGGGAAATACCGTAAACAAACTGTCTTTTCTGTCAACTTGACCGAGTGTTTTGTGTTTCATTTCAGGTCGTTGCGACTGTGAATCCTAAATTCAACACCGTCTTTCGAATAGCCACGTTTGTTTTGGTCGTCTGAAGCTGATTGGACCACAGTCTCGCTGTGTGTAACCCGGAGGAGGACGTGTTTTAGGCTTGACAGATATCTTTTTTTTTTTTGCATCTTTACGTTACCTCTTTGAGAAGAGACAAACCATGTCTGATTTAATTCTGGTGCTCCTGTTACTCGTGCTGCTGGTGTGTTTGATTGTGACAGTGGTGGGCTTACTGATGTACTCGGGACTACTGTGTGACGTGATCATAAAGACTGGGCCACCTCCTGTCAGAAATGTTACCATTGCTTATAAGTTCAGAGAAGGATCGTACAAGGACTGCGGTGCAGCCTACACAGAGAGCTGCAGCATTGGGCCAAAGCTCAACACCGTCGGTGTCTTCTACGATGACCCCAAACAGGTGAGGACCCAGGACCCAGGACTCGAGTCTCTGGCAGTCTAACTACACAGTACACTTGACCTCGTGACATAACCACAAAACACAATGTACCTGTTTCCTGATAAGATGTTACAGATGGTGTGATATGCTTTGTTGGACTTGGCCAGAGTCCTAAAGGCCATGTTGATGTTATGTATTCAAAACTTACATTTCCACCGTTTCAGTGACTCTAATGAGTTCTGATTTTGTATGTAGTGTTTGCAACAACAGTCATTTCTTAAGGTCTTGGAGATCAGAAATAATTATATAAATAGGACTATAAAATAGGAACAAATCATCCAGAGGCCAAGTAGGCATCTTTAAATTGCTTCTTTTGTCCAGCTCATAGTCCAAAACCATATATATGACAAATCCTCACATTTAATAAGTTTAAACAAGCAGATGTTTTGCATTTGTGCTTTAAAATCTACAAAAATTTGGAAATTGTTGCTCTTTCACTTTCATTCCATCAAATAATCAATTAAGCAACTTATTGTTTAGCTCTAAAAAGTTGTGTAAGGTTTTACAATTCCAGTGAGTTTCTGATGGGATTGTCCTGTCTTAAGGTCTTTGAGATTTGATATGGAAATGTAATGTGCAGTATAACTAGATGTCATTTACTGTAATCTAGCATGTATGGCTCAAGGGGTTAAATGTACAAGTGGCCTTTTGAAGGAACTGAGCCTGGATGATGAAACCAGTCAGCTGTTCAATGCCACGTTGCACTGTTGATACTTTCCCCCCTCTCATCTGTGGTTCCAGGTCACTTTAGCGTTTGCCTGCTTCTGGCTCAAAGACTGTAACCAGACTCCAAACAAGAAGGGCAAACTCTTCACATGTCTGAAGAGAGCTGATGCATGTCTGCGTGTGCCCTTATTGGTCTAATCTAAATGGTTATGAAGTTACAGTCACAATCCAGATGCAAGAAGCAATGAATCTCCCTTTGTCATTCGGATCCTAATCCAAAAACCAAACCAAATTCCGTATAAATGGGTCATTCCCCCGATGAGATCTGCAGTTGTCTTCTGCTTTCATTTCACATTCCGCTGTTCATCACAAGTTGTGTTTTTAGTCAACAAGACATGTGTCTACAACAGCTTTTTGTGAAACGGGAATGTTGATTGAGTTCATACTGATGTGAGAAGAGAACTCGCACAAGGTAACATTTCACAAAGGCAGAATATAGCCTATCTATAGTTTACTCCGTGACTTAACAACAGGATTACATTGTGGTTTGCTCTTTGATTAGCTCTTAGCTTAGCTTGTTTTGCTTTGTCGTCCTGCTGACATTTGCGTGCTGACTTTGTTGTGGTCGGGTCAGTTAAGCCATCTGATAAACAGTGTGCCAAGAGTGTAGGAGAACTACGGTGGCCAACACGAACAAGTGGAAACTCAAATGGCCCTATCTAGAGCCAGTGTTTGGTTTTGTCCATTCTGGGCTCCTGTAGAAACGTTGCGGCCGGCTCCATGAAGAGGACCGACGTATATAGATGTAAACTTCTCATTCTAAGTTAACAAAAACACAAAGATTCTTATTTGTAGGATGATTATATGCCAATAAATCCCTATAAATGCTAAAACACAGTTCCTTTAAGTCAATTAAAGCATGTCAATTGATTAAAAGATGTGGCACACTGGAGCACTTTGTGTTGGTCTGTCTGCTTACCCCTGCCTCTGTAGAACGCTGTCCTTCTGTTATATAAAGGCTTTTAGTGGAAACCCTGACTGTGAGTCATACCAGCGGAAAGTTATGGCAGGAGGCTCATTGAGGATATTTTAAAACGTTTCCGCTGGTCTCAATGAATCACAAGGGGCCATTATAGGATGTTCAGAAGTCTCTGCAGGGCAAACGTATGTCTATACATATCTGATGACTCGGCTCTGGGGTTTGTGTTTATTTTCAGATAGTCTGAAGATGTATGGACCTCTGACTACCTTTATGGAGATAAATTAGACATCACAGGAATAAATAAAGTATCAAAATACTGTCATTAACTGATTCAAAGTTTAGGAGCCCAAATTCAAATGTTCCACCAGCCTTTGGCTTCTAGAAGTGGTCAGTTAGAAAAGTTTTGTCGACTGATTCAGAGAATAAGACCCCCGTCGGTTTTCCTTGTCTGGCTTGTGACATGAGAATTTGTTGACCTTTGTTTACAAAGGCCAAGAGTCTGATTTCTCACCACCGGCCGCACAAGTAAACTCAAAATGTGACAGATGCCATTTGGCTGAACTTTGTCTGAGACGTAATTTCTAGTAAATGTTATTACTTTTATGTGACTCAGTCCAAAACTCTAATGCCCAATTAAAGAATAGATACGTTTTAAGGGGATTAGAAAGTCAACTCTTGTTGCTACTTTGGCATGATTTACTGTGGACCTTGCACCATGCTGTATTTAGACTTGACTCAATACTTAAGGTGGCCTCTGCATCGGGTTTAAACAGAGTTTAATGTTGTTAAGTCAGTGAGTACACTGGTACCGCAGCCTCCACCCTGTACTGAACATTATACGCCCGTTTGCTTACTGCGCACTAGATGGCAGTGTTCACATTGGGACTGAGTTGTGTGGGAGGAAGGCGCATCCTAAAAAACACATTGATCTTTATAATTAATGTATTACCATGTGATAAGTAGTGAGACTCAGCCTCTCATCATTAATTCAGTCAAAAATGGATTCCAGATCTAGGTGGCTGTGTGTTAATTGGTCACTGTGACACTATAGTGGTTTTCTAGCATCACTGGTTTTCAACAAATTGCACTTATTTGCAGTCACCTTGCGTTCAAGTTTTGATATAATCCCTGTTTAATGACTACAATACAAGCCGGTATAGGAGCAGCATTCAGAATGAACCACAACAAGTGATCAAATGAATCACTGGATGTGGGTAGAGCAGGCTTCTGTTCTCGTGGATAAACCAACCGTATGCTCGAAGTCAGACATCTCTCTGGACACCAGAGAGTTTGATTTCACTGGTCTGCACTGGTAAAGGGGGTGTGGTGGAGGCAACACCATTTAGCACTAAGTCATGTCGTGCATGTGTGTGTTTGCATGTATGCTTCTAATTGCTTATTATCACACAGGCCTGAGGGATTGAACAGTAGAGCAGTTTGGCTCACGGGTCAGTCAACCGGACATTAGTCTGGCTCACCGGATATATGCTGTGGGTATGAGCCTGCCGATGCCCGTCTATTTTAGCTGGCGTTCTCTTCCCCTTCCACTGTCATCGCTGTCTATTTTGGCAAGGGCAACGTCGCTGCCGTCCTGTGCTTAGCGCTGAATGGCTTTAAGGGGCAGTGTGTAGGATACGGCGACATCTGAGGTTACAGATTATAGATTGCAATCTTTAGTAATCTTTCTTTAGTGCTGACAGAGCGCTGTGGAGCTAGGTCTCTCTGTGCGAGGCCTACCGGACCAGTGACCCACAACACCGAGGGTTACACTTTAAAACACACCTAACCGCTCAACGCAGAGTTGCCTCAGGCTTTGCTGTAATGGGGCTTCGACACGAGTATTGAGCAAATTCCAGTCTGGATAAAGGAGCGACTAACTCATTGAATTCCTGGGTTGTAGCACTTTGTTATGTTGTAGAATGGCAAGGAGTAAAAAAAGAATCCACAAGGCAGACCGCTCCTGAGCTAAACTCATGACTAAGAGTGGACAGCAGTGGATGCTCAGAGGCCAGCGTGAGTATCATGAACAATAAAGCACCAGAGAGTAAGGGTCGTATCTTATCGTCATTATATTTATAAGACAAATCTATTTGGTCAACCAGTATGCTCTCTGTAATAGATATGATCAACGTCTGTCCATACCCGGTAGAGCTACACATACAGCTGACACTGATAACATGGTGTGTGTCTGTATCGAGGCTAAACTAGAGCTGCGGTTTGGTTTCGTCCTCTGATCTGCTGAATTTCCACTTTGTTTTAGCTTCTGAAGCAAACCCACTCGTGGCTCCCCGTGATGACAAGTAGGAGAAAATGAAATGTCATGTGTAAACGTGTATGGGAGTGGCGATGACAGATGAGGCGAGGCGTTGCACTGCCTTGGAAGAGGGGTATACATTTGTAGGAGTCTTGACTCACCTTGAGAGCCTTGCAGTGCTCCAATTCATCAATCGGAATTTCAGATCAGAGCGCCGAGCATCGCTGCACTCCCAGTCAAATTTATTAGCATTTTTACTGCCGCTTGTCTGTCGGTCGACAGCAACAACATGAAAGGGGGGGCCTTCTGGCAAGGAGTTGCCTGCTTTTAAAGGTGGATATGAAATGAGAAATAAATACTCTGAAGTCTGGTCCCCATAGGTCTTCAATTCAATATTATGCACGATTGTGGACATGCAGACTCTCCCTATAGTAAAGCGCCCCATTAATGTTCATGGACATCTCTACACTGAGTGAGAAACTGCAAAACGAGAAAGCAGAGATCCAGACAGAATCTATTAAATGGGGAGCTGCTTCTTTATCCCGGCACACAACTGTTGAGTCTATTTTTAGGATTCCGTTTTCATCCGTTTTCATAAACTATGTAGAAAGGAAAACATTACTCAACTCGAGCTGACGTGCTTAGAGATTAGTCAGTGAAACAAGATGGTGAAGAATGCCTTTAAATCATCTGCGCCATCAATCCTGTGACATGAATTTGCTCTTCAACCAGTGTTGTGATGCGCGAGATACTGAATTGCCCGGGCAAATATTCATCAGAGCTGCTTTTAAAGAGAGCAAGGAGGTGGAGGAAGTCAGTTGAAACATGTGTAGAGAAGGAAGTAAGCCTATGCAGAGGAGGGAGGGATCCATTCATATCTCCTTTTCAGAGAAGATTATCTCCCTTGCTCTGTGACATCTGGCTGGAGGAGTGCCACACCATGTCCAGCTGGCCAAGGAGTGGTGAACCAACTCCGACGACTGTGGCGAAGGAAAACTGAGTCCTGCCTCCAGCAGGCTGCTTATCCATGCCAGTAATTATACATGCCAGAACTCCCAGGATGCCACGTGTAATTACCA
Source organism: Leptoclinus maculatus (assembly GCA_032191485.1). Classification (NCBI taxonomy): domain Eukaryota; kingdom Metazoa; phylum Chordata; class Actinopteri; order Perciformes; family Stichaeidae; genus Leptoclinus; species Leptoclinus maculatus. Next base: position 12,565,209 of record JAVDOI010000006.1, read on the forward strand.
GCTACGTCTGAGCACAGCCTAAAGGCACAGTGCTGCACTTGGCGAAAGAGGCACCGAGCCTTTAAAGGGCCATTGGGACCTCATCACTGCAGATTATATATATATAATATGTCCTCCTTTTGAATAAGTCTTCATGTTATTTTCACAGTCGTAACAAGCGGGGACATATTCAAGTGTCAGACAGTGTGATTGTTTTTTTTTTTCTTTGTCCCCAAATAGTAAAAATGACTCTTGCTGTTCCCTTGCTGTATCTCTCATTTGTTTGGGTCAGCATACTTGCTTCGCTGCAATTGCTGCTCCATTAATTTAGCAAGCAAACAGCCCATCACAGCATACCTGTGGTCCCAGTGCTGTGTGGCCCTATTAGTTTCAATTTCCCTCCTGGTGACTTTGTCTCTGCTGCCGCTGTGTCGGCCCCTGTTGGAGGCCGAGCGGCTTCCGATCAGCTGAGACGGGTTATCGCTCTGACACACGGAGGCGAAAGACGTCTCTTGTTGAGATATTGCTTATCCCACGTGGTCTTCTCTTCTTCTTGCTCCGCACGTTTCAGGTTGTTTGCTGGTTCTTGGAAGTGCCATAAACACCATCTGTCTCAGATGCTCCAGATGAACAGATAGAGAGCTCTCCGGCAAAGGCAGTGATGTGTATCGTTTGTGTGATGAATGTATCCGATGCATCTGTATTGTGGGTGACATTTTTCGGGGGGGTCATTATGTGCTCGTCGCCAACTTGATGTGTTCTTTACGAGGGCTGCAGTCGCCGCTTGTCGTGCTTCACTGCAGACGTTGATGTGAAGACGGCCTACAAGTCCAGAGATGCCCCCAAAATGAGCAGATTCCTTGTCTGCAGTGCAGTGAAGAAGGACCCTCGTACAATCGCAGCCTCTTAACTCTATTCTGGCGTAAAAAACCCAGTTTGCCCGCAAGAGCGTGGAGGGCGAATGTGATGTTCTGCTCACATTTGTTTTAATTTCAGCGACACATTTAGTTGTTGAATGGCATACTAAAAGGCAGCCTGTTTAAAAAAAAATCTACTAGAAATGTATTTATTCTTTTGAAGTTTCCTGCCGCACAGCAGTGCTGCTGCGTTGCCTTCACATAGTTTATGTGGGTTGTTTTTAAAGAGGTAGCTGATGTTATGCTCGTTCAAGTTATATCGCTCCCACTCTGCTAGTTTAGCGTCGCATTTTGACGATCAGTTGCTTGGCAGTTGTGTTTTAATGAGCGTGGCGATGGTCCTCGGTCAGGCGGAGTATGGTATGCTAATTATGATCCTGTCTTTAACAGTAAACACAAGAGTGTTGTCTGCTTGCCGTGTTTGTCCCACGTCCTCCCCGACCTGCCAACTCTTCAGAAATGACCATTTGTAAAACGGGGGGGGGGCAGAACTTCAACTCCAACCAATGCATACCAAGTGGTGAAGACATGCAGGGCCGAGAGGAGGAGAGATGAAGAGCGTAAATCCGCATTACGTGTCTGCTAATAAGGAATTACCTCTTTCAGCTATACCTTTTTATTGTTGGAGTGCTATCATCAATCAAAAAAAAAAGGCCCTTGTAGCCTCAAGCAAAGAATTGCTTTTGAAATGACTTTCTTTCCCAACAGGTCCTTGGAGACCTGGCTTAGGGGAATCCGGTAGAGATGGGAATGGCACCATTTGTGAAGGGAAGCCATCTTAGGGTCCCGTGGGCCACGAGCGCCACAAAGATTGGCTGTATAAGTCTTTTTCTCCCAATTTAACGAGCTCGCTCAGCGTAGGGAATTATAATAAATGAATGTTTGCTGTACATGAAATCAGCAGAGACATTTTCAGATCAAATTAAACATTTGTGTATGTCTTGCAGATAGCTTGAGTGTACATTTAGTGGAGTTTACTGTTAACTGGTTTGGTTTTTTCTGCAGCTTGCTACAGAAACATAACAGTTCCAGTGGTAAAATCTCCACAGTCTTCCCATTATCTGGCTGTTTGCTTCTCACCCAGGTCAATCAAAAAGCCACAGTCTGCTTTCCTCAGCTACCTGTGAGAGAAATGGAATCACACGCTGTCTTACAAAGTACAGCTTTGGCAGTACCTGACTTTTTAGAGTGCAACTGCCCAGCGTAAAGACAGCGTCTGAGAATTTCTACCTTTTTGTGGTGGTAGAATTTCAGACACGCACACAAAACAACTTTGGTGGGGAAGACGATACAAGTCAAGTACATGCCGGTGTTCCTCTCTCTCCTAATTGCCTGTCGTCTCTGGGGTGTGTTATCTGGCGGGAAGCAGAGATGAGATGCAGTCGGGGCTGCTGTTTGTTCTTGCCAGCGTGTGGGATGTGAATGATAGCTAGAGCCCTGAATGATATCATTAGTGAACTACTGGTTTGTCTAACACACTGTAGTCTATCAGTGCGGAGAGCATGAGAGATGGCGAGATGGTGAGGTGCTGAAGCAAGACGGTGGGAGGACATTTATTATCCCCCCCTGTGTTTGAATGGGTGTTCTTTTTTTTGTGTGTCTTATCATAGAGCACCAGTGTTGACGAGGAGTAGCTCTGTACGTGAGGTTGTTTGGCAGCCCATACATTTAGTGTGTTCATGTGGGGAAAAAGCGGCTCTGCAGACCAGCCCCTGCACATAAATCCATTTAGATGAGAACAATTCAGTTGTTTAAAAAATGTCTAAGAAACAAAGGTTCTTAGACATTTTGAATGATATGGTATAATGGGCTGGGTGATCACTCAGTATTAATGTAATGATGATATGATTGTGTTGTGTAATTAATGACTCCAAGCTAAATGTTATGAACACATTTTTTCATTCAATTTGTTCAAGTGTAGGTTTTACCTCCTATGTATTTGTCATGATGATGGACAAAGATGTCACAACAAGAATTAGTAGGACGTGTGAAGCTGTTCTTAATGCTGCATTCACATGGAAGCAGGCAGACTGCTGGTGGAACACACCTTCTGGACTGCACAGGGAAAACAAAACATGCGTTCAATTGCTCTGGTGGTGGAATGAGATATATTGAATACAATTATTTTGTGTCAACTATTTCATGTAATTATCCCAGTAATGCATGTAGCTATAAAATTCTTAATATTCTATTGCAAACTTAAAACAACTTTCTCCGGTGTGAGGGAGCTGTAACGTCGTCCAGAGGCTGCAGAATGTTAAGATAGTTTAACTACTGTTATTGTTGCTGGTGTTATGTCGACGTCTGTTCCTGTTACGAATAGTGTTTCACACATCTTAAAATGATAGCCCCCCCCCCCTCTGTGGTTAGCGTTAGGGATAAGGGTTGGTTCAGGTTTAGGTAACGGAAAAGCACTTATCAACAGGGAAACAGGATTCAACACAACACTGGTGCTGCTCTTTTCCACTAACATGATATCCAGAACGCCGTAGACCATCTGCCTGATTCCATGTGAACAGCGCGGCAATATTTTTGAGCTGAATGCTAATGTCTGCATGCTAACGTGCTCACAATAACAGTGTTTTGTAATGATGTCTGGTAGGTGTAATGTGGACAAAGTCCACCATCCACCATCTTCCATTCAATAATTAGCATAGCATATAAACAGTACAAGTACAGCTGACGGTGATGGGAATGTCATTAGTTTTGCAAGTAATTAGTCAAAGAGCACTGGACAAATTCATATTTTGACCGCATTACTGCAAATTCCATCCCAATGGTTCCTGAGGCATGACGAAGTAATAATGCTTTATCATAATATGAAACGGTACTTTTTTTCTTTAGGGACAAGAAGCTACAAAGAGGAACTCATTGCACACCAGAGGTCTTGTGTTCCTAAAAACATTGTTTGAAAAGTTCCTGTCGAGGGAACAGGCTCGTCGCTCTTAATGTGGATTATTATATGGAATTGATCTTTATTTGTTTCTGCTTTCATATCGATGATGATTTTGCCAAATAGATGTCATCTTTCTCAAAATGTTGACTCCACTATCATGTTTAAAAAGGAATTTCCACAATACATACAAGGCCTTAAAATGTATATATCTTCATTGTCACACGGCTGTAATGACTTACCCACACAAAGCTAACAGACATTGTGACTGCCTGTATTTGCAATGACTCATTGCTTCATTGTAAATAGATCTAGTGTACATGTTGCCTTCAATGAATAATTCCCTGTCAAACGCAGGTGATCTGTGCTCTCTGACTCACTGTTGAACATGGTCGCAAGGGGCTCTGTCAGGTGACAGTAAAGATTATCTGCTTATGCTCAACCGGCGCTGTCGGTCATTATTATTACCCACATGATGCAGACATTAAGAGGCACTGAGGGTTAGGTTGGGCTCCTCGAATAGATTTATCTGAGCCAGGGAGTCTCACCTGGCAGCCAACATTGTGCGGAATTACGGCACAAAAGCTGCTGTACGAACAAAGTAGGACAGTGGAAAGCATGACGTGTAGTAGCGACACAATGCAGTCAAAAATAACCCCGAATGTGAGAAATGAGATGGAAGAGAAGAGAAGGTTGTGGCGGTTAGATGTGATAATTGTGCAAGGACGCCAGGGACATGAAGATGAGTGTTGCTGACTCCCATCTGTGTCCCCCTCAGTGCCAGCCCTTCACAGACGGCCACTGTCACAGAGCAGAAACCAGCAGCCAGTCTCAAGGGACCATACCAGGGTTTTTGTACGTTTTATCACATTTAGTTCAGATCACATATAGATCACTGTCTTTGTTTTGGACTTTAGAAGTTGCTAATCCTGTCTTCCATGCGGCCACTGGTTCCCAATTTTAAGAGCAAAAAAACAACAACTTGCAGAGGCAAAACTTGCTTGAATTGGGCAATCTGTTGCAGTGAAGATTAGCTTTGCATCTCGTTGTGTCAACATGACGTTACTCAGAAGTTGATTTTCAGACTGTACAGAAATGACTGGAAACCAGCAGGGTTTTCTGAGGCCTATTAACTATTCTATTATCTTTTTCTGCAGATAATCGGTGCATACTTTCTTACATCATCATTATTATTATTGGCAGTTTTCATGTTGAAATTAATTATTGTAATATATTTTTGCCCGTCCATGCCTGTCTGGAAGCCAGAAAACATGTCCTAGCTAAAATACTGTGGCAATATGTACTAAAAAGGGCAGACATTTTAAGTGTACCTATCATTTTTTTTATTAAATTGACAGAAATATGCAAAAAAACGTCCTTTAACAACAGCTCTCACTCTCAATCTGAAGCTCTACAGACAGACAACAAACTGTCTGCAAACATATGTGAGGAGGAGAATCTGTGTCAGATCATTGTCTGACTGACGAGTCTCTTTCACATCTGCATGCAGACGTGTGGGCACATTAAAGGTGCAATATGTAAGATCTGGACACATGCTCCAAACCAATAGTGGGCAGCGTTTCATCTCTATACTGGGTCCATACAATATACATTTACAGTCATCAGTTATCAAAAAGAAAGAAGCTAACCACTAACTAGCAGCAGGACAAGAATATGCAGGATTCAAGTAAACTTCTAAAACTTTGAGAGACAGTAAAAATAACATTGCTATTTTATAATCTATACGTGTGGCGTCGGCCTGTAGTTTAAGTTATCTGTGTGTTTGCTGTGCCACTAACTGTGGACTGTACGGTCCATATATACGTTTTGATGGTCTGTTTATTGGGTTAAATCTACAGTTGCGGAAACTAGAAAACGAGTCGTATTTTTGGTTCGTCCTCCCCGTCACCAGGAGAGAACAACCCGGGACGAGATCGTGCAGCAGCTCCAGGAGATACATCTTCAGTTAGCTGAGCTGTAGCAACTCACTTTCAGCCAGCACAAACCCCCCAGCGCCGGGGACTCCCTCTCTGCACATTTACTGATGCAGCCGTTAGGTTAGACCAAGAGCCAGCCGGCTGTGACTCATGGCGCTGCGGTTTGCAGTGACTAACTACTGACCGATAACTAGATGTCTGTCCTGCCCTCCTCTTTACGAAGTTTTCTCTTGGTGGCGGGGATTTATCAATATTTCCTCATTTTACTAATTTTAGTAAGAGAACACTTATTTGTGGTTGGGACAACTTGTTGATTGATATCCATTGAAAAACCTTCTCATGTAAAAAGCAATTGATGAAGTAAAATGGTAATAGTAATGGTAATAATCATTTTTGATTGGAGCACACTGTAAAAAATACCATGCTTTGCAGCACAGATACACTTTGAACTGCTACAGTGGTGACCTGGCTGTTGATCACTGGAGTGGGATGTTTACCAGAGCTGGCATCTCTGTGTGTGACACACAAACTATGTGAAGGTGCAACGTCCCTACAAGTTACAAATCAAACAACTACTATTTTTACTTCCTCACACGTGCAGCATTATCAGCTCTAGTGACACACAGGTAACACCCCCCCCTCTCGATGGGCCGCCCTGCTGTTTTGATAATGATGTGTTGTAAAATGACGACAGGTGGGAAAGAACAAATTGGTGGGCTCTGCATGCTTCATTCATCTATTGCAGGGTTCAGTTTGCTTTTGTGTCATTTTAAGTCTTTTTTTGCAAACAAATTTAAGATAGAAAATTCTAAAATGATCACCTCACTGCAATGCAGTCCGAACCCGCTCACTCTTTTTTTTTAACCCACTATCTACTAAATGGACAACTTTTATGAAAATAAAGTTCCACATAGTGCAGCAGTCTTTGATTGGCTTATTTTAATGTGGCCTACTTGACTAATTGCATTTCCTTGTGCATAAGACGATACATTTTGATACATGTTATAGATCGATATATACCTGTCTCCAATCTGACAGAAATGTGCTACAATATAATACAATAGAACTGCATTAAAATGTCTTTACCTTGCCTTGTGTTCGATAAATAAGAACGGGTTTCTACTGGTGACTCGCAGAAGGGTTTAAAGTGGATTCATAGATGTTTCATCTCTCATCTCTCTGTCCCCCTCAGAGGCCAGCAGAGAAATGTCGCTACGTGGTGGGCAGTGTCCTGTGTGAGGGGGAAGAGAAGCCGGATGAAGAACTGCAGAAGATGTACGAGAAGTTTGGCTTCAAGGTGTTTTCTCTTCCTGAAGTGAGCCACGCTGTGACCACCAGCTTCGACTGCACCACCCCTCTGTCTCACGTGGTGGGACCTTACAGGGTCTACCCCAGGCTCGCTTCCTACATCGAGGTACAGACGATATGAGAATATGTTAGCACAATGTGGATATACCTGTAATCCATGGAGTCATCCATAGCCTCCTTTAGCTGTATATATATTCCAGAATTAGTCAAATCTGCAATTAGTTAGTTAGTTATCAAAAAGGATCAGTGAGAAACACGGGTGTAAAGGTTTAAGCAGTGTGCATGTCTCCAGTGTTTACAGGATGTCTCGCATGTTTAGCAGACTGTTTCTCTCTATAATCATTACTTGTTTCCTAACCTTCCACACTGACAAGTGTTTGCCATCATATGAAAAAGTAACACAGGAGTTTTCTTCTTTTCTCTTCCTGTTATTTCAGTGGGTGACATTCATCTTGTGAACATATATGTCCTCTTGTCTGCTTCCTGCTTAAAGACCCACACTCATGTGTTGTTTAATTCATCGCATGAGCAGATGAGGTCTTTAAAGTAGATTAAGAATAGATGAAGTAGTAGAAATTAAGGTATGCCTGAGTCCCACGGCCCATATGCTGGGCTACATGTCCTCAGGACAGGCCTCAAACAGCTATTGACATTTACTGATGACATTTACACACATGGATTCATTTTGGGGCATCCCACTGCATGAATAATGCTCCACGTGTGCTCGTGTGTGTGTGTGCACGCACATCTGTCCATCTGTTTGTTCAAGCTTCTGTCTCTTCACAAAAGGTAAAACTGACCCACTTCCTAGTCAGTAAATATACCATTATGTCTAGAAATTATGATGGATTTTTCTCGCATTTGCCTCGTGTGAGTGGAGCTTTTCTTTCTCATATTCATGAAAGTCGGGAGGCAGGGTGCTCATACAAAACTGCCCCGATGGCAAGAGGGCTTCATGAGTGCTGAAATTCATTGGGAGTACTCTCTAGTTTGTCATAGATATTTGTATAGCTATACAATATGTTATGTGGGACGAGCCCGGCAATTAACCTCAACACTGTCTATTGCCTCCCAAATTTGACTAGTTAATTCTCCATATCGTAATCTGCCAGTCACCAGCTGCCTCTTTTCACCTGCCCTGAGGGCGTCTCACCCAGATACCCCCCCCCCCCCCCCCCCCCCCCCGTCCTGCACCCAGGCAGCTCGACCAACCACTAGAAATTGCTCGTGAACTGACAAGAAAACGATCTCTCTCCGGCTTCCCACCCAGCAAACACCAACAATTTCTTTGTTGTTATCACAAAAGTCACAAAAGCAAGGACCAAATGTGTGATATTTAGCAGGTTTTAATAGTGATATCAGTTCTGATCTACAAATTAAAAAAAATTAAAAACCCACTGTATTATCAGTTTATCGCAATTTACCAGCCAGCTCATCTTTTTTGCAGTTTGGTCTCTGCGGCACTATGCACACTGCAACACACCCGACATCAGAGGGCAGGACAAACTCTAACGTGTGTGCACTGACACAGACGAAATTATCTGAAGGCATAGAAATAGCATCCCTCAGTGTTCAAATTTAGTAGTATTCCCTTTTAGGCGCCGGTGTTGTTACATAATCATGGCCGGTGTAAGGGCGCGCAGCTCTTGTCAGTCTGTCAAGCTAGCTGATGTCACTGTAGGGAAAGCATCAGTTTTTACTCTCTTACACTTGTCCGCCACGACGCAGAAGTGCTTGTCGCAAGTCCATCAATTGACCCGAGTTCTATGACAGGTTGTTAAGGAGCTGCTCCTGGACAGTCGATGGGCTAATAGCACACTAACATCACGTTTGTGGTTGTGGAGGGGCGAGTGCACTAATGCAGTGAGGCCAATGAATAATGGAGCATTCTTTGGAGAGGCTTAGTTAGAGGGCGGTATATGAATGTGCTAGAAATGTGTGCCTCTATGTATGATTCATTGAGTAGGTTTTTAGTCTGATGGACATTGAAAGCAGAGAGACACTTGTGACGTAGCTCTGTACTCTGTATTTACTGTAGATCCAGGAGGTTTTAATGAATCTACTGACAATCTCATCTATTTACATACACATAAATGGAACATTGTGCTTTACTTGATTGTTTTTTTGTGGCCACTTGGTGACAATGCAACAACCTAATATTATCTTTCTTTTAGCTCTGCTTTGGTGTTTACCAACTCCTGAGGGAAATATCTGGCGGCTACATACTCTAACTAGTTGTTAACTGCAGGCTGTTTGCAGTCCGTTCATACAAGCTTTTTAGCTGCTGCAGCTTGAAACAAAGGTGATTAGAAGCTTGAGACTGAACAGTAAAGTTGTGGGCAGACCGAAATGATTTGTTGAACCACGCTAAAATGCAACATATCACCAGGAATTATTACCTGACTGTATCAGCAGACTATGAAGTCGGAGGTTCATTAGTTGGAAACACCATTCACTAGACATTTGACCAATGGCTCATACAAAAGTATTGATTGTGGCACCTTTTTAAGCTTTGAAATTCAAGGTCAGAAAAAGCAAACCAGTGCCGTTAGCGAGACTGGGTAGGGCAGACTGGTGAGGTGGGCTCTCTTGTCTGGCCACGTTCCCAGCTTTCAGAGTGTTTTCTCAGAGACTCTGGTACACCTCCTGGCCTCCCAGCGCTTATCAGAGAGAAGTGCATAACTGCCCTTTTTTTCACTTGAACACTTTCTCTCCAGTCCAACAGCTTCATCTCCACACCAGCTTACCTTTCCTTATCTGTGGGCAACACATGAGCTAATGCACACACACACACACACACACACACACACACACACACACACACACACACACACACACACACACACACACACACAAGGTGGGATAATTGTGGCTTAAAAGATCGGAAGTAGGTGATTCAATCCTGATGTTTTTAATGTTCTGTTAATAATCAGAGGGTATCAATGAGTTTGTGGGATCAACAGAATGTCTGAAATCTTTGTAATTTGAGCTCAGCAGTTGTGTATTCATGTGAATCTAAATGAAAGCAGCGAGTGAGTGTGAATGAGCACAGGATGCTTGGGATTGTATCATCTACTAGTTAAAAAGCCTGACGGTGAAAGAAGGAAAAAAGGAAGGATAAAGAAGTAGCTTTCACGCTATATTAAAGGATTCTGTCAAGCCCTGTTTGATCTTTGTGAAAGCACCTATTCGAGACCTAAGGAATGAGATTGAACAATCATTGTCGCTCTTATTTTGGTGGCTGCGTCAGAAATTAACTCCCTGTGGCCCCCGTGAACAGAAACGAGATGAGAAACCGATAGCTTCCCTCCATTTAGTAATCCATTTATCTGAATGAAGCTTAAAGCATCACGAACGCATTCTTTTTGTTCTCCTCCGTTTCACTCTATACTATGTGGTGCCACAGTTTTGTTTGCCTTGCAGGTCCCACAGCAATTAAAATGTAGATCTGTAAACCCCCTAGAAATGGGTTTGTTTCCTCTGGGGTATTCCACAATTGTACAATTTGGATGTACCTATTGTTGTTCTGTATGATTCTTCATATTGTGTTTATAGAAGACATATGTTATTCCAGGAGAAGGAGGAATCATGAGCAGTGCTGACAAAACGGTCTCAGTTTCAGCTCACAAACGCAGAATTGGAAAAACCTAACTAGGTATCAGAATTTAAGCACATTCGTGTTTTTCTCAATTTAGTCTCTTGAAAGAAAGTCCAAGCAATTTATCAGTGTCACAATGATAAACAACAAGCTCAGTCTGAAGTAGTAATGTGGCCATATGGGCCATCCACCCACAATGTTCGGTGAATGGGTTTGTTTTTTTGCCGATATGCAGCAGGTGAAGCTTACAACGTGACTGCATGTCACAGTGAGGAAAGTCTCTGGATGGGGTCTTAGAGAGGGAGCCACCTGGAGACCCCGACATTTACTTATCAAAATGTATTTATTCAGTCTTTTATTTTCCCAGAATAATCCCTTTTTAGATACCACAGTTAACAGACATAAAAAAACAAACATCAATAAGTTAAAAACACGATAAAAACATAAAAAAAAATCACAATAGAGACAACAGACTTTAAACAATCCAGTAATTGCATGAAGACAGTTTGCGTAATATTATATTATACAAAATAATATACCAATTTTCTGTTCTGCGGTTGTATAATGAGGACATACCAACTTCCTCATACAAACCTCTATGATGAGTGCGTAACCGGAATCCGAGACTTATTGTAACACAGTATGATATACTGAATCTAACTTTTTTAATAAAGATGAACTTCCATGTGTACATAAAATATCACCATCATCAATTGCTGATAGAGGCCTCGCTTAAATACTAAGCATTAAACACTCTAGTCTGTGATGTTTAAAAGACAGATTGCCCTTTAGCTCGTTCATTTACCGTATTATTTACAGTAATAATCTGATACACATGAACATCCGTTGGCAACACCTCATCACTTATTCACACACTGATGATCGACTATCATCAGATAGACCTATTCCTGCTCCTGTATCTCTTGGACTCTCAGGGAGGAGCTGAGTCAACTGATCCCACACCTGATGGGGGTGAGTTGAATTGGGTAACATAGGACGCAGCTGGACAGACCCGGTAAAACCAAAAGGGTGAACTGCGTCCGAGGTCTTCAACTCCAATCTCCAGAGGAATTTTTTTAACATTGTTAAGCAGGCGGTGGGTTTTCTTGAACTTGTTCTAATAGCTTCATCAATCCTCATGGGACTAAAGCATTGGAAGGTCCTGGGCTGTGATATATATAGTTTAACATCTGTAAGATCAAGAGGAATATCGTATTAGTGGCATCTCTCTCCTTCTGACTGCGGTGAGGTTGAGCTTTGGTTTCATTTGCAGGCAAAATGGAGGTGAGTCATCTATGTTTTCAATTTTTTAGTTAGTGGCACCGTCATGCTTTACCGCTGCAACTTTTTTGATTCATCACCTGCATCCTGCTCATGGGTTATTCACCAGCCACTCTTCTCAATCTTCTTTGATGTTATTATTTGTTGAATTTAAATATAGAAAATGTGTTTTGCTTGTCCACAGCATCTATATTTCATGCAATGGCCTGATTAGGGGTTATCCAGTGGAACTGAGCTGATTCCAGGTGTACCCACAGAGGAAACAGCAGCTGAGATACCCTTCGCTCTGCTTAGACGGTTCTGAAATGAATTGTTAACTATGGAGCTGTATTGTTTGTATTCTCCTTTTACATTCATTGAGGTTTACTTTCACCAAATCAGAATAGTCTTGGTTTCTAGAATATTTAGTATATTTCGTCTTCTTTGCCTGTCTGTCTTTATCTCAGTCTTTGTGTCTCGCACCATGTGTGTGCAGCTGATAGACTGTATGCCGCCCGTCAGTCAACCAGCAGGAGAATGAATGAGGAATCAGGACACTCCTGTAAAACAACTTTACTTCTTCCACCCATTGTAGCACAGTTCTGTCTCACTGTGTCTCTGTCTCGAAACACCCCCCCCCACTGAAACACACACACACACACACACACACACACACACACAGACCATGTATTAATAATAATCCTGAATCATGTTACTTGGATATAAAGCCAATTATTTTCCTCGCAAAAGTCAGGTGAAGGAATGAGCCCACTCACTGTCTCACATCCCAGCATTTCTGAACATCATGCCTTACATTACAGCTCTTCCCCTGCCATCGAGCTGACAGAGCTGAGTTTAGGTGCAAGTCTGAGGAATGCATTGTTATGCAGATAACAACTCTGTTTTTGGCTTTGTTCTATAGCATTTTGACACCCCACCCACGGAAGCCTCTGGGCTCGTAGATAGAATAGCTATACAAGGGTTTCTGATTTTCTATCCAGGATTATTTCAGGCATTGTTCAGAGATTGTGTTTTATTCCTTTTTGTCCCGCCTTTCCCACCTGTCTCATTGTACACGGTAATGCAATATGCTAATAGGCTTTCTTTTCCTAATTGTTTTTGGATGGATGCTGGTTGTTTCCGCAGCAGAGAGGGAGCTTAACAAGAAACAGTTAACCGGTAATATTTCCACACAAGGAAAGAGGTCAACGCATATGAGGGCATGATCTGCAATTGCACAAGCTGAGTCTTTGAAAGTAGGCTTGCAGTAAAGTATTTTTTAAGGAATAGTTTGGTTTTGAAGAATTTTTACTTCACTTTGAGTCAGACAGCAGCTTTGTTGCATCTCTGTATGTACAGTGAAGCTTATACTTTAGCTCATTTTATGGATATCAGTGGAATCAAAGAGGACATCTTCACCATATGGTGCCTTCAAACTGGAAGCCATGGAAAAGCAGGCATTTGCCTCACCTGGGAAATAACACAAAACATTTTTATAATACATGCATGAGACTATAATCATCTCTTTTGTTTGGGGGCGTGACAGGATTCTACATCTTTAATGCCTCCTGGACTCAGGGCGCAGACTCCCTTAACTGCTCTCTGTTCAGCGATGTCTGCGTGGGATGGTGCAGGATAGCAGGGGTTGTGCCTGCGATGGCATCAAAGCCCAATGAGAGTCAATAAGTGAAGTGTGAGTTTGTGAGCGAGCATGCGTCTGAGTGGTCCGAGTTTAAATGCAGGTTGTGGTGAGAGCGAGATAAGTCTCTCTTTATTATTAATGCTGTCATCCCACCGCACTGTTCCCTCCATTACATTTCTTTTATTTGAAAACACAATAACCTTAACATAACAGAAAGCAGCAGTCCAGAGGTGGAGGCAGCCTCTGACCGGGAATTCTTCATATTGTGTGTTTACAATGAATATGTCTTGTTATCTCCTCACTGAGTGAGTTGACAGTGTGTGGAGGAAACACTTGGCTGTAGATGCACAAGGCTATATTTAGACACCAACGGAGCTCAGACAGTTTCATCACTTTTTTTGTTTGTTTTCTTTCCTACAAAGCAGTGGGCTATGATGTGCTGAAGCCTTGTCTACACACTGGGCTCTTCCCAAAATCTCATAAAATGCCTGCTTTCCTGTTTGCTCCACCAGACTCTCTGAGAATTGCTGCAGCTCTAATATTCAGTTATTATCTGTTTTTCATCAAGAGCCTTGTCCTTGGTTGCATATTAACCTCACCTATCTGCTTAACCTACGTATGTATTAGCACACTACCTGGCTCGTAAGGATTCCATAATTGAGGATAAGTTTACTGACTGTCATTTAAGTACAATTCACAGGTACTATTGTACTTCTTTCTCCGCTACATAATTGATCGCTATAGCTTCATGATTTTACATAAGAAAACATGTGATTGACAAAACAGATGTGTTTCTATAGATTAAACCACCCAACAGTAAATTAAATAGTCAAAATAAGCTCCACCTCCACCAGATACAACATTGAACTTCTGCTTACATGTTAACGCATCAGTAATAATATTCCAGTAATATCATATATATCTAATACTATTAGAAGAAGCTATTCTTCTTAATAAGTACTTTTACTTTTGGTACTTTGATATGGAAGTACATGTTGCTGCTAATAGTTCTGTAGTTATTATGCATCTTTACATTGTGGTACTACTTCTTTTACTTGATAAAAGGATCTGAAAGCTTCTTCCACCACCGGGCTTTTTAAAGCTGGACCACTAATATGCATATTTAGATTTTTTTTAAAGTTTCATAAACCTGTCTTTTTGACAATGAAGCTCTTAAATTTGGCCAAGTCTGTTTATGTCATCAACTTTAATACAGTCAAAGTTCTTTGCAATGGCAACAGTACACATAAAGAAGGCCGCCGCTCTAACCATCCTGCTATGTTGTTTTGAATAGGAATGTCCGTTCTACTTTAAATGTATTTCTATGGTTTTCTGTTACTACTTGCTTGCTGGCTGTGGCCTGATGTTTAGCATGCAGACATGACAGTGGTATCATCTAATCCTCGACAACAAACCAAATAAGCGTATGTCCCAAAATGCCAAACTGTCCCTTTAAGTATTTGATTTACTTCCACCTTTCAAGACCACGTTGTAAACATTTGAGCAGTCCCAGGCTTTAATCATTCGGCTTCTATTCGTAGTGACAGTCCAGTGATGTAGTAAGTGTGGTTGACAGCAGGCAAAAGCGTTTGTGTGGTTTTTCTTATTGATTCCTGCTTCCCTTCCGGCTCTGGGATACTCTTCGCCTCTGAAACTCCAGCTGTGTGTCAAACACCATGCTGCAAATTAGACTTTGTCTTGTGAGCTCACTCTGACAGGTAGTGTTTTCACTGTGGTATCTGTGTGACCTGTGTGTGTGTTTCCGCTCGCACTGCTCCACTGTGTGTGTGCGCACGCTGTTCCCATTTGGCTTGCTGTTAAATTGGCCTTTCACATTTTTCTGGCCCGCTCAGCCTCACCTATCGATATGTGAATAATGGTTGCCATGGCAATATTGTCACTAAGGCACAGTGTATTGGTGTGTTTTGATAGGAAACCGCAAGTTCCACATTCAGGTATTTTGTTCATGTGAGTTCATGTGAAGGTTTTAAGGTGTCCTTTAAAATGTGCTTTTTATCTCCTCCTGTGATGAATAAATGCGTAACACGCTATGTTCCCTTGATATTCAGCACTGTGCTTTTCTTTCTGAGGTTAAAAATCGTGTTCTGACCTGCCAACCAATAATGGTCTATTTGAATGTGTGGGCCTGTCCTCTTTCATCTGCATGCAGAATGGCAGCTGAAGTGTGCGACCAAGGAAACTAGACGAGGTTAGATGGCAAAACATTGTGTTTGTGTGTGTAAAGTAGTTTGTTCATCAAACTCCGTGAGGTTTATTGACTTGACTTCAGCTTATTATATCCAGCTAAGCCGACAAGGACATCTTGGCCTTTAAATAGAAGTTCACAGCCTTTATTAAGAAGTAACTTTGGGCTCAGTCGAAATCTGATCCGTTTTGAAGTGGCAGACTGTGGAAAAGTGGGTTTGTGAAGATTAGGCTTATCTTTGCATCATCATCCCTACAGGAGGTCTATGAAGCAGTACACTCTGCTGTGGCAGATTGCTTTGTGGACATCTCAAAGAGCAGAGTGGGGAGCAGTTTTATTTTGATCACACACATCAGATATAATTGTGGCACTCTATCTGTTAAAGGTTCATTTAATGTCATTCTACAACACAAGGTTGCACAGTGAAATGCCAGTTATAGTCCCCTTTATGATACACAAGAAAAAACAAAACATTTCTGTCTGGCGGTGTGACAGCTGTGCAGGAAACTATTTTAGATGATAGGAACCATGTGCACAAATGGAGTATGCATTAAAATAGGCACATGATGTTTAGTGGAGACTGTTTAATACTGGAACCAGGTTATACAATCAAGATGTTGAATTTCCACCCTATAATGTCTTATTTCTAAACCACTGCCAGGACCCAATGGGCCCGTTCCTGAGCCATATGGTTCTTATGGGATGGAGCATATTATTTCATCAGTCTTCAATTACTTTTTTAGTTCATCACGTAGGTGGTAAAACGTTGTTGCATTTCAGGCAGGGCTCTACTTTAAAAGTGTGCCTGGACCTGGGTCAGGGTGGACCAGTATGGGTTCTGGTCTCTCTGGGCTTTAAGTTTTCAGCCTGATACAAACTCTACTCTCAGTTACACCACTACTCTCTTCTATAAAATCCAAGTTTGGTAGCAAGTTGACTTTGCATTCAGGTCTCTAGGTCTGACACTAGGTACAGTATGACAATTACAAGACAATAAGAAGTCTGACCGATTAATGCTAACAGTTTAACAGTTAAAAGAAATATTAAAGATAGAAGCTGAAAGAAAAATAGCTGGTTCACCTAAAAGGTTTAGCCCATCTTAAGTTAACCTGGAGTTAAGCCGGAGTTGTTGCTTACTTTAGGGATGACCCCCTTCACTTTAATCAGCAGGTGGCAACAAGACACAGGACCTTGTCGTGGGTCTTGAGGAGTTTTAGCTTTTATTTACCAAGTAAACTGTGCACTGCTACCTTCACAGCTATAATGTAAGCACTGACTTCATACTCATGGTCCCACACACACATGCTCTCTCTCTCTCTCTCACTCACTCACTCACTCACTCACTCACTCACTCACTCACTCACTCACTCACTCACTCACTCAACCGGACACACATGTTATGCCGGACTTGCAATAGACTGGCGGAAACCGTGACAGAGTATGTCAGGCAGATACATAGCTGACCTCACAGTTAAACTACAAGACTTATTGGCAAAAGTGGGGCATGTGTCCACGACAATGCACGGAACATCATGGCTTCTAACTCTCTCGGATGGGTGAACTGGCGACACAGTTCACTGCGTTGGTGGTAAATGATAGATTTAACCCGTTTGAGCAGCCTTGCTCGGCACTTCAACCACAGAACCCCTGCATGCAAGGCACTATGGTTGTCTGTCAACAGAATAAGGACATACTGTATCAGGTCTTTTCGTCTGCTGTACTGTACGGATACTGCTTCCAAGAACTATGATTTAATGAAGAAAACTTTTTAATTGTTGTTTGCATCAAAATATACTATACTTTTACATAACAACATCAATTTAGTTAATGGAAAAAGAGAAAATGAAAGAGGCTGTGTTTTTATACGGTAATCAGATAGTATCTGTGTGCTGTGTGTCATCCCCGCTTTAGCATTCGTGCCTGCGTTACAAAAAAAGTTGTAGATTTCCCAGCCGTGTCATCTCAGAATAACAAAGCAAGCCCGTGTGGATGTGTCGGTGAGCAGAGGGTGAAATCTGCCTCGCTGTACTTTTAATTCTCCCCAAGTCTGCTCCACAGCCGCGACTCTCTCTTCAATCAAAGGTCTCTATATTTGCCCACAACTGATTAAAAAGCCTTGATCTCCATCTCACGCCTAGACCTGACCTCCAGGTCGGAAGCGTATTGTCCTATGGGCCACATGAATCCAGTCCCTTCTATTAGTCACTCTTGCCTCTCTGGCTGTCCCGCAGTGAAAAGGCCACACCGCCTTGCCACTGTGGGTGAGCAAATATTAAATAGATGCCAGATTACTGAGAAAGACCCCTCTGGGTGGAACATACGGCAGCTAATCCAGAACCCCTCCGGTTGTATAGACACAGGAGAAGAGGAGGAGTAGAGGTGTCGAAACAGATCAGCTGTTGACATTTCCTAAAATGTGCATTGCTTTTCTTTCCCATGATTTTATGGCTGTTGTTATGCTGCAGACCTCTTTATTTGTTTGTTCTCCAGTGGATGCATACTAAGATGCTGGGCTTATGTAAAGTGGCTACACAGACACACACACTAGCCTTTGGGCACTTCTGTATCAACAGCAGGGGAAAAGAGTGTATTATGTGGGGAGACGGGGCATGCTGTGTTTATGTGGCAGAAGAGGTAATAATCTGGTAACAGTATGCTGAATGCAACTTGTCCAACAATGATACTGTGGTTCTGGTCTCCTCTATTTTTGCATTTGTGTTCTGTCTGTTTGACATTTGCTTTACTTCAGAGGTTATTACTATAATTATACTACGTATATGTATGTAGCTAGGAATGTTTGCTATGTCTAGTGCAAACAGACATGGCAAACTTGTACAATCCCATCTCACAAAAACAAACCAAGTAGTGCAAGGATGAGAAAATGGTCTAGCTTTAGGCGTATTGAGAAGTACTTTATTTAAGGGTTTTTGCGAAGAGATTTTTAGAAATCCAACCACTGATGCTCCAACACAGATGTTATGTCTGCGACAGCAGTGTCAAAGAAGCCCTCCTATCACCAGAGCTCTGCAGTTAAGAGGTAGGTCATAATAATGAGGGCAGTATAATAGGAAGATACTTCATTGTTATGTCAGAGAACCGTGGTTATATAATAATAACCTTACATTACTTTTGACTCTATTGTCTGTGAAAGATAAAAAGAAACTATAGCACCGGGCTCTCTGAAGCTGAAGCTCCAGCTCTAATAAACAGAGCAGGAATAATAGCCGAGGTGCAAGACAGACGGCACCTACACTTTCCTTAATGAGGCTGTGAAAGTGTGGAAATGGCTCATGTTGTACACAACTGAATCTAGTATTAAATCGTGTGAAGCGGAATCCTTTATTGCAGGTACTTGGTATGTTAAGATAAAACACAGAATATCTTACAATCAAACCTGCACTTTCATCTCTTTTGTCCTCCTCAGTGCCAGCATCACTGCCCACTTGCTACTCTGGCATCTGAGTCAAATGAGTTTGAAGGTCTGGCAATAGATGCTGTGTTGTCTCATGTGAAAGTAATTGTCAAATACCTTTTCTGTCCTTCCTTTCTCTGTCCCAGGCAGCTTCACAATCCATGTTGTTTTTGAACCTGTGGTCCATTCTTGTTGCCTCCATGAGAAAGGAAATGTCATCGTCCTTGCCATTCCATTTAATGGGATTAATAGAAGTCCTCAGGGGCACTACCAAAAAGAATATAAAGAGAGAGAGAGAGAGAGATCAGAAAACAAAAACAAATAGAAAGATAGTTAAATGTCACTCCAAACCTTTTCTATGAAGTCAAGTTTATCATTTGTTGGCAGTGTGGCCAGTTTCTTACCAGATGTTGTACACTTTAAATGTAAAATATATCAACATTATATATAGATTTATCATAAAAGTGAACACTTTTCAGCTATTGTGACACCAGGGGACATATCTTCAGTGGGTTTTTTGGTCTTTATTCATAATGGTGTTTGTTGAACTTTATGACCAAATTTGTGGTTTTGGATTGTACGTCCCATTTCTGGCAGATTGTTTTCCAAAACTGTAGCCCTGTTGCAACAATACCTGACCTGAAAAATACATCCATCTATCTAAGTCATGTTGATTTTTCAATGATGATTCTGGGGTTAGCAATCCAACGTGCAATGGTAATTTAAGTCTTTAATGAACGCCGTAGTGGGCCTTCTTGAGCAGCCAGTGATGGGGAGTCTGTATGCTTCAGAGAGCAGTTTGTCCTTTTAATTAAGCAGTTGTTTACTTAGGACTCTCATCCTCTCTCATACTCACTAGGTGTGTGTTTGTATCACGTCTATGTTCTTATATACTTTATGTATGCATCCCTTCCTGTGAGCAATTAATTCTCACATAAAGGCCACTATTAAAATATTAAGTCTCAGTAAGAAATAGACAAGTGCACTCAGGAGATATCTTGCAAAAAAACTAAATTAAACTCACAAAGTGGTCTGCCCGCATAGCAGTGGCTGATTGCCAGTGACATACTCGTCAGTGTGTACACTGGTAGTCCAAAACCATAGAAGTGGGCAATCTGATTTACCCCCCACTGTGTCTCTAGGCGCAGAGTACCGGCTGAGAGGCACGATGCATTCAGCTGTGTCCTCACTAGTGGCCCCTACCGGGCAGGGGCCCGTAAATAGTGGTGAGTTAGGAGTCAGCAGGCAGCAGGCAGGCAATGGCAGTATAAAACAGGCAATAAAAGGTGTTTTGAGTCACTGCAACAAAATTATGCAGTTTCCTGCTGCAGAATATGAGATTAGCCCCGGACAGACATGGAGGTGCACACTCACTCACAGACGCATGCACGGACACACGTATACGAAGGATTCTCCTGGTGGAGATCATAAAATCACATTGAGGCGGGTGAAATTACCTGTAGCCTACTACATTCCTGAAGAGAAATAAAATGTTCAACCCTGATTAACTTCAGTCGTTTTTTATCTTTGCCATCCTCGTCAAGTTACAATCAACAGTAGCTTTACACATCAACATTAGCTTATAGCAGCAAATGAATGGAGCAGAAGAGAAACATATGGGGATTCCACTGTGACAATGCTGTGTAAATATCAGCATGACTGCAGGCAAATAGAAATAAATGAGACAATATTATCCACAAGGGATTGCTGTCGTGCTCAAAATGCAAGTTAGCTTGGCTGCCACGAGTGAATGAATGTAGCTGTAACACACGTTTACACTCGCATACACACTTACGGCCAATTTAGAGTTTCCAGTTTATCTAACCGTTATGTCTTTTTACTTTTGAGAAAACTTGAGCAGCCGGGGAAAACTCATGCAGACACAGAGAGAACATGCACACTCTACACAGAAAGTACCCAACCAGCCAGGTCACGTTTCACTTCATATTTCAGCAACTACTCGAGATACTAGTTGCTGAAACTCATTTCATTCTCTCCAACTCTGGAGAGACAGCTTGATGATGATCACATTCGCCTCATTTCCATGTTTGCCTGCACTGAAAGCCTGTTTGCAGCTCAACTTGCAGGCAAAATTACCCATCAGCAGCCAGTATTTGGTGTAAATTAAATCTAAGTTGTGTTTTGCCTTGTATGAGATCAAGGATAAATGATGCAAAATAGTGCCATGTCAAAACGTCTTATTGCACCTTTACTACATGTGAACAAACTCCATGTACGTGAATGTTCTGTTTTCATTTTTTCATTCCCTCCTTGCATCTTTCTGCGGACTGCACACTTACTGTATGTGACATTATAGCAAGCAGCAGCCTAGAGCTGAAGTGGGAACAATCTATGTGTAACAGATGCCTGGTGAGCCATCCCTCATTAAAAGAGACATCAGTGGTTTGTACTGCGAAGCCTGGAGAAATGCTTCATGGGTGCAAATATTGATTCTGTTTACTCTCTCCCAGCGGGATGAATGTTGTAGATCCATGTGGTTGGAGTATTTGCTCTGATTAGTGATCAAAGACTGAAGTCATTCCGATTTATTATGTCGACAGTGGTCATAGAGCTCATTGTTGTCAATTTGTAAATAATTTTTTTTGTATTTGTGTTCGTTTTGAATATTAAAATGGTTAGAATCTATTCTATCAATATGTGGATGAAAAAAATAAATGCTATACTGCAGACACACTTTGTGTTTATTGTTTGTTTTATTACTAAAAAGGACTTTCGTGCATATTCAGCAGCTCATTTATGCCTTTTCCAGTCTTCATTATTCTGAGCTGTGCTGCTAGATGACATTGTTTGCTTGTTAACTACAGTGAATTATGTCTTTTTAACTGCAGTATGAAATGCAGCTTTTGTATGTGTGAAAATAAAAAAAACTGTGAAAATTGGTTAGCCTTAAGCATTCATTCAATGATGTTCCGGTTACACTGTAGTTCTATGAATTCATATTTATTTCGAAACATTAATGAAATCATTCACTGTTTGGTTTCTCGAAGATAAAGGGATTAGTGGGTAGCACCTTGTTGTTCACTGAAGTTGTGTTTTCATCCGACACTCAGCGGCGTAGTGGTGCGTTCAATGCCTGTTCCGATGTGAAGCTCTTCTCACTTCTCACCTGTTTGTAAAGCTGCTAAATGCATGCTCGGGTGATGAATGGTGTTGATTAAGAGACTGTGTCAACATCATCTTCTGCCTGCTCTACAGCTTAACCAACTCCTAACAAGAAGGCAGCACGTGGGGGAGGCAGGAGGCTAATTTGTTTATTTGTGAATGTATTGAAGCATGCCCATGAAGACATGTGTGGATATGAATGTTTGAAAAAAAAAAAAGGGGTTTATGCATTTGCATGCTTGCATTCGTGCCTCTACAAGTGGGCATGCGTGTGCCTGTGGATGTGTGTGTGTGTCATTGTTAAGCTGTGGAGAGCTCATGTTTTCTATGTCACCAAGTGTGCAAGAAATAAATAGAGCTCAGAGATGCGTGTGAGCCGCTTGATTAGATAAGGGTAGTAAATTGATTGTAAGCGTGTAGTTGTCTTCATCGGAAAGTGCCACTGATTGCGGAGGCGGGTAAGCGTGCTGTTGCCTAATTTGATCACTCAGTAGCTAATGCAGTCTGCGTTACGGCAGCCTTTGCAGATTGGGATTAATGTGGCAATAGGCTGAGCAGGAATGGAGAGGTGGAGGAAAGTTAGACGGCTGGTGATTACACGCGGCAATGTGATCAATACAAGTTATAGAGTGACAAGAGGCCCAAGCACTATCCATTCACCCCCTGTGGTCCATATGTTCCCAGAAAGCATTCGACATTATGACTCCAGCCAGGGCAATTTAAGTGCAATGGTAACAACTTCCTCCTCAGTTCTAACTTTAAAACATTTCAATAAAATAATCAATTAAAACAGTCAGTCATGTCACATCTGTGTTTGTGCACATGCTGGAAGATGAAAATACAGGAAACCACTTCTCAAAACATTTCTCTGCAAAAACCACCACAGGGTACCTTTAACTTTTTTTTAAAAATCCAGGAGTAACTTTTTAAACATTTATTTAACTTGTATGTCCACGTGGTGCTAACATCTCTTCTTTCTTTCCATTAATCAGTTCTGCATCCGAGGCTAATTATATCACAGAGTAAGATGTGCATGTTGATCCTATGGGTGACTTCCGACTGACCTCGTATAAATGGGTGAGAGGAGAGGAAGAGCTGGTTATCACAGGGATAATAAGGGTCCTGCCTGTCCCCTATCCACTCCCGTTAAACTCCTGTCACATTCACTTCTGAACCAAAATGCCACATTAGCATGCCTGAGACCCAATCCCACAGTGGCATAGCACTGACAGCTCTCATACCTGCACTGCCTGTAGATCTCCTGTTCAGACGGAGCAGCGGCTGACATCATGGTTTATGCATCTCTTCATTGTTCATGGCTCTTTAGCAGTATCAGACGGGCAGTAAATGGCTTACAGTAGAAAATGGGTGAAGTGTTAAGAAAAGTCTGTTTAAAGAAAGATCCCTGGGCTCTGTTTAGTTCTGCCAGCATGACTTAAGAAGATGGTAAAGGGCTGTGTAATATATGTAAACAAATAGACAATCAAGACCAAGCTTGTAATCACAACAAAATGCTTTTCGGTTAATCTCCAACAGGATTGAGAGATATTTGTGTTATCTAATGGATTGTGTGGACCATGTTTGATGCTGAGTACCATTGTAATGTGTCACAATGTGTCACAACATGGCAAAGAGGGCCTTTGTTCCTGAGAGGACAATGAAAGCTGTGCTTCATCCTTCACCTTTCACCGCTACAGCTCCACTATCAAAGCCCAGGCATGTCGCGGTCAGCAGTATCATCCAGCTGGGGAATGGGCCTTGGCCCTAAAGGGGTTTAGTGGCTCTATCAAACAGCATGATACTTTTGTTACCTTTTTGATTTTCTATTCAAAGAGGTTTGGAATCAGAACATACAGTATATTTACACCCACTGTGTTTGTTAAGAGTGTCAACCATATGCCGCCTTCATCTTCGTTATCATAACTGAAATGACATTTGGAGAGCACAGACTCCCGCCAAGTGAAATATGATGTCTGTATCACATCATCCAAAATGTAATGCGTTTTCCTTGACCCACGATACACCCTTCCAATAAGTTTCATGAAAATCGGACCTTTGTTTTTTTTCCGTGAACCTGCCGACAGACAAACAATCCAACATACCGAAACGAAAGCATAACCTCCTTGGCATAGCGGTAGCGTGGTGAAGCTATAGCTGGATGTTCTATGGTCTGGGTTGACTGAGAGGACAGATACAGGTGGCTGAAAAAAAATACCATTTACACAGGGCTTTTCCTTGCAACCAAAGCTGACCGCTTCTGTTCAGGGCTCACCATGAGATGTGAAAAATACCACCCTTCACTTTGTGTGTTATTCCGTTTGAAGCTTCAGGAACTTCACCCAATACGAGCAGCTGTGTTAATGCAAACCTTCAGCTTCTCAGTAGAAGTGGTGCATTAGAGTTTCTCCACCGTCTATAGTTTCAAGTAAAGTTGAATGAAATGGCTCCAAATGTTTGTTTAACCAAAAATTCAGGCAAAGCCGAGTCACATTTATTGTTTACAAATAGAGAAACATAGGCTGGCTTGATTTTAAATGATGATATATTGCACGACCGGTAAAAACAATTTGTTAAAGCGTATTGTATATTTGTTGACACTTTCATGACATTCTAAAGCGTTAATTGTTTCTCAGTTGTCATAAGTAAAGGCCTGGGGCCGTATTCGTACAGCTTCCTCGTACAATTCTTAGAATTATGACGTCTTTTAAGAATTTCCCCTTACAGTGAGGACTAGATCCTGGTAAAGATAAAAGTTATTCAAAAAGCATCCTTGCCCTCAACAGTGCTACTAACTCTTTAGAGGCTTAAGAGGTTCTTAAGCAGAGAAGTAAACGGTGGAACATATTCAAACGCTGCATGACAATTAGTTAATGAAACGCTACAGATTAGATCGGGCACATCTCCCACCCAACGCAATAACGCAATAACGCCAGATATTTGGTAAATGGAAAATAAGTGTTGGCTGGTTTATAGATTTACATGCTGATCTTCACCGTTTCTTATATATATACTGGCCAGCAATCACAGAAACTGATGAAATCTGAGCCATTTTCCCCTGTTAATATCAAACAGTTCCAGCATGGTTAATAAATGTAACGAAATAAATATAACAACTATCTAAATCGCTACAAAGCGAAGACTTCTTGCTTGAGATTTTCCGGCTATGTTAGGAGCTCATTTTCAGAATGTTGATGAATACGGCCCCTGATACACTTAACTTTAACCCTTTTCATCCTTTTAGCTGGAAATCACACGAGAGATAAAGATTATTTTCAGACCTCCAATAAAGCTGACACATACTGCAACTGAATAATTTGACTAACTTGTGCAGCTGAAAATGTTGTTTAATATAGAAAATGTATTATGAAAGGTCACAAAATGATGAGAAGAGAAAAAGTAGTATTAATTCCTGATCACTGAAATACATTTAGCATTGTGTTTGCGTTGTACAGAAAACCTTGACATTTGAAATAACCATAAAAGACCATCGCTGATAATGTACTGTGTAAGGGGCTGTTCGCATGTCGCGTCTTGAAACATGTGGAAAACGGCAGATGTGCTGCTTTCATCCTTTTATCCAAGGTGTTTGGGAGGATGGGCTCCTGCCGTTACTAAGCAACAAAACCTGCATGCTGTGATGACGTTGCAGTAATTTAGCAGTAAGCTCACTGATTAAACTAAACAAAGTCAAACCAAAAACAGATGGACTTCCAGCACCACAAATCCTCCACAGTCGCTTTGCTGCTCAATTGGTCGTTGTTAGTTTGGCTGACCTTTCAACCGGATGTTGTGACGTCCTTGGACGGAAACATCTTTCCGTGGGACAGAAAGTGAAGCTCTGGGTAGCCTTGCACTTCAATGATTAACTCCTCCTCCATATATTTACCATAGCCGTCGCGCCTTCCACACATCTACTTTGACAACAATGGATTTCAGGGCGCAAAAAACGTGCCATGTGAACGACCCCAACGGTTATTTTGTCCATTCCCTGTATTCAATATGATGTCACTCATAAATCAGTTTCAGATGATCTTGTCTGGTGGCACAAAATTCATGGAATATGAAAGGTTTCTTGAATTTCTAACCTTTTTTTATTGAAAACTGCTTTTCACCGTGAGGGGCAGATGTGGTATTTTAACATTCAACATGCCACAGGTTATGGATCAGCAGTCCAAGGCACATCCCGCTCCACCTCCTCTGCCCTTCACATTCCTCACAGATATTTTCTTACCACTGCAAGCACTGCATGTGTCCTTATTGGCCTGTCCTCCCCTCCCATGTCCGCTCTTGGGCAATGTTCTTGTTTGTCTGCAGGGGCTGGAAGAATTAGGACCAGGAGGAAAGGTTAATATTGCACAGGAAGGATGTCAAGAGTGTCAGGCTGAGCCAAACAGCCCTGTGAGCCCCATGTGAGACAAATAATTAAAATGTATGTTTTCACCTTTGGTCCAGCACCTATAAGTAAGATGAGGTTGTCCACACACACACACACAGGCTACATGTCATGTACAATACGTGGGATGGTAATGGAAAAAAAAATAGAACACTGCTGGGAGATAAAGTGAGAGAACTGGCAGAGTTTTGGACGTCTTCTCTGAAAGGAAAATGATCAGCTCTGTATCTGCTCTTACTTTTCATCATGCAGTATTAATACAATCCAGCTTATACCATGCTAACAACTAGATATATACAGACTAGTGATTTACTTACATTTCTCAGTGCAGCAGTATAATGAAAAATGAATATAGCAGTGGGCATTTTACAGCTGATAAAATGCTTTAGACATCCTACCCTTCTGACCCGCGGTCCCCCACAAATGCAGACTGAGTGCCCATTCCTCTGTGTACTGAAGTGAAGACAGCTAACGGGGCGACTCAATTTATTAATGCCATTCAAGAAGCCGTCGCTCAGAGGAATGAGGCAGAGCGGGGCAGGGTGTGAAATACCACAACAATCTTCATGGCACTGAGCGCTTTACTGAGCAGGAGGGCAGGAGGCGATGGGATGCACCCGAGTGCGATGAAGAGTACCGCATGAGCAGAGGAGTGAAGAGCGAGCTTTACCATGTAGACCGCTAGACATCCTCCTCCTCCTCTCTGTGTGTGTGTGTGTGTGTGTGTATGTAAATGGTTGCTTCTATGTGTGGCTTATGGCATGCAGCTCACCTACTGGGTTCAAGCCTGAAGGAGCAGACACACCTTGCAGCAGGACACCAGTGAGCTGTTCTGAGCTGCAGATCAGGGATGATGACCGTAAAAGCAGATGTGAAAACGAAGTGGATAACATACAGATGAGCGCTAGAATATGTGGCACAGGTCAACTTGGTAAATACTAAAGTCTGTCATAAAAGTGTTATTGTCTGCTGTAATCTTTCTTCCTGTCCATATTACCCCTGAAGAGATTCCTTCCCAAATGGCAGTGATGGGGGACAAAATGTACAGGCCTTGTTTTGTATTAAATTCATTCACTCCGGGCCTCATTTACACCTGGTATAATCATGTGATCTGTATTCAGTATCTGGATTATGACATCCGATCCACGGGCCTTTGCATTCACGCCTGGTATAAATAACCGCTCTCGCTATCTCGATGCTACTCACATCGTGATTGTATGTGAATATGCAAATTAGTTACGCAAGACACACTGTCAACAAACATGGCGTGTCCCAAGTCGAGTACATCAAACCCATGGATGGATGTCGTTCATTTTTAAACCACATTCTTTAGGGAAGACTTGCAGAGCTACTTCTACTACTTGTATCCTTTGCTGGGCTTTAGTTGTTGGCTGACGCTTTAAACAGATTGCATTTACACCTGGCTGAAAGTCTGATAGTGATCAGATGACAATATGTTCTGCTTGCATGTACACTTTGTGTCAACATTCATTTTTATTTGTCTGTAGATCATTTTGAGACTAATTGAAGATACCCGCTTGGTTTAGCTGACCCAGACTGATGAAGCCGTACATTAGCTTCAGCTGAACTTCACAATGCATTTTAGCACAAAAAAAAGAGTAATTTTGTATTAGGACAAAAATGTTCACCTCTTTTTTAAGATGAATTAGTTTTTATAACTTTACTATATGAGGATAAATAGACCTGAATACCAGTTCAGTTAGCGGTTGTAGTCTTTTGATATGAGTGTGTATATGATAGTCAACACACACGTATTTCAATATATTCACTATATTATGTTATATGTCTGTTTTTTCCCCATATCTCAGGCCTTTATTAGCCAGATATTGGTAAACTGATATTATCAGACATAGAATGGGCTTGAATTCACTGTGTGTGTGTGTGTGTGTGTGTGTGTGTGGGGGATGTTTTTCTTTTTTGCACATGTCTGCTAATGGGAGAGAATGTAATATAAATAGACTTTTCTTGGAACCTTTACACACCGAGTGGGAAGTTGAATTTGTTTCAGTTATATTCCTCCCGTTATAGCTAAAGTAGGTGTGCGAGTACATGCGTGTCGTATATCTCTCGTCACTTCATCTGACCGTTTTAATGATGATCTGCAATAAAGTATGCTCCCTGTTTGCTGTACATTAACATTAACATTAGTAGAGTGACGTAACGCCATCACTCTGCCACTGTTGAGAGCAGAACAATCTGCTGTGCCTTCATTCATCTCCCTCCTGTCACCAGCAGAGGCTCGGCTGTGTGGGATACTTTCATATGAATCCGCTGTCCCCCGAGACTCGTTGGCAGCTTATTGTTCTCCGTATTCTCATGTCTTAGGGAACTTTTTCATATTCAGCTGAAAATGAGGATAAATTATTTCATTGTTTTATGTGGAGAGCGAGGAACACATTTACATTTTCTTCTTTCCCCGATTCATTTCCATATATGCAAATGTTCTATGTTTCTCTATCCATGGGCAGCTGGACCGTATGTTTTCTGTTTTATTACATCGTAGATGTAGTGTAATAATGTAGAGATTTGAAGGAGCACTTTTGCTTATAGCAGATGCTGAAGTTTCACTTTACATTAATAATGTCACTTATTTTAGGTGTATCCCCAGAATACCATGGTACCAAGATGGTGTTTTATCAAAATATTTTCCATAAGAATTCCACGAGAAAAAGGAATTTTACCTTCCATTCATAGAAAGAGTTTGATTCAATCTCATAACACTGGGTTTGATCCTTTGGTAAGTAGGGGGAACTTACTGGAATTCATTCTTTGTATGGGATTTCCTGTGTTTTTGATCTTATTTCATCTTTGGCTGGCCAGGCTTGAATCATCTCTAAAATGTTTCATCATCTCACTGGCATATTCAACATCATTTTCATCTCTGTCACAAATGTTGAAGTTGACTCAGGGGCAAACCTTTTGTTTTGAGAGAGACTGAGGATGAAACCATTAGCCAAAAGAATGATATTCCTGTAAATGGGTTTTAGTAGATAATATAAATGTATTCCAATTTTTTAAGGACAACGTGCAAAGTGTTAACAATTTAAGTATTGAATATTCGAAAACCAGACAAATTCAGAGAGCCGTTCTACCGAGCCTGAGCAAAACAACAAAGCGTTGTCAATATAATGACAGCTAAATTTGGTGTATTAAGTGAAACGTTGCTTCTGGAAGACAAACAAGTCCTCAAAATCACTCATAAACAGAATACATGCTGTGCCTCGTACCTGCAGGGAAACATTTCCTTATTTTTTAGCAAAACAAGATAAGCCATTTCTCTTTTGACATAACTTTTTAATTGCTAGAATATTGGTATAGAGATTGACACATCCAGTGTTGCAAGAAGATCGTTTTTACTTGGGGCCACTATTCTTAAAATATAAATCCGAACCAATGGGGCAATAATGTGGTAATCCACATACAATTAGTTTGCTATACATAAAGATCAATCAAACCTTTTTCGATGTAGTACAGTGTGATTATGGTCCTTGAGTGTTTGAATTGTGTTAGTTTCTCTCAACAGCTCTCCAAGATCAAATGAAATGGATTGAATAATGGGATCGTCATGAATACATGCGTGTTTAGCTATTAACCATTGCAGGCTCCTTGCATATAAAAACAAACAAACACGGTAAAGTAATCACGAATTGTATGTTTTCGATAGAAAGAAAACACCTCTTACACGTGACATAAATGATAGACGGCTCAATAACACACGGCAGCACTGGTGGCATTTCTGCTTCTCTTCTCATTGTGCTCTTTTGAGAGAAGCTTCAAAAGACATTTGGCAGCCACTCCACGCTCCCCCCACGTCTTCTGCAATCCCTTAGATTATCAAAGTATCTGGGCTCCATGGAAAACAGAGGGGGGATCTTTGGCAGAGGCGGTTGCCCTGGCAACAAGCTCAGTTAAGTCAGCTGCCCAGAGCCGAGGTAAAACACAGCTGACTAAACCACATAACTGGAAATTGGCAGACAGTTGACAGGTTGGAGTACCTACCTGTCTTGGCCCCAGCGAGACAACCAGGGTGAGAATGGTGTCGAAAAATCCTGTATCTTAAGATCTGTTTTAGAGGATAGACTGGCTGATATAGCTTTGTACCTCTCACTCTAATGAAATAAGAGATTCTGAAGGATGGTGATATTTGAATTGTGAGAGTTTCCCCCGAAACATATTTTCTCCTTTCTTAAAGTTTCCCCTCTTACCTCCTCCTAGAAACAGTATACTATAGTGCTTTAATGACAACTTCCTCAAGTATTGAGATTTCTTTCTACTGCTAACATACACTAGGACATTTGACATCTGCTGTCAAACATACTTCAGCAGTGCGTCGTCTTGCACATGTCCTACTTTTTGTATTTTGTGAACATGTGCTTCCGAGCTGCTGTCATTGTGTGCTGAGCTCTTCACTTTTCCTCACATTTTCTGTGCAGCAGTTTCTTTTAAGGACGACTGTCAGGCTGAAGTTGGTGCCATGTGTTTCAACTGAAAGAAGCAGTCAGTGTTGACATATCCATCATCTTAAGTCCTGTCAGCCACAGTCGAAAATTGTAAAAACTTCTCAAGCTGCAGATTTATCTGAAGCCCCATCTTTCTTTTCGGTGAGCTACAGTGAAACGTATCTCTCAGTATTGTAATGGAAAGGCGTTGCATCCTCATGGACTGCCAAACCCTGCATGGGCTTTACAGCTCAGTACATTCTGCTTGGTAGACACAATTTATTGATTTTCTCTTGTTTGGAACATTCAAAATCTTGAAGACTAAATCATGCATGTAATTCATGTGGTCTGACAGTTCCTCTGGTGTTGACCTGAGCAGACCCTCTCAGGGCTGATGGTGTTTGATTTTGACTGAAAGCAACTTTGCTGCTGACATATAGACCCGTCTGGTTTCCTGAGGGACCCTACGATGCAAATAGTAATTTGTTGACAAGTTGTAAACATGGAAAGACCTGAAACTAAAGGTCCAAGATGACAATGTCAAATCAAATGCAGCGGCACAGCACTTAATGGACACACGTCCATCTCATCGGTGTCACTGTGTCAGGGGTTAGGTCTCCTGGGTCATTTGTAAGTTAGTTAGCAAACTGTCTCTACATCGGAAAATGCTGACTATTATAAAATGTTGTAGTAATGCAGCATCAACAACATACAGGACAGTATGAATACAACATTGTAGAAAGATTTTCTCCTTAAATCAATGGAGAAAAAAAAGTGAAGTAGCAAAGTACAAAGCGATATCTTCGATGTGTAGCTTAAGTGTCTTAAAAAGTGCTTAAAAAGTTTTACATCCACGGACAGCCCTCAGTGAGTACGTTTCAAAACTGGAGAGACTGACAGACGGAGATAGTGCAGTGAAGTAGACATGCTAATACAGTGGGTTTTTTACGAGGACTTTCTTGGCCATCTAAATAGTAATTTAGACTCAGTGAGGTGTGCCCAAATTTAACGAATTCAAACAACGAACATGGCTGCTGTTTGCCGTCAAGTTAGCAGCTTGTGGAAGACTCCGGTGACGAGCAATGGTCGACGGGCAGGTAGCCCATCCAATCACTACATGCAGGCGGAATGAAATGATTGGCTTATTACAGTCCTGCAGGTTTTTTTCTTTTTTTCTGTCAGAGCATTTGATACATTGATCCGAGAATTTCAAAAAATATAACAAAAAGGTTTTTGAAGAAGATTACCAACCCTACTTTTAACTGTCTTTGTGGAACTTGATTATTTTTGCTCCATCTCAACACGGCAGCCATTTTAAAACATCTTCAAGTGTAATTTTAAAGTTAACACAATATTTTCATTGTCGAGGTAAAATGTATCAAAGTGGAGTTAGCAGGGAAAGAGAGATGGACTCATGAGATGTGAAATGAAATGCTGCCAGACTCACATGTGTATGAGGCCAGCCGGTCAGCTTCATGAAGGATCCACCAAATGAGACTTTTTTTTCCAGATTTTTGTATTGATGTTGCTAGACCCATCACCAGTCCACCAGTCCACCCACCAGGAAAACTCCCACTCCTCCAGATGGCCCGTCTGCCTCTGATTGCCAATATTGCCGCAAGCGTTATTCTCAACTCAAGCAGTAGCAAGCAATCGTTTAGACTTCAACATTTAAACAACTAAAAGATTATCACAATCATACCATTCAAAAAAACTGATCGCAAAAGAATGAGGTTTGAAGAAGAAAGTGTGCCTGAGAGAGAATCCTCAGCTCTTTGTAGGACTGCCTGGGATTCACTGAGTTTGGAAAAATACAAACTTTTTTAGGTTTCTATGTCTTATGTAAAAGAATAGGCAATAGGCCAAATATGGCTTTTGTTTAAATTGTTGTTTTTACTGTAAAAGGTGTCTTCACCGTTAAGAGTTGCTTTAAACCAATGTGTTATCCTAAGAAACCTATAAAACCTTTTTATTGTCTTTTTAAAAAAAATCACTCTTATAATCCTCAATCTGGCAATATATACAGCATATCATATTACTACATCTACGGTTGCTTGTCTAAGAGTCACATTCTCTGTTATTGTCTCAAAGCTCTTTCAACTGTGAGATTAATCTTCAACTTCTGTCTTTTATTCTTTTTTGCTCTGTAAATCTGTTCTTCCTGTATTCTTCACCTTCCTGCTCCATCTTTTGGTCTTGGTTTCTCTTTCACTGCACCCATAAAACACAGTCATTAGAGCAGGACCAGGCTGAGAGGAGCACAGAGGAGGGCATTCACATCGGAGCTCTGTCAGCAGAAGGGACTGTTAATTGTAACCATTAGGCTGCCGTCGTGCCATACTGACAGAGGGTGGCCTTATATGGTTTAAACATGGCTCTTGCCCCGTGGGCAGCAGCAGGGCAAAAGCGACTTTAACCCAGATCCAATAGCTTCTGTCTTTAAGCTGACACCGGATCATCCCTCCCTGTGTTTTTTCCCTGGTCTTTGGGGATGAAGGCGTGGAGCTGGAACAAATTGTTATCTTTGGTACCTCTTAAAAACCATGCCATTAGTCGGAAGATCGGTCCCGGTTTCCTGTTTGCTTCTCTCTGAAGCTCACACTGATTGTGGCCATAGAAGCGAAGCCTTCTTGATGACCGCTCTGTTGGCTGTATGGGGGTTAATTGATTGACTCAAACATAATTAAACTCCTATTAGTCACTGTACTGTGTCATAATTGGATATTGGCAATACTTTTGCGTGATGTGATGGGTGTCACATTGGCTCATATTCAGAGTAGAGATAAGCGTGTACAGCAGGAAATTATCAGCAGAATTTTGTAGCTTAGCATTCAGACTTCAGCCTCATTTTTCAACCCAATGTGCCCTGAATATGTAGCCATTCACGAGGAACAGAGATAAAAATTCTGTATTTCTTTTTCTGCTTCACGTCTTCAGGTTGTAGGTTTTCAGATAGAGTCTATGAGGAAGTCGTATTCGCTTCTTTGTGGGCTAATTAATGCATGCTCTTCTCACAATTGTAATTGTCGTTTAGCCATGCTAATGGATTGGCTCCACCACTCTGCTCATGCGGGATGCCATTGGTCATCCGCTAACTTTTCCTCTAGTTCAACCATGAGGTTGAACTTTTTGGGTTTCAGTGAAATGCCTCAACAACTATTGGGTGGCTTGCTTTGAAATTAAGCACAGGAACATGGTTTTCATGCAAAAAGTTCTTGTTTCAACTCTGCAAATGTTCAAGGCTTTGTGGATCCATTTGATGATCAACATGACCTGGCAGGGCCTGTGAAATGCTTTGGATTTAGTTCTCCATCCCAGTCCTGGATTCAGCTCTGTAGGCTTCCTAGTTAAGGAGATGCCATGTTGAACTCCAAGACACAAGAAGGATTTTGAAGTCTTAGTGTTCTGCTCTGGGGCTTTTCAATCACCCGCGTGCCAAGAGTAAGGGGAAAACTTGTAAAAACAGGAAGACGGGGACTTTACTGTCTCAGAAGAAGAGCTGAGACTTGTGACAATTAGTTCTACCAGTTACCAGTCTGTGTGGCAGGGCTTTCAGAAAAGCATGCTGTCTTGTTCAAACACACAGCATTTAATTTAAAATGTATGCTCAAGGAGCCAAGGTTACCAAACATACCAAATATGTCAGGTTGTGTCATGGAGAAATGTGTCTGGGCATAAAAGGATGCACAAGACATCTAGAATTTTCTATTTGACGTAATGATGCTGTTAAAAAAAACATGGGATCAATTAAATATTAAAACCAGCAGATATTGTAAACGAAGTTTACTTTAATGCAAATTCATGGACTATTTGAAGAGAAAATGAAGGTTTCTTCCTGTCAGGGAGTGAGTGCACCATGGTCAGATGTGTGCTTTGAGCTGCCCTCTTCCTGTGTGAATGCCAAGGATAGGTACCCATGGTTTATTCATGGAGGGGTGGTAGAATGCTTGATGACTTATTTCTAGGGCTACAAGGCCAGGCTGACTAGGACTTTGCGAAGGACAATAGATGATGTGAAGCCTGGTCAAAAAAATGCTGTTGCTCTCGTTTGATTAGGATTTTTAATGTTTGGAAGGAATGATTTTCATCACCCATAATGTATTTTCTATTCTGTGCAGGTCTTTTCTTTCACTCATTGTTCTTTGTCTGTCTGTCAATTCATTATTGAGCCATTTTCACAAAATACCAGACAGAACTAATTACTGCTACATTAATCACACCTCTTTTGGCTGCAATACTTGTCTTTTTCTGCTGCCTTTCTTAACTTTTAATTATGTCTGGACAAGATGCACACATGGAAATTAATTGGCTGCACATGTCTCTCTAACGGTTGCCATGGTGACTTAGACACAATTAGGTTTTGTGTTTTTGTGAGCGTCATTTTACCGGCTGCAAAAATGAACAAAATGACACTTTTGCAGAATTAAGCCCCTGAGAGGTCAGAAATGATTCACTATAATTGCTCTGTCCCACTGGTCCCACTGGTCCCACCGGTCCCACCTCCAGGTGCAAAGACACTGCACCGATGTGTTGAGGACTTATTATGTGGAATATATTTAAGGTGCTCTGTACATGAGATGCCTGCAGGAAAAAATAATAGATAGTCCAGTCTCTCTCCGTCACACAGCCACTGTCCACATCCCCTCCTAATTGTATCTAATTAAAATATAGATGTGAATATCGCTAACATTAGACTCCCAGATTAAGATCTCAATCAGTGGAGGGAATCTGTCTGCCTGTTTAAAATGAATCACCATTCATATTCATGTATCTCCATAGCTTCCTTTCCATGCAATGGTTCACTGAATGTTGAGCTTTTAATGGCCAGGACTAATTGACTGCAAACCTCTCCAGTGGTTTTCTTAATGGCCTCGTGCTTTCCGTTGAATCACTTTTTTTGAGGGAAATCTCACAGCTGCTGTAAAGGCACTGTTTGCTTTTTAGTGAGTGTTTACTTTAGGCCTTGAAGGCACATTAAGTTTCCTACTTGAAGGCTGCATTTAGAGCTCAGAAGGAACTCTGCATCTCACTCAGTGTGCAAGCAGAGAAACTGGTTATTGTTGTTTTTTCTGTAGTAACCTAATTTCCGAAACATCATGTAAAATGAGAATCCACGCCTCTGTAAACTCGGTAAGCACAGCCTGGATTCAGACTGCTTTTTAACAGTGGTTATTATTGGACAAAGACTACAGACAGTAAAGTTATTACTCTGATGTCACTGTGGTCAAATGAAAAGAAAGCTCACTACTCTTAGCGTTGTTTCGATGTACACACAGACTGTATATAAAAAGTGGACGTAGACGTCGTGACTTCACACGTCGGTTTGTGGACTGCCGTTTTGAAGCCCCGACTTTGACGTTTTAGACGTTGCCATCTTGACTTTTAGCAACCATTGAACGTAAGTAACCATATTTGGACTGCGGAAGAGTGACGTAGAGACGGCGTATACGGCTCTGGTAGCGGTAGCGACCTGTCAATCACAAGGTAGCCCCGCCCTAGAACATACCCTGCTTTATCGCCTTTTTATTCTAAACTGGACCATAATTTACTCAATGAACCTCATGCTGTTTTGAAGAAGACTTGAAACTAGCGATTTAGTCTCAACTTTTACAATGTTTACTGAGGTAATAAATCAAGTGAGAAGTAGGGTCATTTTCTCATAGACTTCCATTCATTCGGAGTCTACAACCGGAGTAGTCGCTCCCTGCTGGTCAGTAGAGAATGTAAGTTTAAGACACTTCCACATTGGCTTCACTCGACAGAACTGAAGGTTTGCCGCCTGGATGTACACAAAACAATTCAAATAAGTCTAAAAAAAGTCAGTTTTCAAAGGCTGAATAGAAGACTATTACTAAGACACATGTGTGAAGTAAGTCAAAGGGTCCAAACAACAAAGAAGAAAACAAAACTCTCAGGTTGCAGCATCATATATCACTAATGCTGTGTTCCAGACAATTGAAATTTCCAGCTTCTGAGCATTCCAGGTGCACAATGCCAAACGTAAACATAAACCGTGACTGACTGGGACAAACTCGGCATGGTAACATGTGTGTTAGGGGGTTATAATCCACAGTTGGGAGACCAGCTGCTCTTATTGCCTCTCGCCAGCACACCAGATCAATTGTGGAAGTTCTCTGGAGACCACAGCAGCTGCTGACAGAGTCACTATACTTGAAGCTCATCAAGTATTTCTGCTTATTGATTGCGCGGGTGCATGGCGAGGTTGCAATAAACCCATCTCCCTGCCTTTTATAGCAAAGGCATTTTCAGTCCTCAGATCTCCGCTACCTCCACCCACAGACACCTTTGCACCCTTCCACTAGGTCTTGGAAGCAAGATGAAGGAGGCCTGGGCTTGTTGAGACAGATGCAGAAAATAGCCCCACTGCAGGCAGAATGAAAATACACTGTTCTGGGGAAGTGTGTGACCATAAGGGACAGTCTGAATTGGACACCTCTACCGAGGTGTGAAGTAGAGTTTTTGTCTCTTTCCACAGATAGGAAGGGGAGGAAGAGGTTATAGTGGGTGTGAGGAGGGTGGCTGTATTAGTGCAGTGGGAGTAAATGGAACAGGGGAGAGAGACAACTCAGGGGATTGTCACCACGAGTTGCCCGGCTGTTGTATTCATTTTCCTTTTTGTGTGCCTGGGGACCAGGATGACAAATCATCCACCTATAAATAGATGTGTGTGAGTGTGTCCATATGTTTGTGTGTGGCTTACATCCATAGGTATGGGCTAGGGTCTTTCTATACCTTTCCGTAGGGTCCATGCTAGTTGGGGGCTGTTACTGTGAATACAGGACTGAATGAACGTTCTGTCTTCCTTTCATTATTCACCACCGCTCCTCAGCCATATCTCACTTCTCTCCCCTGTGGGGGAGGTGTGCCGTCACTTATTCTTTCTGCTGGCAAGACAACACCTTTTTCTGTCGGAGGATCAGTAGTTTCTTCAAATGACAGTCGGGGACGTTTTAAGGAGAAATCCATCGTCTGATAGTGTTTTAGGTATTATCAACCTGTGATGCTGAGTTGTAATTACATTTTTGGGTGTGCATATTTTTCCTCAAGCTACCTCATCATGTTCTTCTTCAATTGATGATTTCCTCCAATAGGAATGACTTTGAGCAGCACGGAAGCAGCATGAACTATTTTCTTTCAATCAAACCTGTGAGCATTGGCACCGTAGCTCATTCGTTACCTTTTGGCTACGTAGCATTGGGTTAGCTAACATTAACCATTATAGACCAGGACTCCAGACCAATTGACCAAGTGGCCTATAGGAGCTATTATGGAAGCACAACAAACATGCTGCATTTCAACTTTTCTCATTTTTCACTTTTAATTTTCACTTTTAATCTGTAATAAAGTCATTTATATTAATCCAATCCTACATTTGTCTGTGTTTCAGTTCCGTGGTAAGCGTTGTGAAATCACATGCATTGGTTCAGGAGGTATTTTTCTATTTTACCATTCTTTCTCTTTTTCAGGTCCCTAACAGTACATTTAAAGAGGCAGTAGTGGTTCTCTGCCTTGCTCATTTTAAGGATCAAATGTGTGACTTTCTGGATATGCAGCAGTACCCCTAAACGCCTTGTTTTTTTATTTAAATGCATCCTTAGATCTTATTCTCTGCTCCATAGTTGATGCCCACTGAATCTCAGGGGTTGTGATGAAGTGTTGTCATTGCTTTCTTGTTGCCTACATGTTTCTTCCGCCTGCTTGGCCTACTTAAATTTAAGTTAGTGATTTTCTGAATTTCCAAGAATACCTTCTGACGTCTCCTAGACAAATCCACAGGACCTTCAGTGTCCAGCTGAGTTATATATGTGGTGGAGAGAGTGATGAACCTAAAATAGTGAAAGTAATAGCAGGAGGGTGCCTTTCTAGTTGTAACAAAAAAAAGCATAAGCCTTTTACTTGTTGTAACAAAGTATCATGTCGTTTTTGGAGAGGGTGAGAAGAAATGATTTATTTTCTCTCTGTTATTGATTTCCTACTGATTCCTGCATGTATGTTGGTTGAACTATAATGCTAAACTGTTGTGTTCCGTTTTGAGAGAATGACACCAAAATCTGATATGTACCATTAATAATATAGATCACTGAAAATTCATATTGAGAAATGGTAAACCATCTAATTAATTCTCGTTATTGTTGTTGCAGTAAATATTATAAATGAGATGAGAAAATGAGAACAAAAATAAAAAAGAAGGATGCAGGGTACATTGTCAGCATATCCACCCATCAGCACACAGTTTAAGTTTAATCCTTAAGATAAACACTACAGTGCATCTTCAAAAACACAGTTTCAGTCAGACCTCTTGATATTTTCCCCCCTCAATGTTGTAAGAGTGAGATTCTCCATCGTCTCCTATCGCTTTTGTTTCTGGCCATGAGCCAAAAGAGCCATTGAGCTGTAAAGAAACAGAGTAGAGAGATGTGACATTAAAAGAAGAGCCAAGCTAAAGCACCGATCTCTGAAAACGGCTGCTTGATGTCGTGTCTTTCAAGCCACATCTGGAAGTGGAAGATTGTTTCCGTCAATGTTATTCATCAGATCTGAGAGGACCGAATACATTTCATATATGAAAGGCTGCAATACAACATAGTGTCAGTGTTGAGCTCTCCTGCTGTACGTATGGTTCAGTTATTCCATAGCCATGTTTATATTTCATGGTTAGTTAAGTGATGCAGTAAATCAAGCTCCAGGGGTGGTGGTTTACTTTCCTCTTAGTGGTATTTCTATTGGAGCAGCTGCCAGAGAGGTCAAAGACACTGTAAAACCCCATGAGACCCTCACCCATATCTGTCTGTTTCTATCCCCCTCAACCCATCTTACACACACACACACACATACACACACATGAGCATCTTTTGTCAGACAGTTATCCTAATTATTCCAGATTACATTCCTAGTTACATTACCATTTCATGAACTTCACAATTAAACAAAGTGTGTTTAGCAACACTATGTTCTTCCTTACAATTGTTTACTTTTGTGGACAGAAAATGCTCTTGCGTCTAGGTATGAGTAAAACATTTTCCATACAATGAGTTTGTGCAATTTTAGTTTTTCCATCTTTCTCTGAAGTTCAGTAGTGTGGTTTCATTTGGTTGCATCTGTGAGAAGCTGGTTTGGGTTCTGTCAACTAAATTAGAAGATTTGTGAAGATGATGAAGCTCATTTTGATTACCGTATTATAATTGCAAGTATACTACAGTATTCCTGTGAGGCAGCTTGGTGAGCAATAATAGTAAGAAATGTGATGCTTTTATTGATTTAGTGGGAAATTACTGCTTGTATCTTCCACTGAAGGTAAAAGGTGAACTATAGAGTCGTGCCCTGGGGGTGCAGGAGATTTAGTGTCTTGGTCAAGGGCATTTTAGCAGAACTTATGCTTTAACCTGTGTCCTTCGGTCTGTTATATGACGGTCTCACAGCTGGTTATGTCTCTTCTCCTGCACACTTGATTAACTTCACAGCTCTTTCTCACTTACTCTTCCTGACATCCTGAATATTCTTTACTGTTTCTGTCTGTCCAGTAAATTTAAATTAAAATACAACCCTTCCAGGATAAAGCAAGACATCATGGTAGATATAATAATCAACAAAATGTCAAGGGAAGTTCTTCTGAGGTCTTCTCAGTTTGGTTACAAAGCTGCTGTACATTACACAAGCTCATCAATTTATGTTTCCAAACCGAACTTCATGGTTATACAGATAGCAATTAAAACTAGATTCTTTGTGGACAAAATCTGTCCGTGGACAGACAAGACAGGACAAGACCAAAACCAAGAAATGCAATAATTATTATGACATCTTACAAAAACGTGTTCCTCATTTTGTCGTGCGTCCAGTAAATGTCTAGCTAAATGGATCCATTTCCACTCTTTGCATGCATACAGTCTTTTCTAAATAAACTTCCTTCTTCAAAGAAAACAACTTTGTTCGGGTTCAGGCAACAGCACTACTTGGTTGAGTTTAAGAAAATATCATTTAGTTTTAGACAACAAAATATACTTTAGGTTTATGTTGGGTTTATGGAAATATCTTGGTTTGGGTTCAAATATCTACGTAAGTTATGTGACAAATAAATCAAAGTTATGGTTACACAATGGGCACGGTCAGTAGTCTCCTGAACGATAGTCTGATGTTTTACCCACCCATCCACCCCAAACTCCTCCTCCTTGATGCTCTTTAAACGTCCTTATCTACAATACATACAAATTGATTTTGTATACGGATGACGGTGCTTTGTTTTCATAGCTATAGTTACAAACGGTGTATGAGAACAGCCTGCACTTCCTGATTAGTCTTTGATCCTTGACTTTGACATAGATGAAGAGTGCCTCAAGGCAGTGACAACAATGAGATGGAAGGACGAGCTTTTGTCCAAAGTAATGAAAGCATTTGTGCAGTTAAACGTCATGCATTTTCTTTAGTTGTCACTCTTTTTCAGGTTGCTAACAGTCCAATTAAAGAGATATTTGGTTTTCTGTCTTGCTCATGGACACTGATAGGACGTGACTATTGATGGACATGGTGAGGATCAAATCTGTGAGCTTCTAAATATGGAACAGGACCTCTAACCACCAACCCCATCCTGCCACTTAGTTTTTTAACTACAATGCATCCTTAGATCTTCTTATTCTCTGCTCCATTATTGATGAATCTCAGAGGTTGTGATGAAGAGTTGTAATTTTTCCTTCTAGTTGCCTGTTTCTTCCGCCTGCTTTACCTCCACTGAATTATATCAGTTTCAGAAACTAGGCTAAATAATACTTGATAGTTATGGCTGACACACTTCAGAGCAGGTTTCAAAACAGAACAAATTAAATACCTGAAAAGAAATCAAGGTATTTGCTCAGACTGGTGCAACTGGTGGACTTCAAGTGGTGCTTAGAGAGGCTCACAAAGTAAACTACACTCTCTGATTTCTCTAATTAGGATGCTTTCCAACACTGAGAGGCTGTTATGACATACAGCAATGGAATCAGGTGCTGTTGTTTTTGGTTGAAATTAAAACCTGTATACTTTTTAGCGCTTGATTGCACATAATTAAAACATATATAATAATGATGTTCAATGATGATAATTTTTTTTTGCAGGTGCAACACCATACGTTTGGGAATATTATCTTCAAATGAAAGGCAGTGGGATTTTCATACAAAAACAGAATATTTCGTACAATAATAGGATCTCATATTCTCCATCTATTACTTACTATCTATCCACCCATTCAAATGTAACATGTTTAATAGACAAAACACTACAGTGCAGCGAGGTCATTAATTATTAAGAGCGAGGTTGCATAACATAGAGAGAAGAGCCAGGACTGAAAGTGACCCATTTTGTAGAACCACTGTAAGGATAATTTAGGAACAGGTAATGGTCTGTCGTTTAATGGTGCTGATACCAACTGGTTTTTCACTTGCTGGTTCTTTGCTGGATGATGGATCAGTGAGGAGAGAATAAGTGGGACTGAGTCTCTTCTGAGGCGGCAGGGAGGAACGACTGACCTGTTTTTAGACTGTTCAGTCTCATCCGCCTTCGTTTCCCGCAGGAAAGCACATATTATTCAAATCTAGCAGCTCCCGGACACAGAGGCAGGTTAAGTGGATGCTTGTTGACTCCATGATATAGGCTATAGGGAAATAGATGACACCCAATCAGACAGTAGACACGTAGGCTCAGGCCAGAAAAGGGCACCGGGAGGAAATGGAACATCTTGCTTGTCGTATAATTAAAATATGCATGCCAGGAGTGAGTTTTTATTATGATGGGGACAGTTAATCTATCTTCTATTTCTTTATTCATTTCCCTGGTGAGAGAAAATATGGATTATTGGACAGTGAAATGTGCCTTCTAAAGATGAGACCTGCTTTCATCAGCTTATCGTTGTTTAGTAATATATGTTAGTTGTGTTTTCTTGGGTTTTTCTCTGAAATACGGCCGTGAACAAGAAAAGAAAAATAATAGCCAACTAATGATAATAGTAATAATAGTAATCTAAAATAGATTTCTGACTTATAACATGTAAGAAAGAAAGAGCTTATTTGATATCCTATTTTATGTACTAACTTATGATAGTGACTTTGATTACAAACACAACCAGTAATAATACATTTAATAAATAAATGAACACTTCGCTAAGCCCCGCCCCCATTCAGAGGCTAAGTCACGCCCCTTCCATTGTCCCCCATGGGACCTTATTTTGAAAAAAAAAGTACAGTAGTCATTTGCAAAAGAGAGATATTTTTTGATGAATGTGCCATTTGCCATGAATTGCACATATGTTTCTATATTTTAAATATTTTGCATGTCAAGAAAGTCGCAGTTGGACATAGATTTGTAGTAGTATCATTTAGTTTTGTGTGAAACCGATCAGTGAACTACATCTCTCTTCTCGCACAATGCACGTCACCAAAACGTTATCCTTTGCTTGCTAGCTAGCTAGCTATATATCTATATCCAATACAATCATCATATGTGTAATTCATGGCACAAATTTGTCTCTTGCCATTGACTACCGTACATATTCTTTCTGAAATAAGGTTTCGTGGTGATCAACCGGAAGGGGCGGGACTTCACCTCTGCTGCTATGCCTGTCAAACTTCTGGCTCTCTGGCAGCGCAAATGCAGTTAACAATATTTGTGGTACCACTAGAAATTCGCTGTAATTTATATACTGAAAAAAGGGTTGTATGGCAGTTTGTTTATATGCATAGGGTTTGTATACATTTTTGCAGCAGTGACAGTGTTTCTAAACAGACATGGGGCTGGGAAAAATATGTATAAATTACCATCTGTTTTGAAGCAATTCATCATGTTAACAATGTGATAAGAAATAACCTAATAGAGTCTTTGAAATACATCAAAGGGAAACTCTGGATATCAAAAGAAAGTGGAACTGAAATTATTAATCACAGATTAAACATTACCTACATGTACAACAACATATTTTAAATTGGTAGAAATATTTATCATTTCCTGTGCTAAAGGCAAAAATCCACACATGCAGCAGGGCATGTCTCACAATGACATGGAGTGCTGAGAATATTCAGGGTTTCATCTCTACCGAAGATGATTGGAGTTTTCAAACGCTGAAGTGACGCAAGCCGGACACGTCTCCAGACTCTCTTCGCTCTCTCTTATTGTGACATAAGAATAAATCACAACTCTGTTGCATGCCACGATCACGAACTCAAACAAAATAGCCGTCACGTAAGGATGTTTTGCAATTTGACGGTGGTTGTCGGTGCTGCATTGGCTAATGGGTTCGACCAATTACAGCACACTTACGTTACTCGTGGTTGCTCTTTTGCTAGGAGAGCAATGGTGTGTTAATCAGTAAAATCACCTGATATAGTCTCTGCTGGAAAACCTGCAGTCCCTGCTGGCACGACGGTTTAACAGAGAGAATATGATAATTATGAACAAGTTACTGTTTTAACAA
This sequence comes from Leptoclinus maculatus, assembly GCA_032191485.1. Classification (NCBI taxonomy): domain Eukaryota; kingdom Metazoa; phylum Chordata; class Actinopteri; order Perciformes; family Stichaeidae; genus Leptoclinus; species Leptoclinus maculatus. The sequence goes on from JAVDOI010000006.1 coordinate 12,609,793, forward strand.
GGGAAATGTTTCTGTCAGTAAAACACACATATATTGGTACATATCTTTCTCACATGCTGTTTTCTTTCTCTCGTCTATGACAGTGTTCCTTGGAGATGTGTGTGTGTGTGTGTGTGTGTGTGTGTGTGTGTGTGTGTGTGTGTGTGTGTGTGTGTGTGTGTGTGTGTGTGTGTGTGTGTGTGTGTGTGTGTGTGTGTGTGTGTGTGTGTGTGTGTGTGTGTGTGTGTGTGTGTGTGTGTGTGTGTGTGTGTGTGAGAGAGAGAGAGAGAGAGAACTGTCTTTGTCTAGATTTCCATTATCGGAGCAGGTTCAAGGAGATGGGTACTCATTTGCATAGGCAGCTCTGGGGCTGGAGCCCCCGTGTGTGGCAGCCAGGTGATTCATACCAGCTCCCACAGTCTTATTTTGCAGAGGATTAAATTAAAACCAATCAATCAGCCTAGATCACCCTGACCCAGAGGAAAATGAGTCAGTCGACTGACTGGTGTGAGACCATCTAACATGTATTTGCCCTCTCGGAATAGCCCAGAATAGACATATCTGTCGCACAACCATGGCACTATCGCAGAGTCTGTACATTCACCTCAATTTAGAGACGAGACATTTATGCAGTTCTGAGAACGTTCACGCAGAGAGGGGGGCGACCATGAGAGCATAAAAAAATCCAATAAAGTGAGTTGTATTGCATTGTAGGGTGTGATCTATCTGAAAACATAAATATATGTTGTAAAAACCACAGGAGATCCCAAACAAAGAGAAGTGGAACACAAAAGTACTATTTAACAGAAAGAAGACATTTATCCAGCAGCAACTTCACAGAAATGAAACCTTCAGTCTTTTTACTTTGCAAATAGTATTAGAGCAAGTTCAGTATCTGGTAAAGATAATGGAGTCTTGGAGAAACTGCTTCATTAATTAATTAAGTATCTCATACTAAAACATTCATGTGTCACTTTGCGGCCGATCATTGCTGAGACCCGGGCCTCCTCCTGCTGCACTCTGACGGACCATCGAAGAGCTCACGTCTCTGCAATAACCTTAAGGACTATATGAAAGCATAAAGCAAAAATTATGCACGGTTTATGTCCTCTTTAGAGGAATTATGGTATAATATTTATAAACTCTCCACTTTCTGCACACTCCACAGGAGGGTGCAAGTGTAGACACATAGATGTGGATGGTAATGCAACTTTAATGGACTCGCATGGGTCGGCATTTCCATATTAATGGGCCAAAGAAATAGTATTAGGTCAGCAAAGTGAAGACATTTATATCACAGTCATCTACGTTGTCCATGTTATTGAGTTGTGCGAGTATGAAGCAGTTGACCGAGCAGAATGGCGGGACCTTTCATATGCACACTCCCCGAATTTCTACTTTAGTCTGATTAGTTCTTTTCATATGATTGAACACTAGTCGCAATTTATAATAACTTTCATGTTCGTGTCTTTCTCTTTCCAATCCCAGCACGATGTAATTATGAAAGGCTAACACCTTCATAGTAAGAGGGACCTGTAAAAGTTTGTAAAGCTGTGTTGTACAAACTGTGTAACAATGCCTCATGTTATACTTCTAATTGTCCACTTTGTCTTTTTTTCCTTCACAGGAGAGGAAGCTGTGTGCATTCCCGACTATTGAGATCTGTAGCCCAGATGTCATCAAATATATGGTTCCACTGTCTCGCCAGACAGACTTCTTTGTTCCAGAGATGAAGGAGGAGGTTAAAACGGATGTTAAAGAAGAGGACTCTGATGAGGACAGGGGAACTGACATTACAGGTAATGTGTACTTTTGTTCATACAACCTAGTCCCTCATACCCAGACCTATCTTCACAGCGCTGTGTCAGCGCTAAAGAAGGGTCTGGCTCCACACATTATCTTTCTGGTATAAGGGGGTATAATATGGCTTGTTTTGTATTTCTTTAACCCAATCACATTCGTCTTAGCGGCGCTTAACACAGGATTCAGCGGCGGTGCCGTTGCAAAAATAGCGCAGATAGCAAAAGGTGAGCAGAATGCTGCGTAAGATACGTAGCCAATGACAGACTTATACCCACAGTCTACATGTGGCGAGTCTAACTAATTCCAAACAAACACTGTTGTTACTGTTGAGCCCTCATTAGTATATATATTAATGATTGACAGCATTAATCAAAAAACTTTCCTAAAAGAAATGTCTGTTTCACTCAAAGCAAAAACTTCAAAAAGATTCATCTCATCACATGGCAGTTGTTTTCTGTCGTTATTTGTTATTTCATCTTCTTGCAGCCGGATGAAGCTTGTTGATAGAAACACAGGTTTCTGCTCTATTGAGACGATAGCTTGGAAGAAAACAGAAAATATGTGGCAACTTTTATACAGATGACATGTGATATATATGGGACTCTGTCACTGCAAGTATGTGTCTTCAAGCACAATGTCTTCTCTGCCGCTGTTACTCTTTCAAACTTGCGGGACCTGAAGGCAGTATTGACATCATCAGTACAGATCAGTAGAGAAAGAAGATTGTATTGGTTGGATGGGATGGAGTGGGTGGAGGTGGGCTTATTTACATCGGGTGCTGTCATACTGAGTTTAGATGATGTTACATCCCTTTGTAAACGCAGTTTAAATGTAGAAGACGTATCCGGAAGAAGGTCTTACATGATCTGTATATGTTCTCTGGTCTTCTTCATATTTAGATTGGGGTCGCCATCCAAACACAATGGCGATGCCTGAGACGGGTAAAAATGCTTTCTTCAGACGGCAACAGCACAATTTTCAGCTGTATGCTGTCAGAAGACAATCTGTTGAACTGAGAGTCGAGGCTATTTACAGCTATAAAATAGTTCGTCAGCATTGCCAGAATGTGACAAAGTTTTGATTATAGCGAATGAGAAAGTTAATAAGAACGGAGTAAAGTGCTGGATCAAATTTCACTATGATAATTCAGATACAATTAAGTTGATCGTGCATGTTTTTGTAATCTTTTAATGAGGGTGTCTTTAATCCCCAGTGCGCGCACACACACACACACACACTCGTTCCAACACTGTCGTTTTTCTTATTAACCCACCCAGTTGTGGCTCAGAGGTTGAGCAGGTCGTCGACAATCAGAGGATCTGCGGTTCAATCCTTGGCTCCGCTCTAGTCCATGTCGATGTGTCCTTGGGCAAGACACTGAACCCCACATACGCATCTGAATGGGTATGAACGATAGTCCTGATGAGTCCTGATGTGGCACCTTGCATGGTAGCCGCTGTCGTCAGTGTATGAATGGGTGTAAATGGGGGTGAATGTATTGTTAAAGCGCTCTGAGTTTAGTAAAGCGCTATACAAGTCCATTTACCAATTCACCCATCATTTTCCCTTCAGAATACAAGACGTGAAGCACTTTCTCCATATATTTTGAGATTGTTTTAAACTATGATTTTGAATTTGGCTATTTAAATGAATGCAAAACTTTTGTTGAACGTCACAAGCTTTGAATCAAAGTGAAGCTTCAGTCAAACATGGCAGTTGTTCAGATGAGATGATACATTTCATCAAGCTGCAGCACAATGTTTAATCACTTTTATTGGATCCATTTTGCAGGAAAATACAGTGAAGTGAAGCCTAGCAGCTTTTTGGAGTTCCAGAAAGGGTATGACATGAGCGTTAACGGCTCATGCAGAAGAATCCAAGTATACTATATATATATATAAATACATTATTCAGTAAAACGTCCATGCAGGGATGGTGGTAGCTAAAGGCAGAACTACAGTAAGTATGCAGAGTTGTCAGACAGAATTAATATCCTGATAAAAAAAATCACCTGAAAGACAGTTACTATTAATCATCAATAATCTAATGGTGAAACCCAAATTCTTGTTCATCACATGGAATCAAGTAGTGGTAATATTACAAAAGAGGAGCTTTAGATAAAAACAAGCCTTTGGGATCACAATGTAGATGATTGGCTACAAAAACATCCTCATTATGCGTCCGGCTCTGTTTAAAGGAGTGTGTTTATGCTCCTTTGGAAACACTCATCGCCCCAGGGCCTCTTTATTGTTCACAGGAGCGCCGAGAAGGAGCTATTGTGTGATTGGTGGTAGCAGAAACATATATTGAGTTTCAAGAGTGACTCAATTTCTATTGCAAAGTTTGCAGTAACCACTTGTGAAATTAGAATGTGAACTTATCTTGTTTGTTTCTATTCAAAGTTTTGTTGAATGTCTTTAAATCTGAAGAAGCTGTTGTTCTTGTTGAGGTCAGCTCAGGTATTGTGTGTTTATACGACAACAGGAAAGCAGGTGTGTGGGTGTGTGAATGTCTTCCTGTTTGTGTGCAGTTTTCCTACACCATGTTATCTGAGTGTCTTTCTATTGTGTGTTGGTGTAGTACATGAGGTTTAGGGCCAAGTAGCCACTCTCAGAAATGGAGACTGTGAGTGTTGTTTCTGTTCCCAGATACAGCTGAACTTTCTTAATGAGACAAAGATCAATCAGTGGATCTGAGCTTTGTCTGGCAAGCCAGCGGTGGAAGTCCTGCTCCGGCACCTCGGAGATTGCCTTTTGACTTTTCATCTCTCAACTCCCGTATTCCACATTACAGACTTCTGTCTTGACCATAAACTCTGCTTGTGCCCGAACATTCGTCCTGTTTAACATGTTTAACACAGCACACTGAGAGCAAGTAAACACTCAAACAAAATGAGAACACTTTTATGATGATCTGGTGATCACAGCAGCCGCTGTTTGTGCTGCGAGTTGTTAATCTTTTGAGGACACAAACCAGCCTCATCGTTAAACGGTATCTTCATCACAGAAAGCCACAGGGGACTTATTGGACCCAGCTAAGGTACAACCTGACAAAATAGGGCTGGCTTGTTCAACTAATTGTAAATTGGTATCATTTTACTTAATGTCTATTTACTTTTGTTTGTAATCTTGGTATAATAACACATCACCATGTAATAATCTGCTCTTAAAGTGTGTGATAATTGTGGGAGGTGTGGGAGGTTTTGATGTTAAATGTGATACAACGAGCCCTAACACTATTCACTAAGAGACATGAAGTGTGTTTCCATCCATCTTTCCTTGCATCAGAAATATAAAAATAAAAAGTCGACACTTAGCTGAGGTGGTAAATTTGGCATTTCAGTGAAAGCAAAATGCAATAAAGTGCAATAGAAACAGAATAAATTATGACATGAAGCATGAGAAAGTGCTCTAAATCTTCAACCTCTGAGACGAAAAAATATCGGCAGTCAGAAAAATCCGATATGTGTGGATTGATGAGGAGACCGTAACCTTCCTCAAATTTATACTTGAAACAAACAAAAATACCATATTTACCTCTGCCAAGGGGGTTTGGTTTGTTTGTCTGATTGTCAGCAGGATTATGGAAATATTTTCATGAAACTTGGTGGAAGGCTGTAGCATGCGGACCAAAGAGGAACCCGTTACATGTTTGGAGAGGATTGGTCTTGGCGGAGGTCTGCACTCTCCGAGTGTCAATCTAGTTACATCATGTTTGCCACGTCATTTATGTTTGTTTGAGGTTTGACTGGTGCCCTTTTAATAACATCATATTGTTCAAATTTGCACAAAATTTGGATGGAAACACACTGTTTACCATGACATACGTGTGCAACAATACATTGAGAATACATGTGTTTACCTTATGATGAGTATCCTTTAATGCTTCTTCCTCCCAGCCCTAATTCAGAAACAAGAAGATCCATCTACTGTATCACCTCTCTAGCTTCTGTGTATGCACTTTATTGTCTCACTTCTCTCGCCTTCCAATCAGACTCTGATTCACCAAACTCTCAGCATGCCTCAGCCCTATCTGTCTCTAATTACCCCCTTAAAAATCCTCTCCTCTGTTCCAAATAGTTGGAAGAACAAGACCCTGATTTGCAGCTAATAATCCCAATGGGCCCAATTTAGCAACTAATTTAGGCAAATGTTATCTAAAAGACTTTCAGAGGCACAGCTGGCTTCAACCAGGGTACCAATTTCAGGACGGGCTTGCAGTTGTAGAGGGGGTGAAAGTTGTCCAGGGTGTTGAGGCTCTTCCTTGGGGGTTTGTCCACCCAATTACCCTAAATAGACCCATTATTTCCTGTAAAATCCTGTGTATTGTAAAAATGAGTCTCTCTGGAAAAGTCCTTTTTACTGCAACATGCAAATTAAATATAAATCACTAACTAGTTACACACCATCTATACCGTATGCATTTTAAAGCAATACATCTCAGTCGCATGACATTCACACCAGGCCTGATCCACTGACGACCATTCCCAATGGTTTTGTTTGGACCTGCTAGCTAATCAACAGGCCTATAAATGGATATTATAAATAACCTAAATCGACTTCCCATTTCATGATATTCTTCACTGCTGACAGGATCAGATCTGCTGGATGTGATAATTAGATTGCTGAGTGATGTTGAGATGCGAATGAATGAAAAAGAAAGACTGACCTCAGCGAGGAGCTCGGAGACTCCCTGTTTATTGTATTTGGGTCCCAGATGACACATTTAGTGCCAACACACTTTGATGTGTGGATGAGATTTATTTGGAGTGTGAAAGCAGCAGGAAAACGGCTCGGACAATAGTGTGTTCGTGTCCTGTGGGATAGTCCAGTCAACTCCAGTTAGATTTCATTTGTGGAAGACACTTTATATGGAGGCTGTTTATTTCAAACCAACGATATATAAAAAAGTGAAAAGCGTCAGTATATTACAGGAGTACAGGAGAGGCAAAATTGTCAAATAAAAATAATACAATAACGATCATAAATTGGAAAAACTTGAACCCAGAATTTGTCACAGAGGTTTAAACCTGCTTTTTGTCATTTGGCGCATTCTTTTCTCCAGTTACTGAAGTGTCTTCTGGAGAACGGTTTAAACCTCACTGAGTAATACTTGTTGTGTAGTTTACAATTTGTGTACAATTTTAATTCTTGATTCCTATTTTCCATTTGTAATTTTAGGCATTTTAAGCAACAAAGGCCTCACACCTGTCATGTATGTCCCGTGTTTCAGCGGTGCTATTTATCTTTTGTATCTTTGGACTACCTGACCATTTATTTCAACCTTCCTGTAAGATTTTCATATCGCTGGCTTTTCCTGCAGTTTCTGTGTTTAAGCTCACGACATTACAGCAATTACCTTCTAGTTCACTTCCACACAAATGCCTAAAAATAACAGTAGAAAGAGATAATGAATGGCTATTTGATAACAGAGAATCATAGATCAAAGGCCAATTAGAATCAGGTTCAGGCTGAAAGCATGTGGGTGAGGAATTCGCCATCAATTAAGCTAATGGACGTTGTTCGTGATGATTTCAGATATGTGTTATGTGCTACAGACGGCCGCAGCAAAATCTTCCCTCTCTGCAAAGTTAGCTGTAGCGTAGCACAATACAGGAATGCTAGATGCAAGTAATGTCGCTAACATGGCGATGACTCGTCTTTGAGTTATATGAACGATCTTTTCTCTCTTTAACAATAATAATCGGGTTCCTCTGAGCTCAGCTGGCACATAGACTCCCAAAGAGCTTTAATAGTCAGGTTCAAGCTGAAGGCAGCAGGGGTTGTATCATTATAATATAGTAACGTAAAGATATCCATCTGGTGAATTTTAAGTGGCCAAAGAATCATAAAGGTTTCATATCACAAACGTTATTATGCTCAGCTTTGATCAAAGGATGACAGAGAAAGATAATGCTTGTACACACATCTTTACACCCTTGCATCATCTACAATGAGGTTTATTACAAAGCATAATGCTAATGTTGGTGACTGTATCATTAACCTTTGATTTTATATGAAAATAATGTTTTTTAGCCATGCTGGACGCATGGCTCTAAATGGTAATGTCAGTCCTGCAGTTGATCCGGTCATACTCTGATATACCAACAATTAGTTGTTTTTTTGCATCTTAACAACTTGTGGATAGATTGTATGTAATACATGTACAGACAGTCATCGTTTTCAGAGGATGAATCCCATCACCATTCCTCTAGCGCCACCATGATGTTGATTTGTGGTTTGGGGTCAAATAAAATATTGTCCTAAAGGATAAATTGTAATAACTTTTGGGTCAAAATGTTAATTTGTCCAACACCTTGGTTTAAGACTCACTATGTCCAATAATTCTTTAATGTGGGGTGAAGATTTAGGAGGTACAGTAATCAGTATAGGGTATTTCAAACTTTATATTTCATTGTGCTCTTCTGAATTGTGGAGGTAGTAATGACTTCTTTACAGTGCCACCAAGGGAAATCAAATTAGCTTATAATAAATCAGCACACCTGTAGTCCACTCTAATTGAGTTTTGCGTGCCTGTAATTGTAGTTTGTTTTTTTGCACGCTCACAGAGCCTATTTTACATGTGTCTTTTTTTCCGCGTTGCTGCAGGTGCAGACTCCCACAGTGATGTGAGCTCAGTGAGCGGCGGTGTGCCCTGGGACAGCAGAGAGACATCCCTGGCTGCTTCCACAGCCGCCTCCCTGGCTTCTTCCCTGCCCCTGAGGGACGTAATGGATGCAAATGAAGACATTAAGCATAGGGACAACAGCGAGAGAGGCTCAAACGAGTCCATGGGCAGCGGCTCGTCCTTTGAAGAGCTTGACATGGATCAGGAGGAGCAGGAGGCGGGAGAAGAGAGGGAGGAGAAGGGAGATGGAGATGAGGCGGAGGACCCCGAGGGTGAAGACGCAGCTAGAGAAGCGGTTGAACTGGTGGCCGAGAAGAAGAAGGAGCCCGTGGGGGATGGAGAGGAGTAGGGAGGATGCTGAAGAGATAAGAGATGAGGCCGTGTAACACTGGCATGCTAGAGAGTTTCTCAGTTTTCGCTGGTTATCTGTCATGTAATCTTGTTGGTGGATCTAAAGCTGTTCATGCCATGACCACCATGCCGTATTTCTGCGCCTTCTAATTCTTTTTTTGAAGCCTGTACTTTTTGTTATAGTGTAATCTCTTTTTTTTTTAATAATTCCCGATCCTATATTTAAACTCTGTCAGGATTAGGACAACAGACAACATTTGGTGAAGTCTTCTTGAGTAAACCTAATTTTCTCTGCACATGGTGTGCAGCAAATGAGAGGCAAGATTCGTTCAACTCTATATTTCATTTCAAACTGTAATCCTGTGTGAATTCCTGCCATTCCTGTTCAGATCAGGGGTGATACTTCAGTTTAAAACATACTTAAATAGAAGGACAGTGATGCCATAATAGGATCATAATATAGCATAATCTCGCCCGTGTGTGAAAGTTGATATTGTACCCCACTTTCAAGGTCATGTTTGAGGATTTAATGTAACGTGTTGGTGTCTTGATATGCAGTAGTGATGGGGTGAGAATGTGCAGGAGCTAATGACGTAGACATTTTGATGGACCTATTAAGTGTGTTATACTTTTTTTTTCTCCAATTCGGACAATATATATCTCACAGGGGGAAACAATTGCATCAACACCAGTAAAGTAACTTCACCGTAGCCTCCAATTCACCAGGAGTAGAATTTCAAATGTAATTCAAAGGTGTAAACTTTTCTACTTGGATACTGTAGTGTACAGAACTTTATTGTCTCACTGTGCTCAGATAATTGCTTTAGTTTTTTTAATGTAATGTTCTCCTCTATAGTCAGTTTGTTGAACCACTCTACAGTTCTGTTTGTAGCCAAAATTCACTCTCTTCCAGAGACTAGTTGTGATATGTTTGTAGGTTGAAATTGTTGGTGCTGTGAGACATTGGAAGTAATGTACAGCACATTGCCATGGCTGTGTCTTTCTGTCTGTATTAACATTTTCAAATGAAAAGTAAAGTTGACAGGAAGAAGTTGTGCTTAGATTTTGTTGCACACAAAAATCATAAAAACCTTATTCCATCCAGTTGTCTGTATTAAGACTTAAAATTGAGGTTATTTTTTTAACAAAGCCACATCATTACTGCTCTACTCTGAGGACAATTCTTATCCATTTTTATTTCTCTGTATCCAAACCGAGAGAAGTTACAAAGTGTGGGTGGCAGTGGGACACATTGTTGTCTAAAAGTTAGGGCCTAATAACTTATCAAGCTCTCTCTTAAGCGCTAACTGCTTTCATGGTTTCACATTGTAATGTCTCTTGCCGCTGCTTCTTTTTCAAAGGCAAGGGCATGGAATTCAGAAGCTGAATAAAAGAAAAAACTTTCAAGAAAGAGCCAATAATGGTATAATTTATGTTTCAGTTCAGAACATTCAGTAACGCTATTTTAAGATTTTCTTGAGGGAGCAATTTCCTCTGGCACAATTAAAATATTGAATCAATGCGCACAAAATAAAACAAATATGGAAAGCACAAACACTCTTAAAAGACTATTACAAAATGTTCTCCTGAGCAGGAACTGCGTTATTCTAAGCAGCATTTGAATGAGGGGGTTTGGCATTTGTGTCGCAGTTTATTTAATCAGCTGTGAGTAGAGCAGCAGAGGAAGAATAGGCTCCAACACACTATTACTGTTTGATGGACACATATCCACACATAGCCAGTGGTCCTTAATGAGCATCGTGACCTTTAAGTACAAATGTTTTCATTTACCCATAGTAGGAACAGTAATTTCACTGTATTACACCATCAACCAGAGAGAGAGAAAATCCTTCTTGCTTCTGCTCGGGCCAACATAATGGTGGATATGGGTTTATCACACAAATATCATATATTACAGATATATTAAATGATACATTTGAGGTGATTTAGAAACAAGTTATTCTTACACAATTTGTCCACACGAGAGCAAGTTTCATTTATCACATGTAAAATGTCAAGCACATTACATATTATATGTTCATTTTATGTTCTTATGTAGAAAAAATGGATATCGACCACTGCCTCATACCGTATGTTATTATTATGTCTATATGTTGCTCCAAAATTCGATATTGGGCTGACATTTGTAGACTTTTCCATGGTGCAGAAAAGAACACAATCCTCAATAGCACAAGATACACAGTAGGTGACAAATCAAAATATCGTTTGGAAGAATGGTGATTGTCCCTCCAGTAGAGTTCTTGCACCTTGGAGTGTAGGAGCCCCTTATTGAAACACTTTATGTTGTGTGTTTTAATTTGACCCTCCATCTTTACACTGTTCTGTTCTTGCATGTCTGCAATATAGAAGTTGGCTATAGAACAAATCATTAGAAACTACTACGGACATATTACCATGATTGTTCAGACCATGGGAGAAGTCAAGTTATAAAATATCACCTGACAGTCTGTCTTGTGATTAGACTCTGAGATTAGTGGCTGTACTGCTGACAGAGGTGTGATCCATCTGCGGGGACAGATGCCCTCACCACATGCCTGTTGCACTTTCAGTTTTTAATCCTGCCACCAACAACCTTTGTCCAAAGGCAAAAATGAACATCAGCCTGGAAGAGACTTGCGATGACACACTGGGTCAACAACTGATTTGATTAATTGTGAAACCCACAGGGGTGTCGTGCAGCTTTGATAGGGTAGACTATCGCCTTCCCATGCTGTTAATTATTAATCTCATTACATTGCACGTGGAAAGAGATTGTGTGGGGGGGGGGCTCAACATACAAATTTAGATGCTCAACCACTGCGTGTCTGAAGCTGCTTTCGCTAGAGGAAAGGCTCACCCTCTAAAAGTGCATGTTCCCCTGTGCGCATCGCTGTGCCATCTGGGACTGACCTCACACTCTGCCGTTGCCGTGTCACAACTTGTTTGCGGCTCCCAAAGAAAATTCCCGCCGCTGAAGATGAGCGGTCTCTAAAGAATCGTTATTATAATATACTGTAGCCCCCTCCTGACCGCTTGAACAAATAAAGGGAGCGACCCTTAAAGCGTCTCCGCATCCGATTCAACAGCTTACAAACTAGAACAAAGCGGCTGAAAGAAATCTGTTCCACCATGCTCTAACTTACATAATGTTAATTTGCGATGAACCAGACTATCTCCATGCGTGGAGCAACCGCGCCTTTGTTCAGGTGTCCAAAGAGAGTTGAGGCTCTCCTTTGTTGATGGCTCATCTGAACAAGATCTTTTTTTTTTTAAATATTGCCAGTTACTGAATATTTTTGCATAGCCTGCTTGAGTAACAGGTAGAATTTTAACTTTGTGTCCGATTGCCGGGTTTCTTGCGCGCCATAGTCGATAATCTGGTATCCTATCAGACTCATAAACGTCACATTTTTTTTCTAGATTAGTCTTTACATTTATATTTCCCCTCAGTTGATGCTCAAAAACGTGAACGCCTTTTTTTCCCCCATCAGAATAATAAAGTGGGCGTCAGTTGCATTTGCTTAGGAGATGTGAATTTTGAACCGCTGTCGGCAGGATCCGACCTCCAGGTATCCGGGCAGGCTCGTCGTTGTAGTTTGAGTGTGTTTTTTTTTCAGAACCACGGACAGCTCCTGGCACGCGGGCTCAGCTGCACGCGGTTCAAACTTCAGGCAGCGGCACACTCGCCTCCTTTATTCATTCATTCATTCTTCCAGCACCACTGTAGTTCACATCCACGTTGATTTTAGGTTTAAAAAACTCATCACTGCTGCAAAGGATATGCCTTGGGTTTGCACGCTCCATTCATCACACGGCAGCGCTGGAAACTGAGGAACCCTGCGGGTAAGATATTTGGTGTGTGTGTGTGTTTTTTTTTTTTTTTGTATCGAGTGATTTGTGCATTGGATGCCTGAAGGTAATTTTTTTGTGAACTTCTACGATATGGTTTGTAGAGGGGGAAATCTTTTAGTATTCAGGTTTGAATTTGTTGAGAAGTTGACCTCACCTTTGTAGTTTACATCCTTAAAGTATATTTGTGTAATCTAAAGACAAAGGGGATGGAGGAATATATGCGTAATTTGTCATTTTTTGCCAATATTCTTTTTGTTTTTATTCACACTATTTACGATTTTTATATACCGTATAATGATCACATTTTACACAGCCATGTCTACTCGCTGAACAACACTCCACATGTGCGAGGCTGCTGACAAACTACTAAACAGGCTCTGCACCACACGACAACCACCATATCTCCGATCTCGCTCATTTGACAAATCACTTTGTATGATAAACTAGTGCAAAATAGTATCGGTCGAAGTCGAAAGTCAAAAACTTGATAATTAGTTTGTGAGGCGTTGTATAGAAGTAGATGTTCTCCATAAACACGGTTCTTCATTTGGTTTGGTTTCAATCTTCGGTGTCATTTCTTAATAGTTTGAGGATACTCAGAAAATGAATAATACTCTTTATTTATTATTATTGTCTTTTTCATCCCGAAATAAAAATAATAATCATTATTGATGGACCACCGTCAGTGCAGATTAGCATCATGCTGTTGTAAATTAGCATGAGAACAGTGAGATTTTGCATGTGTGGCTATAGATGGAGTGATTCTCTGTAATTCTTCGATTATCAATTCATCAGGAGTTCAAAATGCATTTTTAAACATAGGAATATAATTGAAAACCCCAAGGCGCAAATATTTAGAGGCTGTGTTGATAATGCTGGACAAAGTCATTATAAGGGAAGCGAAATGTACTGTTGATGTTTCCTCCAGTCCCAGGGGCATCTGTGCTGCATGTTCAGCAGATAAAACACAATAGAAACCCCCTCAGAATGCAGTGTAATCAGTTCATCCAACACACAGTTAATTAATTAATTAACACAGAAAGAAAGTCTTTAAATGGCCATTAGTATATGAGCTTCTGATCATTTATTTTTTCAAGCCATAGAATTACGCATATTAACAGTGTAAGTCCTCCTTCATACGACTGAGAAGGAGACATAATGTGTGAGCCCAGCGCTCACTGCTAAAGATGTTGATTACAGTTAATTATTCAGGTCATGTTGACTGAAGAAGACCATGCTCCACAGCCATCATCTGAATTCAGAAACAAAGAAAGTAACAGGAGGAGGTGAGGCTGTCTGACCTTTACTCCCTCCGCAGCTCAGTCCTGATTGCGGTCTGCCTCACCTGTTTGTTTTGAGTTGATGCTAAGGGGACTGGTTGACAGTGTAACATGTGGACGGGGGAGCCGTGTTAATTACTTTGGGTGATGGACGACCAGAGCTATAGGTAGCAGCATGTTTAGAGTTCTGGAACAAGCAGTGCAAAAGTCACTCATTATCTGCAAAGAAAAACCAAAGCAGGAAATGCTTTTTCTCAGATATGTTCAATTTTAGCTTGAACTTGAATGCCTGATCTTTATAGTACAGTCAAGACAAGTCTGTTTCTACAGCAAGCCAAGCAACTCGTTTTAGCTACGTGTGATTAAATATGTCCTATCACAAAGGACAGCCTAATAGCTTCCTCTTCCTTATTGTCATGTACTTTCTCACACACACGTGCTGGTACGACACATCGGTTGGAAGTTGGATGTCTTCCAGGATCACATCACATAAAGCTTGGTCTTTATACTGTACACCTGATGCCTATAACATCTGTTCAATTAAATATTTATTGTCCCTCTGCACCACTATAAATGTAAGTATTTATGTACTGATTTGTATTCTATGAACTGATAGTAAATCTGCACTAATAGCGTGGATAAGATAAGTTGTGTGGCTGTTATGTGAAATGACAGAAAACGAGTACTGGCGCTTTAGATGCACAGAATGAATGAATGAAATGTTTTCAATGTGTATGCATTTCAGGGTTTCTTTCCCCCATAAATTTAATTCGAGATCAAACATACTCATTCAATGAGTCTGTAAAGTCCACTTACCATTCACTGATGATGCAGTCCTGATAAAATCATGTTTAAATCACATTAAACTGAGAAAAAACTGAACATCCAGTAGATTCCTAACCAAGTAGAGTTAAGCATAGAGCTACTCAAGTGAAAGCACAGAGAAGCTTCCAATTAATAAATGATGTGCGTATTACTCTCAGATCAAAATTAACTGCTGCACTGACTGCAAACTACTAATTCCTATTTTACATTCTTTGTGTATGTGTAAGACGTTCCTAGGTGAGTCCTAGGTCAGCTGCATCAATAATCTTAATTGTGAGTAATAATCAACCGTTGTTGATTTTTCTGCTTGCACCTCTTACTGAAATAAATACTGACTTCAGTAATACTAACGGGATTAGTGGCACTCGAGAGAGTGTAATCAAAATTACTCAAGATGAGACAGAGCTTTTTCATATATGAGGATTAACAACAGATATGTGGTTTCAAACTCTGTCCAATAAATGTCCACATCTAACACGACCTAGCACTAAATGTTCAGAAGAATTTGCCATTCATTTAAAAATATTTGGGCACAAAGATAAACATTATATACTGGTTGCCCCTATCCTTGATATATTTCTGACAGGTGTATAGGCTAGCTGTCAAGTTATTGGAGCTCAACATAGACTGTATATAAGAAGTGGATGTACTCAACGTGATGTCAAGTTTTTAAGCCTTGACTTTGGCATCTATGCCCTCTCAATGTTGGTATTTGGCTTTCGCCATCTTGTTTTTTTGCAACCAGAAATGACACAAGAGAGTGGAGCTAAGTACAACAGAAGGCCAACATGTTACAATTAACAGGAAACACACTGAAAGGGTTGAAGTTGTAAGATGAAAAACATGGACAACTCCCAGATCCGACAACACCGTGGTAGCAACCTGTCAAACACAAAGTAGCCCCGCCCTAAAGCCTGCCCTGCTTTATCATCTATTTGACTCTAAATGGGACCATAATTTACTAAATGAGCACCACGCTGTATTGAAGAAGACTTGAAACTAGCAATGTTTACTGAAGTAATAAATCAAATGAGAAGAAGGGTCATTTTCTGATTGACTTCAATACAATCATACTTCATTTTGCAACCAGAGGAGTCGCCTCCTGATGGCTATTAGAAAAATTGCAAGTTGAGGCACATTGGCTTCACTTTTCAGACCTGGAGGTTAGAGGCCAACCTCTTGTGTCGTGGCAGCTGATCGGCTGTTTAAGAAAGGATTTAAACTGTTCTAAAATGATCAGCTGTGAGTGTTTTGAGACCCAATGTTGATGCATTAAAGCAGTGGTTCCCAACCCTTTTTTTTTTTACTTGTGATGCCTTGAAGGTCTAAATTTCAAAATTCAGAGCATATCTATTGACTTCACAGGGCTCTTAATATGGCAACAGCTGAGCCGGCGGCTCGCAGCTAACAGTGCTAACAGTGCTAACAGTGCTAACAGTGCTAACAGTGCTAACAGTGCTAACAGTGCTAACCATGCAAATGACAGTAACAGTGCTAACAGTGCTAACAGTGCTAACCATGCAAACGACAGTAACAGTGCTGACAGAGCTAACAGCGTTTAACTGATGGGGAACCGGAGGGTGGCCGCTAGAACATTCGCGATGATGCCGTCGGTCAGAACAACGTTATCAGGTGTATTCGCCGTGCAGTGCAGAGCGGTGGCCATGAGCTAGAACACAGAGAAGCTCGGATAACAACACACACAGAGGGACTAACACACAGACTTCATTCATCGTATAGAGAACCTTTAAAGTAAACACTTTAGTTTGCAAGAGTCTCTAAATTGAATTAACAGAATATTTGTGTCACAAGTTCCCAAATAATTTTTTTGTGTTTGTGGACAGCTGAATCAAAATGAGATAATATTAGAAGAAAAGAGCGAAGGGAATACAGAGATTCTCTGAAATAAAGTTGGAAATACCACTGTATAGTTTTGCATGGTGGTGTTCACCCAAACGACTCAGTCTGAATGCAACGAAATGTTCATTTTGATAAGGCAAGAACTAATTTCAGAGAAACTGGCTCATTTAAAACAGATCCGTACTGTTCTTGGATATTGTATTTTTAGTGATATAATTGATGCGATTTAAAAACACAGAAAAACTAAATGTCAGCTCTAATCTTGATAACTTTAATTCGCTCACTGATGTCTATTGTCACTCCAGGAACAGCACTTCTAATGATTCCCCCCCCCCCCCCCAAAAAAAAACTGGTGTTTCAGGCCTTTTAACAGTGCGGTGGTGTGATGATGAATAATGCAAAGATACAATAAAAACCTCTAAAACAAAAGTACTATATACATCCATCACTGTGTTCCAGTCAATCACAGGCCTGGCAGTAATGATCTGCGAGAGACAAAGAAAGAGGATGAATGTTTGATGAGGGAGGCAGAATGGGGCTCAATGGTCCCTTCAGTTGAGCACATGCAAGGATTCTCCCTTTACAGGTAAAGGGACAGGAGGAGATGGATGAGAGGATGCAAGCATAAAATGAGATGGATTGTGTGATAATCAAGAAGTGAATATGAGGTTTGTTTTCCGTTTACTGACTGTCACAGCTGATATGACAGTAAACTCTTACAGTGATGCAGCGAGCCTCCCAATTGATCCCTGTCTGCTTAATGGCTGCTTTGCAAAAATACTGTGAAATTTCCTCTTCCAATATTTAAACCTCAAGGATCTCCTCGCTCTTTAATTGCTCCTTGTATAAAGAACCTTGTCAGAAAAGGTCAGCAGTTGTAATTTTAGGAGACATTTCATTGTTTTAGTGATGTAACCAGTCGATCTTTTTTTCAACATTAATTGGACTGGATTTAAATACTTGTAGTAGTCAGAGATGATCCATGTAAGATTTCCTATAAATATCTTATCTGCCATCACTATATTTCAAAGATAAATGCTCTCTTTTACAGCCCAACAATTGTGCTACAGCTTTAAGAGCCAAGAGCCATGTTTGCTACTGTTCGAATGATTCATTATGAGTAATTCCACAGAGGTTGAGTGAGAAATACGCACACATGGTATTTTGAGGTGAAAATGCGTCCGATATGATGACAAACAAGGACAATCAAAAAGACTATGATGGCCAGATTAAAGAAACTGAAATCAGTTGTCTACAAACACAATAGAATACAGCTGTGATGATCTGTAAAGAAAACAAAATGTTCTGTTTTCTTCTAATCACTAGTTCCACTCTCTTCCCATTTCCTAGTTTGGCAAAAATGTGGTCAATATGAAAAACATCTTTAAAGGATGAGGCTGGAGGTATTCCATATTTTTCTTAGTATCAACATTTTTCTTTAATTTCATAAAAAGACCAAAACACAGCGTTTCAGTAACCTCTCACTTCTCTACCCTGTCTGTGAATCCCTGCTCCGAACCCATTTATTCCTATTGAAGACTTTAAAATCTTTAAAGGGGAGATATTATGCTAATTTTCAGGTTCATACTTACATGCTTTAGTATTCAAAAAAACACATCCTCTTTTGCATACTATCTGTCTGCAGGTTGGTCTAATCCAGCATTCATAGCAATACCTTCAATAAGTGATATTTCGTAGATATACCACATGGTTATTTTAACCCAAACAACGATCTTTTCCTAAACCTAACAACGTAGGTTTGTTTCCTAAACCTAACAAAGCATTTCACAATCTATTCCTAAACCTATACCAAATACTTTTGTTGCCTAAACCTAATTGAGTTTCTTATAAAGACGGAAGTTTATTTTGAAAAGACTGTATGCTAAAACGAGCGGAAATTGACACGTGTTGCAGGCTTTTATATGAAAATGCATAAAAAATGAGGAGTAACTTTTTGTGGTATATTATGTGGATACATTGCTGTCTGAGGATACGTTGCTGTCTTTAGGTATACAAAGTAAAAACTTGTTAGCAGGATGAATTAATGATTGGTTTTGGTCTTGTCGTGGGACTTGTTGAGCAAGAAAAACACAGAATATCACCAGCCTTCAAGGTCAGGGTTTAATATTTGTCCAAAAAAATTCAATCAAATATTCAATGGCAAACTATCACAGACTTTCATTTGTCACAGGTGCTTCCAGGATTTGAGCTTCACGAGTGAGGGAAAGTGTGTGTGCACTCTTGAGCCTTCTTTCCCATTAGCAGACCATTTTCAGTCTTCCCCAACCAAAGACCATTCTCTTTGTCAGCTGGAAATGTGATTTTAGGGAAGCCTGACTCCCATTACCTTTGCTTCCTCTTAGCCAGCCTCAAAGTCAGTCCACTGGGGATCTCCAACCACGCTCATACAGGCCCAAGGCTGCATATACAGTAGCTGACCTCCAGTCTTCAACACTTGCTATTGCCTGGGGGGATATTACCATATTAATGCTGCACTCCACTCCTGGGGCAAATGAGTGTCATGAAAAAAAAAATCAGCCTGGATAGCATCTTTCTCAAACCCCACCCGTATCCCTCTTTTCACCGCTGCCCACACTCTTTTTTTTTCTTTTTTTCTCTGCCCTCTCACATCTGCTATCTTTTTTTCATTTATATTTTTCGTCCGACAGCCACTCCTCCTATTCCTTCACACCGTCTGGTTTGAAGTGTGTAAGAGGCTGGCAGGCTTTACGCTCTTGAATTAAAAAGGCCATCTGGTGAAGAGTGAAACAGAGATGGCTGCATAGGAGGAGAGAGGAAAATGAGAGGCATACTTTTTTCTTTGAGGTTAACATGTAGACAAAATCCTGGGTGGGATATTACATCTGAAGTGTAAACATTGCTCACAGCATTGCTCATATCAATTTGACAGACACAAACTACTTATATCTAGGTAGTATCTATCTATCTATCTATCTATCTATCTATCTATCTATCTATCTATCTATCTATCTATCTATCTATCTATCTATCTATCTATCTATCTATCTATCTATCTATCTATCTATCTATCTATCTATCTATCTATCTATCTATCTATCTATCTATCTATCTATCTATCTATCTATCTATCTATCTATCTATCTATCTATCTATCTATCTATCTATCTATCTATCTATCCAAAGTGCAGAAATTAAAAATGTTGTAGGACTCCAGGGAGTGACTGAAATATCCCCCTCTATAAAATCACAACATGTCGTTTTGTGTCAATATGTAAGTGTTGATTAGTGAGTAGTTGTTGGAAAGCACATTTTGTTACCTTTGGACAGAGCCAACTTTTCCTATTTCAAGTATTTAAGAGAAGCTAAGTGGCTGCTGGTAGCTTTATAACCAACATACTGACAGGAGAGAAATGTTAATCTTCTCAATCTTTTCAAATGAAGTGTGTAAAAGTAAGGCTAAACCTGTAGCCTCCATATGAATTGTTTTGGCCTGAAAAATACTTTTAAAAAAGTGTAGCAAATTGAGGTGTTATGGAGATTTTGACTACTTGTGACTTTGCATTGACATTATTATATTTAAAGAGTTTCCAAAAGGAATGTGTATGCTATCAATATGGGTTGGATATTGGAGTGTAGTGAACAAAGACACAGATAGAGAAATAAAGTCCACTGGTGAGATGGAGGCCTCCTGTGGGAATACCGAGTCGGGAAGGAGCCTGACAATGTGTCAGCCAGAAATCCTTCACCATTCTCTCTTGAGGCCGTGTGCTTAAGTGCTTTACCAGTGTTATTGCAGATTTTTTTTCCCCCCTCTGCAGAATTATATTCAAAATAAACACATTTAGTCAGCTTACAGCCCACACTTGTTGTTTCTTTTGCTATTTGGGCATTTACTGCGGCGATGTTTCACACGCTGCAGAGCTACAGTACAACCGGGATACACTCTCGAAACATTAATACTCTGCAGTTGCCTTCGTATGCGAGGGAATTAGATGTGACATAGCCCATATGCACAGGCTGTTGCAATGAACTTTCACATGTTGACAAAGTCTGATATCCACGCACTCATTTTGTGTGGAAGAAAAAGGACCTTTTAAGTTTCTCTGGCGGTTCATCACATGTTATGCAACATGTCACATCTTATTTATTAATAAAAGACTGCAGTGTTTGCACCAGAAGCAACTTTAAGGCAATAATTGTTTCATCAAGACAATACTGGACAAGTAAGAAAAGTAATGGTTCAAAGATAAGATATGAAAGTGATAAATAAAATCATTAATGGTTTGAAACAGCGGATTGTTGTATCATTCAGTTATTGTTCTGCTTGAGATGTGTTTCAAAGGCAGAACGCAAAAAGAAGCTCTGACTGGACTCAGTTCTCAGTGCAGGTTTCCCAGTTTTCCCACAGGACCAAGCACCATGCATGGTCAGACTGGCCCACTTGTCCTGGTCTGTCTTCCACTTCCTCTTCACCATCTACCAGCAGGTTTCCATGGAAACGAGAGAGAGAGAGAGAGAGAGAGAGAGAGAGAGAGAGAGGGAGAGAAACAAAGAATGTGGTCTGCAGTCTGATTCCTGTTGTTATACGTTGTTTCACTAGGTAAGTCAGTACTTTGGAACAGAAAAAATATATATATGAGTCTGTATGAGTATATCCGCCTGCTCTGGTTTCATGATCATCAATACAGTTAATTAGTGCTTGTCAGCGTACTTGACTTGTTGAAACAGTGGATATGTGACAGATCATTCTGGCTCAATAATTTACTCCGATAAACTTCTCCCACACTCAACATTCCGCATAATTAAGCCTCTGGGATTTGTGGGGACTGAAACCAGGACTGAACAATAACCCTGTGTCTCTTCTGTTGAAAATCCATACATAAACTCCATTAGTGTGAGGCGTAACATTACATCGGGATGGGGCTCTGCACAGGATTGATGCCAGCTTTATGACAAATTGAAGTGAATTTTATTTATTGTACTACTGACTTTACTGAGTGAAGGAGGTCCATTACTTCTGCTTTTCTCTTATATGTGAACCCTGCCTACATGCAGCTTATTGTCCCCTCCCTATTTATCCAGCCAGTGCTGAATCAGCTCCTAATTATGGGAGATCATTTCGGAGAAGGTGTTTGATTCTTCTAATTTATGTTTGTGGCCTTGAATCCGTGTGGTCCAGTCTACATTGCACCCAAACTCTGTAGTCTCTCCTGACACTAAATTCTACTATTTCAGACAAAGGACTTTTCTAGAAGGAAAGCATAAATAAACACATTTAATAAAAACAGCTTTGGTGTTCTATGTGGGCTTCAGGTAATCAAACATAAAGGAATAGTTTGAAATAATTGCCTGTACTGCAGAATAGATTCACTGCTCATTAAATTACAATCTGTGGTCATTTGACATTAGGCTTATTTTTTCTTTCTTCTAGCTGCAGGGAATCCATCTTTCTGATCCTGACCTCTGACCTGTCACTATCAGTTCTGTATTCGTATTAAGTTAAATGCCTTGATAATCCTTGGACATAGCTTAAATCTTTTAATTTGCTCTGTTTTCCTAATAACACTGAAACCCCAAAATGCACAGTTTGTCTCAGTGTGAGTCACATTGTTTTTTTGTTTTTTGTTTGCTGGGAATGAGAAACGCTCACATTATTTTGGAGTTGCATCACGCCTTGCATTGAAAATAAATAATGTACCACATTAGAGACAGCAAAACAAATGAATTAGTTGCTCTTGATAAAATTACGAAAATGTAATCTGTTGGCAACTAAATTAATGTGTATGGTTGAAATAGATTTCAATACCTTGTCTCCTTTTATTTGGAGTTTTGCTTTTGTTGTGCATAAATCATGTTTCTGTAAGACTGTGTGAGTACAATCCTTGGGGACATGATTGGTTATCTCTGTAGACTTTCGGTGTACAGGAGCATGTGCACATATAAAAGAGTTGCACAATCATCTGCCTTGGAAGGGAAGTAACTTGAGGTCAGTCAGACAATGAAACAGGAGGAGAAAAAACACCCTGCTCTGATGGTGAACTCATCTTGTTGATTAGCTTACACCTGTTGTGGTGGCTAATGGCCTGTCTTTATTTTTTTCTATCTTGCATATCACATCCATCATCAAAAAGGAAACAAATATTTACTCACTTGTGCAGATGATGTCAAATATTTCCACGGGACGAGTCAGTCTCTGGCAGACACGATGTGTGTGAGACAAAGGGATCATTGTACTCCACCTCAAAGGCTGTGACTGATTTTCTCTCTGTTTGATCTGCAGGCTGTAATCTACAAAAAAAACTCTGAAGAAGAGAAGGACGAAGAGGATGGGGCTGATGCTGTAAATGGCCTCTGTCAGAATAAAAACATTGGTGCTTTGAGATCTGGTGCTGCTGCGCCTTACTGTTCTTTTCTTCAGAGCCGCCGTCATCAAAAGCCAATTAAACGCTGACCAGAAACCACAAGCAGGACGGTGACTTTGTTTTGCCCAGGGATATGTCATTGGGGAAATCCCCTGTGTTGGGGGTGCGCCCTGTGCCCCGACCCTTCTGGCTGTCCCACATCAGCCTGCTGTACTTATGTGTGTCTCTCTTTGCCCAGGCTCCCCAGGGTTTGCCTGTGGTAGGTTATAACACTGACTCCAAGAGGGAGATCACACTGGAAGGAGATTTGATGATTGGCGGCCTGTTCCCTGTGCACCAGAAGGGTGAGGGAGTAGAGGACTGTGGGAAGATCAATTCTCAGAGAGGGATCCAGAGACTGGAGGCCATGCTGCTGGCACTAGATGAAATCAACAAGAACGAGCGCATCCTGCCTGGGATCAGACTGGGAGCTCATATACTGGACACTTGCTCTAAGGACACCTACGCTCTAGAGCAGTCTCTGGAGTTTGTCAGGGCCTCCCTCACCAAAGTGGATGACAGTGAGTACACATGCCCCGATGGCTCCTATGCCATCCATGATGACCTCCCTCTGGCTATCTCTGGGGTCATAGGCGGCTCCTACAGTGATGTCTCCATTCAGGTAGGAACGTATGTGGGCTGTCTATCTGCAATAGATTAATTGAGTTTCAATTTGTTGTTGAAGATCATCTTTGTTTAATGCCATGAAACGAGTTGGTAAAAAGCTACATTAATTTGGTCAGACAGTTCAATTACAAAAGGTGTACTTAACTATCAGCAGCTCCTGCAGGCCTGAGAGAGAGACAGAGAGAGGAGGGAGTACAAGCAAGATCGAGAGTGTGATGGATAGTAATATAACTGTCCATTTAGACTTAAGTACCATGTGCAATTACCCCTTGCGAGATGTTAACACAGGGACTTAATGAGTATCGGTTCCGCAAGGAGGATCTGTTTACCTGTACGCCCATGTGCTTGGCTGATCTAATTTAGAAGATCTCTTTCTCTTTCCCGGTAATTCACACTTCGGCAGCGATTCTGTCAGAGGCAGACATGCTACAGATGTTGTGCTGGAGAAGGGATGACAGGATGACTAGTGACAGCATGATTACTCTCAGCAGCAGTGCTCCTTTCGCCTCGCTCAAGCTGACGCGATGAAAGTTCTGCTAATTGGGTCTCCAAATGTTCAGCTGTGATACGGCTGCCACATCAGTGTAATTTCAAGTCATTGAGAAAAGAGATGGTGTGTCACATGGAACCGAGATTTGTAAATACCCACAAATATACATGCCTTAAAGCATTAAGTAAAACTCATCCTGGCTCAGTCAGCCAGAAAACCGTGTCTGCATGTCTCAGATGAAGAGTATGGCTCACCTCACCCGAGACGGGCAGCCTCATGTTCCAGATGCCTTGTTCAAAGACAGAAACACACCTCTTCCCATCCAGAAATAAAATAATTGGCTTCAGATCATTGATAAACCATAGATACTGTAGGAACCAATCAATCTGCTGTTAGCACTGATATGCCAATTAATCACTTTGAATAGCTGCCATACAAATATTTGGAGGGAAAAGTGTCTTAAGTAACTAACTGTAGAGAAAGTTTGAAGCAGTGTGTTGAAAACAAAATGTTATATCTACATTATTTTTTTTAAATGATTAAATGCTACTGTACCATCAAAAGTATCTTAATACTCCAAGATTAGAGGAACTCTGCAAACATCCCCTTTTTCTGTAAAACAAATGTTTTGGTCTCCCTGCTGACAAAACGCAATGCCAGACATAAAGTACAGTGCAGTGATACATTAAACAGGTAGAGAGCCTCTGGGAAACGATGTAAGACGAGGATTCAGAGCACCTATATTGGGATTCCTGGTGAAAAGGACAGTTTGGAAATAAAGGATTTGATAAACGAGCTTTAATTTTAGTGAAACCCTGCAAGTTGGGCTCCTCAGAGAGTACCTTTGTCTTGTTGTTATTTATGGATGTACTATTACAAGCCTGAGGTCTGAGGTCTGCCCTAGCTTCTCATCAGTAGGAACGCACCACAGGACACATTTCCCTTTCTCACCATGAATAATCCTCTATTGTAATGCAGTTTGGTTATGAGGTCTGCTAGCTCTCCAACTTTCTCTTGGCTTTTTGGTGAGCAGCTGATCATTGAAGACAACTCTTTAACGATAAATTAGCTCATAACTTGTTTTTTTCAAATCACTTTCTTGCTTTTTGAAATGTATTACTTCCTTGCCACGCATCTATTCTTCCTGATGCTTTAAATATTTGCAGTGTGAGATGTTCCCTTGAATACAAGGTGTATCTGCATTTTTCGGGGGTAATGCTACAACACTAAGATATGCATTTGGGGCATGTGAATGTCTGGCATTTCTGTGTTGCCGCTGGTTGTTGCTCTGCAGAAACCATCTCCACACAATGTTTCTGTCCTTTGTTTCTGCCTGGTTTGTGCATAATATATAGCCAGTCAGACCTTTGAGTGAAGCAGCCTGGCTGTGTGAAAGGGTACCATGCATGCCCTTCTGTGTGAGCGGCAGGCGGGTAAGTCAGATGTGCGTATTTCACCCTAGGGGCAAGGCAGTTACAGGACAACTAACAATGTTAGTTTAAAGACCCTTATTGCCATGGCGACACGTTTGAACATGGTGAACTGACAGGTGGTGAGAACGCTGAGTGCTGTCTAAATCTGTCACAAAGAAGGAGCGCGTTGCTGTGCCGCTGGTGTTGTGGTGTGACAATCGCAGATATGGGGGCGGATCTGGCTGCAGGCCTAGCCATGCTGGCGTTACATGGGCACAGATTGAGTTAAGTGTGGAGGCGAAGTTCTATGACGCTCTCACAGGCTAAGTCCTGTCTTCCCCATCTGTGGTTGCTGCCGGACTGTCTGGTAGTTTGGCAGAGGTGTGCCTGCACACAGAGGATGTAGAGATATTGAATGAGAGATCATATTTCAAAAGAAACACTGAGACAGTGACAGGCAGATATGATCATGGGGGGGGGGGGAAGAGATGGAGTGAGTCATCACAAACCATTTGACAATCAAAGCCTGTATCTTAAATATTCATGTGATTCAAGTGTTTAGTCTTGAGGTTATCAGTGCAAAGAAAGTAATGGCCTTGTGATGACAAGTTCAGTACATTCGGCATCTTTATTGATGTGTGAAAAGCTGCAGCACTGACAAGATACATTACGATACATACGTTAACCTACAGAACAATATAGTCAGTGGTATTGTTGCAGACTGAAAGCATGAGCTTTAATCGTTAACAGTCTTCAAAACACTGTCAGCCTGCATCAAGTGTATGCACTTTCATGGATAGAGCTGTTTTATAGCCTTACTACTTCTCGTTGTCCTAAAGGCGTGGGTTAATCAGAGATCTATTATATTCCACAATTACAGTCCAGGAACATCAAGCCTCAGGGCCAGCTTCTGACTAATACATGGAAGGGACTCCACTTTTGTTACCCCAACAGCAGGGCTGTGCTGCTGAATATGACTCACTGGTAAGAGAGCTTCCCCCAGGAGAAACATCATAATCGCCAGGGTGCGACACCTCTGGAATGTCAAAAACTCAAACACTCACTAAAGAACTATTCTCAGGCATGAAACATGCAGATAGAGGAGGATATTTCTGTATCCAATCTGAAAACAACCTACTACTAGCGCACAGAAATCGCTGTCTGGAATTGAAACCTGGCTTTTTCCAGGGATGTAAGCTCTTATTGTTTAATGAAACCTTGGTGAATAAATTTGAATATTTTAGCCGACAATCTGAGATCTGGTCATTTTTTACTGATGAGACAGGTGTAGACTCACACAAGGATGCATGCTGGGATTTAAAGATATAGATTCGAATATGAACACAATTGCTTGACATTTGCAGGATAAACCTTGCAGAATAATAAGGTAAATTTATGGGCTTTTAGCGTGCTCAAGAATATATATTTTGTATCCCCCACCAGCAACCCTATTTATAGAATTGTAGATAGACAGTGCCAATCTCTGGAGCACATATGAGTCATACAAAGAATTGAAACATACATACACATGACAGAATTCATGCCAGAGAGAACAATACCGATGAAACGTATCAGTAAAGCCATGCAGTGGAAATGCATTATTCATGGATAAAAGTAAAGAACGTGCTCCCGTAATTCGTAAATAATTCACATGTGATTGGATTATTCAGTGCTTTGACAGTTAATCCACCATTTGTGCAGTTAAAATACATATCACGACCACTGCACAGATATCAGATATGAACAGCACCACGCTGTTATTCAGCTGAACCCCAATTTGGTGAGTTGGCTCTGTGGATTTTTTGACCTGAAACATGCTACCAGGTTTAACAGGTTATTAACACGCTTTTAGATTAAATTTAAATCTTACACAAGTTTCTTGATGGATCGCACTGAGCATCTCTGTGATGTTTGTTTGATAGAAGAGAATCAATAAAGACATGATAATGCACACAGTCACAGAGGAAGCAGGCACCCGTCAATGCTGTGTTACTAACATTGTAAATGAATGGAAGTGCAGCCATGGCTTAAAACGTGGTATACTCTGAAGGGTTGCATGACTCAAGGGGCTTTGAAAGACTACTGCAGCATAAAGGAGATTCATATTATCCAGCAGGATGAGGGGGCAGGACCTGATCAAGAAACATCCTTGCTCTAGGTATCCAACAGTTATCATTTCCACCCTGGTAAAGCTGTTGCCAAGCAACTAAATCATAAGAAATAAACTAATAATGATCCAGTGCATACTGTATGTGCATGCATGTCCGCTGCTCATGGACGTGTTTGCATGTGAGTTTCCGGGCGCTGCAGTGGCCCGTATATATGTGTGGTACTGAGTGGAGCTAAGGACTGCTGCTCTGGGAATACAGTGTTATTGCTGTAGAAGCACACTGAGACGGTCTTCTGGGAAGAGCAGATGGGCTTTTCATGTAGAAAAAAATCATGACATTCCTACAAAGTAGGCCTGATATTTCCTGGACCAGAACACTCCTCTTAGTCTATTATTCTCTGTGCTCCTGTATATCTCTCTGTTAATTGACTATGCCTCACATTCCTATTCCTAATTTCTAATCTGCTGTCCGGCATTCATAAAAGTAACATATTTCTATAAACTAAAACCCTATGTCGGTCATTTTCTTGTGATATACAAATTGATGGACTTTTATCAAGTTTTTGTGACATATAAATAGCTTCTATGTTTTGTTATACAACTGTATTTTGACATTTCACATGGGCAGTCTAAATCATTTCAGCACATGGTGTTGGCTGGTGCCTTTGGGGTATATGTATAAAAACAGTATACGACAGCTAAAAAGAACATCCTGTTACTTGGTGTCTCGGTGTCAAATGCAGCTACCAGGTCCTGTAGGCTCTCATTGCTAGAAAGGAAACCACTCTCACAGTAATCTGCTCAGTAACAGACCCTCCAGTACAAAGCCACACTGGGCTACTTCTTAATGTTCTTAATTAAATAAGGTGGTGCCTGATGCAGGATGATCGCTATAGCTAGATGTGTGAGACTGTAAGCAATACCGTGTGGCTAACAGTGACATTTTAACATACACTTGCAGTTCAGTCTTTCTAGAAAGAATCAATAATCAACAATTCCTACAAGGTGGAATGAGATTTTTTAAGATCTGTTTGGTGTTCAGAATCCCCTTATGGTTAATTCTATATCTGTAAAGCTCCTTTGTCCTTCCTTTGTAATGAGAAAGACCAAAAAAGACTTACCGTTTGGGTCTTTTAAGTACTGTACACATTAAATAAACAAACAATATCACAAAGGTACTCAAACTAAGGAGAAAAAAGGAGTTCTTATACATAAATCAGTATGTAACTGACACCAAACCATCTTACTGAATAATTATGTCACAGGTTGCAGGTAGAGTGAATTAATTAATAACTATAACATACATGTCATATGAGTGCTTTTTGTAGTAACTGATAATGTAAGACATTGACTGTCAGCAGGTGAAATAACACAATGTACTTACGATTACTAAATTAACTACATAACTAAAGTTTATATAGGCTGTCTCCCTCTTTATACATGCATAGCTATGAGGTTTGCAAATCAAGAAACAAATTCTGACAGCTTCCTTAAAACCTGCAGCTGTAGACAGGAAGACACAAAACCCCTTAAGCGCAAATTGCAGAATGGCAATGTTTGCAGGATATAAACCCTTAAAGCATTGCACACCTCTCCCTCTTTTGGCTCAGCTTTTCTGATTTTCTGATGCGATTTATTCCTCAAGCTCTGCTTGTTTGCTCTTCTTGTCCTCTAGTATCTTAAGCTCCAAGACTTTTGTGCTCCTTTGAACCCGTTACAGTTGCTATTCTCGAGTGAGGATCCTCGTGCAGTTGTACAGGGGGGTCCCTGGGTAAAGGTGCATCACTCCTCCATGGCAAACAATAAGCCTATGACAATGACAAAGATCATATATGATCATGAGTGGTGGAAAAGAAGCACATGGTCACTGTCTTGGTCATGGAATCCATATCTTCATATCTGCCTCCTGATATCTACTAATGGTATCTACACTCACAATGTGTCAGTCACATGTGCCCATCTATATAATGATTTCCAATAAGCCTGTTGTATTGGTGACACGTCTGGCACTGTGCTTTATAACCTCCATAAACCACATGTAAGTGGATTACTAAACTAGCATTGAGCTCCCTTAATACCCTGAAGAGAAATTACTCATTTACTACAGTGAGCACAGCCACATTTCAGCAAAATTGACTTTTTACTTTTGTACCTGTGTTGAACAAATTATCATATAAACACAACTAGGCCAGACAATTCCTTTTTTTCTAGTCCTTCTGCTTTGGATGTTTAATGCTAAATTGTACCTCAACTTACATGTGCATCTGCAGATATGGTAATGCACCTGCAGTACATGTGTTCTGTGCCTTCTTTGTCTAGACAGACTTAACGCACTGAGATGGTTTAGACCTTCAGCTTAAGAATCACATGCACTCTTACTGAACCTCTTGTATCTTCCCTACAGGAGCCCCCTCAGCCTTTCCGACTTGCCTTTGTTTTAAAACATACCAACCGCAACCATGTTTTCCGCCCTCCTTAAAGTGAACAAAATGTCAACCACAGCAATTTTATGAAGTTGTGATAACTTATTTAAAACCTCTCACTGTTCAGTCAGCATCTAATTAATCATCCTCAAGCAGATTTATCAGGCTGGAAATGATCTCTACCAGATCTGTTTGTGTGTTAGCACGTGTTTCTAACCATCATTTAAGATGATACTAATTAAAGTACTTCACTTAATTACAATTTTGAGGTACTTGTACTTTACTTGAGTATTTCCATGTAATGTCACTTCATACTTCTTGTCTTCTACATCTTCTTTTTACTCCACCAGATGTATCCGATAAGTTAAGTTACTTTGCACATTTAGATTATTAACATAAAGTATACCAGCTAATAAATGAAGATTTATCATTATAGATTAAATTACACAGCAGTATATAAAGTAATTAAAACGAGCTCCACCTTTACCGGCTGCAACATTAAAGTGATGAACACATTAATACATCAGTAATGATAATCCAATAATATAATATATGTTATTCTGAAATGGGCCATTCTGCATTATGAATACTTTTACTTTTGGTACTTTTAAGCATATTTTGATGCTGATACTTTTGTACTTTTACTTAAGTAAGTGATTGAATGCTTGCAACAGAGTATTTCATGTCTTTTTATTTGTATATTTCTGATTAACTGTTTTTAACTCTGACTTAAGAACTTTTATCCTATCTAGGCAAAGCTCCTAAAACATAATGCTTTCTATTTTCTGAACATAAATTGAAGGCAGATGAGAAATTAAATAAAATATTTTTGCCATTTTTTGGAATTACATGATGATATAATGAATTCCCATTTTACCCTTTTTTTCCTCATCCATTCTTCTATTATAGTGTCGAGTGAGAGTTGTTGAATGCTTTGTTGTGTGACATATTTGTGGACGTTGAAAGCAAAGAATAGGTTAGTTCACTCGAAGTTCACACAATTAAATCCAAGACATGGACTGGCCACAATATTAAACATATTTTGGTATGAAAAGTATTTAAAGAAAACCCTTGTGATAAATTATCAGACTGGAAATTGGTTTAGCACTTTTTAATATAGAATTGAGTGACGTGAAAATGATTAATCATATAGTGTTTACATGCCACTTTATATCATGTTCTGATTTCTTCCTAAAAGAGTGAATTTGCTGCTGCCAGCTGTTTCGCCACATGTTGAGAAAGGCTGTCAAGACGTTTTAAGAAAGGGGGGCAGTTTTATGTAGAAATGTGGTTATTAGCTTGTCTGCATAATCAGGGTTTCTCCAGCTGACCTGAAAATCTCAGGGGAAGGCAACCTTTTAACTGATATGAAATGCTCACTCATGTGTT
This sequence comes from Leptoclinus maculatus, assembly GCA_032191485.1. Classification (NCBI taxonomy): domain Eukaryota; kingdom Metazoa; phylum Chordata; class Actinopteri; order Perciformes; family Stichaeidae; genus Leptoclinus; species Leptoclinus maculatus. Next base: position 12,641,204 of record JAVDOI010000006.1, read on the forward strand.
TCAACAATCTAGATTTCCATTTCGTCTTCAGTTGCTCCGCCACAGGCGAGTAAGCAATATCTCTTATGTCGAACTGGTGATTTTGTTCAACATTTTCTCTGACGTTGTTTGGGTGGTGGTAAAAAAAAAACCTGAGTCCAGTCACTCTTGATTGTGCTGTTGCATTTAATTTTTCTGTGAAACGTCCTCTCACATTAATTCCAATAAATCTAGTGGTCCATTGGCTCATTTAATATTCATCTCTCTGACCCTGCAGAATAAAAAAGATCACATGATTAATATCCATCGAGGCACATCACACAAGCTTTATCGTGATATCTCAGTGTGCTGCCCTCTTTTTCAGCGAAGGTACATACTAATCAATGAAGTGTCTGTTTATCCTGTTTGACTTGACCTGTCTGTTTGTGTGGTGCATTGGGTTTGTATTTTAAATATGTTAGCTGTCAGCACTCCCTTCAAATCAAATAATTTAGCAGTTTTTGTGACACCTGCAATTTGCACAGGCTGCCGGAAGAACCTGTTTAAATAGCTGTGTGTGTGGCTTTTAAGAACTTTTTTTTACATCATATATATATATAGAAATATATAAAAGGCATTTCAGACACACTATGCACTATACATCATACAAATTTACAATTTCCAAAAATGAATCCAGAAAATGTGAGGGAGCCTTTATGTGATTCCCCAAAATAGATGTGTAATTTTCACAGTACAGTGAATGAAGCATCACATGACACTCAGCATTCCAACATTGTTTTGTTACATTTTCCATCACATATCAAAGTCATGTATCATTTGTTAGAAACTGCTGGCTAATTTTCAAGACACAGATATAACTAAGATGGTGGGCCTTATAACATTGTCCTGGAAGGGTTGATGTGCCTTGAAAGAAATGAAAAGGCTTCTTGTAAACAGTTCACACACAGACTCTTCTCCTACAACAACTGAATAATTTGTAGTAATTCATTATTAGAACAATTAGAAAAGTATTTGGGTAAAAGAGAGAAGATGGAATTACCCTCTTTTTTTAACATACCACTAAAATAGCACAAGTGTACTATTCTGGTCTATAAATTAAACTGATGAATTAAACTGCTTTTGAATGTGAATTTCCTCTTTGATTTTTCTCAGAAATGATGCATTGGTATTCAAAATGCTGTGCCATGAATGTGCTGGTGTGAGAGCTGGCATTAAAGTCAACCACATTTAGGTTGGCATCCTTTTTAATGATCAGACCGGCTCACCCTCAGGCTGCCACAGAAGTGCCTGAAGCTAAATCTGCTTCTGCACACTGTGCGCAGTGTCACAACACTGACAAAACCGATTACACAGAAAATGCAAAGTTTCAAGATTATTTGATACTTTGACTTCCTTTCACTTTCCAATCCCTGCCCTCAACCACTCTCTGTCTCTGCCTGCCACTTCTCTCTCCTCTCCAAAGCAGAGCAAGACCTTCCTGAAAATGTGTTCATTTTCGTAGAAAAGTAAATTGTATCAACTTAGTCCTCCGTACACATTTTTTAGCTAACATTATTGACAGCATTACAGTTCAGCATAAAATGAGGGTAGACAGGCAATCCCAATAATTGTTAAATGCAGGATTGCCACTCAGTCAGCAGGAGAGTTAAGTTGTGAAAGACCCAGCAGGGATCCAGTGAAGAAATTAGAGACTGAATGGGGTGAGACTAATTGCATCTGCCAGGGAAAAACACATGGGTAGCCAATTTTATTAATTTATTAAATGACAAGCAATTAAAAAAATCCCACAGTTGGCAGATGTATATTTTCTGTGGGTAACTGCCAGTTTTCAAACTAATATTTCATAATGGAATGCATATTACAACGTACAGTAGTACCATTGACGGTTTATTGATACTGTGTGAGGACTGATTCAAACATAATCATGATCGTGTCTTTCGCTTATTCCAGGTGGCCAACCTGTTGCGACTCTTCCAAATCCCTCAGATCAGCTATGCCTCCACCAGTGCCAAGCTCAGCGACAAGACCCGCTATGACTTCTTTGCCCGCACCGTGCCCCCTGACTTCTACCAGGCCAAGGCCATGGCAGATATCCTGCGTCACTTCAACTGGACGTACGTATCGACGGTGGCATCAGAAGGGGACTATGGTGAGACTGGCATTGACGCCTTCCAGCAGGAGGCTCGTGCCCGCCAGATCTGCATTGCCACTTCCGCCAAGGTGAGCCGCTCCATGAGCCGCTGGAGTTACGAGAACGTGATCCGCTCCCTGCAGCAGAAGTCCAACGCCAAGGTGGTCATCCTGTTCACGCGCAGCGAAGACGCCCGCGAGCTGCTGGTGGCAGCCAACCGCATGAATGTCTCCTTCACCTGGGTGGCCAGTGATGGCTGGGGAGCGCAGGAGAGTGTGGTGAGAGGCAGTGAGGCTGTGGCCGACGGGGCTTTCACCATCGAACTGGCTTCCTATCCGATCCCCCAGTTTAATGACTACTTCACTGCCCTGCACCCGTACAACAACACCAGGAATCCCTGGTTCCGAGAGTATTGGGAAAACCAGTTCCAATGCAACCTCCATGATCTGGGCTGTGGGAAGCACTCACTGCGCGAGGCTCAGTTTCAGCCAGAATCCAAGATCATGTTTGTAGTGAATGCTGTCTATGCAATGGCTGCTGCCTTACATAACATGAGACAGGCGTTATGCCCAAACTCCACCAAGGTGTGTGAGGCTCTTAAACCTGGCAACGGCAGAAAGTTTTACAGGGACTACATTCTCAAGGTCAAGTTTGAGGGTGAGTAAAATCTTAATGAACTAGTATTATTAGTGTTGCTTAAAATATATGAATATTCATGTTTCCTGTTTTGTTGTTGTTCTTCTGTCATCTGTATAAAGCCTCAATATAATATAAGTTAATTTCCCCAAGTGCAGGCCTACTCATGCTGCTAAATTTGGTTATATCAATTTAGATTAATTGTACCAATTCATATAAAATTTTCAATTCTAATAATAGATTAATTGTTCCAGTCATTTTTTTAAACCAAAAATGGCAGAAACACATTGGTTTCAGCTTCTCAAAGTTCAAGATTTGATATTTTTATTTAAATATGTTTTTGTCCACATATTATAGTAAATCTGAATGTCCCCTTGGATTTTTCACTATTCTTTAAAATTCAATTTTCAAAGTGATCAGCACATTAAGCAGAAATACCAACACAAATGTTGGTATTTCTGCTTTCACTGCTTTCACTACTTTTATATTGTAGTTGCACTTGCCATACAATGACCCCCTTATATCTGGTATTGTCTTACAATCTCTTGTTTTCTTTTCAACTTCAGCGCCATTTCGTCCACCAGACACCGAGAATGTAGTCCGCTTTGATGCCTTCGGTGACAGCCTTGGCCGTTACAATATTTTCCACTACCACAAAGAAGATGGACGCTATGTCTACCGTAATGTCGGCTACTGGGCTCAGAGCTTGATCCTGAACACCAGCCTGATCCCCTGGGCTGGACAGGTTCCCCCAACCTCCCAGTGTAGTGACCCCTGCAGGAAGAACGAGGTGAAGAGTATGCAGCCTGGAGATGTGTGCTGCTGGATCTGTATCCCGTGTCAGTCCTACCAGTATTTGCAGGATGAGTTCACCTGTGCTGACTGCAGCTTTGGACAGTGGCCCCTGGCCAACCTGACAGGCTGTTATGATCTGCCTGAGGAGTACATCCACTGGGAAGATGCCTGGGCCATTGGACCCGTCACCATTTCCTTTCTCGGGATGATGTGTACGCTCTTCGTCATTGGCCTCTTCCTTAAACACAATGAGACACCCGTGGTGAAGGCCAGTGGCCGTGAGCTCTCCTACATTCTGCTGCTGGGAGTGTTGATGTGTTATAGCATGACCTTCATCTACATTGCCAAACCGTCCACGGCAGTTTGTACACTGCGTCGGCTAGGCTTAGGCACCTCGTTTGCTGTGTGCTACTCAGCCCTCCTAACCAAGACCAATCGCATTGCTCGGATCTTCAGCGGGGTGAAGGATGGAGCACAGCGGCCTCGATTCATCAGCCCGGCCTCCCAGGTTGCCATCTGTGGTGGTCTGATCTCCTGCCAACTGGTGGTGGTGGTGGTCTGGTTGCTGGTGGAGACCCCAGGGGTGAGAAAGGAAGTGAGCCCGGAGAGGAGAGACGTGGTCACCCTCAAGTGTAACAGCAAGGACTCCAGCATGCTCATGTCACTCACCTACAACTGCATCCTCATTATCCTCTGCACGGTCTACGCCTTCAAGACCCGCAAATGCCCCGAGAATTTCAACGAGGCCAAGTTCATTGGGTTCACCATGTACACCACCTGCATCATCTGGCTGGCTTTCCAGCCTATCTTCTACGTTACTGCCAGTGACTACAGGGTGAGTTAAGTTACACCTGTTTCACGAGTGAGCACATAATAATCAAAACACGTTTCTCATATCAATGAAATGTTAATTTGTTCTTTCCCAAATCCGAGATTGAATACATGCTGGAGTGATTTGTACAACATTCTTTGTTCGAATAGCTTTAGGGTCTCAATCTGAGAAGACTATATCCTAGCTGATAATGACTTCTTCTGGTGTTGAATTTGATTTTATATGCATGAAATCACAAACTAATGTCAGCTAGTATTGATTCAGCAGTCAGCCGTGTCTGTTTTGCCCATGGCTCTTTGAAATATATATTCTCTATTACTGCATTGCGTTAATACTTCGTAATTACCTGCATAGTAAAGATTGTCAGGTGCTCCCCAGATAGCAACTTTAACAGCCTTATTTTACCTTTAAAGTTTAAATATTAATGAAGTGAGAGTAAATTATAAAATATGGATGCTCAAGTCATGGAGAAGTGTAACAGCCTGCCTAATATTCTTAGTCTCCCCACAACAACAACCCTGCTCTGGTGGTGGTATAATTTACGCAGTGTTTTGAGAACACGTATTCTAGGTTTTAGGAACAAAAGACAAATTAACAGTCAATCATTGGCCTAGACCCCAGAGGGTTAAAATGAACAAGTGTAATGGAGGGAAGACACAGCATCTCCTTCACAGGAAGTAATTGTATCCCTTCACTCCGAGCATTTTTGCAACTAAACTTAAAGTCAGCCTGGAAAGAATTTATTTGAAACTACTCCACCCACAATAGTGCCTCTAATTTACGTAAAGGAAAATCTCCCCCAGTACCAATCTACACTGACTTACTTATGAGGAAAAAAACATTAGATGGATGGATGGATGGATGGATGGTTGGATGGATGGATGGATGGATGGATAGATAGATAGATAGATAGATAGATAGATAGATAGATAGATAGATAGATAGATAGATAGATAGATAGATAGATAGATAGATAGATAGATAGATAGATAGATAGATAGATAGATGATAGATAGATAGATAGATAGATAGATAGATAGATAGATAGATAGATAGATAGATAGATAGATAGATAGATAGATAGATGATAGATAGATAGATAGATAGATAGATAGATAGATAGGGTTCAGTCTCTGACCCTGCGTGCTGAATGAATGCTGATGGTGATCTGTAGACACAGTAATATACTGTACAGTGAAGTGATGGAACTTCGTGAGTCGTGGGCATTTATTCCTCTGGGATGTCAACAGCGAGAGAGAGGCAGAAGGGAGAAATAGACAGAGGAATCCCCTGACACATCTGCCTCTGCAGAAACATGGAGCAGGAACGCAAGACCATGAGGACTGAACGTCCCTGTGTGTCCCTGTGTGTCCCTGTGCGTAGCTGTGTGGAATGGAGTGTGAAAGACTGGGATGCTGAGTCCCAGCTGTGCCCTCTGTCCTGGGACTCCAGTGAGGCTCAGAGGAACCCTTCCTCCAGGCCCTCTAGGCAACGAGAGCAATTCACAGCCAGAACGGGCTCATCAGTTAGACGTAGAGCTCCCCTTTGACCGATAAATAATTACTGAAGCCACTGACTTGGCAAAGTGTCTAGTTTTTCACTGGCAGGGACATATTTCTTGTGTTTTCCTAGTTTTACACCACTTCTGATGCAAATCTCCTGCTGAATAACTAATACAGTTTTGATTGTGGTCTGTCATGAAATGTTAAAGTAAACTAAATACTACAGAACCATGAATAACACATTTGATTATCATATGAAATATTGAAGATGTTCTATGCACCCTAAGGGAGAGGGCTCTCCTCATATGCCAGCGCTGGTCATCTCATCTCAGCAATAAACACAACTGATTAAACACACACAGCACAGCACCGAAGGCTACAGACAGTACTAAAATACAGTATTGCCTGTGATCTGTACAACCACTGCCTGTCACATTAACAGATCCTTTAAAGATCTGTCTGGGAACCAACCTTTCCTAAATCATTTTCAATCTCCTTCACTTAAACTCTTTTGACTTAGCATTAGTTTTGTTTTTAGTGCCAGTATCATCTCTCATGGTGTTAAACAAAGGAGTTAAACCAGGAGGTCCCTCTCCACAGAATATACAGGAATAAATCTAGCAACGTTGCATTAGTGGAGGAAATACAACTAGAGCGGTACATTATCTAGACCAGCTTATGAAACAGTGGGAATCAAGTATTGCTCATTAACCTAACTCATATGTTATGTCTAATCACAGATTAACAACATCATTACACTTCTCAACAAATCCCACTCTGGTTTACATCAGTGAATGACTTGTGGGTTTTATTAATTCAACATCCATGTCAACCTACCAAGGCTGACTGTATCATCAAATAAAGCTTTTCAATATGGGTACAGCACGAAGCCCAATAAAAAGAGGAATCTCATCTCCACTGTGAGGTTCTCTGGAGGAATAAAGCTACCTGAAAACAGCAGACATTATTTATATCTGAAGCAGCAGTGCTGTATTCGTAAAATAAAATAAAAGAGTGAACAGGAACAAGCAGAGACCATAGTAGCTATGCTCATGCATCCTGTTCTCCACACTCGAGCAGAAGACATCTCGAGAAATATTACTGCAAAGGCAGATTCCTTGTCCTCTGCTCTTCCAAAGCAACATCTTGTGAATTATTAAAACCACTTAACAGGTCATTCCTATGCAGCACTGTCCCCTGTTTTATTCAAAACTATTTCTGAATTAAGTAGAGGAGTCTGATGCTCAGATTATCAGGCACTAACTGTCACTTTTCCTTTGTATATTACCATTATTCCACGTATCCAATATACAGGTCAGATAGACAGTAAAGAAAAAGAGTTAATGGTCGATTTTTTTAAATGAACATCTCAACGCAGGACTTAAATGCATCAGTGTGTGTACTGTATTTCAGAGGTGACATGAGGTGTATTTTAATGTTGAATTTATTGCACATAGCAACCAACAATACATGTCAAAATACAGAGATAAATTCAGTGATGTAGTTGTTCCATATTTACATGGTACACTATGACTTTCAGTCAGTGACCACTATGTTGCAAACTATTTTATCAGCTATATGAGTATTAAATAATTATCTATAGATATCAGTTAGACCCTATATTCATATAATGTATCATCTATTGTTGAATAATATTACAGTAACTAGTAATTATGTATTGTAAGAGAGTAAGACATTTATAAACATTTATATAAGATAATTAAACAATATTCTTTAAAAATAAATTGATAAACTCACTTTGTGTCACTTACATGCCTGCCTACAGTAATGGGGGTTTATACAGTGTGCACAGTGCAATACTTGGTGCCCACATTATTTTAATACTAACATTATCATTCAGGGTGAAATCAGACACCTGCTGTGCCTTGTGAAAATAGGATGCACCTGCTACACGCCACACGATGCTGGGCTGTATCCTGTTATCCAAGAAAAGAAAAAAGAAATCTGTGCGGAGATTGGAAATGAAAGAGCAGACCAGTGACACATGGCAAGATGTGGGCGAGTGAGGGGATAAAGGAGGGAAAGTTAAGCAGTTGATTGACAGGAAAATAAGAAGATCGTTTAACACCTCTCGGCTGTTAGCCAGCTCCTTCCTCCGCTGTTGCACCTGACTTTTATTCTGAAATACAAATGATGTCTTTCATCTCAATTATTTATTGTCTGACTACTGAGCCCCTTTCTAATATAAATGAATGTTCTTGTACAGCAAAATGGCCCTCAGCCTGATCCAATGCGTATATACCAGTAGAGTTATTTTTACACTTTCTGGTTGTCTTGAACCTCCCCCTGCCAGAGCCTTCTCAGCTTTATGGATGAACTAACACTTAAATTACCCCCCAAAAATGTCTCTGAAAATATCAATGTTAACACTCGAGCTGTGCGCATACATTAATACTGGCACTGGTGTGAAATTAGGAGGTGCTTTTGATGGTGATTGGGAATTCTTTCAACATTTTGGCAATCTAGAAATGTGTTTCTTTTTCTGTTACAAATGAGAAATTCTCTCCTTTCTTTCCTTTCCCAGGTGCAGACAACCACCATGTGCATCTCTGTCAGTCTGAGTGGGTCAGTGGTGTTGGGCTGCCTCTTCGCTCCAAAGGTCCACATCATCCTGTTCCAGCCGCAGAAGAATGTCTGCACTCTCAGAGCGGCCACCACCCGCTTCAGCGTCACCACTGGCCCAGGCTCCACTTTCTCTCAAGGTACCACCTGAGGCACAACAGCATTGTTGCAGCTATTGCTAAGCTCATTGCCAAAAAACAGTAACACATTACTCAAAACTAAACTGAAATGTGACGTTGTGACATTTCTGTCACACCTCTAACACTAGCCGTTGTATTCTCTTGACCTTTTTACAAATCATGCATGGTTCAGATCAGGCAAACCAGAAGGGATGAACCGGTTGTCTGTGCCTCTTTTGTTCCATTAAACAAACAGCTGGAAAATTTCCACCAGATGAGATACAGAATCTTTCTGTCATTTCCATAAATCGGGAAATAAAAGTCCAACCCAATGTTTCTGAATAATTAAGTGAAATTATGATGTTAACACACATAACTACATATCACTTCATTTCATATAATTCATTACTTGATTATCATACTGCTGATTCGTCTGTAAGCAGTAGAGTAGCTCAGTGGGAAAGGATTAGCAGGGCCATGTGGAATATGTTATATTCTGTAGCTATATTGTTTGTTTAATCAAAAATAACTTATTTTTTTAACGTTTTGCAGCATCAGCCTCCAATGTTGTTCCAACAGTGTGTAACGGACGAGAGGTGGTGGACTCCACAACGTCCTCCTTGTGAACATCAGCTGAGTTCCTTTACCAAGCATTGTAAACAGAGTTATATAATCACTAGTCCTGAATCAGGTGTCTCAGATATTAAAGAGGTCATACAGACGATCGTCCTGACTTTGTTGTCCTCGAAGTGCTGTGAGTACAATGTCCCAATTATTTTATTTTGTTCTTTGACTCGTAGCGATTTGAAATGAGATGCCAATAAAGTCGCATATAGCCCTCGTTTTTATTGAAGATTCTACTTGCAACAATGGAGTAAATTATAGTAAATCTGTTAAATGTAATATATACAAGACGTTTTTAATGTAGACTTTGGTGAACCAGTTTGTGCTTTCTTGTAATTTATGTAAATAAAATGTGTTTTTTATTAATACCAAAATGACCTATATAGTCTGACTGTTTATTTGCACACCATCATGAGATGCTTATCCTAATACTGAAAAAGAAATAGAATACATTATGTAGTCTTAACCTGCACACATTTACCAAACATGTTGTCATTCAACATTGTTACAAGCAGATAAATATCTGTAATATTCTAAATTAACTGCACACATAATGCTTTTCGACCTCATAGCACAAATCCCTTTCCACTTCTTTACTTTGCCTCCCATTCACCTATTCACACCACTCATACAATGACAGTGACAGAGCTGCCATGGCTGCCATCAGGAGTAAAGTTGGGGTTCAGCGTCTTGCTCAAGGACACTTCAACATGAGGACAGAGGGGAGCCGGGATCCAACCATCAACTGTGTGATGAGTGGAAGCTTCTGCTCTACCTCCTGAGCCACAGTCCTAATAGAAAGCCATGTATGACTTGTGTAAAGTTCCTTGACTACTCAAAATATATGATGATGTAAATGCAAATTCATTTTGGACGCAGTCTGGGTTTGAAATCTGAGCTCTCTAATATATATCAGCTTCAATCTACACCATCTGTAAAACCAAACAGTCTCTACATGAACATTTCCAGCACAAATATCATCTGCTGATATGGGATCAAAACCACCAACGCTGTCTGAGGACACACACAGTAGTTGGTACCAGCATGAGGCAGATGCTTTGGAAAATAGACTTGTGCAGCATTTGTGATTTAACACTGCCATCTGGTGTCCAAATTGTTTGATTTAATCTTGCACTTTGGCTTATTGCTCTAAATAGAGAATTTGCATATGGAGGAAGGGGACAGATAGTCAAAGCATTGTCTTATTAGATCTGCTCAGTGGCGGGTCTATGAAGCAGTTTAGCCAATTGCTGATTAAAGATATAAATGAGTGACATACAATTTAGCCAATCAGCGTCCTCAAATAGATTCAGCTTGGGGCCAAAACGATTTGGGTTCCACGCGTAACGGGTTCCACGCGTAACGGGTTCCACGCGTAACGGGTTTAATGCGTAACGGGTTCAACGCGTAACGGGTTTAATGCGTAACGGGTTCCACGCGTAACGGGTTCCGCGCGTAACGGGTTCAACGCGTAACGGGTTTAATGCGTAACGGGTTCAATGCGTAACGGGTTCTGCGCGTAACGGGTTCCACGTGTAACGGGTTCCACGCGTAACGGGTTTAATGCGTAACGGGTTCCGTGCGTAACGGGTTCCACGCGTAACAGGTTTAATGCGTAACGGGTTCCGCACGTAGCAGGTTTAATGCGTAACGGGTTCCGCGCGTAACGGGTTTAATGCGTAACGGGTTCCGTGCGTAACGGGTTCCACGCGTAACAGCTTTAATGCGTAACAGGTTCCACGCGTAACGGGTTCCACGCGTAACGGGTTTAATGCGTAACGGGTTCCACGCGTAACGGGTTCCGCGCGTAACGGGTTCAACGCGTAACGGGTTCCGCGTGTAACGGGTTCCGCGCGTAACGGGTTTAATGCGTAACGGGTTTAATGCGTAACGGGTTTAATGCGTAACGGGTTCCGCGCGTAACGGGTTTAATGCGAAACGGGTTTAATGCGTAACGGGTTTAATGCGTAACGGGTTTAATGCGTAACGGGTTCTGCGTGTAACGGGTTCCACGCGTAACAGGTTCCGCGCGTAACGGGTTTAATGCGTAACGGGTTCCGCGCGTAACAGGTTCCACGCGTAACGGGTTCCACGCGTAACGGGTTCAATGCGTAACGGGTTCCACGCGTAATGGGTTCCACGCGTAACGGGTTTAATGCGTAACGGGTTCAATGCGTAACGGGTTCCGCGCGTAACGGGTTCCACGAGTAACGGGTTCCACGCGTAACGGGTTCTGTGCATAACGGGTTCCACGCGTAACGGATTTAATGCGTAACGGGTTCAACGCGTAACGGGTTCCACGCGTAACGGGTTCCACGCGTAACGGGTTCCACGCGTAACGGGTTCAACGCGTAACGGGTTCCACGCGTAACGGGTTCCACGCGTAACGGGTTCCACGCGTAACGGGTTCCACGCGTAACGGGTTCCACGCGTAACGGGTTCCACGCGTAACGGGTTCCACGCGTAACGGGTTCCACGCGTAACGGGTTTAATGCGTAACGGGTTCCGTGCGTAACGGGTTCCACGCGTAACAGGTTTAATGCGTAATGGGTTCCGCGCGTAACAGGTTTAATGCGTAACGGGTTCTGCGCGTAACGGGTTTAATGCGTAACGGGTTCCGTGCGTAACGGGTTCCACGCGTAACAGGTTTAATGCGTAACAGGTTCCGCGCGTAACGGGTTCCGTGCGTAACGGGTTCCACGCGTAACAGATTTAATGCGTAACGGGTTCCACGCGTAACGGGTTCCGCGCGTAACGGGTTCAACGCGTAACAGGTTCCGCGTGTAACGGGTTCCGCGCGTAACGGGTTTAATGCGTAACGGGTTTAATGTGTAACGGGTTTAATGCGTAACGGGTTTAATGCGTAACGGGTTTAATGCGTAACGGGTTTAATGCGTAACGGGTTCTGCGCGTAACGGGTTTAATGCGTAACGGGTTTAATGCGTAACGGGTTTAATGCGTAACGGGTTCCGCGCGTAACGGGTTTAATGCGTACCGGCTTTAATGCGTAACGGGTTTAATGCGTAACGGGTTCTGAGTGTAACGGGTTCCACGCGTAACAGGTTCCGCGCGTAACGGGTTTAATGCGTAACGGGTTCCGCGCGTAACGGGTTCCACGCGTAACGGGTTCCACACGTAACGGGTTCAATGCGTAACGGGTTCCGCGCGTAACGGGTTCCACGCGTAACGGGTTCCACGCGTAACGGGTCTAATGCGTAACGGGTTCCGTGCGTAACGGGTTCCGTGCGTAACGGGTTCCGTGCGTAACGGGTTTAATGCGTAACGGGTTCCGTGCGTAACGGGTTCCACGCGTAACAGGTTTAATGCGTAACAGGTTCCGCGCGTAACGGGTTCCGTGCGTAACGGATTTAATGCGTAACGGGTTCCACGCGTAACGGGTTCCGCGCGTAACGGGTTCAACGCGTAACGGGTTCCGCGTGTAACGGGTTCCGCGCGTAACGGGTTTAATGCGTAACGGGTTTAATGCGTAACGGGTTTAATGCGTAACGGGTTTAATGCGTAACGGGTTTAATGCGTAACGGGTTCTGCGCGTAACGGGTTTAATGCGTAACGGGTTTAATGCGTAACGGGTTTAATGCGTAACGGGTTCCGCGCGTAACGGGTTTAATGCGTACCGGCTTTAATGCGTAACGGGTTTAATGCGTAACGGGTTCTGAGTGTAACGGGTTCCACGCGTAACAGGTTCCGCGCGTAACGGGTTTAATGCGTAACGGGTTCCGCGCGTAACGGGTTCCGCGCGTAACGGGTTCCACGCGTAACGGGTTCCACGCGTAACGGGTTTAACGCGTAACGGGTTCTGTGCGTAACGGGTTCCACGCGTAACAGGTTTAATGCGTAACGGGTTTAATGCGTAACGGGTTCCGCGCGTAACGGGTTTAATGTGTAACGGGTTCCGTGCGTAACGGGTTCCACGCGTTACAGGTTTAATGCGTAACGGGTTCCGCGCGTAACGGGTTCCGTGCGTAACGGGTTCCACGCGTAACAGGTTTAATGCGTAACGGGTTTAATGCGTAATGGGTTCCGCGCGTAACGGGTTTAATGTGTAACGGGTTCCGTGCGTAACGGGTTCCACGCGTAACAGGTTTAATGCGTAACGGGTTCCGCGCGTAACGTATTCCGTGCGTAACGGGATCCACGCGTAACGGGTTTAATGCGTAACGGGTTCCACGCGTAACGGGTTCCGCGCGTAACGGGTTCCACGCGTAACGGGTTTAATGCGTAACGGGTTCCACGCGTAACGGGTTCCGCGCGTAACGGGTTCCACGCGTAACGGGTTTAATGCGTAACGGGTTCAACGCGTAACGGGTTCCTCGCGTAACGGGTTCCACGCGTAACGGGTTCCGCCCGTAACGGGTTCAGCGCGTAACGGGTTCCGCGCGTAACGGGTTCCACGCGTAACGGGTTCAACGCGTAACGGGTTCCGCGTGTAACGGGTTCTGCGCGTAACGGGTTTAATTCGTAACGGGTTTAATGCGTAACGGGTTTAATGCGTAACGGGTTTAATGCGTAACGGGTTTAATGCGTAACGGGTTCTGCGCGTAACGGGTTCCATGCGTAACAGGTTCCGCGCGTAACGGGTTTAATGCGTAACTGGTTCCACGCATAACGGGTTTAATGCGTAACGGGTTCCGCGCGTAACGGGTTCCGCGCGTAACGGGTTCCGCGCGTAACGGGTTCCGCGCGTAACGGGTTCCACGCGTAACGGGTTCCACGCGTAACGTCCTCTTTATCTCTCGTAAGCGGAGAAGTTCCTGCTCTGTTCCCTCACCACTCCGTCAACCATTGTTCCCATGAAGGCTAAAAGATATTGGATAATCTGACATGCTTCATCCCCATCCTCATCCTGTTCAATAGCATCCAGTTTCTTCTCCACTAATTTGATAAGTGCTCATCGACCCCTATCATTTATGTTCTCGTCATCTTCCTCGATACAGTTTAGGTGTGTGCAGACACCTTAACCCTCCTGTCGGTCTGGTTTAACTGCTCTTACATTAACACAATTAATGGTTTTTGTACTAAAGTAAGGTGGGAGAAACGAACACGACAGGAGGGTTAAGGTGTCTGCACACACCTAAACTGTATCGAGGAAGATGACGAGAACATAAATGATAGGGGTCGATGAGCACTTATCAAATTAGTGGAGTAATCATCACCAAATTTTATTTAACACCCTTTTAAGCTGTAAACAATGTCTCAGACTAGTCGTTTACATGAATAACTGCTGTGAATATACAAAGAATACACTGAAAATGTATCGCTAAATTAAATGAAACTGTTGTAAGGACATTGTTGACAGGAATATAGGCCTCCCGGACTCCGCATCCCACAGACTTTTTGTAGCCTCATTGTTTGACCGATATACTCCTGCTAGAATCAACAGACCCATGTAGGCTTGGAGGTCTACCTGGTCCAATGCTCTCCACTCCAGGTTTGTCATGTCCAGTATAACACCCTTAATGGACTCTGGTAAAAAGAGTTGGAAGCTGGACTTGAAGTCATCCACACGAGATGTTGCATATCGTGTTGGCCCTGGCGTCATGCTTATTATGTTATCAACTCTCGCTCTGCCTCCTCTGTCCTGGGAGGATGAATACCAGAGCAAGTTGCAACCCTTGGACTGGAATGTCACCTCAGGTGCCTGTTCCTCTGGTGCTACTTCCTCGCCATCTGTTGACTGGTCAGTCTCATAACAGTATGGATCGAAATCAGGATCAATGTTGCCTTCAATTTCTGAGACATCTTCCTCTATCTCCGGTTCAATCTCCTCTTCATCTGGTTAAAAAATGAGGTCCAGAGCCTCTCTGACAGAAAATCGCCTCATCAGTGGCCTACTCATTGTGCTCACAGAGTAAAATGAGAGCAAGGCACAAATAAAGGTTTATTTAGGGGGAAAGTGAGAAGATATGAAACATTGTTTAGTCTGGAAGGTGTGGTTCACGTGGGGGGATGGGCACATAAGCGAGATGGGTTCCCATAACAAACACCTGATTTTTTAGTTTGAAGTTTGAAATGTGTGAAACTGTGTATATGGGGCTGTGAACAGGTGTTTACACAGGTGTGTGTATGTGTGTGTGTGTGTGTGTGTGTGTGTGTGTGTGTGTGTGTGTGTGTGTGTGTGTGTGTGTGTGTGTATGGGAGGAGGGGTGGTTGTGGGTGTGTATGGGGCTGTTTTCCATCTGATGAATGGACATAATCTAGTGTTTCCCATTCATTTCCTATGGCGGTCACTTTTGACCGGGAACACCATGGGTGTTACAAAGTTGACTAAACCACAAAAAATTCAATGAAAGTGGTGATCAGCAATTTGATATGTTTAAATGCCTAGTGGGGAGGATATCATGAGGCCTTGAGGTAATCAGATGTAAAACACAATATTTATGATTGATTAAAGTTGTAAATCGGTCAGATTTGACCCGAACACGACAGGAGGGTTAAATACAGTTTAAACAAATGTTTTATTGAGGGTGCCTGTTTCCAGCGTTCCACTCTTCTCTTGTCTACCGTTCTTCTTCTTAGAAACTTGACACGGAAGCGTGAATACCATGCACAGACAACCCCCCTAGTGGTGAGATGGCGACACCTGCTGGCCGTTTAACCCATAACACACATTGCAGTATAAATTAGTTAGTCACGAAAAATATAGAAAACCAATAAGTACACAACAGTGTTCAGTCTAGATTTTGATGAACTGATATTCATACAACAAACTAAATATACATCTATCTCACATATACTTATGTATGATATAATATATAGAATGTAAGAATGACGTGGGGGACTCCTCAAAGAGTTATTCTTTTAATAGCCCGAGAGACAGCATTGTTCTCTCATCTTCAGATACAGCACGCCCTTTTGATTTTGTTACTCCGCTCAATAGCGACCCCATCTTCATATCTCCTTTCAGTTTACTGTTCAATTTGCAAAACAACAACTTTGAACTAAACTGGGCAGGTAAACATTTTAGTAGGCTCTCAATCCAATAGGATGTTTTTGAAGTTGACGAATAATAGTTTAAACATATCTGTTGCCAATGTGGCCAACTGCTGGCGAGATGAAGTTATTTTATAACAATTTATTATTATTATTATTGATCTTATTCTTTAAAATACCAAAGCATAAATCCTCAACTGTGAACTGTGGATTATTTGTGTGAATTTAGTTAGCACGATAAACTTACTGTAAAAAAAAAGAAGTATAAAATATGCTTCAATTTTCTTTAAACGTTTTACATTTTTAAAAGAGTAAAAATAATAAAGAAACTGCATGAGCGGCAAAAGAGAGAATTAACCAAATTTCCACTATTTTATCATACTTATTACTATAATTATTCCTTTTATTCTTTGTCTTATTCTTATTCTTTTTCTTATTGTTGTGTTTTTTTAAGGTTTTGTAAGACCAATACATGACGGAATAAGCTAGGTGGCGGTAGCTGTTAGACTTTACCCGGCAGCAGCAAGAAGAGGAAAATACAGGATGCAGTGGAGCTCCGCCTCTTCCTCTGACTGTAAAGTGTATACATGTAAATTTCCCGATAATCTGAGTCGGACAGTTTAGCCCCTTGTCATCCCGGTGACAGCTTTAGCAGCGAGGAGACAGTGTTTGTCTTTTCCGTCTACGTTCCTCCCTCCCAGCCCGGCTGATACTATTAAAAGTTAAAAAGGTGAGTTACAGCTTAGATTCAGGTCGTCTTCAGGATAAACTGGGGAGTCACTATAGCTTCCTTGTTCCAAATAAAAGCAACACTATTGTTACATTGTTGTGGATTGCTAATACTTGTGGCAGTAAATAGTGACAACTTGGTAAGTACATGCATGGAGAGTAACAGCCAGATACGGTTCACTGCTAAGTGGAGGCATGTCTGAACTTGTCCAGGCATCATGCCCACATGACCAACATGGCAAGTTTCTCTGCAGGGTTTTCTGCCAGGATCATGCCACCAAAGAGACGAGCTGCTTCTGCTGCCAAGGCAGGTGGCAAGAAGGTGAAACAGGAGCCCGAGACACCAAAGCCCAAGGATGCATTCACCTCTGCAAAAGAGGCCCTTCTGGCCGCAGGGCCACAGGTAAAAGGCAAGAGGAAGGTGGATGAGAACTGCTCATGCTCCGGAGAGGTAAGAAAAATGCTGTATAACATTAGTATATACTCAATTACATGAGTACAAATCGCAGAATGTTATGCAATCATATTTAAGGAGAAAAATACAATTTGAAAACTGTTCTGTATTGTTTTCCCCAGGTACATGAGGACTATGACTGCATGCTCAATCAGACCAACATTGGACACAACAATAATAAGTTTTATGTCATTCAAGTTGTTAAAGAAAACAACAGTTATTATACATGGAACAGATGGGGTAGAGTGGTAAGTTTGTCCTGGAACAGATTCCTATCTAAAATACCTGCTGTACTTAATTCTGTTTATTGCTTATACCTATTTATTATATTTGAAATATTAGCAACTACTGTATTTGTACACTGGGATGAAAACATCTATTTGAGTCCGAGCTGGAAGCTTGTTCATCTCTTGTAAGTGTGTTTCATTCTGTTAAATGAAGCAGATTGCCTTGTCTCT
The DNA here is from genome assembly GCA_032191485.1 of Leptoclinus maculatus. NCBI lineage: Eukaryota > Metazoa > Chordata > Actinopteri > Perciformes > Stichaeidae > Leptoclinus > Leptoclinus maculatus. The sequence goes on from JAVDOI010000006.1 coordinate 12,658,997, forward strand.
AATCTAAATTCAGGGGGAAGTGGGACAATCTAAACTTAACGAGTTTAATGAGCCCGAGAAGGCTGTCAAGGACTTTGAGAAAAAGTTCAAGGACAAGACCAAGAACAACTGGAGCGATCGGTCGAATTTTGTGTTTTACCCTGGGAAGTACACCCTCATCGAGGTGGATGGAGAGCAGGATGCTGAGGTCAAGGTAACGTACATGTACATCTCACAGGAACAAAGAGCATTGAATATGAAACCTAGAAGTATCATCTCATAGACTTAGTTACCACCGTCCATGACGGACTTCATCAGAGAAAATCGTTTTATATTCGGTATCAGCTCTAACAAAATCTCACTGGCTGTACTTTATTGATATTCTAGGTGGACACTGTCGATGGAAAGACTGTTAAAGTCGCTAAAAATGTACAAGCCTGCACCCTTGACGACTCTACCAAGAAGCTCATCGAACTCATTTTCAGCAATGACATGTTCAAGGAGGCGATGGAATGTATGAACCTAGGTGGGTGTGCCTCAGTTTACCAACCGTTAAAGACAAACAGGTTTGTGTAGTCTACAAAAGGTCACTGGGCTAGAATGCCTGTTGCACTAAATGGGATTAGAGCTGCAAAGAGTAATCGATTAGTTTACTATTAAATCAACCGAACATTATTTTCGGTTTACGTATTTAAGAGAAAGAAGTCGAGATTCTCTGATTCCAGCTCCTTAAATGAGCACGTTTTTGGTTTCTTTACTCCTCTTTGACAGCAAACTGAAATAATTAGAATTGTGGACAAAACAAAACATTAGAGGACGTCATGCTGGGCTTTGGGAAACACTGATCAACATATTTCCCTGTTTCTGACATTTTATAGACCAAACAACTAATCGATTAATTGAGAAAATCATCTGCTGATTAATTGACAATGAAAATAATCATTAGTTGCAACCCTAAATGGGGTGCTAATTCCAAAATCTCTTTGCTTTTTGTAGTTGAAGCTTGATTTCAGTGCTCCTTTAGAAATGTAGGAATCTTGGAGATCAAAGAGTGCAGAATGTGACATGTAAATGATTGATCATTGCCACAGAGGGTGAAGTCTGCATTTACTCAATGCATACCCTTATCTCAGCATTTTGAACAGAATAGCTGGTCCATGTCTTCAGCTTTGCTAACAAGATCATTGTTTTGTTTTTTCATTTTTCGAATGTTTTAAAGTAATTGAAGTAACAATCTGCACCATGAAATAGGCAAAATACAAAAACAAAGAAAACATAATAACTAGTCTGATTTGTGTTATTATTTTGCTTGTTTTTGTGGATGTTATACAGATATCAAGAAGATGCCTCTGGGTAAGCTCAGTAAAATTCAGATTGCAAAGGGCTTTGAAGTGTTGGAGGAGATCGATGCAGCAATGAACAAAAAAAGCGGAAACAAACGTCTGGAAGAACTTTCCTCAAAGTTCTTCACCACAATCCCACACAACTTTGGCCGGAGCAGACCGCCAACAATCAACGACAAAGAGGTTGTGGAGAAGAAGAAAGAGATGCTTATGGTAAGATAATAATAATTTATGTTTTCTTTAGATTATATGTGGGAATGAGCAGTCTTTCTATGCTGTTTTCTCAGTCATAGACTCACTCTGCTTTTACATGCTCTGTAAAGGTGCTGGCTGACATCGAGCTTGCCCAGACTCTGAAGTCAGAGACTGAAAAGGCTCAGGAAGAGATGATAGAGACAGTTCCTCACCCTCTAGACCAGGACTACAATTCTCTCAAATGCAGCCTCACACTAATGGACAAGGGTTCAGAAACATTCACGGTACTGTGTCAAAAGTGATAATATGGTTCAGTAAATACAAAGCACTCAGGTCATCTTCTATTCATGTTGTCCTCCTGTTCACCAATACTATATTTTTCTCATTCAAAGATCATAGAAAAATACCTGAAAGCGACTTCAGGTAGCTCTCGTAAACCAAAAATTGTCAATGTTTGGGACGTTGATCGAGAGACAGAGGTAGGAACTGGAGTCAATCTTGTTTAGTGTGATACAAGAGACTGAAGTCCTGTGACCTAACACATACTTTGCACATTGCAGGGAGAACGGTTTAACGAGAATGATGGTCTGGAGAACCGCCGTCTGCTGTGGCATGGCACAAACATAGCGGTGGTGGCAGCTATCCTGAAGAGCGGTCTGAGGATAATGCCACATTCAGGGGGCCGTGTTGGTAGCGGGATCTATTTTGCATCTGAAAACAGCAAGTCTGCAGGTTACGGTGAGGACGTATGAAAATAAAGGGAATGAAGAAGAAGATAATAAGGACATTGATTGCAATTATAGCTGTAAGATGATGTTTAACATTTCCCATTTTTCTGCCATGTATTTTAAGTGCGCACCTCTAAAAACACTGGAGTGATGTTTTTGAGCGAAGTAGCCCTCGGCAAAGAATGCACCATCACTATAGACAACGGCTCCTTGAAAAAGGCTCCTGCAGGCTATGATAGTGTGGTGGCACGAGGATCAGTGGAGCCAGGTACAATATTTCTTAAATTTTACAAAACAAAACTAAACTATTTATAAATCTCACTCTCAAGTTCAACATATACATATATATATATATATATATATATATATTCATGTTCAATATATTGAGTGAGTCACATGTCTATCAGAAACTGTGGGAAAAAAGCTGTTTCTGCAAAGGTTAAGTTGTATTTTTAATTTGCATAACAGTAACTCAACTTGCAAAAAGAAACCGTTAAGGTTCAAGATCATGTCATTCCAAAACAAATCTACTTTGCTCATGTTGCTAGTTTCCCCAATATTGCTAAAAAAAGTACTTTATTTGAATTTGTTAAATTATATCATGTAACAGCTTTTTTGGGGGGTAAATTTGCCAAATCCTGTGTTTTCAGATCCATCCCAGGACGTCTACATCACCCTTGAGGGCAAGAAGATTGCTGTGCCTCAGGGTAAGCCCTTAGATCAGCCCCAGTTCTCAGGCAGCAACTTCAGCAACAGCGAATATCTCATCTATAAAGAGAGCCAGTGCCGCCTTCGCTACCTGCTGGAGCTTAACATGTAGTAAGTCAACTCAAGGAAAGAAGCAGATCCTCTGAAAGAGCAAAGTTCCTCATTCCCTCTATATAAGGGGCTTCTAAAAGGCTTGGCTGTGCCGTTTCATATATATATATATATATATATTTAATATGATCATTTTATTTAGAATTACAGTTATTGTGCATCTGTCCCTACCATGATTCATAAATGACTTTTCTGTGCCTTATATTTTGCACACTGTAAAACTTGCCTGAGCACGACAGACTGCACTTCCATTATAACTGCTGACTTAATGTATGTGTTTTTTCTTTAAATGTCTAAAATGCCTCTAGATATTTGCACAGTTTTGTTTTCAAATGACACTCAGTTCTAGTCTGAGTAGCTTACTTTTTACATACTGCATTATTTAATCCAAGTGGTAACGCTTATATAGATCTGTCCCTCAGAGAGAAAATATCTTTGACATGTAGGAAGGCTTTACCGCATAAAGACATTTTGACTAATGTTATATTGTAGACTAAAAGTAAAGGGATGATACTCTATGCATAGATATGTTTACAGTTAGAAGTTTAAAGTGCTATTCGTTGCTAATATTCAAGCACTATTACAAATCTAACGTGTACGGAAAGTGCTTCTGCTATGCAAAGTAATGTAACGTGTACGTCATGAAAAGCTTGGTGAATCTTGCCCAGAGGGTCTTATATGTCTTATATGTTATGAATGCCACCATATGGTGTCAGTAATGAGCAACTCGCTTTGGAATGTAATTGCCTCGACAGTTTTGCACTAAGACATTATTTGAACCAACAATTAATAAATAAACTTTAAATTCCACTTCAACTTGTTACAATGTTTTTCCTTTTGGATGTTTAGCTTAAAGACTTCAATCTTTTGTATACTTGCTATTTTAGGTGCATAGTATTACACGTTATATTGCATATTTGCAAGTAAATCAATAAAGAAGGTTGTGGTTGTGTGTGAAACATTTAAATAAGATAGTCTTAAACATGCTAGTAAACTTTCTACAGGCTAATAAGATCAACATTCATTTTTTTTGTCACTCAGGAAAAACATTTCTAGGACATCATGGCTGCCACATAAAAACAATTATAGTGCAGTCGCAGACATAAAGTGCATAACACAGACAAGAGCAACAACACAGCCCCTCACTTCACATCCTTATGTCCTGAGTATAGGAGATTCACTGATAGAGGCATACAATATTTATTGTACCAGGCATCAGGCATAATCACCTGTATTAAATTGAAACCCTTTAGTGGGATGGATGCAGTTTGTATTCTGAATACAGGACATCAGAAGGGTCCGCAATCCTTTTCCTATCTCGCAACTATGGTCTTCTCAAAGAGCATTTGGAGGGAAGGGATGCTCCCTCACCGCGATCACTTTCATTGCTGTATGTCTATAAATTTGTAGTATACATAATTTAAAATACATAGTATGACAAAAAAAGTCATAGCATAGTGTGTCAAAGAAATTCTTGAAATGTCATAAATACAATATATCGAAAACAGTCATCAAAAGCTTGTACTTATCATAGTATAATGTGTCGAAAAAAGTGATGGTAAAAAGTCATAAAAATATAAACGAATGGTATGTCAAGAAAGTTATACTATTGCATGTAGAAAAAAGTAATACAAAAAGTATACAGTGTGTAAAAAAAGTCATAGTATAGTAAGTTGAAAAAAATAATAAAAAAGTAGTATAGTATAGTGTGACAGTCCGACAATGTAAAAACCTATAAAATGATGAATAAGATGAAAAGCCCAAATGTACTCAAAATACAAGCAAAAAACTAACTTGATTAAACTTGATAAACAAATACCAAAACAATATGTTCAACCTAAATTATCAAATAACTCACTTCTAAGGTAAAAGGAAAATAAAAATAAAAAATACTTTAATTAAGAAGCTTTAATACCCTCACGATAGTAACTCAGAACACATTAAGGAAATACAAGATGTAACTTAGTCCTAAAACGTCCATCAGTTTTGATCTTACAACTGAGTGCTTGTCAAAACATGCATAATTGAAAATACTCCATCTTGAGTTTACTCATTACTAAGTTTCTTTCAATCTTTTTATTTTCAGTTTATATAGGTTACATGCGATATGTTACCCACAAACAGAATAGTACATAACATACCTGCTGACTATACAAACAATCAGACTCGGACACAAAAAAACAAACCCAACCCTGAAACATGATCACTGGAAGTTTGAAGATATAGATTAACCTGTGACCCTATAAAACCAAATACCTCCCACTATGCATCTGGAAAAGGAGGTAAGTGATGACCTGGAAAATAACGACTTTGGTTAGTCTTCACCACCCAAATTCTTAGAGTCAATTATGTCCCAATCTGATAAAGTGAATGGAACTGGAATCCGCATTGTTGAGTGAGTTGAAGTTAGCAATTGTTCTAAAAGTCTGACATAGTCCATCATCATTTGCATAGCTAGTTTAGCAGTATCATAAAGACTTTGCTTCCTGACATCTCCTTAAGTCCAGTAATGAACTTTGTCTTCTTCTGTGATGTTTGTTTTGTTCTTCAGAGGTGTTATAGTCAAAGCCCACCGATACTCTCGCTTCGTCATTTCTAAGGATGAGAGCTTGGCTGCTTGTGCTAAGAAGGGGCAACATGCATGGAACAATCCTCGAGCCAAAACCACTTTTGGGCACTTTCTGTGCCCCCGTTTCACCCTCGTGGATTGCTCATGTTGTGGCATTGACCCACTCTGGTTTCCCTTTCACCCTAAGGGCTGTTCTCGTGGTTGGCAGCAGTTGGTATGGACGGGACGATCTAAGAAATAAAGAGACACAAAGACAAAAGAACATAAAAAAACAAACTCAAAATCTCTTGGCTTTATATATTGATAGCCTCTTTTTTTTATAGTATTCTATGTCTTAAAGTATGAAAAAGTCATAGTAGTGTGTCATACATTTTTTTAAATTGAAAAGTCATAATAGTCTAATAATTTGTTATACAAAATCATACTATAGTGCTTTATAAAATGTCATGAAAAAGCCTTAGTATATTGTTTCATAAAAAGTCAGAATATAGTACCGGTATGTCAAAAGATGTCATAATTTTCTTTAAAATATAGTATAGTGTTTAAAAAAGGAGTAATTAAAGATTCATAGTATAGGGTCATAAATAGTCAAAGCAGAGACTGTCATGAAAAATGTCAAAAGTAAAAGTAGTGAATGTCGTGAAAAAGTCACAGTAGAGTATGTCACAGAATAGTATGTCATAAAGATAGTGAATACTATGTACAGTAACCCTTATTTACTGTCAGTGGAGCAGTTTGATTCTCTCTGATATAAATAATACTACTTACGCAAAGAGACAGAGCTGGCTGCATCAGAGTAAATATGAGTCTCACCCTTAACCTGGTAGACATTAGGACCCAGGGAGGATTGGGGTCTGGGAAGGAGGACAGTAGAGTGTGTGTCTATTTGAAAGCAAAAAAAAAAAGAAAAACACAATCACACACAATACAATGTGTGACAGTCACTGCCATACACAGCACAGGACAGGAATGAGAGTGTTACTGGAGGATGGGGTGAAAAGAGAGAGGATGCATAATTTATCATGAAAGGTCTTCATGGAATCAATATTTCTTTAACTGGATGTATACCTCTGGACCTCTGTAGCCTCTCTACAGAATAACTAAACCTCAGACACCGAGTTCTCTGGATCTGATTATATGGATTTACAGTTGGAGGACTATTTTACTTTTTGGAGAAAAATAAAATAATTGAAGCTGGTTCAGGCCTACTCTATCTAAACATATGTGGGATCTCAATTGGAGCTTTGTAAATTCAAACACCTGGTTAACCTGTTTGGTCTGAACTGACAGAGTAGATCATGGGGTAAGTCAATTTATGCATTATCAGTGTTTTTTTTATGCTGTATGTGTTTATTCCAGACAATTTTAGTTAATCAATTTTGTACCACACAAAAACCGTTTGGAGAAAGCAAACTTTATAGATTTAACTTTATCAATTGGAACAGACTGTGACAGAGTAAAATGGTATAAATATTTAAACATAAACAGTGTACTCAGAGCTTTTAAAGATGGCCTTTAGCCACCTAAATCTTGAATTGCCTATAAATTGGCAGCGTTTGGCACTCAAAAAGGACAGACTTGTATTTGTCCTATATTAATGGATTTATAACATATCTTTTTTCCCATACATCCAACAAAAACCCATGCACATTGGTTCTTGTTTACTCATAAAATAATTCCTTAGGTTGTATATCACATTGGTTTGCAACTCCTTTTTCATTGAGTGAGTGTCTAAAGGGAGAATGTCAAACAAATATATTTGACAGCAGTTGGACCTAAAACAACTGGTAGTGAACAGCTCCGACTACTGAGGCGTGTCATTGCTTATTGTCCTCAAAACTCTTATCTTCAACATCAGTGTAGAGTGGCCCTCAAGGTGGCAAATACTGATTTCACGTAAACAAGGCTCGTCATTACTGTATTTCCTGTAAACGGTTTTCTAATTTACCCACAAGTGTATCTGTTTACACTTAAAACATGCAAGCACATTTCCAATTCAAAATCAGCAGTCAGGTGAAATTTAATTGCAATTTCTTTTTCAATTCACATTTTAATTTATCAGTCATGTATGTAAATATTATAAGGACATTGCTTTTCTAATGGATAGTTAAATGCAATTAAAATATTTTTAAATAACTGTTTTCTGTCTCCTTAACACAGGACATCCACATATAAAGACATCTGAAATACAAATGGAGGATTTTGAATGAATAATGGCAGATAAGACTGGTCCCATGATAGCCTCTGTGCAGATTCACTCACCAACTAATCTCACCACGTCCCTATGGGAGTCCAATCCTACAGTTCCTGCCGGTGTGAGCGTCGTTACAAGCTCCCAGTCTCAGATCAAAGACCTTATTGGGTTGTTCTGCATGGTGACCCTTAACCTCATTGCTTTGTTGGCCAACACTGGTGTGATGGTGGCCATTGCCCGTGCTCCTCACCTGAAGAGGTTTGCTTTCGTGTGCCACCTTTGTGCAGTGGACCTGCTGTGTGCCATCCTCCTCATGCCTTTGGGTATCATATCCAGCTCAGCGTTTTTTGGCACTGTGGTGTTTACTGTTTTGGAGTGTCAGGTTTACATTTTTCTCAACGTTTTCCTCATTTGTCTCTCCATTCTAACGATCACAGCCATCAGTGTGGAGCGTTACTTCTATATCGTACACCCCATGCGCTATGAAGTCAAGATGACCATCAACCTCGCCATTGGTGTCATGCTTTTAATCTGGGTCAAGTCAGTCCTCTTAGCTTTGATCACGCTGTTTGGATGGCCAGCTTATGGACATCAGAGCTCTATTGCTGCAGCTCACTGCTCTCTTCATGCGAGCCACAGTCGTCTAAGAAGTGTATTTTCTGTGTTCTTCAGTGTGGTTTGTTTCCTGGTTCCTGCAGTGGTTATCTTTGCTGTTTACTGTTCCGTGTACAAGGTAGCGCGTTCTGCAGCCATGCAGCAAGTTCCTGCTGTGCCAACATGGACAAATGCAAGCCTTGCTAAGAACCGCTCAGACTCTATCAACAGCCAGACCACCATGATCACTACCACCCGTACTCTGCCCCAAAGACTATCTCCAGAAAGGGCCTTCAGTGGAGGAAAGGCTGCCCTTACTTTGGTATTAATTGTGGGTCAGTTCTTTGTTTGTTGGTTGCCCTACTTCATCTTCCACCTGCAAATGTCCCTGACTGGCTCCATGCACAGCCCCGGAGATTTAGAGGAGGCAGTCACCTGGCTGGCCTACTCCTCCTTTGCAGTTAACCCGTTCTTCTACGGCCTTTTGAACAGGCAGATCAGAGAAGAACTGGTAAAGTTTCGGCGCTGCTGCTTGACCCAGCCGGTGGAGTTTGGGACATCCAGCCATGAGGGCTCCCTTCAGGAGAACTTCCTCCAGTTCATCCAGAGAAACACCAGCACAGCTGAAACCACATCCAGCACTGCCAACTCCCGTCCCAGAAACACTATGGATCCGGGCATAAAGATCCCTGGACAAATACCTGAGGAGCACGCTTAGACACGGACCAACATGAGTTATGGACCACAGTGATAAAATGTAGACCATGTCAGTTATTTTTGTAAGCGGGTCATTTCTTCCTAACGAATAGGTTCACATCACAAGTCTATCTTAAAACAATACTGACATGCCCATGTGTACATTGAAATGATTATTGGTCACGTAAATCATTTCTCCTACCTAGACTGGCCACAAAGAGATTCCTTCTTTTAATGTGACGGAGGACAAAATCTTTGTTGTGTGCAAAAATCCACACTTGATTTGGATAACTCAGTCAGCTGAAACCTCTTTTTTTTGTTCTGTTATTGTTGCATGAAACATTAACTGCGGATTTGTCTACCACCATTTACATTACAGCTGCTTTAAGGGATCTCTCAGTTGCCAATGAGGACAATTCAAACAATTACAGCAACCAATAATTTGTTCAATCCATATACGGACATATCAGTATTGTTTTAAGATGGACTTGAGCAAATGTGACCCTATACTTTAAATACTGTACATCTTGCCTATTACTATACGTGAAGGTACTATGGTTGTACTTTAACAAGAAATATTGAAATAGTGATAAATGTCCCCCTGTGCATATTTTCCATTCATATTACAATTGACCTGATTTTAATGTTCATAGAAAATGCTAGTTTATAAATGTGAAACGGTCATGAATGATATTTTAATGTTTAACTGTATGTAATTAGGAGCAATTTGCATTCTATACAAACATGAGTTGGTTCCATTTTGCATGTAAATAACTATGTATATTCAAACGGGGTCTGAGTGTGTTGAATTCAGTCAAGCATTGGAGGTAAATGCACTGGAATAACTAACACGGTGGCCTGTGTTGTGTGACAAGCTCTCATGAAGCTGACGGACAATAACCCGGAGTTCCTGTGTGCAACAGATATGCTAAAAGACAGTGAATGTCATCTGCCGCTGTCGTCATGGAAATGGAGTGAGCCTGTGACTCACATAGCAACAGGCACCTTTAGACTAAATGTGCTTTAACTTTAAAATCTAAATGATAGATCTACTAATTCTGTCTTGTGCCTGCTTGTCACACGCAGACTGAGTATGCGATGTCTATATGTTGAGAAGGGCTGATTAACATGTGAATAGAGGGTGAGGGTGAGGTACGAATATGGAGTGCTATAATAGTGGCATGGACACGGTGAGGCAGACACAGTGAATTTACAATGGAAATCACTACTGGGCATTGATAATGCTCAGAGAGTGCTAACAAAGTGCTGTTTTATGGCCTTTGCTGTTTGTATTTCACAAACAGCGGTCATGGCAAATAAAGAATAAGGTGGTCAAAGCAAATAAGTGCAAACACCATTTTGCTGTATGGCTGTAACTAACTGGAGTATACACCACTCTTACAGAACTGCAGTTGTGTACTTAATACTTTGCGGTGAATCCTGCTCTCGCTCTCTCACCAGGATATGTGTACATAAACCGACACACAACACAGAAACATGCTGTGAGAATTTTATATCAATACATATGTTTGTATGTTTGTTTCTCTCTTTGTCTCCTCATTCAATTGTCTCCTCATAAATGTCTAGCCATTAAACAATGAGACCAGCAGGCAGATTTGATATTATTCATCCAGAATTCAGGACTTCAGGACAGCTGCTGACATGATGTAAATAACATCTACAATGTGCACGCTGAGGTTTGAATGTCCATACAATGAAAGAAACAGGGTTGGGACTAAACATCAACTGGATCTAGATAAAGCATTTGTAAAAACCAAACATCAATGAATACAAATTAGGACACAGTCTAGACAACCATCATATCTCTTGTTGTGACCTATCTGAATGACTTTTCAATCACAATCCATCGCATTGCTATTCACAACATACAGAAATCTAATTCCATTCGTGTAGGACCCGAGTGTGGTTTATGCATGGTACGAGTCACAGAAGACAACAACAGCAAAGATCATCCACTGAGCCAGATATTTCTCTAGAGGGCTGTTAGACAAGAAGTGTAATCTCAGGCTGAATAACTACAAAAGAAAGAGCATTCACTCCATAGTCGAGTCACACGCCTTATCTGGGATGAATGCTGAAAGACAACATATAAGACTCTACAGACATAGGATCTACAGACAGAGGATCTACAGACAGAGGATCTACAGACAGAGGATCTACAGACTGAGGATCTACAGACTGAGGATCTACAGATCTCTGACACAATATCGAGGGCTCTTCATTACCACGGTTTCCACACAGCATTAATTAATCAGACTCTACTACCACTGCAATGCTGCTGCGAATGGTAACACAAGCATTTTGGTATTATTGGAAGCAGAGAGCACTGAGAGAAAATGAGCTATTTGGGCAGATGTCAGTGAAAAACAAATGCTGATTTATTTTTATTTTTTCTAAAAAGACCAACCACGGCCAACAGAGTGCGCTATATACTAGTGAATTCTCCTCCTTCCTCGTTGTTTGGATATTTCTGATAAGAAGAGTTCTAGATGTTTCAGTGAGATAGGTTATGTGTTGTCTGATAAGTGTCTGGCCATTTTCTTTTCATGGCACATACAATATTGGAGTCAGATTGCTGCTGCCTTTGGATTATTATTATCTTTTGCACACTCCTCGGTCAATATTTTGCACATGTCATCCTCTTCGTGAAAAATACTGTCCAGTTTTCTTTTACATTTTAAAAAGAGATATATTTTACATATTTTTTTTTCTTTTTTTTACTATAATTTTCTATATTTTATATTTATGGTTGTAGAATTTGGCAGTGCTTGATTTTTTTATTTTCTCTTCCTATAATATGTTTATTGTCATGCACCAAATGCCAAGGCAAATTCCTTGTATTGAGGAAATCTACATTAGATTAAACCTGATTCTCAATCCATATTCTTGAGACATATGAAATGTGCAGTGTGTATGATCAGTTTCAATTTTCTTGGTGTGAGGTAAAAGGTCAGACTTGCCTTGGTAACGAGGTAGGGCAGATGTTAAAAGAAACCATTTGCCTTTTGATTGTGTGGCTGCTTAGTGAGGGACAGCGTTGTATAAGAAATACTCCTGGTGTCATAAAACCTGAAGTAATTTGAAGACATAACATGCGTGCGTTGAAAAACCAACCAAACAATACAATACTCACAAGTGACGAAAGCACTAGGCAGTACATCGAACTACATGGCAACGTATCTCTGTCTGTTTATATGTGTGTATGTATTTTGCATATCTGGAAAACCATTCCTCTGATCTACTTTACACTCGGCGGGTGGAAACCCAAGGACGTGCAATGTCCAAGGTGGTGCAACTTGGACACGCAGCACGTTCGATATTAATAAACCTTGAATAAACAAGCGAACAGCACTCTGTGCAGAAGCGGGGGCGGGGCCTCAGGACTCGGTGTAATAAATCGTGCATATGTAATCTGGGTAAAAACCCGCTGTGCCTAATTGACAGCCGTTTACTTAGCTGCTTAATGCTGGATTAAGTAACATTACATGGAGGCTGGATGTACTAACTGAACTATTTTTCACTTGACTGGAGTCAACAAGCACGAGCAGCTAGCCTGCAGGAAGAGTGCCACTCTGCCATTGCAACTCAAATTGTCTACGTTTGCCATACAAACTTATAATTTTTCCGCTGGCAAAATATCTCCACTAATTTAATTCATGCTTGTGTGTTTCTAACCACAAGTATAGTCATAGTATAATATTTCATAAAAAGTCACAGTACAGTATGTCATAAAAAAAGTCACAGTATAGTAAGTCACAAAATATGCAATAAATTAAAAAAAAAAAATTAAAGTCGTAGCATAGTATGTCAGAAAAAGTCAGAAAAAATGTCTATCAAAGTAAGTCATTAAAAATACGCAATAAAAAAGTAATATTACAGTATGCCCATCGCCTTCATTATTAACTTCTCTCTGTCCACTGGAACAGTTCCCTCTTCACTGAAAGTTGCCACAATCAGACCAACTTTGCAAAAAAAACCCCACAAAAAATCAACTACACTGGCTCCCTGTGTGACAACGGTTTAACTTTAAAATCATTTTATTAACATTTAAAGCACTTCATAATCTTTCCCCTGCCTATGTCACAGACGTCCTTCAGACTTACTGTATTATTATAAGAATTATCAATATTATTACCAGCGGGGGCGTTGCCTCAGGGTCTGTGGACTGAGTCGAGCACGTAGACCGCCGTGGGCCTTTACAGGCCCATTGACTGCAGTTCACTTCAGCTGCTGGATATACTAACGTTACAACCCAACTCTTTGTCTCTTCTCCGGAGTCAACAAGCGATGAGCGGTTCTTCACAACACTGTTCATAATGCTATATACATTCACTTTAATAACCTTATTGAATGAAGCTGCTGAAGTGCCAAGAACTATGTTCTTAATGGATCAATACAGCCAACTCTGTATTCATGATGAGACGACTAACAGTGCCAAAATACTCCCCTGATTATATTTAGTCACTCAATATTTAAAAAAGAAGTAAAGGACGATTAGCGATGGCCATTGGCCATTTCTCATGGAGGTTTAAATGAGAATTTCCACGTAGTGTGTCACATGGAAAATGTCACTGAAGACAAGCCTTTAAAAGCCAATAAAGGCATTCCTCAACAAGAAGCAAAGCAGTCAGCAGTCCACTATGTTACATCTGGGTGTCAGTGTCAAGCCTGCAGATCAGTAAGACATCCTCCTGCTACGCCCTGCTCATCTGCCATATTTTCAATGACCACAGCCGTCAACAGAGCCAGGACACAGAACAATTTAGTGGAAATGGAGGACCAGGGATTAAACGACACAAGAACAATGGAACTGATGGAGGTCAAAGTGAATGTACAATCTGAAGATCTGAATTCCACCCACAGTGACGCAAGGCCTCTGGTTCACGACAGGGATCCCAAAAGAGTCAACGAGAGTCTTAAGGTAACAAGTGTGCACTGTCAGTGGGGTTTAATCCGCGTAAAATATACATAAACCTTCAAACACAGCGCAGGCCACAAGATGACGTACGTCCTTCCTGTTTGGAGAAACAGAGAACTTGACGGTTCAGTAAAATAAACAAACCTGCTGCACATGCTCTGCATGTCAGTCCCTTGTGTAACACTGCCAATGCAGAGCTGAACTGATATCTATGTATGGTTTAGGGGTGAACTGATTCATTTTTGTCACGATGATGAGTATAAATACATTTTAGAAATAAAGCTTTCTGTTACTACAAATGTGTATCTAGGACAATGGCTTTCAATTTTGTTCTCAGGTAATAAAGGACTATAAACTTAATGATGTATATATCAATATGCTGCATAATACTGACCTCAAGTGGACACGATCATACACACAGTTCTGTTATATCTATAGTTATATCTGCCCTTGTCGATAAGATCCTAAAAGTAGAAGTAATGAAAAAATGACATTGTTTGCAATTAAAAATGTCTCTGTGCAGCTAATTTGCATGCATCGCCCATCATTCTCAGTCTGCATGTCAAGATGTTGTGCCACCATGCCTACATATCCAATCCCCCTGTTCTTAGCATTATATTTTGCATGATGGAGAAAAACTGTCCCAAGAAACCACTTACAGTGTCCCTGTGTGTGTGTGTCTTGAGGTCACATTTGAGGATGTGATTGCAGAGCCTCCCTCGGTGCGGAGCTCTGATAACGTGTGGTTGTGGAGTCACGCCCTGTTTGAGGTGTCCAGACTGTGGATCTACCGCTTCATCTCCCTCCTTCTGGCAGTGCCAGTCTCTTTGGCCGCAGGGATCCTCTTTGCTGTGCTGAGCTTCCTTCACATCTGGTAGGACTGCTGCAACACTGAGATGAGATAGACTTTAAGTATGGATATACTGCTAAACGCTTTTTCTGGTAAATAAGGATAATTCAGTAGGTAGTTGAATTAGATATAGTTACTCAACCTTTTCCCTACTACACATTGTCCCCCAATGGGAACAGTTTTTAGGAGTGCAGAAGAAGTTCTACATTTGATCAAGGAGATGAGCTCATGTTTTTCTTCACCTCCCTGTATCTCTCCAGGTTAATCACGCCCTGTGTACAGCTCCTTCTCATCAACATGCACTGGGTTCAGACTGTGTGGGGCAGCATACTGAACATTCTCATCAGCCCTTTATTTATTAGTATTGCAAAGAGCTGTGGTCGAATCACCATCCATCTGGCAAAAGATGAAGACAAATAGAAAACACACTGTGGCACTTATTGCATTCGTTTGTTTCTGCACTGTACGTTGGCTCTGGTTTATGCTCTTAGATGCTTGTTTGAAAAAAAGGAAATGCACTAGTCTGGTGACTAGTAGTTCTCTTGAAAACCGATGTTGAATTCACTTAGTGTAAGTCGCTTTGGATAAAAGCGTCTGCTAAATTGCTAAATGGCTGTAATGTAATGTAATGTGTGTCAAAACTGAGAAAAAGCAAGCCAAGCCGTTACAGATTGCATTCTAATTCCATACAGGTAAATGATAATCTGCATCATAATTGTCTGTGATTACTTTGTATAATTGTTTACTTGGCATGCTGACATGTATGCCAATTTGTCCTTTTTGTGATGATGTTGATGTAAGACTCTAAGCCAGCGCCTGAACAAGCATGTGTTGATACAATATGTGGGGTAAATTATGGTTACGCTATTAAATGCACAATTACAGAACAAAATAGCAAAAATATGTGTGTAAATCATTGCAATTCAATTTTAAAATTTAAATAAACCCAGAGATTCTGGCCTGTAAAGCAAAAGAGACCAACAAGCATACAGCGACTTAACAGTCTCTGGATGTGAAGTGTGAACTGGAAGTGTGCATAGTTCAAAACGGCTAAATGATTGCAATGATGATATTGATATTGATGTAATGATTTTAAATAAGTTGAATGAAATCACATTACTGAAATTCATTAAATGATTTCACATTCTGATTTTAATGTACTTACTTCTCAATACTACTGTACCACAATAGTGATAACATAAATTAACTTTTGCAACTGTACAGCATATCTGATATTATTGAATCCCCTTTTCAACTAATCATGAATTTTCTTTTGCTTTTTAACCATGAAATTTGATTATTAAATATATTAACTATGAAAATGACATGTCTCTCTTTTTAAATCATTAACAGGATAACAGGATAACATCATACATCACACATACTACTTATATTCACGGTCATAGTTTAAGTGCACATAAGCAGTAGACTTCTTAATAATGCACAGGCAGAGCAAAACTGGCAACTGCTGCACCTGTACATAGCATAACACTAACAAAAGTACAAAAGTAATCAAATCCATTATCAAAGTAAAATCATGAAGCTGCCAATGTAGCTATTAATGCAGACATTTGCTGCTTTAACACTTTAACACCAAGATCACAGCAGTACATCTAAATCAAGTTCACATATCAGCAATGGCAACACTAGCTAATAGCTACCAAGTAAGATCAGACAATATCTGTATTTACATTGTGTAGCCCTTTTCAATTCGCCCAAGCGTATTTGCTGTCAATAATATTCGTTCCATCTGATCATGCACAGGTGAAGAATGGAATAGTTTGTAATTTTGTTGCTGGCGTTAGATGAAAAGATCAATCTCACATACAGTATCTCTCTCTACTGTGTGAATGACCCTATCAGCAGCCATGTAGCTTAGCATAGCTTAGCATAAAGACTGGGAACAGGAGGAAACAGGTTTCATAAGGGGTTACAGTACGTGCGGTACTATTTATTGGTCAGGTAAAGTTACTTCCTGTGTCACGTGTGGTGGAAAATAATCTTTTTAACCTCCCGGTGAGAAATAATCGAGATGAGAAAACTCTTAAAATATAAAAACATATTTATTTAACAGACACTAATAATAATTCAGCTGAATGGATAGAGCTCTTTCCCCATAGATGGTTCGGAGGTCTAACAACAATGAATAGACAAAACAGAGTATATATGCACGTTATCTCGTCTCCTCTCCCTTCACCCCCCCCCCCCCTCGCAGATGTCGTCCTCCTCTGCCGATGCCTCCACCAAGGCCAGGTTCCCAGCCTTTCCGTAGGAAGAGGGTTAGGTGGTGAGATCAGACATTACAGCAAGCCAGAAATGCTAAAATACCTTCGACAGGAGATTATTTATTATTAGGTTTTAAATGAGTCTGGTTGGCCTCATCTGCATATATGCAGGTTTAAGCGATACAAGTTATATCTAAAAGAACGATATGATAAATTTCCACAACATCACGTATTGCTTTTTAATGAATTAGATATATTGAGATAATTAGTGAGGTGTTGGTAGATAGATTTTTGCCCCCTGATCCAGTCTTAATGCTATGCTAATCTAACTGGTTGCTGGCGGTATAGCATCATTTAGCGAGTGGTATGATTTCTTTTATCTATAACTCTCTCCAAGAAAGTCAAAAAGTGTATTTCCCAAATTGGACACCATTGAGTATTTTAAGAAAAATGACTGCTCTCAGGAATTAAGGAATGTAAGAATACTACTTTGAAATGTATGGTAAATAATAAAAGTAATTTTGTAGGCTTATGTGTCAAGTAAAACTACACTGTTTTATAAACCACCCCGAGTTGATACCCACTCTTATCATTGCATTCTATATGACTCTAAATATAGGTCTGAGCCTGGTGTGTCTGTCTACATTAAATGAAAGACAGGAGCCAGTGCAGTCTCAGCTGAGTGCATTGACGCCCATAGAGGCAGAGGTATGCCCACCATGACTCTTTGCTGATCTATTTCTGTCCCTCTGCCTCCATGCCTAACTGGCCTCAACTCTCTCCATACTCCTCTAATTGGGTTGTCTCTCTATCACATGCACTCAGATCCCATTCCACCCCTCCCTCCCTCCCTCCCTCCCTCCCTTAATCCCTCCCTCCCTGTCTTTTCCACCAGGGAACCGGGGCAAGAAATCCATGCACTGAAGTCACGCTTCCTGTTCTGTTCTTACACCCTACTGACTGAGATAAATAGCAACAGAGTGCTTGGGATGCTGTGAGAGCTTTCATAGGTGCCTCCTCCTCTTCCCCCTCTTTTTGGCAGCACCACTCTGTATGTTTATGCGACCTGTTGATATAGAAAGCTATGACTGATAGCAACAACTGCACAGCTTAAGGACGACTAGTCAGAGTTTATTTTTGGGGACTACTGGATTTTATCTATGGCTTTGCTAAAATCAGAAATATCTTGAATAAGAGGCTCAGGCCCCACTTGGGTGAACTTGCGCTATTGCGCACAATTAAGACTGTGAAACATTTAACCACTTTATGATTGTGATTATGAAAGCAAACGGGTTCATTACAATATAACAGCACATTTTATTTTTTAATGTTCCTCCTTCAGAGCACCAATGACAGACTTACATTTTCTTTCATGTCCACTCAGCTCTTTTACATGTTTTTGCATCTGCTAAGAAACATTGGCATTTGCAAATATAGTTAGCAAATCTCTCCAAACAAGTCCTCCAAATTAAATTACAAAATAATACAGGCTCAAATTAAAAAATAAAAACAATGTTGAGAAATGAAACCAAACCATCAGAAAAACTCAGATAATTACATGTATCAGTGCAGCACAGTAATTCTACTCTACAGAGTCTCTACTGTAGGGTTACAGTGACAGAAGAAGTACAGTAGAGTTTTACAAACTGGCATAATGTCAACAAAAAGGTGATATCTTCTAACGACCTTACCACCTGACTTACAGTATGAAGTATGACGAAGGTGATGAGCTGATGAATTTTACTTCTGTGAAGTGTTTTTCAATGTGAATCACATTCCTCTTTCTGAATGACAAATTACATTAACATTAGGGAGTACTGTAATCCTGCCAACATTGAGTATATTGTCTCTCTTCTGTTGTGCAGTTTATCTTTAAACAACATTTTTTTTTTTCTTTTCAAAATAAGTTCACTATTAGAATGCAAAACAGTATCCCAACTACAGCCAGAGCAGGAGGGTGCGGTTTGTGCTTGCTGCCTCACTCTGTGGTGGAAGTTCGTGCCAATGTGTAAACCCAGCCCAGTTAGCCCCACAACCCTATGTGAAATGTGACACAACCCTGGGTTCTCCTTTAAGGCATGCCTTTTCTGTATGTGTGCATTACATTGTGTGTGTGTGTGCACACTGTCTGTGTGTGTGTGCGTGTGTGTGTGTTTATGTGTGTGAAGGGTGGGGGTCCATTTTTACATTTTTACCAGGACGGCTGCAGCAGCTGTCCACTGGCATGCAACAGGGAGCGTCACAGTGGTGATACAGGGGTTCAGAAGTGAACCGAAGCGGCTCTGTGCAGTTTGATCCAGGAAGGTTCTTCTCACCCGTCTTCTGCCCGTCTAGGACCTGCAGCCCCACCATGGCGGATCAGTACCAGTTCAACACCAATGAGGAGAAGATTGTGAAGGACAGCCACACCAAGGAGATTGATCTAATTAACAGAGATCCCAAGCAGATCAATGAGGACGTGGTGAAGGTTTGTGCAGCATGGAGACACCACCCTGTCACAGAGAAGACTAAGAACATAACCACTGTCTTTGAAACTTAGGGAGAGAATAAAGAATGTGGTTAGTAGGGAAAAAGACAGGAGAACAGTTATCATACTGTCTGGGAAATCCTTAAATAGACCAAGAGCTATTCCTGTTGCGTGTGCAGAACCCAAAGTTTATTTTGGTAATGGGGTAGAAGAGTGTGAAACTGATATCCTGTGCCGCTGGGATTTATTTAGGTTTGACAACTGTTCATCCTGTGATTGTTGCCATGCTAACGTTACAAAATATTTCTCTAAGGACAGGGCCGAGTACACATTTAGAATACATTTTGTTTGACTAGATTGGGTTGATGTAAACATGGTCAATGAAGATGGTAAATCAAAAGTTATGAGGAGAGCATATGTTTAGTGTCTACAGGCTCAGTTTTAAAATGATTTACATGTCTGCCCACGTCTGTTTTAAAGTGTAAGTTGTTTAACCTTAATCCCAATGGTCTGGTCCAGGAGTTACAATGAGTGGTAGTGTAGCATTTACATTTTAATTTAGTCATTTTCTACAAACATAAGTTATCTTTTCTGGCCTTACCAGTAAAATGAATTAATATCAATTGAAACATTCTCCCTAATTAGTCAGGGAATCGTATCAGATTTACCAGCTTTTGGTGACCATCTATTGTTTCTAAAGCTGAATTTGACGACAGCAATCCCTCTAGAGCTGAAAGGGGCCGGATCTTGCAGAGAAAATATAACATATATATAATATATATAACAGTGCATGTCCAGCCATTCATTCAAAGGATGATCTCAGGCTGCTATCTCTACAGGAAAAGGATAGCGACTCGTTACTTACATCCAGTGGTCTGGAAGAAAAGAAAGGCTTTTAGATGTGCAGTGCAGCTACCTGTAACATTTTCTAAAGAAACAGACTGGACCATTGTACAGTTTCTCTGTTGTTGTATTTTACATGAGGTGAACTTAGCTTTGAGAATGATTTGGATCCAGCATTAAAAGCCACTCCATAACTTTTTTTTACGTTTTTCTTTTCTATAATGATGACATAATTGGTTTCTCTGCATAATTTGGACACTTTGTAGCTTTCACAGGCTTAATTTTTATACTTGACATTGGCATGTGCATATTACTCACAGCCCACAGAGGTCTGGTAGAGGGAGATGGATAAAAGCGGTGTGCACTCAGGGATGTGTAGTAATCAACCTCTCTTTTAAATTTCCTATTAGGTGGACTTTGAGGATATCATTGCAGAGCCTGATGGTACACACAGCCTGGATGGGGTGTGGAAGCTCAGCTACACCACCTTTACTGTGTCCAAGTACTGGTGCTACCGCATCTTGTCTGCTGTCTTTGGCATCCCTGTTGCTCTGCTCTGGGGCTTCCTGTTTGCATGCATCTCCTTCTGCCACATCTGGGCTGTGGTTCCCTGCATCAAGAGCTGCCTGATTGAGTCACAGTGCATCAGCCGCATCTACTCTCTCTGCATCCAGACCTTCTGTGATCCCTTCTTCGAAGCCCTAGGAAAGATCTTCAGCAGTGTGCGCGTTGTACTGCGCAAAGAAGTCTAAGAACTGGCAAAGTAGTGTTTATAGTATGATTGGATGAAGTGCGGTATCTTTTTATACACCAGAAGCTCAGCCCTGGCATCTTGCTTACTTCCTGATACTCCTTCTCCCTCTATAACATGCTGTTCCCCACCCACCCATCCTCAAGCTCTGTCCTGGCATGCCCAGTGTGCCTTTTGCCACCAGACGCTCTGTGACAGCTGCAGCAGGCAGCGTGGTTCTGTGACAGCTCTGGCACTCCTGGAGGGCTCAGTGCTCCTCATTGAGGGAGAAGAGGACCGCCTGCCATGATGAGGATCTGTCTGCTCTCATTTATTTGTATCACATAAGCCAAAGACAATAGCTACTCAATCACAACAGATGAAATGAACTCCCTAATACACCTGCACCTGTGGACAATGCTGCCTGTATGCATTACATTACATTTAGCCATTCTTAAAAGTTATTTCGATGCTGTATGTTGCTGTGTCTGGTAATTAACTTTATATTGATAGAATAGGATTTGACATTCATATATGTAACCTTATTTGATAAGCTCTAACAAAAAGAAAGGAATTTGAAATGTTTTCGATTCAAAATGATTTAGTAATTTGTCATTACTCCACAGTTTGTGTTGATTGCAGATGAAAGAAATATGTTTGGAACCAACCACGCAGATAATTTACTTCCTTTCATCAAATCGTGATCAGTTAATGCCTGCACATTTCAGTCAAGTAGGTGTAAACAAGTCTGGACCTAACTACTGAAGGAGTAAAGTACAACATTTTCCATGAGACCCATTGGAATATTCCACAGTGTTATTCTAATTATGTAGAAAAGTATAAAACCTATGCTGCTTTTGTGCACCTGCAGTAAAGAACGGCTAATTATACATGGGCTGAAACTATTCTAAAGACACTTTACAATTGATGAAACCGTCCCTATAATAAGCACCACTGGTTCAGTGCATGATTGAAAGTATATTATGTGTGTTATTTCAATTAATTCTGAGAGGCTTAAGAAATACATTTTTAAGAGTCACCAAACATCTTAACCGCGTTTCAGTGATATTTTGGTCTACTTGAGTCGGCCTGGGAGCTGTGACCCACTAGAGGCTGCTGTTGTGTCTTTCATTTGCTTCTCTTTCGCGTCTGAGATCCATTATTGATGATCCAGTGTCACCACACCCTTCTTTGTTCATCACTGCAGTGTGTTTCTGTCTGGCCGACTCATTTGTCCTTTATTATGCTAGAAAATGCACAGTTAACATGTATATGAGCAGAAATCATTGAGCTGATTAATGAACTGTTTTAACCAGTGCAATTAAGGAGCAAGAGTGATTGATTTCCCAAAACCTACAAAGGTAATCAATGTGCAGGATAAAAATACAACCAATATACAGCAAATGTATCTATTGTTTGCCTTCTGAAAATGATTGATTAAACTTGTGTAATTACAGACATACTGTATTTCACAAATTGCCCTGCACACTTATTGATCTCTAGAAATGGAGCAATTACTAATAATCTCTGATCATAAAATGCATGGCAAAGTCACTCTGTTAAGTCTTTAAAGCCAACTGTCACCTTTAAAAGATTTATATTCACATATTCTATATTCTACATCATTTCTCCAAATATAATATTTGACACTGATGCATATTTATCTTACACAAGGTCACATGATCAAGGCTATAAGGGAAGTTAACTCCCCCTAAATATAAATATTACATTAAAATGATGATCATTTTGGTTCATAATCTAATCCTGCCATCCACACAGTAATACAATTATAGCAACACCCTGTGCAGTGTAACTAACCTGTAACGATAGTTCTCTAGTAATAGTTGAGGCTTGTGGTGTTGTTTTATATTACATATACCCATTATTACATATATTCTAAGTAAAGTGCAAGATGGGAGAGAGACAAGAAATCGGGATACGTTGTTATTGATTTTGCATATATTTAGGTCACTCTTCATTATTGAGAATGAAAATTGATTTGCTGTAGTTATAATAACAAAGGTTCATATAAGATGGATCTTATACTTGAATCTTTTACAAAGAACGTTAACAGAACTGACTTAAAAACAGCCTACAAAGCTACAAAGAATGCTATGGGCAATTCAAGGCCACAGTTTACCTATATTGTCCCTTCCTGTGGGATATTGCACCATATCATGCAACAATTGTTGCCCCGAGATATCTTCAGAAACATGAGTAACTTTACTTTACTACAGTGGTCTGCATAGTCTCCACATCTCAATCCAATAATGCATTTTTGGGCCGAGGCTGAACAGGAAGTTCAAAGTTTCAATGTGCTGCCAGAATTTTGCAGGAACTCAGTGACGTTATTGATTTACCGCAGACAAACATCCCTCTGGAACTTTCCCAGCAACCTTGCCAAGGATTTCAGGAGGCAATAGGAGCTCTAATGAGCATCAGCTAGTTGTG
Organism: Leptoclinus maculatus; assembly: GCA_032191485.1. Classification (NCBI taxonomy): domain Eukaryota; kingdom Metazoa; phylum Chordata; class Actinopteri; order Perciformes; family Stichaeidae; genus Leptoclinus; species Leptoclinus maculatus. The sequence continues at coordinate 12,682,619 of JAVDOI010000006.1, forward strand.
AATAATAGGGCCGTCAGTGCATTTGTGCTGCTTTTGCTCTTTATTTTTCAAGCATTTTTTAAAATCTTTACCAGGGACAGCCAAGACATCTCACATCTAACAATATCTCAATAACAGTTTACATATATGCAATTCATTGCAAATTTAAGAACGTGAACAATATGGTACACACTATATAACCAGTCAGCAATTTCATCATAACACGGACAAACAGGATCCACAAGCTTTGCTGGTGACAACAACTGAATCAGTAATGAAGTTGGCCACGGTTGAAAGTGTTTCTATGCACTGCAAATATGTAAATATATACTGTACATCTCAAACAAGAATAATGTAAAAAAAAAAAAAACGATTCAGGTGATTGCTCAGCTTGGTCCATCTTCAAGAATAAAATATCACACATTTAATTATATTCTGTACATCTTTCTAGTTAACAATTACATATCCATGTGACACTGTAAGGTACTGTAAAGCAAAAAATAAGATTAAGATTTTTGTTGTTTTTTTTCCCTTCAGAGCTTGAACAGCAAGCGAGAGGTAACTGAAGGAGTTGAACTGCTGGATATTTTATGGGCGACTGCATCGGTGAAAGGCAGGGTGGGCAGCTCGAGAAAGAGAAGGCAAGCGAGGACGAGTGCTTATGTGGTGGAAGTCTGCGTGATGCTCCTCTGACTGCTAGTGCTTTTAATGGCAAAGGTTGAGGAGTTGCTCTTGTGACTGGAGTCAAAGTCGCGCTCACAGCTGCACTGGGATGACTTGAGAAAGCGAGTGGAACAGCACAGAAAGCTCTGCCTAAGATCCTGGAACAGATGCCCAGCGAAGCACATGTAGATCCAGGGGTTACAGCAGCTGTTGAGGCTGGCCAGCAGCATGGAGATGATGAAGGGCATAGCTGCAGGAGATGAGAGACAGAGGAAAGTTACTGTATGTTGTTCTTATCATAATTCACCTGTTGTACACACACACATTTTGTTTTACTTTGATTTACAACGCTGTAGACTGGTATAGTCTTGTTTACTTTCCCAATTTGCCATTTTCTGCCAATGTAGAATCAGTGAAATTATAAGTTATAACTAAATATACTGATTATAGCTGGAGGGATTCTCAGTCCTTGAAATCAGAGATCGAGGGAGGAAAGTGTTTCATAATACTTGTAGCTCTAGGGTTAGAAATAAACCTGTTAAAACAACCAAGAAAGCCCTGATATTCTAAAACAAAGCAAATTCCTGCAAAAGCATTTTCAAGGTCAAAATGGGAGAGGCAAAAATGTTCCTCACACATCATCGGGGTTATAGGCAACCTACCGTGGCACGGTGGATGACATTTCTGCTCGTCAACTCTACTATCTAACTGACATTTGGCAAATCAGGTTTGAATTCATGTAATTGGCTTGTTTCACCTTTTCTTACTGATTGCTAATCGGTCTGTGCTCCTGCTATTCTCAAGTTGTCTCTAATGACAGTCCCTGAGCTCGAACAAAATTGCTCAGCGTAACTGATTTCTGTAAGGGCAAGAAAGTCACACGCATGGCTAATAAGAATTGATCATCAGCTTTTAACGATTTTAATTTGTGAGACTAAAACTTGAGTTCAAATGAGTGCAAATCATTCAATTACCCTTTTACCATCGTGTCATACGTCTTATAATCTACCTTTGGGTAAGCGCTGCGTTGTAATCTTTCAAATGTAAACAAATGAAAATGGCAGAAAAATGTAGAAACTACATTTTAAACAAAACAATAAAATGACAATTTCTAAAACATTCTACAAACTCTGCAACCACGAAACGTGTTAATTTACTGGCTATTACACAATTGTACAACAAACATAGTGAGCCATGCATCAAACTCTATATAGTCTATAATGCTGCTGACATGGATGGAGGAATACGCTTCTTTGGAGACGCTGCAAAAGACCAACTGGTGGTTATCAAGCAATCTTATCAGGACAGATGAGAGCAGAGCCTGGATGTAATTTGAATAATAAGGGGAACTATCAAGCAAAAGTCTTAACTGAATTAGCTCACGGTGTCTTTAGAAGGAAGAATCACACAGTGAATGCAAAGGCAGTATCTGAATGATCATCCCCAATGGGTGGTACATCTGTCTGACTGTCAGTGCTGATGCCCCAAAAGACTCTTCAGCAAGTCATTAACGAGAACACTTAGTGCTGATTCTTGTTTCCTGAAGATAAACAAGCATTAGTATTTGAGAGGGCTTTCTGTACGTATGACAATGCCTTCCTTTTCTCACTCCATGTAAGGACATTATATAGACACTGAAAAGTAACACTTGGAGATTGAACACTAGGCTTCGTGTCCATCAAGTACTTAATGCTAATGGTTAACACACAGAGTGTGAGTCAGCATCCGAGGTCACCAGGCTCAGCAGGGGGAGTTGTTTGTGTTCACAGATTTTTTGGAAAACACTTTATTCAAACGGACACTTAAATGTTAACGGCTAAAGGTTAACACCAATTACAGACCACAGTTACTCTGAAATGGAGACACAGAAATGCTTTGGGTGTCGCCGAAATTGGTAACGGAGTTAACTTGTAGACTGATATTATAGTGATATTATAGTGATATTATAGTGCACGTTGTCTGACTTTTGGTCAGGTTGAGATTTTTAGTGACAGGTAACGTTAGGGTAAGTATCCCATGACTGTAACGTTATATTACTCTTTCTGACTGGATGTAACTTTTTACCATCATTACAAATATTTTTAGCCCATTTCATTGCAGTGTCACCTAACTTAAAGTGCTTGCAGGTTCATTAGTTGCAATTTTAAGAACAGAAAAAAATTCAATATATCAGATGATGAACAATGAAATTGATGTTGTATGTTGGGTCTATACTGGACTCGTTTTTCAAGAATCTGCTATTTTATATATTTATTATTTTTTTCTATCAGATTACAAGTTCCTCTACTTGTAAACAACAGAAGGATAAAAGGTGAAAAAAGCAGTTTATCAGTGGTTTCAAAAATAAACTAAACATTACTCTTATATTCTGCCAGCTCATTGGTTTATTTAACTAAAACTGCTTAGCTAAAGTTTGCAAGAGATTTAGGTCATGGTTAAAGAAAAAAGGCAGGATCAATAAGCACTCACAGCTGTGCTGTATGAAGCTCAAACAGCAGTGGGAAACAGCAAGCCTTGCTCGCTACAAACTTCAACAATATGCCTACCAGCACCTCTAAAGCGACAGCATTTCTGCGTGTTTTGAGCCTATAATTGTAATCAGCAAATGCATTCTCCTGATGTTCTTGCAGTGGTGTGGATGGAAGCAACAGTGGATGATGTGGAAAACAATAGCCACATTACTTTTGGCCGAACCTGATAATGTCAGACCCGCCTCCTTGAATTGAGACGGGAAATAACAGATGGGAAACATGCAGCCAAGGAACTGAACAAAATCACAGATACGCATAAATTCCAACGTAATTGTTGCTCAACAACAACAACAACGTGAAAACATTTTGATGGCCAACTAGAAAAAGCTGCTTTATAACGCACATCTATAACATTGCTAAAAGTTTAATCAGCAGGGAAGGCTGTAGTGTCTACCAAGTGAAAAAACATTCAGAACGATGTGTGTTTTCAGAAAATAAAAGTTAAAATGTTGAATGGCAGTAACACACACATACTTGACCACCTACTTATTTGCATTTTTCTCATTTAGGGTTTACGTACCTCAAACTAGAACAATCACAAAAAAAATGCTTGCAAACTGTTTTGGTAAACCAATCAATTTTCCAAGACAGACCAACCTCATTACAGACACAGACAATAGAGATATATGTTATTGTCGATATTTTTAAAAGACTGCAATATTTTTCTAGCTAGTGTCTGAACATCTGAGGCCATAACTTAAATGTTTCCATATGATTCAAAGAGAAAGCAAAAGCCCAGCCTACCTGGCCTCTCTTCCACTTCCTTCTCAATTTTTTGATTTTATTAAACAGCCTTTCTGACAAACTGATATCTGAATAAGATTATTCTCTTTCAAAGTGACTGTAGAACCATATCTTGACTCCTGGTGCCATACTGAAAAGTCTTGCTTGCTGTCATGGAACAACTTAATCAACTAGACTTGCAAAAAACTGAGTCATATATACATTCTCATCTAAATCTTGACCGAAAAGCCAATAACCATATTTTCCAAAATGTCAAACTATGAACTTGGAAAAAACGATGCATTATGTTTTGATTGTCTCATGGAATTACCGAATCATTTACTGAAGAAGACATAATTACTTCGGTAATGGGGCACCAGGGTGGAGAAAAAGTGGGAGTCTGCATGCTACTTGTACTTCCTGTTTCTACTGAGAGTGGCCGTTCAAAATCAGACAGCGAACTTTAAGTAGTAATCCTTCTCTTTTGTTGAACCGTCAACTTGTTTGACGGGGAAAATTAAAAAGATGTCTTTAATAGATTTTTTATTTTCCATAATGGTGCCAATGTTTTGTTTTACTCAAGTTTCATACAACATGTTATGGATACATTATATAGTGGAATACAAGAGGTGATTATATGGAATGAATTATGTAATATCACAATCTTTGTTTGAGATTAGCTGCTATCTAAATATTTGCTATAAGTCTGCAGGTTACCTCATAAGCAATGATTTCACATTAATAATGAATATTGCGTTTGTTCAGTATGTTCCTTACTGGCTGCTATTTTTTTTTTCACTACAACACAAACTGTTTTAAAGGTACAGACCCTGATTCATTCGCACCACAACTCAAAATTTAAAACACATTATTATAACCTGGTGTCTCTTCCAAATTGACAACATTAACTACAATTAACTACAACCACAAAATTATACTTAATTATCCGGTGTTGTCTGAAACTGGTTTGTTTAAATCATGAGTGTCTGAAACACATGTTTGCAATGTATAGGTTATTTCCATGGTAAGCCTTTCTATCTAAGCTGTGGGATCTTGGCTCACTTTGCTCACTCTACCTTATCTGCACACACACAGGTGACACTCCAGCCTATCTTTTGTACACAAACACTGTCACGTGTCACTGCCAATTCTGGCCTTTCTGAGCACTGTTCACGTGGAGGACAGCCATCAGCCTCCTCCCTGTACTGAGCAATGCTCTGCAACAGAAAATGAATGAATCACTTTCTTTTTCATTCACAGGCTCGAGCCCTTTTGTTGCTCTTTTTCTGGCAACTGTAACTTGGAATATAACTGTGAGGCGCAGCATCAGAGACAAATATACCTCCTCAGTGTTGAAGAACAGGATGACAGTGTATTGTGCAACTGTTTAACTCCAAAGTGTAAATAGCTTGTGTGAAAAATGCAGCTTGAAGAGAATGACAGTGACACACAATCAGTCAGCTGGGGAAAAAAACTAAATACCCAAGGCCTGAAACACCAACGTCTGTTTGTACTCTACTCATCAAGAAAAGCAGTGTCTTATTTTAGCTGTGTACAGTTCATTTAATTTTTTGCAGAAGATGTTTCTCTTCTTTCTTTTTGTGTGAGGAAATACTAAAGTACACTTATAAGGGATGGAAAACGCTTGGAAAACTACATTTGTATCGTCTTTGAGGAAATGCAGACATATTATTCTACAGTCTTCATATTAATAGCTCTAACTCAATTTACTCTTCAATTTTCCTGTTCACAAATGCCCTTAAATCACATCACTAATTAAAGCCCCTTTCATATTAAACACATATTTACTTTCTACAATGCTACTTAAATTGTGCTTTTCACTTACTCTATCTAATGTAATTAAATCATGGAAGACAGAGGCACAGTACAAATGTGAAGTCGAGTTGGCATATTAAACGTTCTGTTTTATATGGGTGTGGCCATTACGAAGCAGATCGATGGACAGAGGGACCACATACATTAGATGGCTGCTTAGTGTCCCTATTGTGGCTAAATGTCAACGACGCACTTCAACGTGCCCTACAGGCGCAAATAAAAGCTGCTTGGCGCGTGTTGGCGAACACTAATTTGATTAATGATTAGCCGTCAGTCGGTCTCTGCAGCGTGATGTCAGAGGAAAATTCTGTGTACAGATTTTGCACTTTAAAGGCCATATGACTGTTTTTCTTACCACACAACGAACGTATCATTATAGATCATCTAAGCATTTGACATATTAGAAAACTAAATATCGGTCTGTTTTCCTGCATTCCTGATGTAAACAAACTGCATCAGAACATTAGATTAACAAGTAACTCGTTGTGAGTAAGACCGATTATTATTTTAATATTATTTATTTTTCCCATTAAAATTGATAAATGTCAGTAATAGTGAAATGTCACATACACGGTCGTATAAGCAAGTCCAAGCACTTGTGATTTTAACAGACTTTTGAAATAGTCAGTGATCGGTCAGAGCTTCAGCCACTAAACTCCGTCATCCGCACTGCACTCGGGCTGCGTTAGATTTACCCAAACAACAGGACCCGGCTCTGAGTCAGCCATAACCCCTGTGCCAGACCCACCTCAATTAGTAAAACAGAATAAATTAATCTTAAACGGGTGTTTTTGTTGTCTTTGTTTGCTCCAACTTGATAAGCAAACCATGGCATCCTCGTGCGTAAAGCGCACTGATGCGCACAGTTGGAGGGATGCGACAGTTACCAATCAAATCTTCATTCATTTCCACGTGGCAAAATACGACAAATGTGCAAAAGAATGGAACAAATATGGGTTTGTAAGTATCGCACTCGGTACAATATTCCACTTTAAAATTCAACCTACCCTCACGGGGTGCTGCTGGATCCCACGCAGACCACATCTGAACAGAGAAAAAGGGGGTCCAACAGACGATATAAGCCACGACGATCACAAAAGTCATTTTCACTGTAGTTATCTTCGCCTTGGAGATGAGCTTAACGCTGCTCACGCGGGCCAGTGTGTTGCATTTGGAGGTTTTGGGCGTCAGGCTTATACACTGCTCGCGCCTAGTTTTCAGTTTAAAGTTTTGCCATATTTTGAAGCTTATCAACCCGTAGCAAATGCTCAGTGTCGCCACTGGAATGATATATATAGTAAGACTGATCCATGTGATGTAAGCTTTGGCTCCCCAAGGCTTCACGAAGTCACCCCAGCAGTCATACACTCTTGATCCGGCCGAGCCAACCTCGATCAGGGAGAAAATGAACATCTGCGGGATGCTGAAGACCAGGCTCAGGACCCAGGAACATATGACATAGAAACGGTCTTTTCTCCTGTGCAACGAACGAAGAGGCTGACAAATTGCCAAACACCTGTCGACAGACATCAATACTAACATGTACGTGGAGGCAAACATTCCGACGACCTGTAGGTATTTCACCAACCTGCACAAAATGTCTGGTCCATAGAACCGAAATGTAATGTCCCAGATAAGTTGAGGGAGAACTTGAAATATCGCCACAACTAGATCGGCGATGCTCAGGTGCTTCATGAAGTAATACATGCGAGACTGACTGTGCTTGGTGGTGTGGATGGCCAGCAGGACGCACAGGTTCCCCGTCAGCGCCAGAAACAGCACCAGTGCGAGAACGGCCACCTCCACCTTCGCCACTTCTTCATTCCGCTTAAGAGGGTTTGTCTGATTCAACCAACCGGTGCCGTTAACGACACTTGAGTTCCGCCAGGATTCGTTAAATTGCCAAAAGTCACTTTCATTTGAAATACTCTCCATTGCCGCAGTCGTGTCCTCTGCAGATGCGTCAGGTTTGTGCAGTCATGCAATCGCTGAAACAGTCACAGGGTCTTAAGTGAAAAAGTCTTCCTTGTGTCCTCACAGGTGTCAAGACGAAGGGTGAGGTATGATGAGTCTCAGAACATGTTACTTAAGTGAACAAGGATTTCTTGAACATCAATCTCCCAAGCTTTCTAAAAACTGAAGACGCTTGAAAATATTTCCACCTGTAATATGAAATATGTGACAAAATGTGCCAAAGAAAGTAGAGTTAAGATGCAGAAATCTACAATGTGGACTTTCAAAACAGTAAAACTATGGTCTAAAATGAGTAGTACACCTGGGCAAATTCTCCAAAACCAGAATCCGAGGAATTAGCAGGGTCGAGACAAAAAAATCTGTATATTTACTTTAAAAATCTAAATGAAACTCCAAAAATGTAAATATTGCGAGAAAAAATGCAGCAGAAATTGAAAGCTCCAACATCATCACTGGTAAGAACGGGAATGGCCAGCTCTACAGCACTCAAGCCCCTGTTATATCTGTCCCCGGTTCAGTGAGAACAGGAAACAGTCTTACCCATCACCGCCACAAGGGAGCGATGTGAGCCATTCATTAGTACCCACCCAGTCATGTTCTGCAGCTCGGAGCCACAACCCTCTTCAGACCACGAACCCCCCCATATGCTTAGTGTTCGATAAGTAAACAGCTATTTAATAAACAAATGCTCATTCATAACCTCCCACTGAGAGGCAATACCCAGAGCTAAATATTTAAGGGAAATATCATTATTGAAAATATTTTGTGAGGGAAGTGCTTGATGCAAACATGGTTTCTCTTTCATTGGATTAAATGAGAACAAAAAAGACTAAGAAGATTTGCTAACCGTTATACTAAACCAGGATTTCAAATTAAATTGGTTTAACAGTGTGACGTCATCAAGGCAACACCATCTGATCCGATTATAAATGGGAGGATGAGTTTGTTGTTAGTTAACATATTTGATCCATAAGCTTTTTCAGGAGAGGCACTAACACCAGAGAAAGCTCTGCACACATGTGTTATGTTCTCACGCTGCTGTCAACATGTGTTTCTTATTGTCCATATCAGAAGACATCGTAGACTACGTGACTCGGTTGCTTTAAGCTTTGGGGAAACCTTGATGATGTACCGAGGATTCAGTTCAAAATAGTTATTATATTGGATTGATGGTCATCGGGTTATTGTAAAAAAAAAAAAAAAAAAAAGTGACAATGTAACAATTACCTGTTATAGACATGGGGAAAAAACAAACATACGCTGTTAAATTCTAATGGCCATGTTGAGCAACGCCCATGTTAATGTCCATGTGCTACATTCCAGCGATTCCCCTCTGAACACATATTTCTTCCTTCTTCCCATAAGTGTTACCATGCTGCATTGGATTTAAGGGACTAAAATGAAGGTGATTATCATTTATCATTAATATTAGTACTTAATTGATGATTTACCATAATTACTCAAGAATTTGAACAATATGAAAACCAAGATACATGAAAGTAGAACGCATAATGTAGAAATGTATTTTGTAAATTAATTAAACTTGACAGATGAATGAGTTTGTTACAGGAAATAAGAGTATAACAAAAACTACAGAGGTAGGATTTGTATTCATTTATATTTAAAATATGAATTGCCTGTCATTCGGCTTCCTAAATTTAAAAATCTTGTGGTAGAGAAATAATATACAGCATACTGTAAGATATGTAAACCAAACACTTTGTAGATCATGGCCATTAATAAGTACAAAAGTCAAACACATCTTTTAACACAAGAAAATGCTGGATTATTTGATTTATTAAACACAGTGACACCAATACAAACAGTCAGAAGTACTGAAAAGTGAGATTTGTCTGCTACTGTGCAGCTCTTTCAATTTCCAGCAGCTGCCAACCCTGCGGGAAAAGGCCTCTGGTCCTTCTCTATACCCACGCCAGAGAGTTGCTCCCCCTTTTTGTGGCTTTGGGTTTTGGAAAAATTGCAGATCTACTGGAATTTAAAAGCAGTGACATAAAAACTGAAGATTTAGCGCTGACTGGAAATGAAATAGACAAGAAAAAAGAATTAAATCCAACACTGTGACTTGTGAATTGGGATGGAAAACATTTAATGACCTCACTTCCTCACCTGTATTTTTGGTGAGCCAAATGAAATGAGCCAGCATGTGAGGAATGAATCTGGATATAGTATGAAAACAACAATAACAACAAAATAACAAGTGCAATCACATCAATGAAACAAAGTCAGCACTGAAAATTGGAAAGTTTGTTTGAGACAGAACATTGCTACCGCTCAGCGGTAAATACATATTTGATTGATGAGTCCATTTTGTGGAAGTCGTAGATGTGGAATAAAGTGATGTGCTTTCCATGGTTTCATGACCAAAAGAAGAAAAGAGACAATCAGTGCTGCAAAGCTTTAATGGGGCTTTGTCAGAGAAGGTTCACTGGGACCATTTGATTATATGGTAAGACTGAAGTCAAGCCATCGTTGTGTTTGGAGTTTGGACTTCCTAAGTTAGTGTGTAGTGCGTATATGATGGAAGATGTACACAATGTGCAAGATGTTATTGTCTGCAGTCCTAGACTAAATGTCATAACAAGTTGGCGTGGTCTGTCCCATTTCAAGGATTCCTTAATGTAGCCGAGAAATACTGTACAGTCTGACTTTGGAGCGCACAACCTGTGCAATGTTTACTTTGCAGCCCCTAAGTATCCCACAATACACGGTATGCCACTACATTAATTAATGGAATACGTGATGTTCTCCATCAACTCGCAAAGTCCACAATTATTAGGTGACCATTAGCAAGTATTCAAGCTCAGGTGGTGAGTCACTGGTAAATACATACAGTAACAAAATCATGGAAAACCGACAGCAAGATGTGAATAATGGAGGCAGAGCATTTGCTATTGTTGAAAGCCTTGATATGTTGTTAATCTGGGTCCTCACTGAAGAAAATATATTGGTATTTATGATTAATCTGGTACACAATTTGCCAATTTCCATCATTACAAATCTGTCTGTTTTTAAGGGCAAATTCCTGGTGATAGACCTAAAAGTGCGTGATTTTAGGAGTGGATGAGGAACACCTGAACACTCAGTATTAATCTCTGTGGGGATCACGTTAGAGTCTCTCATTTGGGGAGGAGGAGCCTCTGAAACCGGACACACGTATAGTGTCAGATTAGGGTGCGATTTACAAATCTAATAATGGGGTCATCAAAAAAGTTACAAAGTCCAAATGAAGGGCTGCTGATGGATGTAACTCGCATGTGAGGCATTGAGAATTCAGGTGAACGGGTAAACAGCATGAGGTCTGACTTGAAGTTTTCCGATGAGCTATTTTATAATTCAATAATTTTTCATAAATACACTACATGTATTATAATTTATAAAAAAAAAAGATCTTCCATTATCTTATTTTCTCATTGCACAGCTACTGTCTTCCTCTGTTGCTCTGCATCCAGTGCAGCTTGTTCTAAGTAGAGCTTTTATCCAATCAGATTTCACCTCTGTGTCTCTAGGTAAGAAGAGAGGCCCGAGGCCTGCAGACTCACAAGTGAATTCATGTGCAGTTTAAGTGAATGGGGACGATACTGTTGATTGTCATCGTGTTCAACCAATCAGATCTTTAGTTTGACATGTTGGGCGTATTCTTTGACGTGTCAGAGCCTGCTAGCTGGCCTAGCCATACGTGATTGGTCAGTGGGCTAGCGTGACATGTTGGGTGGTGACAATCCCAATATCTGCTGCCTCTGTTGAGTGGACATTTTCAGCCCTCAAACGCATTAAAACGTATTCAAGAAATACAACTGGGGAGGCTCGACTGTCTTCACTGGCGTCCATGAATCGAGAAGGACTTCTTACTGGAACTAAAACGCACGGATGTACTGAACAACCGTGAGATTAAACTCTTTGTTAACAAAGAAAGGAGGATGGACTTCGTCTTTAAGTGACAGCTAGGGTAAATTAACTGCATCTGCAGTAGCTTATGCTTGTTTATATATTATTATTTGTACAACTTGTTTTTATGAAGATGAATTTTTGTTTGGTTTTATATGTGATAGGAACCATTGTTACGTCCAATGTTGCGCTGGGGACATATTTAGCCGGTGCCAGTGTTGCCAACTTGGCGACTTTCTCGCTGGTGTTTTGACTCTGACGTGAAAGCACGTACCGTTCTACACTGTCGTGAACGAGCAGCGGGAGCTGCCGTGAGCCGCCCCAAAGCACTCACAGGCGGACTCTTTCGCGTGCAGCAGTCCCAGCTGCAGTCAAAGAAGAGAGGAGACGCACTCTCAGCGTATTCATATATCTGCACTATGCAGTTAGTGCATTTATAGGTATTGAGCTTCATTTTTACACGAAACAAATAATAACCGTAGCTTGTGTTTCAGCTGCAGGACAGCAGTGAAGGCCCAGGTATAAAATGCACGGCCCGCCACTGAGTAGACTTGAATGCCAAAGTAGAGGGGAGTATGGTAGAGAGCTTCTTTTTGCCATGATGAGAACAAATTCAGATGACATGGCTGAAAGAAGTCCAGGTTCTTTGTGGTGAGTGTAAGCTGTCATGGAAATAAGAGTGAAAGTAAGAAAGATTACACATGGAAAAAATGAAAAGAATGACGCTCTAGGTTTGATATTAAAGACATTGCCTGAGAAAACCTTCAAAAATATTGAAGGGGATTAATATAATGTCAGGCCCAGCTCAGAGTGATGAGGCAGAAGATGGAAAATTGAGTCTGCAGACATGTAATTTTGTAATTCAATATGACTCATCATACATAGCACATATGCTCTGAATTTCAAACTTAGCACCTTTAAAATACAAAAGACATGATGGAAAACTTCCTCTTCGTCGCAACCAATGCCAACAAGGCATACGTCCCAGTTTAGGAAAAGCTATTATGCGTTGACGGATGTTGGTTGTGTATCCAGTCATCCAGCTGATACAGCATTGGGACAGCTGCTGTGAAAACGATATTAGGTGTTAAATGAATTAATAGTGTTGGACATTGCACGGACAGTAGCAATAGCAACACACTTATTTTAAACACTGACAATGTGCATTACAACATGCACTATTATAATAATAAATTAACATTTTCCCTTTCTTCTATTTTCTTCCCCCCCCCCCCACACACACACACACACACACACACACACACACACACACACACACACACACACACACACACACACACACACACACACACACACACACACACACACACACACACACACACACACACACACACACACACACACACACACACACACACACACACACACACACACACACACACACACACACACACACACACACACCCCTGGCGGATTCCAGTTGCTCAGCAGTTCTCTATGCTATTCCCACAGGTATTGGGCTTTGAGTTGACAGATCTAATTAGAGACAAAGTTCAGGCCCAAGCCCCTGATGAAGTAAGATACAAAGGATTTGCGCGCTAATACTTTCGGCTCCTGCTGCTTATGTAATCACTCAGTACATAAGGTTCTCAGTCGACCATTTTCCTCTGGGTGGTATTGTGTCATGAGGCGCATGTAAAAAGTAGACCAGCACAGTTAGGGTGCAAAGGGATGCCGTCGCTCCTGGCTCAGTGGGTGCATGATATATTCTGCATGCTAATGTCACTTAAAGCACTACGTTGAGCCATTGGCCTCCTGGAGGAAAGGGTGTTGGAGATTTGTGAGATTATAGCCACATGTTTCAGAGGCTTGTAAGATTGAAGCCAGTGTAAACAAGCGAAATTAAGTCATACATCACACCAGCTCGAGACATATCTCACTCAAGCATGGAGTTGTAACTTTCAAACTTGTTAAACAATATTGCATGCCATGATCTTCAGGTGGGGCTCACTTCTGAGAGAATGCCCTGCTTCATTACAGGAGCTTCCGGAGATTCTGTTTGGGCTTTCTTTTTTTAAGTCAGGATCTAAGACATCTGCTTCCAAAACAATAACAGGATAAGGCTTATGTGGTGCATCTGGAAAAGTTGTTTATAAGTGGGTTTTCCCACTCTGAATGGCATTTACAGGAAGTAGCAGTGGATCTTAAATGGACATAAAGCAAACAACTCAACAATACCCCTTAACTAATGCCCTTTTTATGTTTGAGGGACAGAACACATTGTTTGAGCCAGTGTGCCAACCAATACATCATATTTGGCTTGATTGCTGTAAAAAAAAGAAGAAGAAAAGAAACGGATAATAAACGGATGGCTGCAGATGACTCATGCCACAAAGGGGAGAAGATTGAAAACTTGGTAGAACATAGTGATTAGATGTTTTTATTATTGTGAACCGCTTTTTATTACAAGCTGCGGTGATTTCAGGCAAACGTAACTGGGTTTTCCACATTCACAATTTCTTTAGTTTATAAAAGCAACAACATTGGGCTTATCATTTGTTATGAACAGTAAACTATATTTCTCTTCCTGTCGTCTTTATTGGTGTGATAAATCAGTGCTGTCTTATGAATAACACTTCTCCATCATACTCTCCTTTCTATTGAACACAACATGCTGTGCTGATTACTGTAGCTATGGTGTGATGTCTAATGCACAGTTGGTGACTTGATAAGTCAACAAGTTGTAGAGATATGATTCTATGACACAACTGCAGAGGTTGTTTGAACCTTAAGTACTTATTTTAGGCCATGCAAGCAGCGTGGCTCTGGAAGGGTTGAAATGTAGGTCTGTCTGTTGCTCGGTTTGGTCCACCATGGTGCACAGTGAAATATTTAAAAAAAATACTAATTAATTTATCCAGTCTGTGACTATTCTGCATCATATTCTGCAACAATTTGATGTTTCACATATCATGGTACATTTCTTTTACTTTTCCTCCTCAGAAATGGGCAAGCATTTGGTGCAATGTCAATCCAGTGCAACAAGTAAGGTTCACTAAAGACAGAAACATGTACAGAACACAACCATTTCTACTGTGACCTTGAAACAAATGGTAATCCAAAGACATGTGATATTGGCTAAGAGGCAGCAGTTTGTTGAATAGTTTGAGATGCACCAAAGCCAAGGACATCATCGTAAAAGCAGTGAACACAGAGACTCAGTGCGACATTAAGCTCTCTTATTGGTGTATGGAGCCTAAAAGCATTCTGACCTCACAAATGCACCTGCCACGCTATCAGTAAACATGCTTGCCTCACAAATCGTGCACTGAGGTGCTTGCAGCTTTTACTGCATGTATACCGTGTGCTGAAGCAGCTAGCATGCACTAAGCAAACAAAACAAGTACTGGAAAGAGATGTGAAACTGCTTCATCTGGTTCATACATCTTTGACCAAAAGATATTTATTAAAATATTAAATTAAAAAGCACAATGTAACATTGAGAGGCAAGTGAGAAAAAAAATCTATTGATCCATTTATAAAGTCGGTCTAAATTATTATCTACATACAGTGTTTGTGACTTAAGAAAAGATGAAGAAAAAAAGTTTTGCCAGGATATTATTTCCAAGTTACTTCTGTGAAAAGAGGTGAAAAATAGAAACGTGTACTCAGTAGAGTGTGGCTCTCCACCAGGTTTGTCTGCAACAACCACTGCTGTAAGGTTTGATTTAATGAACACAATCCACAATTGGCTGATCTACTACAAGTGTATCAGACATGTCTTTCACTTGAACAGACACACTCTCATTTTAATCAATGCAGATGTCTGCACCAGCTCTGTACAGGATCACATCTCAGCTCTGTATCACAGGCGTAACTGTGACTTGAAGCATTTATTTAGGCTTTGAATCTAAAAAAGGCACAGAATAACTGAGTCTCTGGCCGCAGCACAGCGCATGTTAGCCGATAGCCAAACACACCACCCAAACAAAAAAATTGGGCAAACTGTTTTCCCCACTGTGTCTCTGGCCGCAGAGTACTTATTTGCTCTCTACGGTTGTATTACATGTTTTATTTATGCTGAAGTTCTGAAATCCGGCCTTTGCAACATATTTGTGCAACTAAGACAATAATTTGACTTACAAAGAATTCACCTGCTGTGGATTCATAATGGCAGAAAAAAAATAGCCTGGATGAGCAAATCTTAGGTGAATATATGATTGAAACACTAGCTACTTGAATTTCTGTGTGAAGGACTTGAAAAACTGGTTTTATATCATCTGTTTGCAACATTAAAAGGCCTTAGAAATGGACCAAGTGTTACTTTTAAAGTAATCATTCCACCTCAGACGCAGAATGATAAGGGACACTCGCTCATTGGACTTTGAATTTTATCACGACAAGCAGACATGGCACACAGCTGTGCGTGAGGGAGGACAATCTGAGCTCTTTGAAATACCAGTAGCTCGGCTCCTCTCGGACCATTAACTCCAAATACACCTGTTAGCTGCTGGCCATTGGACTGTTTGTTATGTGTGTGTGTGTGTGTGTTGCCATGGGCATGAGCTCTGGGGTTTTTGAGTCTATGGTACTATTACGTGCACCTGAAAAACTGCCTCCCTGACTCTAATATCTGTCCAGCAGCACGCCTGTGGCTCTCATTCAAATTGTAATTCATGTCAGATTAATTCTGCCACCAGACACAATGTCACAGTGACTTCAAAAACCACTTAGAAAGCAGTAAAGCCGACATGCTCATGTCTTGAGAATGTGCTTGTGCATTTCTAAGTGAAGTGTTGGATCCGAGCTACTTCCTCCACCAATGGTACATCTAAAATGTTCAAGCTCATGCATATCTTCAATAAAAATGTAGACCCATCTCTTCTTACAGAAAGAACATTTCAATTACAGTTTGAACAACAATGAAATACAGTTATAAATGTATAATACAGCCACCTGATGAAACCCCATTGCCCGTGCATCTACAGGGTCAGCTGTGGTCTGTGTTAAGCCTTTGTGTCCTGATTAGTTTAACTTTTGAAAATGATTATGTAATGCGGCGAAGATCTTAAAATACATTTTCAAATGTACAACTTAATTGCAATCTTTCTACTAATATTCTGTAATGCTTCAGAATAGATTATGCCCCGCAGCATACAGCGCAATTCTTCCCAATTTACAGTCACTGTTGTGTAATGAAAAATATTGGAATATTAGAATAGGTACCAGGAAGTTAAATATTGAATACAGTATAAACGCTCTTTAAATTCACAGAATATTATTCCCTAACTTTACATCCTGTTCCCTTGTCACTATAGGTATGTATGGGTACACACTGCACTGGTACACTATTAGTAAATTGGAAAGAATGATGCTTTGCGTTGTTTGACATCACTTACTCCCCTATGTGCCCTTGTTTCATTGCAGCTCAGAGTCTTTACTGTGTTTTCCTGTCATACTGTCTGTTCTCTGTGTTTCACTGAGGGCAAAGCTTTGCACAAGATCAATGAGTAATGAAAAGTCCACAAGCCACTGGACTAATTCATGCAGTGTAAAATGTCACAAACATTCAGGAAGTGCCCTGTCGTAGAGTTGCTATGTGAAAACCTTATTTTTGTAAATTAAAAAAAAACTTGTAATGCACAGCAGGATTTATGTTTTGTTTTTGTAATGTTAATGTTCTGAGGAGTGTTACACAGACACTGGTATTGGAAATAGGCAGTATTTATATTATACATTGTTGTAGTCTGATTCTTTAAATCATTTTCTACATAAGAAGAGAGTTCATATTTATTTGACTGCTTCTATTAATTGATGAAAAATAGAAAACAGGATGCGATATGAGGATCGCAATTTAGTCAAATCTTGAAGCCAGTGATTCAAACCTTTACATGCCCTACATTAAGATATATATATATATTTTTTTTTTACAGGCTTATGTTCAGAGCAATAGGATGAAATAAAGTTAGAAAACTAATATCAATTGAAACAGACTGGTCTGATTGAAATATGAAATGGTGAAAGGTGATTTCGCACCATTGTCATCTCTGATTTAGAGTCAAGCTTGTGAAGCTAGTATGCACTATCAACAGTTGGTCATTTCGAGAGTCATTTCCTGAAATGAGTTCACACACCCACAGAGAAATAGCGCCATTGTTTTGCATAAATGGACTCTTAGACTCTTCTATAACAGACATATCTTTCACTGCCTGAAGGGTCAGAAACAAATCAACATCATCCTAAAACAGTTTCCTGTGCAGTACGCATCACTGCTCAGGAATGTTATGGCTTTTCATTACAAAAAAATATCTGTGGGCTTCGTTGCCCATTGTTGTTGACTCATGTGGTGTTTATAGTATAATAAACCATACAAAATTCATATAATGAAATGAATATAAAAAATAATTAGCACCAAAATAAATGCTTCCACAGGTTTAGCCGTCTGACTTTGTAGAAGAATTATTTGTTAAATGAGTTTCGGAGGTAAATACTGTAACAACTACACAGCATTAATTGATTTTGACCACTTGAGGCAGTGGAACAAGCTGTTAACACAACATCGAAATGAAGTAATTATGCACTGATTTACACATTCAATAACTACGGAGCAATCATCAATCATTTGGAGTTGTGTTTCTGGCTACCTGTTCAACATTGTCTCTCCTTTTAGCTCTAGTTTGGTCTCCATCAATTTCTGAGAAAAATATCTGACTGTTTCGCCGCTAAATGCTCCATTGTTCAGCAGTCGCTTTGGCTGCAATTTGGATCATAAACCAAAACAATGAGCTAAAAGATGCTAACAAAGTAGAGAGCAACTGCAGAGTTGGGTAATCATTCTCAATGGTTTCGTCAATATTAGCGACCCCTTTCACTTTGCACATGATGATCCATTGTAGATCTAAAAAATTTGATAAGCGCAGCTTTAACGTGGACATTTGTTTACATAGGTATAAAGACATAAAGCGTCCGATCCTTTCTCAAACAGTATTAAAATGGATGCCTGACAGCGGTCTCTTTGTATAGGGCAGGAACAATCACCAATGTGCCAGATAAGGGACGAGAAGGTTTATAGTGCTGTACATGTTGCTGTACTGTATACTGTATTGCACTATTCAAAGAGGTCGCAATCAAATATTTTCACAAATTATCTGGCAAAACTCCTCAAAATACAGCAGACTATTGATTTGAGATTTAGCAGGTAATAAGAGGGTTGTATTCAATTTATGTTGATGGTTATGTAAAAGTGTCACAAAGAGTGTGTGTAGTACTGCACATACTATTCATCCAGGTTTCCAATTTAATGCTTCAACTGTTAGTCTGAGTATAACGGAGTTATTGTTAGACAGCAGGTGACAATCATGAAAGTGAACTTCTGCTCATGATCTTGCCTAACACGAAAGAGCAGTGATAAATAATCCCATTTAGTTGAAACAAAAAATAAGCCTCTTAATGGGGTGATAGAGGACTGACTAATAGGCTCAATGTCACTTGTTAAGAGGGATTATGCTCAGTCTGCATTAGCGTGGGGTTTTCTTTAAATCCAAATAACCAAGGGTCCAGTGTGCCTGTGATGGATTTCACATCATTCTATCCCGACCATTATCTTCTATTGCAGACGTGAAAATACAAAGTCTGAACTGCATGAGAGAAAAGTCAACCTGGATCATTACCATTTGTCAGTTTATTAATTGACGGATGTAAATGACATCATTACTTGGGTGAGGATAATTACTGTAGCAGACTCATCTGCTCATGGCGAACTGAGAACTACTTTAGAGCTGAATCCACCTCTCAGCTTGCTCTTGCATGTTCACTCTTTCAAAGATTTGGGGCCATTTTGCACTTTCTAACGTCAGCTTCATGAGATGGTGAAAAATGCTTTCTGCAACTGACTTGTAACAGAATGTTTTAATGAGACAAAAGGACTGACCAATCACATTATCTCGGATATTGAGTTTGGCCGGGGTTGCTGGAGTGTGAACTCCAATAGAGCAGAACAATGCAGCTAACGTTAGCTTATAATGGTGCTCTGAGAGCACCGAGGACGGGCTTCTGAACAGTGGTGGAATACTACACAGCGTGTTTCTATCCACCTGTTTTCATGCACATTTTCAATCTGTGCATAAAAAAACGAAGCAGAAATGCCAAAAATTCCCTCAAAAATTTGAAATAGTTTTTGTGAAAAAGTTGGTATATCGATAAAAACAAAATGTGGCAATGTGCAATGGAAACAGATTGGCTGGTTGAAATATGGCATACATGCAGCAACATGTCCAGTTTTCTAAATTGTTTGCTGATTTTCCCGTAATTCAATTAGTATTTGCGCTACATTTGAATGGAAACCAACCTAGTGGCTGTGCTAGGCTTTTTTAACATGTAAACCCTAAAAAAAACATAGTATGAAATAATCTAAAATAGTATGAAATAATCTAAAATAGTATGAAATAATCTAAAATAGTATGAAATAATCTAAAATAGTATGAAATAATCTAAAACAGTATGAAATAATCTAAAATAGTATGAAATAATCTTGGCCTATATATATATATATATATATATATATATATATTAAACTTAATAATAATCTGCGTAGGTTAAAAATGTAACAATTGTGACGATGGAGAGATGAAAAGAGGGATAGCACATAAAGCTACCACTGCTGCAATGCTATCATGCGTTTTCCAATTCCTATGAGACACGGTCCGTCCAAATTGGCACGACAAACTCATTTTGGAGGTCTGGCTCATGGACACATTCATGGTCTCTGTTGATTCAAGTTTGTAGGTTTTCTCATGCAGACTGATGGATTGTATCCTGCTTCTGGAACACAGAACAGTAACTGGATTTGATTTGATTTGTTAGATAATTTCCTGTCTTATCCACGCTAAGTATCATTAAAAAACGATGTCTGATCTCAGCTGCAGCCACAATGAACATACATCACTGGACTGACTATAATTATCGCCAATAATATGAGTCTAACTACTTCAAAAACAACACAAGCTGACTGTAGGAAATCAGAGATGGCAGTGAACACATTGGCCACGACAGAGAGTTCCATCACAGCATGACTCACTGACAAATGTTTCACAGTTTGATTGGAGCAGTGTTTTCCCATCTTAACCTTAAAGCATTTTAGGCCTCGTTTCATGCAGAGGTGCGATCTCAGCCGCTATCATCAGACGGTCTCCATCTTTTTCAACTAACTGTATTAGAGGAGAGGCCCAGGGGAAGCCACAAAGTAGATTTCTTCCTAATGATTTCATAAAACATCTTGATCTTTTATCCGATTTGTGGCTTGTTACTTAAATCAAGTCACTGTAGAAACGATGGAACTATGGCTCAAATAAGATTACACATTATTAAATTGTGTGATAATTAATTCCAGGAAAACTGTAATAATGTCTCTGAAATGCAACTTTCAGATATGTGGAAAAATGAATGATCATAATAAGACACAACATACAAATCAGAATCAGAAAGTGCATATGGCCAAGTACGTTACACATTGGTGTGTGACATCATTTAAAATAGAAAATATGATTGTAAACAAACAAACAAGAGTAAACAAGTATATTATAAAGTGTCGCGTGTATATTAAAAGAGAAAAGATGTGCAAGAGTAAGAAATTGTCCTGAGATGTATGTCCGAGTCAGTGGGGGTCCCGGGCTCTGACTGTCTTGGTTGTTTTGTATATATGTGTGTTGACATGCTGATTTGCTTAGAAATTGCCACCTGGGAATTGAAATACTTGTGGTCCTAATTTGTTCCACCAAGGTTAAGATACGATCTAGTGTGGAGAGCAGACGGCCAAACAAGTTGAAGACAACTGACAGCATCTGTAAAACATCCCCCGTAGACTCCAAACTCTGCTCTAAATTGACACTGTGAATAAAGTAAAAATGACTGCTGCACGGTTGTATGTGATGAACCCAAAGAAAATCAACCAATTGCATCCTATGCCGTTTAAAAATATGAAATAGAAGAGATAGATCAAATGTTTGCGATGGATCCTAATTGAAAGTATAGCACACCATCAGGAGGGTAGGGGCACACTGTCAGTCATTTTGAAGGAGACAGACTCAGATGCGGCAGACATTTATTTCCTCGTGTCTATTTTTATTTTACTCAAAATGCAAATTAACTATAACTTTCCAAAAATAAGTAATTATCAGTTTTTCTTTCTTTTCTTCAAATGACATTACATTACTTAACTAATAATGTTTTGAGAGGAAATAAGTTAACATTTTGCATGATGTTTGTTTTCTATCGTAGTTCCTCCTTGGGTTCCCCTGGCAGTAGTCCTTGTATGTTAAATATGTTGGTAAGATGAGGGTTAGTAAGTTTAAGTTTGCACAAACCACTCTCCTCTTACAATCCTGAATTGTTTGGGAAACTGTGTATCTGCTGACTCTCTTCTATCCACACAGAGTCTCTCAGTTCAGAGGCCCCTTGGAACAGATAGGGACAGACTCAGATTACAGAGTAGGAACAGACAATAAATTGTCCATCCAGAAATCCCACAACATGGCATTCCACTGCACCTTAACTGAAATGTTACAGCCAACCAACTCAAAGGCAGCTGCTGTAGCCTTAGTCTGAAGGAATTACAGCTTAGAAAGCAAATTGAGCTTGATGCAGGATATCAGCTTTAGGAAAGTAAAGGAATAACATATGCTCACAGATCCTCAGATAAATGAGGATGTCGTTCATACATTTTAATGAAGTTTGAAAGCAAATAATGCTTGATAAGCAGCAGAAGGCAATTCAACAGTAACTCTATATCTCACAACCTTGCATTATGTATGCACTGCAAAAGTTAAGTTGAGGCCGATGTAGCACAGAGAAAATGGTGGATAGGGAATATATTATCAGATATAAATAATAATAAATGTACACTCAGCACCATATGAAGAATGTTATATTCAGTTTAAAGCAGCTAGGGGTAGAATTTTGCAGCTATAAATGAAATCTGTCACCCTGAAGCATCTGTCACTGCAGGCAGTAGAGAATATTACATGTTAAAAGTGTCTTCCTTGGTCCTACAGCACGATATGGCACAGAGAGTGCAGTCAACAACACAATGTGGACAGTTGCAATATCGTAGCACGCAAGATTACTCTGTCGTTGCTCCCCAATGACAAGCCTCTTTAAGATAATAGATTTGACAACATGAACAGTGTGCTGTCTCCAAGGAACCATTTCATTCACAAGCCGTCGAAAAGATGACATGCAAAATGTTCTGAACATAGTAGCGCAGAGTAGACCGACCGAGGCTAGACCCCCCCCCCCCCCCCCCCTTCATATTATTTACAATCCCCTTGACAACAGAAAGTGCTGTGATCCGGCTCTATCAAAACCCATTTTATTCTCTCTCTATTTCATGCTCTGACAGAAATCGGTCAGGGACACGTCAGGGTGAAACACCCGAAGATTCATTGAAATTAATGAAATGCACAAGTTAATAAAATCAACTCAGGCAAAATGTCTAGTGCAGTCTAGAAAAACACAGAGCAGCTTATGTCCACTCTCTTACTCACGCCTGTTGGAAAACCTCTCACAAGCATTCGCACTTAATTTTCCGAATGTCAACGTTCTGTGGAGTTTTATTCACAGCCACTAAGAGATAGATCACTCCTGCACCCTGCTGAGCCTCCAAACGAATGGCAACAGTAAGAAACTAAATCGTTTGGTGGTTTATCGAACAGATGAGATGAAAGCAAACTAAATCTTCCCCTCTGGAAGGCCAGCTGTGTGTCTTGCTACAGCAAAGCTGCTTTTGTGGTGTCTTTGAAATGCAAGGACACCTCGGCATAGGATGCCTCACCTACAACAATGTGATCGACAGGGATTACGCTGTGGGAGTATATAAGAAAAACAAACTGATACAAAAGTATTAAGAAAGAACCTCATAAAAAACATCCAGTGGGGAACTTTCTCTCCTCTACAATGGTTTCTTTGACCTTAAACACAGACTGTAGCAAACCACATGCCTTCAAACACACGTCATGTTTTAAAATTCAAAGCTTATTCATCCTTACTGACATTATTGCAATATGAAAGATGAGTCACCACTGCAGAAACATAATTAAATGGCTTCAGTTTAAAGTAGCATGGTGGTTCTTTAGCCAAAACAGTAACAACACGGCTAGACATTCAGCTTTTACACAAGCGGTTAAATCTCCCCCATTCAGGTTCCAAACCTTCATTTCCAATGTAACTCATTGAAGAAGAGGAATAATGCCATTCTTAAATGCTATTGTTATGTTGCTCTCATTAGATGGTCGATAAAGTGACACATACCGATTGTTTCATGGTTTGAAACACACTGCTTCAAACTATTTTTAAGCAGGACAAATTACACACAGGAAATAGGACTACGCACGCCTGCAACAACGGTTAGTTCAGAATCAATACAAATAACTGAGTTGTTATTATGAGCAGCAGCATCCACCATGCCTGACAAATGTCAAGAGATAAAGTCAGCAGGAAAAAAGATCCAAGAAACAAAGACTCCTCACACTGTGTGGACTGTGAAGGGATCTTTGAGAGGTGGAAAACAAAAATAGCACAGTGTCCACTGGTTATCAGCACCAAGATACCGGCAATAATAGAAATAGATATGGAAAATGATTTAATTCATGAATATCAATTGATAGCTCATCCTACACACAAGGGGATGCTTTTTTGTGTTCATGAAATCTCGTTTTTATGTTTGTAACTGTGTAACCGTACACTGAGGAAACTTCAGGAGGCAAAGTGGACATTGGTTAAGTCAGTCAGTGAACTGAGAGACAAAAATGATCCAATGAAATTCACCTAAAAAGGCGTTCAGCACTGGAGGGCATGTATGGTTGGTCCGGTGTTTTCAATTTCCTGCTGTTTCCCCAATATTTATTTTCATTTAACCTCTATTTCTACTTAACCTTTGCATAACAGGCTCCGACAGCGAACAAAAGAATTGAAAACATGTTCATGTGAGAGCAGGAGAGAAAAGGAAAAAGATAAACTTAAATATATGAAAAAAACGTACATTAGCGAAGCGCTAGCAGAGGCGTGTTTGCTGAGAGACAGTTGAATGTATGCCAGGAGATGTCTCTGAAACAGAGACCCGCAAAGGCAGAGATAGAAATGAAATTGTCCAATTCCTCCGTCTTTTTTAAACTAATTACAGTCACTAGAACCAGAAGTGGCTGAGAGACATTTGCAGGCAGATGTTACAGCAAGTCTGTAATGATGTGGTGTGTTCTTTCGGGAGCATAAGGAGCATTCATGATAAACCTGACAAACATCAAGCCACTCAACTGCATCCTTACAGCTAAACCTGGTCGTTTGGAGTAAAACACAAACGCATGTTTGGTTTTTATATGAACAATCAATGAATGCATTTGCAGTACCATCAGGGCCAAAGTCCTGTGCTGATTTCATTTATTGACATACTATAAAGACATATTATTTCACAGAGCTTATATAATTCTGATGGCTGGAGAACTTAAATAAACAATATAATTGGGGGTGATTTTGTTTGACTGTGGGACATTTCTCTAGTTAACCTCCTTTGTAGATGTTTTCACTGTTGGTGAGATAAGACCTCAAGAATTTAACACGAGAGATGCTGCAGACTCACTTCACTTCCTTTTATGGCTCTCTGTACACCGTGTTCCAAGTTACTATCAAACCAACTTAAACAACCGGCGCCAATGACCAGGATGTGCTTTCACCTCGGACAATACAAATATAATTGAATTTCATTCCAGATATGAAGATAGATTTGAGGTTGCATGATGTTAATCCAGATTTTGTGCACATTTCCACGTGGTGGTACAGGGGGTGTATAATATTACTCCATACTAAACTGGAACAGCACAGACGTAGCAGAGATAGCAATGGAAGGCAGCTATTACATAAAGTGAGTTGAGCTTGATTTTGATTATTTTAATATCAACACTGCAAATTCAGAACAACCCATGTATTATTGCCTGTTGGATTGGGGTTGGTAGTCATCGTCTGTAAATGTTCTCCAGTGTTTGTTAAGCTTGTCTGTTTCATTATATTTCCAATGCCGATTGTGGTGTTCGTCTTTTATTCAAAAAGCATTTTTGTAACCCAGTTAAGAAAGATGCTACATGAATTAAGTTTATTATTATCATCATCTATTTTCTTTGGTTATTTCCCTTGCTCTCTGAAGGATAAAGTCTTCCTTTATGGGTTGAGAATGTTCTCAGACTTCTTAAGAGAGGACTCCAGTGCTTTAACATTGCCCCTATAACACTGTCAGACTCCGAATGGACAATTCAAAGCAAAAAAAGATCAATATCGATGCAGCAGAAGAGAAGAAGAGATAAAAAAGAAAAAATTTCCCACACACTTTTCTTCCAGACGTCTCAATGACCCACAATGCAACTCAACCACCAACAGTTTGATCCGAGATTTGGATGTCTTATGCAAGCAGCAGCTAATATTGCCTCGGGCCATTAGCCTGAAGCAAAGGTGAGGAGCCGGCAGCAGAGGTTTGGTAAGCTTACTTCTTTCTAACTCCACACCCCCAGATTCTTTCTATTTTCAAACTTGTATTCTTCACCCGCAACCGACGCTGACTCAAGTGACATCTCTTGAGATAATTTATCATATTCCTCATGGATCCCCTCTGGAGCCAAAAAAGGCTTTATGGGACTTACATATTTTCACATAAGCAGTAGTACTAGACCTGAAAGAAAACTGTGATATCAGTGGAGTTCCCCGTTAAGATAAATAAACCCTTAAAAACATGGCTAATGAAAAGATGCTTGGAGTGTGTTTTCACAGGACAGCAACGTCTCAATTAAGAGACATTACACCACTAATCTGAAAGCAGATAGGGTTTCATGTACTGGAAGATTCAATCAATGAGGGGATCTCATTTCAAAATGATTTATGATTATAAGGGGTACAAACTGATCAAGTTTCAGTGATTAAAAAAAACCTTGATGAAGCTCTTTGTCAGCTCTTATTAATTCCTCATCTGCCTCATTAGCCGATGTCATGCCTTCTTCTGCTGAAGTCTCTCAACATGATATTAAACATGGTAACAAGCGCTGATAGAGAGCAGCTGTCCTAGACGAAAATATGTAAAGTAAAGACAAATATATATACATATTCTTCAGGTAGAAGAATTGTTGCAACTTTTAATGTCATGCCATACTGCTTCAACACTCCAGGCATAAATACATCAAAGGGAGGTGATCTGTGTGGATACAATCTCTCCTTTTGCTTGCTTTTCTCTGCAGGGTGGTTCATGACACTTGAGTGCTGCTAGATGTTTGCGTTCACTTTTCTAGACAAAAAAAAGAGGTCTCTCAAGTCAATTCCCAGCCTGTTGCTGAGCAACCCATTCACGTCTCTCAAAGTCAAAGAAGCCATAAAGTAAAATATGGCTTTTTAATTCAAGTCATCAAACCTTGACTTCTCCCAGAGGAAAAATAAAAAAGAATGATCATAGAACTATTCAGCAGATACAGTACATTGCCTCCAAAACTATACCAGCAGAGCTCGGAGAAACAAAGTGTTATTAGCCAACGAAACACTGTGATGATGTCAATGTCATAACTCTATTTAACAAAGTTAATATCAGCTGGGTTATGTCATGTCACCGTGAGCACAGTTTTGGCATTCAGTGCCGTACCCAAATCCTAATAAATCACTGCTTTATCCTTGTGCTGAACTAACTGTTGTATATACTCATGTCTAATGCTAAATTAATCCCCGTTTAGGATAAGCAGAAAGGCAAAAGATCATTCAAGTTTATCAACAGGATCTCACTGAACATCTATGGAGCATTTTGTTTTTGTTTTATTATTTGATTATGCAGTGTTACTACACTGCATAATCACACTTTAGTATGAAGGATCCTCTCGTGTATTCATGACAATTTCTGTTTCAGAGGCTAAATACTTCAGTGTTAAAATAGCCATTTTGATGCAAAGCCCCCAAAATTCTCTGAACATGGCCTATTGATACAGGAAAACTAATTGGATCATCTGTTCAAATCCACACAAAGAAGCCAAATGTAAAGTAGATCTAAATGTTTGTTCCATGTCTACACTCTGTGGAGCACATGTATGTTTTCGCTGTGTATAGTTGAGAGTATGGCATCATGATATTTTATGCTAACAGACACTACTGAAATTCACCGTATCGTGGACATATTAATGTATTTGCTCAGCATTTTTATTTGAATCCAGCATCTGTCCGCCCACATTTAATCATTCAACGTGCATTGAAATTGCACCACCGATGTCATTCTCCTCTTACCGAGCGTATAATTAACTAAATTACCATGCACCCATCTGGTGAGGTAATGCAATGCATAGAATCAAGTTGCAAAGACTGTTTTATATCAAACTGTAAAGATAAAATTCAACTGATGAAAGGATCTTCAAAAAGCCAGATCTGTCAATAGGTGACCATGTCTAAACAGTTTAGGCTGAGATTACAAGGCTGTGCCTCAGATTCTCTAACCTGTATCTTAATGCAATGCACCATTTAGATGTCTTGCAAAGATGAACATACCATGAAGTGGAATTAAATCACAAATCACACTCAGAACAGAGTAACTTATTGAGCTTTGGCAAAAAGACAATAAAAGTACAGTTATGTATGAATGCCGCACAGATAGACGTTTATATAACTTCTATTTCAAAAAGCTACAAAAAACAAGCTTCTGATCTTTTCATCCTTTGCAGCTTGTGGCAAATGATAATTGCAGTTGCAAATAACTGCACTGAATGTACAGTTTATTATATTGAAGAATATGTCTGTCTGACAGAAACCATTTCATCCTGTAAATGACTGTAATTTAGTCTGTCAGTCTTTTTATTCTGTCAACGGCGACGTGTTGAATCATAAACTTAAGCCTGCTGGTGTTGTTCCAGACAAGAAAATGAGGGATTGAACAGGACTTGCGTCTCTCTCTATCAAACTGCTCACACTTATAGCAAACGCAAAAGCACTCTCAGGAGTGTTCCTACGGTC
This sequence comes from Leptoclinus maculatus, assembly GCA_032191485.1. Classification (NCBI taxonomy): domain Eukaryota; kingdom Metazoa; phylum Chordata; class Actinopteri; order Perciformes; family Stichaeidae; genus Leptoclinus; species Leptoclinus maculatus. The sequence goes on from JAVDOI010000006.1 coordinate 12,711,202, forward strand.
TTCCATTACTTCCCATCCTTTCATTAAACCTACAGATGGCAAAAACTAAAGCAGGTTTTACTCAAGTTAAGCGTGAACGTGTCCTGAATATAAATTACATTTTAATATTAAAAACAATCTTCAACATTTTTTGGGAAGTCCCCAAGGATGCTGGAAGCAGCCAAGAAGCACACTAAAGGTACTGTGGGTCCTTCCAAAATAATAAGATGTCACAAAATGGAATGTAAAAATATAAAAATACATGAGAAAACAGGAATGTAAACAAATCAATTCACTCTTCTAAATAAGCCTGCTAGTGTTCATTATGGACACATACGGTCTGGGGACATTTAGTTAGAGGTTGGCTCATCTCTATAAACTCCATGAAGTCCATTATGATCTCTCCGGTGCTGCTGATTATTCATCAGACCAGGTAGTTAGTTGCATTAATTTGGCATGGGGTCTTAATCGTTTTCTTTTTGATTGCAAAGGAAGAAAACAAGCACAGCTCTGTAGTTGGGAACTACTGCTTTAATCTAACCACACAAATTAAATCATATTTCATACTAAACTAAATTATTATTATTCAACCGAAGTTCAATGAGTTTGAAAAAAACAAAGAGAAGACAGTCAGGCCCTCATCTTGACCGGATTACATCTATCTACAAAGTGAAGGCTGGATTTAAAAAGTGATACTGCAGCACTAATGTAATCAGCAACCTGAAAATTAATCTCTAAATGGAAAAATTCCTTTCATTTCGCAGCCTGGATCTTGTTATTTTGCAGTTTAGGTCATCATTCCTATCTATTATGGAAACATCATAGTCATCACAAATATAATTGCTGGGGTCTGAGGACATGGCCACAACGTTACAATAGAGTCCAATACAGCTAGAAGTTCATGTTGTAAGACAATAAGACACATTTTAACCAGATCAGCTTATGGCCATTGTTACAGGACAAACCCATGTCCATGTACCTGTACAATGCTTTGCAAAGCACGTTGTAGCACTATAAACAGTACACATCCAAGACAGTGGTTCTATACTAGGCTCAGCTCAAAGCTAATTATGAATCAATTACAAAATTACAATAGAACTGAGATTTCAAGTATTTCCTAAAGGGTGCTGCAAAAGTATAATTCTTAACTGCCAACATAGTCTGTTGTCTCTCGCTATGTAATAAAAGGATGATATTGATCAACTGTCAGTTATTGAAGCAATACACGAGTGAGTTTACATGGAGATGGTTCCGTTTCATGGTTTAGTCAAATGAAAAACTCCACCCGCTGAATAGTTATGAGATGTGGCTAAAAGCTTCAGAGACCCAAAGTAAGTGGCCCTTGTGTTGAGTTGACCAAAATTAAAAACATTTCTAAAGCAAAACTGTCATTACAAGCGCGGTGTGTTTGCTTTTGCATTGTTTCACAAAACTTGGCAGCCAAATGAATCTATCAAAGCACGAACAGAGATGTTTTTGAGCTGCAGATGTGAAAATTTGACAGATGTACAAAAAAGTAAGTAGTAAGTAAAAGTAAGTGCATTGATGCTGTGCATTGATAGAAGTGCTACTTCGTAAGGAAAAGACAAAATAGACTCCAAACTACAGAACAGCTGTGTTATGGGTCTGCTTTGTTGTCATGGTTTAATTCTAAAACTTAAATACCGTCAAAGGATTGCCTTTTTGTGGGATAATTTACAAGTCCCCAAGGGTTTCATTCATTTGTGTCATGTCTTATTGTTTTGTGCAACAAAATGAATCAAAATATAAACTACAATCCACTGCTATGACAGAAGCTTTTCATTTAATTGTTATTCCTATAATTACAGACTATAATAACTAAATGAAAATGAAGCAGACTACAAAAATGTGTCTCTTTAGTGTGCTGCCGTTTTTCCTGAAATACATTTTAATAAAAAGTCAACGGTCAAATGGAACCTCTCCTCCACCAGAAAGACATCCAACCCTATTTCCCTATTAGTGTGGGCACCCCTTCAAGCTTGCCTCAGGCTAATTAGTCACTCTATTGGCAACTGTTTAAAGGGGGAGCAAAATGATTTCAACCACAAGAGGGTTGTTAACATTTCTGCTATTTCGTCCCCGAGGCTGCGCTTAATGCGAGCCGTTGTCAGGGGCAGGAGTAGTTCACGCAGAACACTCGGTCCTGAGGGTGAATCTTGTAGGTCTGCAACTCTGACTTCTGATTTATCACCATGACATTCACATTTGACATCCTTTCTTAGGAGGTTTGGACAGTTTGTCACGGCTGTACGGGGCATTTGGAATATGAGAAAATGTTAGGACCAGGGTGAAAGGGCCGTCAATGAATTATGAGATCTAAATTCTGTTTCACCTTGAGTTAGACAGATGATACATATCCCCTTCAACAACCACCCGGACACAGACAAATAAGGTGACTGGGATTTCTATTGAAAGAGTGCAGTCCCTGTGGTTGTGGTGCGTGTATGGAATCAGTGATATCATTGCCTGCTTCACTGCATCCCAAATCAAGGCAAGGATCAGGAAGCACTCAAACCTCTCCTGTAGTTTCAGGCAGAAGCCTCTGCTAATTAAACCAGAATCATTGTATAGTAAAAAATAAGTAAGGATGCATAAGCATGTCACGTTGTTATGAGTTCAGCCACGTCTGTCAGTGTGTCCCTGCTCTGTCTGAGGGGAGGGACAACAGAGTCAGAAGCACCATGTTTCAGACTGAAGGCTGGAGGCGAGCTCTGTTTTCAATCAAGGTCTGCTCCCAAACGTGTTCCTGCTCACTCTCCCATACACGTATATACATAAACACCACCTCCCCCCCTTCAGTGTTTACACTTTAGCTGCTTTGACCTGGGGTTTCCACAAGCATTGGGTTTCCTGAATTAAACTGACCCCGGTTACTTTTCTTTCAAAGAAAACAAATCAATTTGAAAGCTACAGATTTGTTGCATGCTTAGAAATTGCAAATGACAGAGGAAACCCACGCAACTGAGTTCCTAATCTGAGTTGGCCCAAAATATCTGGAGGGAAAATTTGAAGATGGAGGTGATAGGTTAGCAATCGGACAGACATCAGGAAAAAAAATAAAAAGGTGAATTTTGGGATTCAATAGATGTTCCAGCACAACCACAAAGTATAAAAGTGTACACAGTGTACAAAGTGCCAAAATCTATTGATGATGACATGCGCAGCTAATGTTGGAAGATAAGTCAATTATGTAACCCAAAAAGTGTTCAAATGCAAAACTGTTAAATGATGTTACAGGTTTATTTCAGTTTAAACAGATTACATTGGACCATATAACATGGTATAAAGAAGGAAAAAAATAAGATTTAGAAAAGAATTAAGAAAAGAAAAACATAAAAAAACAATATAATGTGGATTCAAATTACAATAGAATACTATAAAGTGACGGGAACACTGGTTACAAGTAGAAAGTATGTTAACTTCTGCTTATGTCTATAAACAAAAAGTAAAAATAAGAAGAAACTAAATCTTTACGACAACTAATAGTGTTCAAGTATTGATTTTATAGCCTCCATACTCTTCGAGTAACATGAAGACATTTTGGGGGCCACAGCTCATCATGGATGACAAGACCACAAAGTATTTTAAAATATGTATTCATACCATGACACATAATGAAAAGTACTACTTCAGAAAAATGAAATGCTGGACAGGAATGTGCATGAAGATCACTTCTTGTTATGCTTGAACTTCAGTAATCAGTTTATTGGTATTGATCTGGAAGGTAAGAGATCTTACTCTCTCTACCTCCCTTTCCTCCATCAAGCCTTACGTCTTGCGCCGTCGTTTTCCACTGACGAGTGATGAAGCCGGTTTGTCTCTCTTCATGCTGGATGTTCGCTTTTGGACCGAGGTCCTCTCTGTGTCTCTATGAAAGATCAATTTGAGAGATAACCTTTTAGTCTTTTGAGAATGGAGAATAATAGAAATGTGCAAAACTAAGGTTAAGGTGATTAAGGAGTTATCATTGGTTAACTTCTGCTTTACATTTGCCGTACACTAGCTGCTTGGTATCTACACACAATCAACCAAACCAAAAAAAAGAAGAAGATTCCAGCAGTAAATTACCGACTGACTACGATGCTCATTTCTGGTATATGCATCAGTTTTGGGCCCCAGAGCCAAAAAGACCACACGTTATTACTATCAATGTACAATAGTCTTCTTAAAATTGCCTTCCTCCCTCCTGCCATCCTTGGTGTATATCTTGAGAAAACATTTGAGACGGTAGGGAAAAGCTTAGAATTGAATCACCTCTAAGATTTAGTTTTTTTTCTGGTCTACATGGTTACTTAAAGTATTACCATCTTGCTGGATCAAGTCTACCAAGGCTTCCACAATAGTCATAATGTATGTGGTAAATGAGAAAATAAAATGTATGACCGTTTTCCACTAGTTGCCTCTATGTAACTAGCAGTTCATACAGTCAATTAACACCACAAGCCCCTTTACTTTGAGATACTACATATTATGCAGACTAGAATCATCGGACAGGAATGGAGGCAGGTGTATAGCCTGAGTGCATTCACACTTGATTATCATGATGCTGAAGTGATAGTTAATGTATTTTGACTCCATCTTGATCAACAGGCTGCTTGACACCCCTGCGTTACACCAGAACAAATCCCTTAGATAAAACATTGCGTGTCCAATTAAAAAGGGACAAATCAACACAAAGCTCTCAGGGCCAGTCCACCCAGCACAGAGACAGAAAACACTTTTCTATTTTGGCCTTTATAGGGCCGGCTCCTGCTTTGCCACTTCGTTTCTTCCCTTAAAAGGTCACTTAGACACAACATGTAAAGTACAAAACGTACTGCGACAATTTAAAACGAGCTCACTTCAGTCTATGCTGGTGCCTCATTGAAAATGACTGCCCAGGTGAAAGGAAGTCTTGGGAAAGGGGTTTGTTTGAATCCAAGTCTTGAATTTAAGAAAACAACTATTTTCACATTTAGAGCACCTTTAAAGTAAACACTATTTTTCTTTTACATTAATTCTACAGTTGAAAGATGGTGCATAAAGAATTGTATACATTTTTCGGAGACAATCTAATCTGTGCTTTTCATTCAGAAAACACACTAAAACAATTCTGTTTTTATTCTGACAGAAACCTCACTGTTGTGATCCACTATGGATTACTTTCTGCCAAATCAATATTTCTTGCTACCGTGTAAGCTCTGGTGGGCTCCACAGCTCATTATGTAGTGTTGGTGGACTCTGAGATCTCTCCATAAGAAGTGTTCAGATAACATGAACCCCACAGTATCTTCCATGTGGAACCACTTACAGCTTCACATGAAGGGCTCTCTTTAGCTGATTATACTACAGATATATATTACTCTCCAGGCAGTGACAAGGTCCTCTGGCTTTTCATCTTGACTAGATGGAGAGGAAAAACAAAATTCCAACAGTGGAATTTGGGTCAGAAGTGCACGTGTGGGGAGGATAGGGAGACAACCAAGTATAGTGGATTACTTATAAGTAGGCAATTGGCCTCTGTGCAAAGTGTGGATCAGCACTAAAACAATCAACAGTTACACTGCCAGAGTCTGACAAAGGCTGGTGGATGGAGATACAGCCTTACCCGATGGAAAGAACATTTAGTTTCATACTTTTTACAAGCACAGAAGACACCCAGAAGAGCAAAAAAGGAGAGGGAGAGAAGACGCAATGCTACGTAGGCAATGTGACACCGGAATGATTCACTGTTTTTGTGAGCAGTTCGCAAGTAAATGAGAATCGGGTCACGACAGTTGTATGAGAGTCCTCTGGGGTGAAGAGGTATGTGCCGTTTGTCTTATTGCACTGTCAAAATAATTTGACAGAGATGACAGCAGCAACAGCCCAGTATGTGGCAGTAAATAATCCAGAAAAAGAACGGGGATAAAACTGAATACAGAAAGCAGCCTTCCAAATACTAAATCTCAATAGTCAGAATACTTGTCACAGCTATAATTGGTTTGAAATATGACCACCACTGACCCCTGGACAATAAACATCTGTTGCTGACATAACAGCATAATTGGATAAAATCATCTCTCCTGGCATGTTAAGTTGTCCAAACAATCACCAATAGCTCAGGGACTCTAACTGCTAGAAATAATATCCACTATTTGCCAACAATTTGTTGACAGGAGTGCTATCTTGCTGCCTCTGATAACAAGTAAAGTTCCCAAATTCAAGGAAAAGCATCATATTACACGTGCACAGAGGAGAGTAGGACAACCTGTCCAACCTTAAGCTGAGTGAGAAGCTCGTGAAAAGCAGGCAGTACAGCGGCTTAGCTGCTCTTCTTGTTTTAGAAGAGGGATTTTAAAAAGGTAGGATTTTCATTCTTAACTGATAGAAGGGCATGGCATGTTATTTATCTACAGCGCTCTACTCCAAAAACTGCCTCATTACCTCTGCTCTCTGGACTCCTATACATACAGTACTTACAATGTCAGGTCACAGGGTGTTTTAACATTGCTCAAATACTATGCTCCTCACTAGAGCTGCAACGGTTAATCGATTACTGATTAGTTGTCAACTTTTAAATTAATAATCAAATATTTTGATAATCGATTAATTGGTTTGAGAATTATTTTAGGAAAATTCTCTGATTCCAGCTTCTTAAATGTGAATATTTTCTGTTTCTTTACTCCTCTAAGACAGTAGACTGGATAACTTTGAATTGTGGGAAACACTGAACAACATTTTCTGACATTTTATACACCAAACAACTAAAAAAAACAATAAATATAGTCATTAGAAAATAAAATGTCTTCATTTCACTTGATGGTTTTTAAAGGCTATACTCAAGTATTTGCAGTCCAACTTGTTATCATTTTCTAAATGTAAAACTAATGTAACTCAAGCTGTGTCAGACAATCCTGACAAAAGTGTGTTGACATCCAATCTGTGCATGAATACAAATGTGCAATTACTTAATGGCAAAAAGATGATGTAGCATTCGTAGCATTAGTGGGTGGCACAGTAAAAACTAAAATCACAAAACGTTTGACAGTAGAAAAGGACAAAAGAACCACTTACTCTGGGTGTCTGGCAGGCTCTGGACCAAAGATGTCTGAAATAGAACTGCAACAGAAAAGAGGGAGTGAAAAGAAGAAAAGAAGGAAAATGTCATTAACAAAGTTTTACTGATAAAGGGTATTCGCTGTTTCAATAATCATATTGCATTAGTTTAGACCCAACTGTCAGCCTGCCATTGACAAGATAAACATACCAAAAATGGTCAGAGATGTTACTTCAAAGGGAGTAAAAATGAGATATGTTCACAATACCAAGAGGCTTTAGTTGATTGAGGCAGAGTTTGTAGTACTCGAGAACAGTCTTGGTCCCAAGAGCACTTTTTGAAGGTCTTATCTCTGTCCCCATAAAAAAAAAACCTGCAGATTTTATTTCTACTGCCTGTGCGTTAATATATTTGTTAACATCGTTACTGTGATTTGATGGTAAATCTCCTGCTTTTAATGCAACCAATAATTGAAGTTGTTTTCATACTGTTTGATACTCTTCCCTTCCAAACTACTCCTTGAAAGTGAATGCAGGAGACATGAGGAAAAGCTGTGGCTGTCAGGGAGAACATGTCCGACAAATCTTTGTTAATAAAATGTGGCTAATAAAATGAGATCAAGAGTTCATCTGCAAAAACAGCATCCACAGGAAAACACAAAGCAAACGGCTGGAACCAAATCAAACTTCTGTCATCATTTGTATTTTGTTATTCATAGAAAACAAAGGAGCATTATTCTTTCCCTATGCCTCAATTACACTCATACACACAACATGATGCGGTGCTGAAATGATTTACTGTCAAGCTGGTCTCATTTCTGTCAATACACTACAGGTAACAAAATGACAAAGTTGTTCTGCAGCTTTCTTTTTATTTCACACACACAAACTCATACAGACTGTTCAGAAGGTTAAAACTACTCTGTCATAAACATATAGCTTATGGCTGGAGTTCTTTTGTTACAATCACCTCTGCATACCAAGGTTAATGGGCTATTGTTGGCTAGCAATCTTGCGACATAGGACAGAAATGCCAATCAAATGCATAAACAACAGTTTCTGTGCATTTCTAAGTGAATGATGAAATTTTATTAAATTAATTCTGCTTTTAAAAGACATGTAAAGACATGATTTATTCATACGTCACAAATGGTGACAAGACACGAGTTTGCTGCCAGAAGAATGAGAAATTCATTGGAATGGGGACTAAAAATAGACGAACTGCACTGGATAAAAACACTTAAACTCCAGCAACAAGGTGTTGCACCATCATACAAAAACAATAGTAGAGTTAATACACTAGAAAATGGTAGCACCATTAATATTTCTAAAACAAAAATGGTCAGCGATTTTCCTTGAGGATTTATGAAGTGAAAGAGTTACAAGAGGAAAGCATTGCTTTTTCAAAACCAATCTTCTAACATTATCACCGTGAAATTACACTTGGATATATTCAAACTGAGGCTCCGACTCATCTGTAGCATGAAAAAGACCAAACCTTGACAAGAAGCATCGAGGGTGTGACCTCCAGTAAGTGAATCAGGATGTGTCCATTATCGAGGGCTCACCTGCTGATGGACACGTCACTATAGGTGGGGCTGGATGACAATTCAATCCTTCTCGCAGATGGCTCCGCGTCAGATTCTCTGTCTTCTACCTTCATCACTGAGCAGCTTTTGGATTCTGCAACTTGATCTAGAGGAGGCACAGATACATAGTTCATCATTGTGACAGACTCCCAGGGAGAAGTAAACAGTGGAGAAATGACCTGTCAAAAGGGGTGTGCATAAAATCAGAAGTAGATTTAAGGTCTTGTTGGTACTATTACATATCTGTAGCCTCTCACACAGTGGACAGTGTCATGCAATTTGTTGTGCCTTAATTAAATTAGTTAGTCCCACTTGTTTAAAATCTGCAATAACTGTTTTTTGGCCAGTAGGGCACAGTGGAAACAAGTTGACATGTCACCTTTTAAGTTGCATAAAGTGCTGTTACCAACACATGAAATAATCCAAAAACTGTCCTTACTTTTCCCAGCTATCATTCCTTCTCTGCACTTCCTCTGTAACATTTGGTTAATTGTTCTCAAAACACATGAAATGACACTAGCATTGATTACCGTTATTGACACATTTATCCACCCTTGCCCAATGTAGTTAACAATGGAACAATAAATTGAGTGAGTGCACTTCAATAACTCTCCACACACAAAACCAGCAGGGTGTCACAATAACCCCATTAAGCTGCATCCCATGATTCATTTTACATTTTGTTAAGAATCAACACATTTTCCACAAAGTAAGCGATGCCGTTACCATGGGGTTCAGGTGACTTCTGCTAAAGGGTACTGGACATATTTTAACATCTCCCGTGGCTAGAGTACATTGTATTCCTTGAGAAGGGTAATGAGTGCTGCAGTACCTGCTGAGTGTGTTTTCTGTGCATCCTCTTCTTCCACAATGACTTTCTGTTTGATACGAGTCGGCCTGGGGGTTTCTAGGCGACACCGAACCTGGGCAATCAGGCGGGAAAAGTCACTGTTGTGCTTCTTCCCTGCAGGCAAAATAGAATATATGATGGAATAGTTTTAAATAAAAGGACATCATTTTTAATTATGCAGCAGTATCTGAGGTACAGAGTGCTAGTCAATGATCGTTTATGGTCAGGGTCACTAACAATGTTGAGTTGACAGCCCACCTAGTCGTGGATCAAAGAAAATAACACAAAGAAATAACTATCCACAAATAGGCTACTGTAGAAAATGTTGTTTGGGAATTTACCATGAATTAAAATGTATATTGAATGCGGACTCATTTTTCTTTGTGAGACAACATCTGTAACGCATCGGGCCGATCAGACTTGAAAGGTTGAATATATTTGAGAAATACAAGGTTTTATTCTGTATTTAAAGCGTACCACCACCACCCTAAATTACATTGGTGTAGGCCAAACAGTCACTGAAAATACATTAGAACTGCCTGTGAACAGACGCAGGCAAAAAGAAGAATTGAATCACTTCCTATATAAGCATCTGCACATCTGTGATGTTCATATAAACAAAGACAGGAGCACAGAGAAAAAAACAATACTGCAATTAACACTCGTGTGATCTACACAAGGAACAACTCTACTACCTCAGACTTGTCACTGATATCTTCAGGAGCACTTTATTCTCACACAAGAATTAGCCAATTAATTTGCAAAGCTTTACCCGTGTGTGGCTCCTAATACATATGTAGTATTGTTTGTTTTTTTGTTTACAGGCTTGTAAGAATTAGACAGTTGTGCATTTTGTGGGTTACAAGTTATGGTAACATTTCATGCACCAGGTTAATTTGACAGATATGCGGGAATGCAGCAACACACAGTAGTACACACAGCTTTACAGTGGACTCCATTAGGCATTGCAAAATGCAAAGGGTTAACATTACATTTTGAACATTGCCGGATAGTAGATAAACTATAACAAACCTCTCCGGGGCTGGTCTCCCAAAGCAGGATTTCCATGATTTTCCTTGCTGCTATTCTGGGTTCTAAGATTTTTTTTCTAAATAACCAGCTGCTGATTGTATTATTAACAAAAGAATATGTCATATTAAAGGCTGCAAACCACCGGTGGATTCGGTGTGCGCTCCTTTTACCTTCCTGTCTGCTCATTCACCATTTTCAATGCTGGCGGAGTGAGTCATCCACATCAAGAGGTTATCACAGCAGTGCAGCTATTTATAGACCCTACCTACTGTGAGTCACAACCCTTTTTCAACCAACTTTAAAGTTAGCATTGCAGAGTTATTTCCAACAAACTTTTTATCTCGTTCAACCATGACAACATCACTTTGGATAACGTTCCCTAATGCTGCTGTTTTTGCTTGACCTCTGCCCTTTAAGATAAAAACACAGACCTGGTCTACAGTGGACTTCTGTGCCTTTGTACGTCTGTATGAGTGATTGAGTGATTATCTACAGTATGAGCTCATATCGAATGGAATAACAAAATCTTAGATGGACACTTAAATAGCCACGTAACCCTACGTATCATAATAAAAAATGTCATCAATTTGAAATATTTCCATTCCACCCCTTGCTGCTAAATTACTCACTGGAGACGCAGCTCTGCTTGTTTCTGTTGCTGGTAATGTGTCGTGAAAGGTAAACAGGGCAAGCTTCTTTTTTTTTTTTCTACTCAATTGGCAGCCGAGAGATGGAAAAAATAAATGCATTGATTGATATAAAAGCCTTTCCTTTGGAAATTGTCATCATAAGCTGTCATTAAGATGCCCAAAGCATATCTAATCTTTAGGCATTTTCTACCGACAAGACCTCTAAATCCTTCCTAGATCAAGCTTGTGTCCTGCATTGTAGGGTTGTGCCGAACATCTTCTGTTAAGGTTTTCAAATAAAGGGTTCCTATATATTTCAACATATTTTACAACATCTTCAACCTAAATTATGGATTTTTGTTATTCTGGTTACAGAAATGTAATTGATGGTGCTGTTAGATTGCTGCCAGACCACCGTGTTAAATATAGGTGTGTGTCTCCCTTTGAGTGCAGCAAGGGCCAACGAATATGGATTTGATAAAAACACGTTTAAAAAAATCAATTTTGACTTTACAACGCTCTAGAGTTATTTGAAATGTTTGGATCACACAAGTTAGTGGAGCCTGACTTTTATCTGCAACTGTGGAGAAATCTTGGGTTCAACCAGAACAAACACCTTCGCCAAGGTGAAAAAAATGAATACACTTTTATAGAATAAAAACAACCTTCAGATGAGTAGAAAAAAAGGAAGTATTATAATGAAACCTTTGTTAAGAAATGTCCTGAGAGAAACCCTGATCAAATCTAAGATGCTGCCTTGAATTCCTGTTTTTGTCTCATGAGCAAGGTTTATTCATATAGCATCTTTCAAACACAGAAACAGAGCCCTACATAAGACATAGAATAAACCTAAAAGGCAATGAAAAGGAAAATATATAGTGCTTGTAGTTTCAAAGAAGTTGCAATAGGTAGATGGAGTTAGTGCAATAGATGATTCATTTTGAATGATGCAACGTTTGTGCATGCACTATTACTTTAATAGAGGCTGTTAAGTCCTTATTAAAGTTCTGTATGAAATATCCCTCTTTGAAACGAGTCAATATCGAGATAAACTGTATAACAAAAGTGAAGCTAATGAAGTCTTTTTCTGGCAATGCTGTCCAGACCTTATTGATAAATAGATGTGTTGCATTGCCTGCTTATATTGACTAGCCTTATCTTTAAAAGTGGTGAAGTCAATATGATTCACAGCTGCACACTCACTCCAACAGGAGAAGTCAATAGAGCAGCCCTCCTAAAGCTAGGGTTGGTAATCTTAAGCTTAAAAAGCTAGCAAATGTACGATCGATTTTTTTTTTTTTTAATTATCCAACCGAAAAACCCAGTCCCAGTGTTGCAAACTCTTTTCCAGTGAAAGTATCTTGCAGCAATAGCTCCGAAAGTCAATAAATCTAGCGAGAAAGTCGCCAAATCAGCAACACTGAAATCCCGTCTCTTTAGGCATCCCTCAAAAGCCACTCCCCCACAATTATCATCATGAACGTAAACATATCATAATGAACGTATACAATGAACATAACTATTGTTAGTACTCATAGCTGTCAAGATAGCAGCTTGTGGAAGACTCAGGTGACGAGCAATAAGTGCACAGGCAGGTAGACAGGCAGGTAGACAGGCAGGTAGACAGGCAGGTAGACAGGCTTATTATAGTCCTGCGACAGCCACAGATACCTGACCTTTTATTTTTTGTGGCAGAGCACTCTATTTATTGATGGCTGTCGGTATGCAATGAGAATTTCAAAATGTTTTTGAAGAAGATTACCAACCCAGACCAAAATGTTTTTCAGTATTAGTTTTCTTAAGTGCAAAGAAATAACTGTCAGTTAAAGGAGAAAGAAACATTACGAATCATTTCAGGGAACACAAAATTGGTCAATTCATATAGAGTTCAAAATTCATTCTTTGGAAAAATGTGGTCTGTCTCTCTAAGATAACATTTTGCCTTTTTTTGTCTGATGCGCCTTTTTCTACAGAAGACAGCATTCATATATTTTTGTAACTGAACCACACAGTTGGACACACGGCTACTAGGCACTGGAAGTCATAGTATCTATACACGTTTCCCTCAGTGATGAGATAAATGCCAAAAGATTTAAATTGTTTTCATCAAACAATCATAAAATGTGTTTTCCTATAGTAAACAATGTTGGCTTTAAAACGTATGTATCCTCAGACAATATATTAGTGAGTACCCTGGTTATGCATAGAGAAGAGGGAACATTGTACATAATGTTGCAATTTCACTGACAGCATTTAGTTTAATATTTTGTAATTTTGGATGATGTAACAAATTATTTTGTTGTTTTTTTACTCTAGGTCTATTGAATTTTGTTTGCAATTTTTTGTACACTTGGCAAAGGCGTAGTGATATTATATTGCACTTGATATTTTTTAACCATTTGAAAGCTAATGAATTACAAACGCAGTATTCTGACAAGCAATTTCCTTACATGCAGCCCCAGAGCGTACATGCATATTTTAACAGAACATTTTCATCAGTTGAACTTTGTTCACAGATTTTAAGCTGCCAGCTTGACGAGTCAAACCCCCGAGGTGTCAACAGATTCATAGCGAAAAAAATCACTTACTGTAATTTGAATGCACCTCATCAATCTCCTTTTCGGACTGATTCTTTGCGAAAACCATGACCTTTGAATTGACAAAAACATACATTAGCATTAACCATATCTATATATATCTATATATATTTATTAAAACTCCTCAGGGTACATTTGAGAGGAAAAAGTATCATGAGGTCCAAACGCACTGAAAGCGCCTGACGTGCACCATTTTGAAGTAAACACCTATTGTTTTAAATGGCCATGCACCTAATCCAACCATCCAAATGAAGACCCAGCGATTAAAGCTGGGTTTTTTTCTGCAGCCGCAAATCTGTCAGGAGAGAGCTGAAAGGAAGAACATGCTAAAGATTTCTCTCCAAAGGACGATATTTTGTGAAAAAATAAATGTATTAATTATTAATAATACTACTACTGTCGCTGGTTCAAATGACAAACAACGCTGGCGGTCGGTCCCATCAGCTACCACCGCTTAACGTTAATACCATTTGTGACTTGATCGCTGGTTTGTGTGCTCTCTGCAGGACAGTGTCTGTACTCAGCCAGGGATTGTTTATGAGGTAAGAGAAGCTTCACTCTGGAACACCACTGTACAACAGCGAGTGGACTAAGAGTTTTGGTATTCCCAAGAACTCCAAAGTGATAAGTCTTCCATCTCGACGATCGTGTGACGCCAATTTCACATTTTCTAGTTAAACTTTCATTCTTTTCATATCAATGATTTAAAAGATAACGTTTTAAGGGGTATCTGTAATATATAAAACCTCGCCTAAACAGCAACCTTTTCCTAAAATATTGCTGCTTCTGTGGTATTGGCATTTAAAATCTGAAACAGGAAACGGAAGCAGCAATTGATGTGCGTGAAATGAGGCGCTACATTTATCACTTTCAGTGCGTTTGGGGCTATACAATTCAAGCCCACAATATATCCCATTAAGCTGTTACTACACACGGGTCTGGCTTTCCCCTGCAGTTGATTCCTTATCTTCTCATTGGCCTCCAACTCTTTGGCAATATCTTCAGCTGTTGGCAAGAAAAAAAAGTCTTTATTTGTCGTAAGATCACAAATATTGCCCGTTAAATTCTGCAATTGAACAAAAAAGGGTTTTGAGGCAAATCCTGGGAATACCAGAAAAAAAAAAAAAAAACACAACCTGTGATACCAAATGTCTACATACATCATCAACATATGTTCTTGTCTCATAAAAATAGGATGTATGCCTCTTAAGAGGCCCTTTACATTTATGTCTGTCCAAAATCCAATCCAAAATGTCTTCATCATTTTAGAAATTTGTGTTTAATGTTTAAAAATGTGTTTAGAAAATCTCAGATTTGACTTTACCCAGACTTTAAATACAGTATCACCCCTATGGTGTAATGGACCAAATGCCCTCACCTGATTTGGGGTTTAGGGAATCACACTGGGCATTGTATGCGTGGACAAACTCCTGGTGTCTTTTGATCAGCTGGTCTCGAGAACCCTGCATTGAGAGATGGCACTCCTTCAGCCTCCTCTTCAGCTCCTGCATTGAAAGCAGGTTGTACACAAGCTTCGTCATTGGACGCCTCGCATTGCCAAGGGAGCTGCAACAGAGATGTTGAACAGAATATTTCAGTAATCACCCGATATAACGTGGGGATATTTTTGTGCTCAGCCGTAATAAACTTCTAAAACTGTTCAACATGAGAGTCTTGGACATTATAAGCAGACGATTGATTAATGATATATAACCGATGCGAGTTGCCATTTGTCAGCTTGGTGGAGGAACACATTCTGAGGTTCTATAGTCCTGTTAAATTCATACAAGGCTGTCAAATGTGTTATATTATATTGCATACTTTGTCTTGAATAGAAGACATTAAGTGTAAATTATTAAGGTTGGTAGCAAGAGGAATCCTCTCCATGCAGGCTGACTACATGAGGCCAGAATATTAAAACCTCTGAATTTATCATTATGACGTCAGGGTGTACTTCAGATTAAGTATTTTGCCCGGCTACAAAAATGACCAATCCTTTAACAGAACATCATATTTGCGAGAGAGGATCAGTCTCTCAAGTTATGTCACAGAACCGGTCTTCAGCAAGAGGAGTAGCTAGGTTGATGTTAATACTACAAATACAGTAATAAGTGCAATTGTATAGTTTCAGTAATTCTGTCATTTTAAGCAAACAAAAGCGCAATAACACAGAGTAAATGACTTCAAGCTTCCAAGTAAAAATAATACACAGGCACTTTCAGAGGAAACTATCTTCTCAGACAGTGGAAAGGACAGATAGCAGGAAAGGTGTGCATATAAAGTCAACCGACGGTGCATCTGACAATGTATATTGTGAAGATCTGTAGTTAAATAAAATGTGTACATGTCTATAATATGTTTCCTTGAAGCTACAGTTCACATTTTGGAAAAGGACCATACATACTGAAGATCCAGGACATTTACAGTACATACTAGCCTGCCTCTCACAAATACTAGAAGCCAGGAAAAAACTGCTGGCCTAGCTCCATCAACCCTGAAAAACTAAATCCAGTCCAAACAGTCACATACCCCATAGATTGACAATTCTTAACAGTTTTTTTGTTCATTAATAGATTTTAATCCAATGATCAGGACATCTATAAAGTGTCTTTTAGTTTGACTTATATCTCACTTCCCTATAGAGCATTATTGAGCAAACAGCAGCAGACAGCCTTTATTTAAGTGATCAGTTAAGTTGGTATTTTACCTCCTCAAGCTTTCCTTCTTCTCTCCTCTGGAGAGACACGTGTCCAGATGCTTGTTGATAAACTGCTGTGGTACACTGACAGAACACACAGGGCACTCCACTGCAAAACAAATGCACAAGATATTATTTGCTGCTTACTTGAAAATAATAAACAGATTTTTGGTCCTATGTCACATTACATTTCCGTGCCAAACCATACCATTCCCCTCAATGCACTTAATAGGAAACGGTACAAATAAAGAGCTGATCCTAAACAAAATACCCACAATCTAAAAACAGCAACACTTACTAACCAACAGCAAGAGGTAAAACAATCTCTTGCTTAAAGACAATATGTTCACGGACTACTGTGAAAAGTATACCGTACGTTTTCGTATTGTTTCAGCTCGCGTCAGATCATGCATAGACTTGGTAATATGAGAACGTCCTTGAATGTACCAGCAGGAAGTTTTTAAAAGAGTTTCCTCTCACAACACACAACATAAAAATGACTTTGACACAACAAAAGTGGCTTATTGTTCACAATGTAATGGATTTCCCATACCAAGCTAACTTCTAGAATCAGCAAGTTGATTTTTAAAACAGTTTTAGAGTTTCATCATGCGTCCTTCAGGGTGTCTTTCTGTTAAGTTTGGGGACACACGAGAGGGTCCTAACCAGATGTCTGCTTGGATCACAACACACAGAGGAAGAGCGACTTCATTCTCTGCTCAAGACACCTTTACTTCGCTATAACTTTACATAGCAAACACATGTTTGCTGCTATATTAATGTTCTGAATTTAGAATTTAGCATCTTTAACACATAGATACACCAAAAGGACTATACATACTGAAGATGATACTCTTCTTTTAAATTGCCCGAAAAGCTTAAGGTTGTGCCTGCTTCATAGACTTATAGAAAGAGATTCCCCGACGCAATTTTTAAAAGCTAATATGTGACAGATGAATGTGACCCATTCTGTCGCCTTGTGAACATGAATCAGTGAGCTAATGGATGATTCAGCGTTATTAACCTACAGGTAGAAGGGCTTCACCTTTGATTACGGGCTTCACGTCTTTTGATGGTGATGAGGAATGTGCCATCTCAACCCCGGGGCTCATACTGTGCGAGACTCCGGCTTCCTGTTTGACTGGCATCAAACCCTGGATAGATGCCTCCTCCACATCCATCGGCTCTTCCTTGACAACCACTGGATGTTGATCAGTTGCTGAATGTAGGTCAGCGTCATTTGCATTGTCGGTGTGTGCAGTCTGTATTTTCCTCCGCTGAGCACACCGAGCTACAGAACCGTCTCGCTGGGTTTCCTTAGTGGGAGATGTTTTAGGCCTCTTTTGGAAAAAGTGACTCAAAACTGAGCTATTACACTTCTGGCCCATCTCTCTGGGAGTTTTGCATTTGACAGCTGAAGCTGGGGTCCTTGGCGATATTGGAGGAGATTCAAAATGTACTTTTGACAACTGCTGCCTAGAAAAAGAAAAAAGGCAAAAGGGCATGTGAATTAAAACGTGCGTGTTGCATTTTCAAAAACACAAACGTACAGTATACTTACATAAAGTATATTATGTAGTGTAAAGGACTTGTGGTCCTCTTAAAAAAAAACATGTTAACATTAAAGAGAGAAGAGTCAATAAATACTGTAGACAGTAAAGTGAGCCCTTTGACGCTAAACTGCACCTGCTCAATTATGTCGCTCCGCAGAAAAGTAGGCACTTTGGCTACAGTCTTGGAAATGTGGAAAGCAAACAAATTTCGGCTGGGCCATTACTTGGCAATAAAACAGGAACCAATGAGGTGTGTAATGTTCTGCTTTCCATATCTAGAACTAATTTGTGCTTGCTGTCCCCATTAGAGCAGGTGCGCACACACATGCACGCTTGCCAAAGCCGCTTTGCACAAATGTCACATGGAAACACCTCTTTCTCCCTGCAAAGATCTGGAGGAAATATGCTTCATTCGTTTTGTAACACTGCATACAGTCCGTTATAACTGTTACTGGTCATTCAACCTAAATTTGGATTTTGTATTGCAGCAAATGTTTTGTAGTATATTTAGAGAAGGTAAGCAAAAAACAAAAAGGTGTATGAAAAGTACCTCAATCACTTTGAGTTACAAAGTGAAAAGTTTCAGTTGTATCTGCTACTTAACTGTACTGACCTGTTAAACACAATTTGGATAATACAAATGTACTATCATCACTTTACATTCGAGCCATTAGTTTCTGCCTGTTTCTGCCTCATTTGAGCAAAGAGGTTTTTGTCAAATGGTTCTAAATACTACTGTAGCTCAGCAGTTTACAGGCTGTTGCCATAGAGAAGACACCTGCCAGAAGAGCTATGTTAGAGATTCAGTACATTCAGTACATTCAGTACAAATTGGTAGCACACATTACATCATAGTTACGACGGGACTCATTCGTCACCAAAGTAATTCAATTTCAAGTAGTTTAAAAGTTGCTTTTTGTCAAGCAGCAAATAAGAAATCTTTAAATAACGTTAAACATTATCTGCCTGAGACTAGGCAGATTATGGAAATATCAATTGTTAGAGTCAAAAATCTAAATGACTAAATATAATATGTGTGCTCACAAAGTCTGGTGTCCTCAAGTGAACTTTATGGCCTGCGTCCTCATGTTAATGTGTGTGAACTTACTCTGACATTAGGTTCTACAGCGTCTGGGAAAGAAAGCTTTCTCAGTCTGTAAATGATAATAAGGAAGATAGACACAGAGTTGTTTTGAGAAAGTGAACTTTGTGCCAGAACAGATGCTCAAGTAAAGTTCTCTTCCCAGACTACATGGCGTGGACGCCATTTTGTGTGTGTGTGTGTCACCTTTTGTGACGAAGACCTCATTGTAAACCAATCCTGTGCCAGCCCATTGCATGTTGTTTACTCAGTATAAATATCAGAAGCTCAGTCAGAACTCCGAGCGGCCTTGATGCATATCCTGATGTGAATCAACTCTGTCTCCTTCTTGCAAGAATAAATGTCCTGTGATTAATGATTTTCCATCGGTCTCGCGTGAATTTTTCCAACATCAATAGAAACATTTAACAAATTTGAGTACCTATTCCATTGTTTCTGTGAGTTAGGATGAAATGGATAAGGAAGTGTTTACAGCGACTGCAAACCGAGGCTTTTAAAGGTTGGTAGAGTAAGGACTCAAAAAGAATCATATAAAATTGGTTACAAAAAATATAAAGATCAGAAAAACATTAATATTCACTATTTGAGAGGCACAGACGTTTAGGCATTTTGCTTGAAATTGATCTACCGGGTCTAAACCTGTAGTAACCAAAGCAAGTCAATACCATCTACTTAATTTACACACACTTAATTGAACTTAAATTGGCCTATCATATTGATTTCCTCTACAACGTGAAGAATAATCTTTTACAATTACAACTGGGTTGTAAGTGCAAAGATAGCTGCCTACGAGGGCAGTTTGCACCGGATGTTAGTGACCTTAAACACACAAACGATTGTTGACCCCCACTTCAACACCCTCTGCCAATTACAATTCCATCTGATTACTTTGTCCAAATTTCTCACAATAATTTTAAAATTGAATTTAAATATGCAGTATTTTAATGACAATAAATGGAGTCAAACAAAAAGAGCCATAGACTACACAGCTGTTGAGAAGTATGAAGACACTGGCCCATTACAAAGGAAAACTGCTAAGTTCAAGGAAACAACATGTACTGTAAGGCAATTGTGCTTTTGGCGAGTAAATAAATTAAATAGCAGTGTCTGATGCTAATGTATATCCTTCACTTCTACCTCATTAAATGAGTTCATCGAGTCAGAGAGACTACGAGGTAGTTTGTTACTGTGATAACAGTGTGGCACTGCAATAATCGCTGTGGTTGGCTATAGAAATAGGTCTCTAGTTTAATTGCACTAAATTAAAGCCATTGGCAAAAAGCAACCCAATGCAGTTTTCCAGTAAGTTTCACAATGAAAAATGTAAGAAGCTATCC
This sequence comes from Leptoclinus maculatus, assembly GCA_032191485.1. Classification (NCBI taxonomy): domain Eukaryota; kingdom Metazoa; phylum Chordata; class Actinopteri; order Perciformes; family Stichaeidae; genus Leptoclinus; species Leptoclinus maculatus. The sequence continues at coordinate 12,731,606 of JAVDOI010000006.1, forward strand.
AAAAACCCCAAGCAGAAAACATAGCAACTACATGGACAGATGCTAGAGAAATCTACACATTCTTCCCTGTATGATTTTGTGCAGACAGGTTTTTGCACAGGCCCAAAAGCTAAATATGTGAAAGAAATGGTCTTTAAATGTGGTACATTTATTTCAGAGCAAACAAACTATTCCTAAATTGGTCGAGACAGGTGTATTGCGACATAGCTACAACGTTCTAAGACAACGTCAAGGAATCACATTTGTCAGATGCTCAATGCTAGGCAACAGGAAATTAAAACCCAAAGGAAAGAGCAGCTGCGTAAGCCACTGATTTATAACAGTGATGACAATCAGAAGGTCTACAGTTCGAAGAGAGACCTTTCACAGATGATAACATTTACATGATTGATGGAAAGGAGGAACTTACTGACTGATAACAGCATTCAGACATTACATCGAGATTAGGTTGACTGAAGAAACAATTCTGTTGATTTTAGCTTGAGTTGTTTCTTTTGTGTTTTTCAGGGACAATGCCCACTGATGAACAGAAAAGGAGCCGGTTTGTCAAGCAGGCTTATTTTCAGCTTCTTTTTTTTTTACCTCAACAGATGCTATAACGATCACAAAAACATGGATCACTCATAAGACTCTGTTCATAGACAAGATTTCCTTAAGGAGATGTCTTTTCTGTTGTCATTTTGTGTTATCTTTTCACTGGGAAAAAAAAGACTAACATGGGTACAGAGTAGTGCTGGGCAGTATACCGGTTCATCCGGTATACCGCGACATTACGAACGCAATAACGATCCAGCTATGCAAGGACATGGTCCCGCTACAGACAGTCGAGAAAGACGGGTTCAGAGCAATGGTTAAAACACTGGATTCAAGGTACGTCTCCCCGGGCGAAAATACTCCAGCCAAACTGCTATCCCAACATTATACGAACAACACCGAAGCAAGCTGGAAGCGGAGCTACGTACAGTTGCCCACTTTTCTAATATTAATGCAAATTCAAATTTTGTATGTTTTATTTGTTAAATGGAAAACCAAGGGAATTGTAGTTGAGCAACAGCCATTTCAATTCTTGAATACCTTGGCTTGAAGGATAATGTGAATTAATATTAGGCTTGTTTCTTACTTGTGCAATAGAACATTTGTGAAATAATACTTAAATACTTTGAGTATTTTAGGTCAGTTTATAGTGTTTATACAACTATCTTAAAATATTTAGTTTTGAAAAGGAAGCCATGTTCGAGTTGTTGGCATATCTATTTATTTTTAAGTTCTGTTTTTACTACGTTGCAGTTTGTACAATATAAATTGTTTACATTCTGCATTCTGAGATCTTCATATATTGTAAAATTGTGTGGGGCCAAGCACACCCTCTAGTAATCAGAGCCTTTATACATGATGACATTAAAATGTTTTTATATTCTATGTACTCCTGACAGTAGAGTAAGCCACTATAAACCTATATAAAAACACAGTCAAGGGAAGAAAAAAATACAGTGATATACCGTGAAACCGCCAGAATCTTAAAAAAATACCGTGATACAAATGTTTGGTCATACTGCCCAGCACTAGTACAGCGTGAGGATTACAGGATGAGAAAGAGAGTATGACCCTAGACCAGCAGGGATAAATAATCCCAGGGGTTGGGGTGACCTTCTGATATTGATATTGCACATTTATCAGTCTGCCTGAGACAAACCAAATAGTGCAAGCATGTGGCTAGTTGCACCCATGTGTTCAAGTTAAAGGAATTGTTTTCCTACACTGTGATGTCACTGGAGGGAAAAAACGAAAATTGAAAGGACAAATTCATTTCCTTGAGACCGGCTTTGGACACTGCTCCCTAGGCCCTCGTCCTGCTGTAATGAAAAAAGATCAGCCCCAGAGCTACACAACACACGTACAAGTGCAATACAAGGACCGTGAATGACCTTAGCTGATGAAAACAAAATCCCCATTTGATTTACAGAAAATCCTTAAATCAAAAGTAGATTACTAGAAGGCAATTACAATTGTTTCCCTAATGCTGATAAATTGCTAAAAACTGAAATTGGTTCCCTTGTGGACATACTGTAATCTTTTCAATAACAATGGGATCTCTTGAAATCGTTTAATAATCGTTTTTCTTGTCAGTTCTTAGAACCGTGCCGATACAAACTGGAGGGATGCTCAGGAGATGCACCTGTGTCTATGGTAAAGAGCTTTTACATTTCCTGATCTGCCATTGTCATAATTCTGTCTCTGTGGGCAAAATAATTACACTAAATGTAAGAACTATTGTTTGCTGTATATGGGTGTATTCAAATAAATTGCTTATATCTTTGTTCTCCATCTGAGCTGGTGTGCAGAAGGCCAGACAAATACTTGGATTTAACAGTACTTAGATGATAAATAAGTGGCATTGCTTACTAAGGACCAAATAAACAGTAATTCATTGACTCCAGCGTCATGTATCTGTTTGCAGATTTGTTAATGTGGACAAATGTGGTAAGGGCAGTATTCTTTTTTTTAAATCTTCACTGCTCGTCATGATGGCAGTACCCTGAATTCAAAACCAATACCAAAACAGGTTTTGTTTACTGGTAACCATTTATAAAGAATTGTGTGGTTACCTTGCAGCTTGAAAGTTTACGACCAAGTCATCCAATAAACGGTTGGTTCTTAAATCTTGTTCAGTTGCTTGCTGAAAGAAAGAGAGGTGAGGTATGAAGGAGCCGGTCTCCTTTATCAAATGAATACAACTAATTACAGACGATAACATGCAATTGTGAAAGATGATGACCTGTAATTGTCTCATCTATATCGAGGTAATGACCCTGATGATTATGCAAATTACTTGGGGGCATGATGACACATTCAAGTCAAGTTTATACTTACTGTATTGCAAACTGGACACTGCAATTTATAGCAAAGAAATTTTCTGATGCACAAGGAGCAAACTGTAAAATGAAATGCAAACAAAATGCATGTTATACATAGTTTTGTTAGCCAACAGGTAGAGGAATTACTTTTTTCAGTGATAATTTGGTCTGAACAATACACATAAAAAAGTTCTCTGTAGTGCACAACTGTATTCAATCCACATTTGAGGAGTCTGATGGTGCACTCATATACATCACAAAGCTAAATTCTGGAGCAAAAAAGAATGCCACGTCTTTGGACACAAATAAATGCAGACAAAGATGGATTCACCTAAAATAAACTTGCTTCAACTTAAGCAGGTTGTTATTACTGTCAAGACAACAGCAGAATCCAGAGGGACAGAAAGTCATGATGATTACTGAATGATTCTTTTGCTCATCATAAAAACAATACCAAAGATTACATACACTATATTTGTAGAAGTAGCTAACACACACACACACACACACACACACACACACCCCATTCATTTGAAAAGACACCAATTCTCATTTAAATGTTCACCTCGTACTGCTTTGAAATTACTTTCAGAAGTAAAAATTAAAAATTTGTAAAAATTGTAAAAATGTTATTTGTTGTAAATGATTTGCTTCTAATTAAAATAATAATCACCATATCTATCTTAGAAGCTGCTCTACTTGTCACTTACAGTTGTGAGAGCATTTAGTCATCATTGAAATATTTAAAAAGTCGAAGCAAATGGGACATCGAAGCAGGGCATCAACATTCTGCAGATGAGAAAAAAAAAACACAGTAAACACTAATAAAACAGCTCAACTATTAGTTATTTACCAGTAACCGAAAATGATACAAAAAAACTGTCAATAATACATTTTACATCTATAGGAAACATAGACATTATAAAACACAGACCCACAATGATTAGTCTGCTGATGAAACTAAGCTAGAGTTACATTTGTAAATCAAAGATTGTATTTACATAATGAAAAGAACATTTGATTTATCGTAACGTGTAAGTGTAATGTTACAAATCATAGTCGGTGATTTCCCTTTAAGAAGATTGGGCTTGAAGTTGGCGAGGAGTTTCAAACACATTCATGCAGAAGAGAACTTTATCTGGAAGCCTATCCACACCCGAGAGCATAACTTACTGCACAAGTCATATGTTCTCAGGACAGTCACTGCAAAAGCATCAACGGTTTAGGATATAATTAACAGCCAACCCACGTCCTTCCTCATGTCGTCGTATGTCTAACGTTATATGGTGTGTCTCACTGTCATAGTACATAGTGTACAGCCGAAATAAGTCAGCGTCAACTTATGTGACCCCTTATGTAAGTATGTTTTTGGTATTTGTTTGTTTTGGCAGGATGACGTTAGCATCAATGCTTTTTTTGTTTCGTTTTAGCGATAACGTAAGTTAACCGTTCAACAACGTTAACGTTAGATATTCTGTATGGACAGGGTTCCATGTTAGTAGTAGTTTTATGATCACGATTAATGTTAACTGTAACGTTGGTTACTTACTTCATTAGTATAACGTTAACGTCAGTTAGCGTTAAATCAGAAATGAGTTTGTTGCATTGTACGTCATAAGGGTAGCTAATGTAACGTTAGCATCTGTTTAGTAAGTACTACAACTGTAGATCAAATAACTGGATGATTAAGTTGTATGTATTCAACTAAATGTCTTTATAATTGTAACGGAAACGTTACTCGTGAGGTAACATCAGTTGGCATCCTATAGATGTAACGTTAACGTTAGCTGTAGGGGTTTTCATTTAGCTAAGAGTTAATAGCTGCCATGTTAGCAAAACGTTTTACAATAAATATACAACTTACTTTCAGACATGCAACGCCAGGTGGTAAATCCGCTTCAATCTGTAGCGCCATGTCTGGGAAACAAAAGAGCAGCTATTAGAGAAAATCACAACACTTTTGTTTCAGTGATCAGAACTCAAAGTCCCGCTCATGCTGCTACAGGGCGCTACCTACGTCATCTGACGACTTCCGCTGAGTTGTAGGTCCAGATTCATAAACAAAGAAATATAAGTTCTAGATCCGGTTCGATAGACGCACAACCACAAATAACTGCACTTTATACTGTATTGATTTACAACTAACTTGTTTGATGAATCGTTCAGATTCAGTCTTTTTGTAGCTTTTCTATGTTTAAAGAATAGCCTATGTTTAAAATAAATAAATAATAATACTAATATATATATATATATATATACTTGCTATTTGAGTTTAAGTAATCTAAATATATTAGTTTTGATTTGCTTGAATGAATTAGCCTATTATGAAATACCTATTATGAAAGAAAACCCTTTCTCTCACATTATGTTTTGTGTTAAACAAGCTTTTGGTACCTGTACAATAACAATATGTAATACACTGTACTTTCTTTGATATAACCTTTCAAACATATCAGCATTTGTATGTTTTCAATTTGTATAAGGATGCCTTATGATTAAATATCATTTAACCTCTCATTTTGCATAGTTTTACCATTTATAAAAATACGGTGATGGTGGTGTAAGCAAGGTAAACTCAACTACACAAACATTGAACATGATATGCTACCTCTTCTAATGTATAATGAGCCTAATCATAGATAAAATACTTGTATAACGATCAATACCCAGATTGAGTAAATGTTGAACATTCTACATAATTATTCAGTGTTGCTCAGTTTGCAAGACTTGGCAAACAGCACATATAAGCTTCTGTGAAGATTTAAGCTGAGGGATCCAAAAGCCATAACACATTTGTAAAGATTAAATGTTTTGGTACCACTTTTGGGAACTGTGTAGAATGGAGGAAAAATAGCATACGACTCAAACAAGATTTTACCAGATGTTGGTTTTCCTTTGATTTACTAAGTCAACCTTTCAAGATTTAAACTATGATAAATCTAACCATGACTCCAACCAGGAAATTCAAGTGGAAAATGGGTATTCCAGAACAACTGACTTACTTGTGCTGCCTCTACTGTGACAGTCTTGCTACACTTCATTTCAGCTGAAAAGGAGACAAGTGACCCTGGAAGACAAGTGTAAGTATCAAGAAATACTGCATAGCCAGTTATATCATCTTTAAATATAATATTATACTTAAGGTGTTTGGCTATGGCAGCTGTTTCTTAACTTAACTTAATCTTAACTAAAACAATCTCTCCACGTTTTCCATTGAACTGGAAAATGCTTAGCAGGCTTTTCAGGAACCTCACAGATACTGATCACATTTTTCCCCTTAAGAACCTTTTACACCAATAAGATGTTACTAGTGGGCAACGATAAAATATCCTACTCATTACACATCATGCGAGGAGTTCTCTATATATACTCACTCCTAACAATTATAATAAATGACCGGGAACTTAATGTTTGCCATGACTGTATTTTACATTATTTTAGAATGTTGGCAGGTTTATAGCCTTGATTTAATGCATTTAAACAATGTAGTTAATGTTTAGCTCCCTTTGTGACATGCTATTTAAATTGATATTAAAAGTGTTTTGCCAACACAGCCATTTTATTCTCAGATTGTGTTTAACTTTACCCTAAATAGATGTAGCCTGCTGTACCAACATTCAAAACAAAATGGCTCTCATTATAGACAACCTTAATTTCAAAATAAAATTAGAATCCTCCAAACAGACAAGAACTACAAAGTAAATGCTTTGCAGATGAGCTACACATTACAATCAGTAATATTTGGAGCATATTAATTACAGGTATTCAGTGATGTAATTGTGAGATGTACTGTATATGTATTTGAAACTCCAAAACAAGAGAACAGTTCTTTTGTGAACAGTGTCACACCTTGGAAGAAAATCCAAATGTTTCAGGGGTCAATGAAACTGTAAATGTCATGGCCAGTCCTCTCTGTTTCAATTATTGTGTTAGGTCTGATTAATTGAATTCATTCAGCCAAATATAACATTATGCAGTTCTACTTGATCTTTTACTGATTAAAGTCTTTGTACTGAAACAATTCCTTCAGTTCTTTGAGTGTGTTTGTTAATCTCTTCATTCATTTGTACTTAGTAAAATCACAAAAGGCATGGCCCACGCATTGAATTCTGTAGACAGAATGGATAAAGGACACTGAGCTGTTTCAAAACACCACAAATGTTGAACTACTATACAATAAATACTAATGCAGAATAGATAAACAACACACCCTTACTGCTATCCTTTTTCAAACACTCTGCTGAGACATTCTGTTGAGTTTGGAAAATGAGAATATTTAATCAGTGTCAAGCAGTCAGTCAGTCAAGTCAGTAGCCAAGTGGTAATTATATGCTTGTATTAGCATGATGACATGATGTACCGAATGCCTGCGAGATTCTCTGTTTCAGGTTTGTATTACAAAATAAGCCAATTACCAGGTCTTTTACGCTGGGTCTATTTCAGTTTGGGATTTTTGAATGCTCTTTTGAGTACATAGTTGTATTACTAATGCTGTCTACAGCTCATTAAACGTTTTATGATATTTTGTTAGACTAAACCTGTCGGGTTTTTATTATTCCTTCATTACTCAGGGCGTCTTTCTAACTCTCACATGGAGAAAACATTATCATGATACCAATAATTCAAGCAAATGTTTTGGTGAGGGATGAATTTCCATAATTATTTACAAAGAGAGCTGATGTATCTGGAGCCTACTCGTGTCAACTTGAGTCAACAGAAGAAAAATTAAAAATGTCTCAATATTTAAAATTGAATTGATTATTACTTTTTAAAAAGTTTTTCAAGGGAATTTCTTGAAAGGCAGTCAATTAGAGCCAGTCAGACTAGTTCATGTGGATTAAAACAATTATCACAAATCTGAAATACATTAAGGAAACTGTAACTGAGGTTTTAATTATGTGAATTTATGGAGCTTTGTCGTGACCTGTTCCTGCTGAAATATGGTTCAAAAGATAAGACTATGCTGCTACAGACAGAAAATCTGTATTTATGTTTTTTTACTTAAATGTGCGCCTAAAGCAAGTTTAATGAACACACCAGATCACTGTAGCATATTCCTTAACTTTCTAATGCCATGTGAAATATGGGCATTCATGAGAAATCCCGGCAGCATTATGCTATTACACTAAAAGTCTTTTGCTAATGCAAAATAGTTGCATGTGAACATAAGTCCTGGGATATAAGACTGCAAGGTTTAACATTCAGTCAACAGGCTGAGGTAAATCTCTGGTTCACATGTATACATTAACTGTGTGATCCCTAATGGGATTTTGTCTGAAACATCTGCACTATGGTGTCAAAGGACTGTCTTGTGCTTTGCCTTATCAGTGCTATACTGTTATCTATTTTCCACATGTATGTCTCTATCTAATGAGGCCCTTAGCAAGTGAGTCATCCAGCCCTGTGTCATAGCCCTGGGCCGGACCTGTCTGGGATCGTAACAATGACTGGAGCTGTGGAGAATGAGAGCAGACAGATTGTTTCTAGTGTTAAACACAGCAGATAGCTTTGTCTTTGGAGATGCTTATGACAGAGTGTCAGTGTGTTTAATGTGTTTTGCTTCTACAGTACATTGTTTAAAGAAGTGTGCTTCAATTTCATTTAGCAGGAGGCAAATGGCAGCAATAACAGTTTTAGCCTTTTGGCTCAACAAATGCACTGGAGAGAATTTGTAAAGACCGTGGGCTGAGATTAAAATATTTTGGCTTTCCCTTCCTTATTATTATGGTTCAGATCTTGTTTACTTAAGTCTTCTATGTAATTATCAGGACTACTTTGCTCACAATGCTCATTACATGTGATGTGAAAAGCATTCTGCAGTTGAATTATATTGAACTTGAATTACTTACCTGTAACACGGCGACTGTTGTTGACAGAAGCTAATATTCTCATCAGAAATTCTATATTTACATAATGTATTATACATCTTACGTGAATATTCTGCTTAGAGGTCCGTTCCATTATTGAGCTGATAGTTCTGCAGCCATGTCCTTTGTAGGTGCAGGTGCACTTAATTAAAAAAATGTTTTTTAATGAATTGCTTTAATTTGTTGTTCACCGTAGATTGTGATTAGACTAGACAGGATATTTACTCGACAACCAACAACTATCATCATATTAGTTTCCCAATCAGCAATTCATGGATGAATTTTATTGTTTAAATGCCACATTTCTTAGGTTTTATTTTCATAAGTTACACAAGTGTCTAGGTCATGAATTTGTGTGAAAGTATACAGTGACTAGAGACAGAAAGGATCAGAGAGAGAGAGAGGGGTTACTGTGAAGCAGACTGCAATGTCTGTTGTAAGTTCATGGTACCTTATCCTTCTTAGGTCACAAGGACACTGAATCTAAATTTCAAAAGCTATACATACAATCTGAAACCCACTACCTCACACACAAATAGCTGTAAGATCAAAGCTATTATTGGGGTCGTTGTTTTCGCTTGCTTCAAATGAACACACATGCTATAAAAGAGTGATTGGTATGCAGGACCACCTTTGCCTCTGTCTTTAGCGTTGGGATCTTTCTTCTTCAAAAGCTTCAGTTCAAAGTTCCAATCATACAACTACAAAGCCACATTTGGCATGCCAAAGCAAAAACATCATAAATATAAAGAAGCAACGATAAGATCTCAGAGCTTCAATGTGCAATCCATGTGCATGTGTTTCTTGTATCCTCAGGAGTGAATTGATCTTTGTGTACGTATACGTGTGCAGCATGTCATGCATTCTTTGGTGTAATTCATAAGAGGGTGTGCTATAACAGTGAAAACAACCGACTTCCTATGTGTTTTTGGGCTTAGTTTAGTATGTATGCTATGTGTGCACTACCCCACTACATCCCTGCACATCAAAGACACAGTTGGAAATGTCACTGAATTCAGAGGTGTTGCCATCCGCAATAACCTTAAAAGTCTGATGATCGTTCAAGTTCCTTTCTGTTCATGCTTAATGAAGTCTTAAGAAGACGTTTCTGGAAATGCATCAAAGTAAAATTATTGATTAACTTACAGTATAAAGTATTAAGTATTTGAGGGATCTCTGTTGCACTCTGACGTCTGCTTCACCCACTGAGACAAGAAGAAATATGAAAAATGAAAAGGCTTCATGTTTTCTTCGTTGAAAAGTTCCCAGCCTTGATCTTGTCTCGGCTGTCTCTCAGCTTGAAGGTCTCTGGTTTGATGTTTGAACAACATTAATGTACCATGCCATCCTTGAGCAAGGTACTAAATCCCGGCTTACTCATTATTAGTAAGTAAGTGTTGGAAATGCTGAAATCAGACACAAATATAACTCATAAAATTGTAGTCTCTGCTGAATGAAGCCATGCTGTGATAAGGAGTCACATTAAGGAAGAGCAGATGTCAATGTGGCATGCCATCTTCAACAACAGATATGGAAAACATGATTACTCAGGATAGTAATATATGTATCTTTGTTCCATTAACAAGAATTAAAAGTGCCAAACTATTGCTCAGTATAAATATAACAAATTATCTCTCATTTTGGTCAAATTCGCAGACAATTAAGATTAACAGACAATTGTCTTAGCTCATGAAATAGAAATTAAATTTCATTTGAATGGAATGCCCTATGACACTAAGTGTGTTTGTCGTCATATGTCATGTCACTTTTTATTCATCATAAGCGCACTTCCTGCTATTTTCGCTATGAAATAGTGGACATCAATATTTTGATGTGACTAAGCTGGAGGCAGGGAAGGTTAAGTTGAAACCAGAAGTTATGATAATTTTGTTTGCTGTGACTCTTACGAAGAGATTATTATGCAAGTTTGCTCTCATTTGGGAGATACGCCAAATTAAGTCACTGTAGAAGGCTTATGCAACTTATTTTTCAACCCAGCTATAGCATCTGTTCTTCATTGGTGAGGCATACCTCATTCTTTTCCGTGCCAGCAGAAGTAACTGTTTGTTGGTTTCTTTTCTTTAAAAGTAATCTAAGTAATTTATAAGGTCACTTGCTGGTTTATCTTTGTACTAAATCCACTTTTTCATGACTGAAAGCAAACACACAAACATTTATGTCCTGGGTTTTGCCATCCTGGTCCTACAGAGCCTCAAGTCTGCAGGGACGTGTACCACAGTGCCAATGTTTTTGAATATGAAAAAAGGGACAAAATCACTTGTAAAACCTAAATTGATATAATGCATAGTCACCAAACGAGAGAATTCAAGAATGTACTTATAGCATGACGTGATAATTATGCTAACTGATACGGACATGTCACTCTCTGCAGACAGACACATTAATGTTTGTGTTTTCGTTCTGTAAATTAGTGCAATTTATTTACTTATGCCATCATAATTACTTCCTTTCTAATAGACCATATGTATTCCCTTCCTTCTTAGATCCTAATTAAAGGCAATATTCAATTCATCATTAGGACTAGGGCTGTCAGGATGTCAGATTATTGCTACACAATTATTATGGCCTAAAGAATTCACTATATAGCAATATCCTTAAAAACTAAAATATTAATAATAATGCTACCAGTCAAATTCATCTTAAACTTTGGTTATTGTGCATTTTGTCTCCTTTTTGGCAATGAATTACACTTAAAATATGAGTGTAGGAGGTGGAGAGAAAGTCTGTAACCTAGCTGTACAAAAACAACAATTACACGACTGGATAGTGAAAAGGCCACCAGATGAAATGATAAACAAAAAATCGTCTGCCATCAATACAAGGTCATTGCCAACTGAAACGAAAACACTTGTAGGGAGCAGGTACTGCAGCTACTGTACTTCATTACCATATGTGTATATTAACATGATATCAATATTAAATTTTTTTAATATCACAGTTATCGTCCATACCAGTATATCGCAACACCCTTAATTATGAATTAAAGACATATCTGGGGAAATAAAATTGCTTCTGCAATTGTAGTGAATTATTTCTTACTGCATTATTTTGGACAACATGACCTCAACACATTGAGATCCCCGTTTGATTTATAACTCAATGTGTCATATCGGCTAGCCTAAACGCAGAACTCTCTACACTTCCAGCGGATCTTAACTTGTTAGTAAGTGGTGTCCTCTTCCAGGCTAATGAAAACTGAGAACACTGTTGCTTGTTTGACATGTTCTTGTTAAACAGGGGTTTCTGAGGTGGAACAAATTGAATTTTGTTTATGCTTCGTCAGTGTGAGCTGGTGGTGTAACACTTTGACCAGTGAACTAGAAAGCCAATTTCAAAGGAAGATGTAATCATCTAATTTATGCAAAACTTTGTTCTCTGTGTAGCCATCACCACAACGCTCGTTCCTAATCCTTTAGGAACGCTGACTTCACACTCCACATGTAAACCTAATGTTCATCAAACACTTTATCCGCTGCAGTTTCTCCATCATGTGGCAACAGAATGAACTACAGACTGTGTTTTGTATAGAGTCTGTTTATATAGTATTTGCTAATGTCTGGTTTTTCAAATATTTCTCTTCTTCTTTTTTGATAACTTTTTCACATTTAACTTCATTATATAACGTCATTATATAAATGTGCTGTTTCTGCTGTTTATTACTCTGCACTTGCAGTCTCTTCGTTTTAAAGGTGCAGTGAGTAACATTTAGGAGGATCTATTGTCAGAAATGGAATATCATATTAGTAAGAATGTCTAAATGTCTGGATGTCTAAAGTGTCTATATCTGCCACAAAATGCGTCAACAATAATGTCAATGTGAATCCTGGTTTAGGTGGGAACAAGCCTTTTTGGTATTGCAAATGTATATAAAGGTCCTGAAAACCCATTTTCTCGATAAACTTCTTACTATATGTCAAAGGGGTCGTACACAAACACACAATTGTATGCCAAAGTGAGAACAGCTTTGATTATTTCACATGAGAGATTTCTGCATTATACTGTCCTTTTCTCATTTATTTGAAGTTTGTAAGGCTCAGTTGGAAAAAGGTGATCCTTGTCACCATGTACCTCCAAGCACCAATCTGCAACATTTATCAAAATGTTGTAAAATGTATCAAATTGGTTGCTTATTTTTCCTGACACTGTCAGTCAACCTGAGCTTTTTAACAATTCTTATTGTAGGGTGTTTTTTTTTTACAATACTTTAAAGTATGGTACATCGAAGTAACAACAGAAAAAATGCTTCCATAACATTATCTGTTATCTTTTAGATGATGTGATTCATCTTTCTTTCACAACTGGAACCAGATGGGTGTTTTGGCACCACTAATTAAAAAACGATTCACTCACAATATCCAGATCACAGAGCAATAATGGTTTTATTTGGATGCAGGGGTTTTCTACATCCAGTCAGTGGTATGGTGTACATTACATCACAGGGTTTCAACCAACCAGACACTCATCAACAAACAGCATCACTAGACAAACAATTAAAGCGAAGGTAAACAGTGTGACAGCGAGTCACACTCCGGTCCCCACAACATGGCAGTCTGCTCTCTTACTGTGATGTCCTTTTTGAATATTAACTTTTTGTCTTCTCATGTCAGCAGACTAACAGTGTTACAAATTTCAACATATATTCCAGGAAAGAAAATGTCTGTTATCATCACATTTAGGGAGAAGGAGAGCGCACAGAGTGCCTTACAACCCCTGCAAGAGGACGGTCCATATCAGTCTCTCTGTTTCCAACAATACTGCAATGAAGGGAAGGAGCTAAATGACAAGTTACGGCTCAACCACAGCACAGGCAGTTCACACGGAAAACAAAAAGAAATCTGAGAAATATTCTGAGATGATTCTACTGAACCTCACCAGTAGATCGGGTATACAGTAGTCTTCAGTGATCAGCCCAAACACAGACGAGCCTTTCATGATGATTCTTCTGTAATTCATGAGAGGAATGTCTTTACACAATGTATTCCTTGTGGTGGTTTGACGACTGAGTAGCAGTAGAAAGTAAAGCTAAAAAGCAACATCAGTTTATAATAAACAACTAATAGACAACATATTACAGTAAAAAAAGTAAATATAAAAGTCCAATAAAAATTGATGTTGTGCACAAAAGGCACTCAAATCTTCTGCTCCACTTACGCAGTGTCTATAAATAAAAAACAAAAATATTATTGTTAAATATTATGATGATAATTTCACCTTTTGAACTTGTGTGCTTTCTTCGTATTTTAATAAACATATGCTTTTTTTGTAACATTATCTTCATAGATTTTCACCGGTGCAAAACTGTAACCAGGACAGACAAATAGAACTATATGGATAAGCTTAGTGATTGTAATATTATCTCCAGATCATAACGCCCTCTTATTAAAGGTGATGGTATCCACTGGTTTGTCACAAGAAGAAGCAACACCAGCAGGAACCAGCAGAGGATGTGAGTGCACTGTTTGACTTTAAATACTGTATTGCTCCTTTTCTGGCTGTAGGAGCTCTGTGTGTGAATCAATCCATTGACAACAAGCAAATATAGTCAGCTCACATGTATCTCAGTAACACTGCAGAATGTACGGACTGACTGCAGTTGACAGTGGATTCTGGTTTACATGCTAATATTTAAGTTGATTTCACTCAATCAAGCATTACTCTCTTTCACTTTTATTTTAGCAACTGCTACAAGCAGCTAAGTTCATCATTCCCAATCCCCATAAATGTTAAGACCCATTTCTTTAAAAAAAAAAAAATCCAATATTGAATTATTTGTGCGTTTTACCAAGGCAAGGCACCACATACAGCCATTGTTTAACTGCCGCAGAATATGAGTCAGACATTACAGCGCAAAGCATGCAGAACAGAGCAGGCTTTTTGGGATGCGGATAACAAGGTCTCTGGACTAGAGCTGTCAGAATGACAAGAGGTGCAGTACATATGAACACTGAAATGTTCTCTATTTAGTTTTCTTCCAACAAAAGAAATAAGTCTGCAGCCAGAGCATAACTGTATTTATCAACAAGGATAAGAAAAAGGCAGGAAGGAAGGAAACTGTGATAGCTGTGATAACAGTATGTCACAACATCTACTGCTCAGGTTTCTCTGGGTGAGTATCACATTTTAAATTTGAGAGAGGAACTGTCAGAGGGTATTTTTCCATGTATCTTTTGCAATGATAAAATCACCCGAATTAGACCTGAAGTGGCAGCAGTTCAAGTTTTGCAAACTGAGGGTGAAAATAGGCGAAAAACATGTCAAAAACATAATGAAGAAAACATATATTCAGGCTTTGTTCGTTCAACAGCAATCAGGTTTTCTACAGTACAATTACCAAATGCATTCTAAGCTCACAGCACAAGGTAAACTTTTTTACCTTTTTTACACAGTTAAAAAGAACGTTTGTAGTTTACTGAATATGATAAGAAGGTGGTTAATGATCTTTACTCTAAGTGCCATTCACAGACAAACCTTTGCCTTTTTTTTGTATCAGCCTGTACAAGATTAACACTTCAAAAAGTACTAGCTATATATTATGTACAAGGTTACCATAGGATTCCTACAGTACATTAGTTGATGCATTAGTTAAGTCTGCCCACAGTCCAGCCTTACATGATGGTGGGGGACAACTTGCTTGGCTAAGTTCTTGGTTAGTATGTCTCAGACTCCAGAGATCATCTTCATGCCTTTAGCTGTGAACAGGATGACTGCAAGTGCAATATCTAAAGTACCACACAGATGGCAGATTTGAAATAAAATACTGTAAGATCCCCACATATTACTTTGTCAAATATTTGGACATCTGAAACTTGATTCAAGAAAATTAGGTTTCAGACTAATATCTTACCATATGAGAAAATCTCAATGATGCAAGTCTATTGTTTTCCTTATTTTATCCGAACCCCGCATGCAGAAGTATATAATGTCACTAAGTTGTTACTTTGCTCAACATACACTGTATTATAGTACAAACAGAAAGCATGGCGACTTCAAGTAAGTTTGTATGTACAGCCTTAAGGCCTGCGACCTAAATGGTAACCAGACATGGTATTTAAGCCTGAATGTCACCCGTCCAGACGAGGTGTTTCATACACATCAACAGGAGTGACTGAAACATCAGCTGGACAACGTGTGCTATGTGGAAACTAATACTAAATGTGACACAAGTATTGCTTCACTTGCATTCATTGTATCTCTGGAACGAGAACATGGTTACACATCTTTTTTTGTTGTTGAAACTGAGGTAAATCTGAAATATATGTATTCTTATACACATATTTTGTAATTAAATCAAGTTTCAAAGAGAGTGGAGCTCTACGCTATCACACCTCTACAGCTTCTTCCACCGTTTTATCACCATGGTACATATTGAAGGCTCGCTCAAGAGCTTCCTGAATATATGAATTAAGTCAGGCAGAAAACAGAGAGGAAAATATCCATATCTCACATATCAGTACTAATTTCCATAAGCTTTCCCCTCACTTAGGAAGCTTTACAACCTTCCCACCTCTGCTACATGGTACCAGACTTATCTCCAGCATCACTGGACGTATTCATGTTGGAAGCAGCAGCTGTACTGTTACTTGGAAACATCTTCTCAGTGGGAGTTACAGCAGGGCTGCCGACCCCTGAAGAGCTGGAGCTGCTCGAGCGATGCTGAGTAGGAGGAGGGCGCACTGGCCTCATGGGTGGGGGGCGTAGCTGAGCCCCAGCCAGCCGGGCAGAGAGAGCGGGTTTGAAGGTGGTCATCATCTCAGAGGTAGAGCTGCTACTGCGGCGCATGGCTGCATCGGGGTCACGGATCATAATGGTATGCAGAGGACTGCCAGGCTCAGAGCTAACTGGGTTCTTCATGGGCTCCAGAGTATCCAAGACCACGTCGGGAGCCTGCTTCACGGTGTTCTGTCGCTCCAGCTCACGGAGCTCATGGAGCGCTGTAGTCATAGTCTTCTCTATGTCCTGGTTGAGGAAGGATGAAGATGAGGAGGACAAAACAATAATTAAAGTAAAAAAAAAGATGCAATACTTACTTATTTTTCTTACATAATAATTTATGTATAATTTGCATGTTAATGCAGTTCCTACGGAAACAAATGCACAACTTTGGGTGCATGGAATGTAAAAAAAACAACACATCCTCATTTCTAAAACACGGCAACATTACTAGTATGGTAGTATTTGTTATTGGGATACTTCATCACTTAAACCTTTTATTGTTTATTCAAATGTGAGATTTTAGATGAATTGTTATTTGTGTGTGTTTTTTTTAAACACAATCAAACGGCTGCAATCAATATACTGCATATCATTTTGAAATGACCCATCAAAGCCCATCAGTTTGAGTCAAGTTAGTATGCGGTGAACATTTTATGTTTTGAACGTGTTTGGATCTAATGGCTGCAGCGATTAGCTCATGAGGAGAATTTGGTGCCAAACTTTCAGTGCTCTTTAGGTTGATATTCAGTTCCATGCCTCTGTGTCCTTGACGTGTGTCTGTCTCCCAGCTGCAGTCTGGCCCTGACATTTACTCCAGGTCTCAGCTGCTGCTTTCAGGGGGCCTGGCTCTTTTCTACTAAACCGTCCAAATCCTCTTATATGCTGCAATTGCCTGACATTTTATATAATTTTTGGTACTGAGACCAGAGTGCAAACAAACATATAAACGAACTATATCAAAAGAGTATGTTTCTCTGTATCATGTTTGCCTCTACCTGGCATTTCCAAACTTACATCAGCTAGAGCTTCGGCCTCCAGTGATTTGTGGTCCCCGAGGCTGCTGTGACGAGTGGCCCCCGGCACCGGTCTCAGAGGGTGACCCTCAGGATAGGTCTTCCTGTCTGGGTAGTTGATGCTTCCTGCACTGCCAAAGGTGCCAATGCGCCTCTTTTCTGGGCTATCCATATGACCCTTGCTGATGGACACCTTGTGTGGGCTGCTGGGACAGGCTGCAGCCCTCGGCGGAGTGTCAGCTACTCTGGTTGGGCTGTGTGTGTCTTTACCACTCCGACGACGAGGGATTGCAGCTCCGTCGGACCGTAGCCTTACCCTGCAGACAGGGATCAGATCAGACCAACAGTCAAACGGGAAAACTCCTCAGTAGCACTCACTAGAACTTCTATAACAAGAAATGTGTTATTCTTATGTGTTTCCACCTCCCCATGACTCCTCCAAAGTTGTAATCAGGTGATTGTTCACATGGTGAAGGGACATCATTTTTGGATGAACCCTTGTCATCCAGCAATGGTCCACTGCTCGCTTCACTATCTGCTTTCTGGCTGAGGTTATCTGAGAAAGCATCATCCCTGAAAGAGCAGAGGCACTGATGGTGAGCACAAGAAGTACATGTACTATATACCTACAGTAATTACATTTTAAAGGAGTATTCAGTGTAACATTGCCCAACCCAACAGTTTAGTAATATTGTCAGCTTTACTGATGATGATTTGAAATGTAAGTGAGAGAATTACATGACACAAGATAAAGTGCTGTTACTCACAGGTCTTGTACTACAATGTACTGATGTGGGATGAGGCCATCCACACCATTGTGACGTCCCTCCCACCAGTCTTCAGATGCTCTGTGATACAGAAGCAGAGAGGCTCCCTTTTTGAAGGACAGCTCCCTGGGAGTACGTCCCACGTAGTCAAACTTAGCAATGGCCTCAATCTGTTCAACCTCTGAAAACATAAATATACATATACATTATGTATATACAAAAAGCTTATCAACTTCTAAATAGACCCTAACATAGATAAAAAAAAACGTATATACAGTGATAAAACAAACAATAATAAAAAAACAAGAGATCTTGGACTATGTGCTTCTCATTCAATCTTTGCTGCATTCACATTATTGTTATGATTCAGTATACAATATTATCTCCAAAAGGTTTAAGTCAGTATCACTCAGTTTACATTGTAAATCCCTCAAACATACTAAAGAAGTACAAAGCTGAAATATAACAAACATATATATGGAGAAATTAATCAGCAATAACTATTAAACTAGTGATTGCATGACAAACAGCCACTTCTGTTAAAACATGCTGTATGAGAAATAACTATTATAGTTCACAATGAGTCTGATGAATAAAGAGGATTTTGCCTAAATTAAAAAAGAAAACCTTGTCTTGTCTGCAGTGTATTTTACCATGCCAGCCAGCAGGGGTCAGCCAGAGTTAACTGTACGTTAACAGTTCTGCACCCCTATTTTGAAAAAAAACCTAACCGAGGGGTGCAAAGATGTGAAAGGGGTCAGTCTTAGTTGAGAGTGAATAAAGATAAAAAAAAGCAGTTTTGTTCAAATTTGGTTTCAATTCCAAAGTAATGAAAATAGAAAAAGGTACAGCCTGGTTGCTTAGTTCTGAAACTAAATTATTTTTCTTTCATTATAAGTTAACTGCTGCCAGAGGACACCAATTGACAAACAGTCTGAGTTGTCTATTTCAAGTAAGAGTAAGAAAAGAAAGAAAGGGTCAGCAAATGCAGCCAACAGCACAAATGACGCTCAAAGACAGGGTTACCCCAGTCTGACCTCACACACTCGATATACACACAAGTACTTGGACCTGTCCACTGACTCTTCACATACGACACCGGAGATATTATTCTGTGCATTACCCGTGTTTTGGCTTTTGTGCCTGGCCCAGTTATGCATTCAAAGCTCAGAGGAGAATTGGGGAAATACTGCACAAAGGAGAAAGTCTCAGGAGAATTGCTGACTAACACTGAACAAAGAGCAAGTGGGGGAAGAGGGAGGAGAGGGACTCTCTCTCTCTCTCTCTCTCTCTCACACACACACACACACACACACACACACACACACACACACAGAGAAAGACAGATCAAAGAGGCAGCACTGCATGCCAACACTGTTTACTCAACTTCAAACATCACAAAGGCCTTTGCAATCATAAGCTGTTGTAGCACAAACCTCCCAACTCATCTCTCAGTCAAAAGCACTAAATGAAAAAGGTCAGTCTATACAGCTATCTTATCCACAAGGACTACTCAAATCACATTACAAATATTCTCATGTGAAAACCTACACTGAATACATCAGGTGAAATGGCCTGCATGAAGATTAAGACCCATGCTAGGAGCTCCATGCGTCTGAATGTGGGATTTTTTTTTAAAGAATGATAAGGTCAGCATGCTAACATGCTTACAATAATAATACTAATATGCTAACTTTAGCAGGTAGAATGAGTCACGTTAACAATCTTAGTTTAGCGTGTTAGCATGCTAACCTTTGCTAATTAGCAAAGGTTAGCAAATACCACAAGTATTTGGTCATAAAGCAAAAGTAAAAAACTGACATAAGAAAAAGTCAGGGAATCACCAAAGTTGTTCCTGAGGGGAACATAAATATCTGTACCAACTTTAATGGCAATCTGACCAATCCTCAAGAAATTTCACTCAAAACCACAAATGTCAACATGCTGGTGGCACTAGATGCAATGTCAAAAGATCACCAATGTCAGTTCATTCTCAGGGCACCATGAATGTCAGAACCAAATGTCATGGCAATCCATCCAATAGTTGTTGAGATATTTTATTCTGGACCTGACTGACAAACAGACCAACAGATCAACATTGCCATCCCTGGGGACATACCTGTGTAATAACAACGCCTCTTCTTGAAAAATGATGTACTAACCTTCATCACTGGTGTGTGGTTCAGTTCCATTGTCAGCCTCGTCAATAGTTCCTGGTTCACTGTGTGGGCTGTCACTGTGTGAGCAAATGGAAAGTGAAAAGTCACCGCTATATAGACATTGGAACATTACAAATATTTGTTTTATGAGCATAAAATGAAACACTTTCCTCTGAACCAAAACAACTGTAGTCTCAACATAACTGTTCTTTGCTAACCGCCAATACTCACCAGTACTCCTCCCCCCCAGACATGCACTTTTCATACACTGGGCCGTCCAGCTCACGTTGATTGGGAAAGATGAGTTCATTGTGCATGATGATGGTCTTGATGACCTCATTAACTTGAGCCTGGCACAATACAGGATCCTGTCCGTCTGGAATGGGCATCAGGGTTGGGCCAAAGCAGATAGCCAAATTGTATGGATCCATCATGTTCTCGTCACTGTACTGGGAGACACTGAGGGACGGGACAGGGCAGCATTGTGTGTTTAAAGATGTAAGCAACCTTTAACAACATCAGGTAACATAAAAACGGTACATATAAGTTGTTGTCTAGTGGTAGTCAGTAATGTTTTTTGTGCTCGGGCTTTCCTTTTGTTTACTTTGGGGGATATATTATGTCATACATTATTAGACTGGTTATTACCATAATAAACCTGCAATGCCCGACTTTTTTGGCCACTTAGGGACAGTGGAAACAAGCTGTGCACCCAATACTGACATATGATCTCCTTTTAAGTCCATACGACGAACAAAACAGCAACTTAATACATCCAGCAGGTCAGGAGCAACATTATCATTCTTTTGGAGTCATATTGCTGCCTGGTGAATGTAAGAAACAACTGGCTCTACAGCTGCTAAATAATCCACTATGTTCACCAACGTTGCTTACTGAGTTTTTACACTGAAAACCACTGCTTGCTGCAGCCGAAAACAAGACTGAACCAGAAGAGAAAAGCTGAAAAACCAAAACATTGAGCTGAAAGATTCTATAAAGCTACCAAGAACTGAGGGGAACTAGGTGTGATCATTTTGTGTGGGTTCATCACTATTTATGACCCTGTTCACATACTAGTAGTCATGTGGTCCATTGTTAAAAATTCAACTCAGTACAGCTTTGACATACAGTATTACATGCTGCGTTACACAGTGGTGGACAAATCATTCAGTGGTACAAGAGGAAGTCATAATCAGTCCTTGCACAATATCAGCAAGCTGAGGCTAAGCAGTGAAACCACAGCTGCAATAGCTCCAACAACGAAGGGGGTATAGAAGAGCAGAATAAAACCTGGGGTGTGAAATCAAACTCTTTGTTCTGCAGGCAAACCCAGTAAAAGGGGCATTAATAACGTCCATTATAAGAGGACAGGTATTCTGCTTTAGCGAGGCATGAGTTTCCGAGACCATAAATAACTCCTAAAACACTGCAGACAGATGTAGCAATAAATAGCAGGTGGTTTTTTTTCGATCTTGTCTTTTCACTTGACTGTAACTATTTTGTGTTTGTTCAACATGGATTTTTCCCATCAGAATCACATTTACATGCGAGTTAAGTTCAAGATTCAATTACCTCACTAATGTTTGTGCAAAGAATAAAGTCATCTCTACATGCTTGTCTGTATGCACCAGGACCTGTGGCTTATAATGCAATGTGAATCAGTGCAAACTCACTGATTGAGAAAAGCAAAAAGGTATCTCATGACGATAATGATGGCGCGAGAAAGAGTCACAGTAATCTGCTGGATGTGATGCGCTCGCTCAGCTCCAGACTCCAGCTCTGAAACACAAAGGACATACATTGACAAGTGGAACAACAGTGCTTGTTCCGCAATAAACAGGATAAATATAGCTTTTAAACTTTTATATATACGTATATGGGCACCAAGTTTTTAACAACAGTCCACTGAAATATAATATATACCAGATGCTAGAGAGAAGCATTTATCAAAGTGAGGCAGAAGAGATTCTGAAAACTGTTATTTGACACTTTAATAGATGCCCCCTTCTGCCTTTCACCAGACTCCTAAGGCACACTGAGTGATCAAACTATTACTGTAGAAACAGCGGGGAAATGATTCTGTGGTGAGCTTGCACACAGCAGACTGATGTGGCCTACACTCCCCTCTTCCTAGCTTTCTGTTAAACATCAGGCAGAGAGCCCTGGTGTTGGGATTGATTCCATATGCTGCAGTGCATGCCTTTCTCTTCTTCAGTAAAACGGAGTTTCTAATAAACTGCAAGGTGTGTTTTCTCTTTTCTATCCAACCAGTTCACTCATGACTGCGATGGCTTTTGTGTTGTGCGTGACTCACTGATGGTAGAGATGAAGTCCAGGAAGCGCTCCTTTGGGAAGATGGGGTTCTCCAGTCCTCTGAAGTACAGCTTCAGCACCCCTGCCACTGAGTTGATATCATGCTCATTCTGGTCATCAATCAGGGGATCTTCTCCTGATTAAGAGATATATGTGTGCTTTCAGTGGTGACATTTGATGGGTTTATCCTGTTAGTATTTGTGACATGAAAAGGGGGAATAAAACACCATCTGTCTTTGACTCACCTCTCTCAAATGAGTTCTTAATATCATTGACTTCCACCTGTGATCCCGGCACGCGAAATATGCCTTGCTGCTGCAAGCCTGAAAGAAAAATACAACCCAGGATTCAGAGATTCAGAGTTAAACTAGCTACTATTATCACCAAACCCCAGTGCCAGCTTCATGAAAGCCCATTGGAAACACAAAACACAGAGCAGGAAATGTAATCTAGTCATAAAGGGAGATGCGTATTTTTCCATGAGAGGGCCCCTCAGTGAGGCTGCAACATATGGTTTCAGTTAGAGGGCTCCTAATCAGTTTTCGGGAGTTTCATTAGGTCCAGATCCAGAGGAAAGGCCTGCAGGCTACAGCAATGAGCTGAAGACAGATGTGAAGGTAGACGGGGAGGAGTTATAAACACGGTTGGGGGGGGGGGTAAACTGACTAAATCAAGACCAATGGGACTTTCAAAACTCTCTGTGTGTGATCTATTGTTATGAGCTTGTCAAATCACTGGCAGGCAGCTGTGCGCCTCAGAGACTTGAGGTGCAGAGCAGGTCAGTACCTAAGGTTATTTGTGGAAATAGATTGCCTCGTCCAATGGCGGCTGTCACTTCTTATGAGGCTGAAGGAGTTTTCAAAGGACTCCATAGTTTGTTTTCTTTTTCTGCCCTTTCGCTCAGAGGAGACTTACCGTACAGATTGATGTGTCTGACACAGCTTTCGACAACAAGTGGGATTGGTTGACCTGAATCCTGAAATGAAATGATGTAAAAAATAAATAAATACAGACAAGGCAGGACAAAAAATTGCAAAAAAATAACATTACTAAAAGAGTAACATTTGTACAGCACCATTATTAACTAGTAACTATAACTACAATGTCTTAATAAATAAATAAAGATTATTTTATCAATATGCAAAAAATTAAAAATCTCCTGTTCTAGTGCATATTAATTATGATCACAAAACTAATCCCTCAGAAACATTTTATGAAGCAAATTTCATGAGCGGTGTAAAACAGACAAAAACATGCAAATTTTAAGTAGCAGCATGCAAGTGTAGCCCGAGCAGTAGCCAGTATATTTCCACTATTCGTCTAGAAGGTTAGTGCCCTTGTGCCCTGAACTATAGTCTCCAACAACAGATACCTGAACGCGGGTACGGGCATTCCTTCTTCCTCTGGGACAGAAAGCCGCAAAGCACAGAGTAGCAGAGGAAGAGAGGGCAGAGAAGCACACAGTTAGAGAAGCTCAGATGACGAGATGAGGTTAAAGAAGGCTAAGCACAAGGACTGGCAATAGGAAAGCTACAGAAATGCAGTGAAGGGTTGGGTGCAGTGAGGGACAAAGCAGATCCACTGCTGTCTCTCAATCGTTGAAAGAGTGGGTTTAGAAATAAAGCCAGAGATAGTAAATTGTTCTGGAGGGGAATAAAGAGACAGCTGACTGTTGCTCTGTCTGCACCAGCAGAACCACGCAAGGGAGGAGGAGGATTAGAGGTTAAACAGAGGCGTTATATCATGTTCAAGGGCAGCAGCAAGAGGGAGGAACAGAAGGCCAAAGTGACGAAGAGAATGAGAGCAAAGGCCTTCCCCTCCTGCTCCACAGGGGCCGCTCAGTCATACACCACCAGAGGTACCTTGATGAAGGTCTCCATATTGCCGTTAAACAGCTTATGGTTATACACGGAGCGTGGCCTAGGCTTCCGCATTTTCTGTGGTTTGGGGGGAAGGGTGGGGGGCCTGTGAAATGATGGACAAATGATACAAAAACATCATATTCTGTGAAAACTGTAGAACCAAACATGGAGGCTCAAAAGCAGGTATGAATAAAAAAAAACAGCCTCTAAAACAGATCAGTAAAACAACATCTGTTAAAGTAAAGTTAAATTTTTTAATTTTTAATAGTTGAGAAAAACCCAACGTGAGATCTTTAATCACTGACGCATGATGAAAGTCAGCCTTTTAATTACCCCTGAGGGGTTGTGTTGTAAAAAAAAAAACTAGGTGTGGATCTTCAGTAAAACACTTGACTTACTAAAAACACAGCACAGATTAATGAACATGACTAACAAGGCCAATACAATCATCAACAAGTTATTTTCAGCAAGTTTCAGCAAGTTCAGCAAGTTGCAATGTTATTTTGATATATATGACAATCCTTTTTGAAAGAAACCACAAAAGCATTATGTTGCATGTGCAAGCAGATGTGTCATTTTTGGAGAAGACAATGGCAACTGCAAAACCATGGCCACTCCATGCCAACTTTAATATATTTAATAAAACCATTTTATGTCTATATACTGAGCATGGTCTTTGTTTAGACTGTGCTTTTCATTTAGTGCAATGTTGCCATGCAATGTAGTAAAATATAACTAATATATAAGACAATAATTAAATTATTTAAATATATATGTATCTGTTTGGGTATTCAAACAACAACCAACATGCTTTATTTTCATTTTGAAAAAATGCTGTAGGCAAATGTTTCGTGGCTGAACGGCAAAGGACATCATACCTTGTAGTTCCACATTCAGCCCTTTCCCCTGCGTAAACAAAAAAACACAAAAGGGACATGTCAAATCTTTGTGGTACATATTATACAGACTCCAGTGTCACTGAAGGGTTTGATGAGACACAACATGACTATTGAGGGAGAGATGAATGGAGCAGTGCGTACACCATTCAGAAAAAAAGCTATTGAGCAGTCGTCGCTGAAACCACAGGGGACCCAGAGGACCCTGTTGGGTTATAGGCCCCCTCGGAGAGCAAAGAAAAGGGGGGTGGCGGCTGCAGTGTGTATATTATGTTGGAGATGTCTGTGCTGGTTCACTGAGCCTTTTGTTATGGGTTTCCAACAACACACGCATATGTAAAAGGCATATGCATGGAGAAAACATACAAAGTCATCATTCAACTCAGCTATACTGTTTTTGACTAATTTAACTGATAACACATACTTCAGTAAGTTAATTTAAAGATGACCCAGATTTTCTTTATCAACTGAGATTGTGTCTTTGTCTGCCAGTGACTGGATTATCAACTGGAAGGCAGTCTATATACAACCCTCCCCCGAAAGTATTTCAACATTATTTCTTTACTCCATATGACAATGGACAGAAAGAGCAAAGGCTAACCAATTTCTCAACACATCATTCTGGCAGATGGACAGGGTCTCTGGAGCATTCATGTGAAGAAACAACAGCACATTTCCCAGACACCATTCCTCTGAGTGATAGCCTCTGTCTACCTCTGACCAACCAACCTCAAAATTACAGACTACGTTGATTTTTCCCTAAATTCATTCGAAAAGTGCCAGAGTCCCTCATTGATAGAGGGATATGTATTATAAACATAAAAAAGAGACGAGTACAAATCAGATTCACTGAACAAGGGAATTGGTGACTCCTTATCTGGGAAACAAGGGCTGGCAGATATCCTAGCACCATCTTGCCGATGCCAGTGCTCGACATTATGTTTTTATTAATACATGCAGCAAGATGCAAACGCCATGTGGCACTCACCAGTCTCATCTTGTTCCCTCTGTCATGCTCACAAACAACCACAAACACGCTATTTTGGGCGTGAATCAACGGGCTAATGAGCATTACGCAAGCCTGATTGATCACCTGAATAATTAAATATGGGTGGTAAATGGAGACGCCTTATGCCGTTGACATACAAACGTCTCTGTCCAGAGAGTGATATGAACTATATTGTGAGTGTCAGCTGATAGTTTGCCACAGAGGGTGGCAAAAGCGGTCCTGAAAGCTTGGGCAAAATACAATTTTAAGTAAAGACTTTGAATGAATAATCCAAAGTGTGAAATGAGGAAATATTCATGTGTGTTGCAAGGCCTCAGCTGTCCGTGCCTGATGCCCTTTTCTATGAGGTGAACCCCTGATGCAGGAGCAGCTGTAGAAATGGGCCTGGGTCTGGTCCTGCTGATTGATTGGGCGTAAACTGTTCACGGCTGAGGTGACAAGGGGACCCCTGGGGAAGGGAGGGGCCAAGGGAAGCTTTTCTCTTACAGCCTGGAAATGGAAACCTTCCCTGCGGCTTCCCCATATAGAGACTAACCAGATAATGCTTTAACCAATGGAGATAAGCAGAATGGGGAATGGATACTTCAAAGTAGATGTGGTCTGCTTTTAGTGTGATAGTTTTTCTACTTGAATATCAGATCTCATTACTTCCTGCTTCCTTAAAAAATTGTTGTGTTTGTAGTCACCTATACCTCATTGCTTGTTGCCTATTAGATAAGACCAGCACCATTATAACCCGAGGGCAGAGATTTTACAGAGCTGTGGCGGGATATTCTGGGTCATAGATGAAGACAGACAAAGAGAATCGACTCCTTACCTTCGCCCAGTGTCTGCTTCAGTAAGTCATGCTTGGCCTGCAGCTTAATGATGAGGTTACTGCCATTCAGGTACTCCTTGAATTTCTACACACAGAGAGATGAAGGCAACAATGAGTGAGCAGCAGCACTAATCCGATGTAACATGAGCCCAGTCAAATGATTCAGTGTTGCTCAAATCAGCATAAATTCAATCTGTTCTAGTTTAATTAAATTTATATTGGCAGAGCACGTGGAAATGATGACTGGTGGTTTGATTTTGAAAAGCAGAGCAAACGCGGGAGTTCATAGCAGGCCAGTATAGCCATTAACATTTTGGAAGGATAGACAGATCAGAATTGACAAGAACTCACCGAAAAGTAAAACATCTCAGTCTCCTGTTGGTTCGACCTCCTCTTGGCTACATTCAGCTTGCTCATGTAGAACTCGGAGGCCACGGACTTAATAGATTCAGTGGAGCGGCTGTGGTGAAAGGCATCCGACATGTCAAAGTCCTCTACTGTCAGCATGTCCTGCAGCGTTTGCATGGTGGCATCCAAGGTCTTTCTCACCTGCACAGATGGGGGGGAAATAGAAAGGAAAGAAGATGATTAATGAAACATCACATCATACATTTTTTCTCATATTTTACTTTTTTGTGGCAATTTTTTTCCCGAGCCTTGATGGAACCAAAGTAACTGATGAGATTTTCAAGGGCAAGAGAGTGATTTACAGCACTAGCATATTCATATCAAAAGACAAATTGACCCCGGAACAATAAATGAACTTGAATTACACAGAAATTATATTGTGCAGCATTGAAATATCAGTCCAGAGCAACCCCGCACATCAGGCATACATCAGACTAAGACATGGAAATGAAGAGTGTCTGGCAAAGAAACAAATTGTATGTGTAAATTACTGAAGAAGGCTTTTTGTTTAGGGCTGAGATTGATAAAGCTCATTTCCAGTAATGGCAGGGCTCGTCCATTATCCTCCAGAGCACAAGACACAGGGAGACAGGGAAGAGGCAGAGCCACTGGCACAGGAGAGTCTAACAGGCCCTGGTTATTATAACCTCCATTTGCACTTTTGTGTCTGCGTCACTTAATGAGAAAGTCCTCTCTTCATCACGAAATAGACAATTTCATATATAACATCATAGAAAACATAACACTGGTGCTGTGGCAATCTTAATATATTCTCGCCTCCTGCAGAGAAAGGGTCATTGGAGTGTAATTGCAATGAGAACAGATGGTGATGTGGCCCTCCTACTTGGCTCCGGGGTAAATGAGACAGAGCTTTCTGTTTTTGGGGGGGTGGGGCTGACGGTGGTGGTGGAGGGGTTGCTGGACAGACACAGGCCCATCATAAATCCTCACCTCCTCATTCTCAATCTTTAGCGTAGCTAAGCGGGACTGCAGTTGGTGGTAGCGCATCAGGAGCTCAGTCTGGACAGGCTGCTGGGCGCTCACCTGGCACACCTGAGGAGGCGGAGGAGGACACATGGGTTACAACAGACTAAAAAAAGATCCATCTGAAGCTTAAATAGTTACTTTGTAAAAAATAGACCTTCTTCATTACGTGACATCAATGTTAAATCTGCAGCATTTTCAGCATCTCACCTCATCTCCCATGTGTGGCAGGTACTCAAAGCGCATTGGAGGGCAGAACACCTGGTTATGCATATCCATTATCTTGTGCTTGTCACTGCGGGAATCCAGGTTGTCCACCGCATTCTCTATGATATCCAGTCCCTCGTGGCGGGATGTCTCCAAGTTATACTCGGCAGATAAGTAGGTCCTGAGGGTGCGTGCCAAGCTAGCATGGTAGCCCAGGTCACAGCACTGCGGAGATAAAATGTCTGATAAATAACCAGGAAAACATTCTGAAAATGTAGTAGTAGATGGAGTTGCAAAATAAAGTCAATTAATTCAACACAAGGCTGAAAAAAACGTGTTTTAAATTGCACCTGTTACCACACACAACAGTGATGTCATGATGTACTGACCACTCCCTGGAGAACACTTCTACATCACTGCTGCAGCAACGTGCGAAGTTAGGCCACTGGAAGTGACCAAAAAACTTGCAAAAGATTTTTGAACTGGTGTTACGTTGCTCTTTAATTTGACAAATGAATGTAGATTTATCAGGGAATATGGAGGAATGTGCAAGTTTCAGTAAAGTTGGTTAGTTTGATGACCTTCTAGCATGTTCAGACCTATTTAATGGAACAAATCCCAGATTGCATCCTGCTACGGGTTACCTTTCAGAAATAGAAGTAGAGTTCACAGAATTAGGAGCTAGCACAGTAGGACACCAGGGATAATTACAGAGTCTTATCATAGAGAGCTGGATGAAGTAACCTAATTAAGCAGAGGATGGTAGTGAGAAGGTTCAGAGGGAGCTTGAGGCAGCTGACGGCTCTGTGAATCACTATGTAAACACTCTTTAACACTCTTTAGCACTCAGGAAGTACTCTTTCTACTTTGGTGCACAAGCCTCATTTGTGCAACTCAGTCAAAGTGGCTCAATAGATTAAAGACTAAAGGGAGCAAATTTGCTTATTTTTAAACAAAGCAAACTGAGTGAAAACACATTCATATATGCAGCAGCAGCAGCCTGAAGGAAGCAGATTATCGGCGAAGGAAGATTAGATACACTGTCGAAACACGAATCACGCACTTCCATGTGTTTCCCATTAGAGCTGTGCAAACATATTTTAGCTGCATATTAACATTTATATATGTATTTCATATGCCACTCATTTCATTTTTAATATGTTCATGTTTACATAGGCTGCATTTCACTTGTTTGATTAAAGTCTACTCAAGTTTTTACCGACAGCAACAATGCCTCACACAATCACTTTAAAATGCTTACATTTCAATTTGGTCGCATGTAATCACCACAATAGATGTATATAATGTATGCATGTACTGAATTATTGTTTTTTGTCTTTTGTACTGTATGCTACAGCTTATTATTTGCTGCTGCAAGGATTACATTTCTCCATGGAGGTAATTAAAGTGATCTTCCGAGTACAAGTTTTAATACTTAATCATGCGGACACCACTGACCAACCTCACTAATCACAGCATTCATTATTTCTAGGCAGCGTAGAATAAACTCAACATTTTGTTCAGAATTACTCTTCAACAGTTTAAAGCCAGTGATGCTAACTGACAAAGCTGACTTCTTGCAGCGTGAGCATCTGGTTTGATGTGTGGTGTACTCAGTTACTCTGACTTGACAAACGGACCCTTCTTCCTCCCCTGCCCCGCTTTGTGGCAGCCAAACCAGTCAAGCTCACAATCCCATACCCTGCAGCTCAGCAGGATTTGGGATGACATGGACATTTCAGTTTCAAGACACTGGGTCCATGAAAGAGGCAGGGATAGGCATGAATCGGGTTATTATTATTATGTCAAGCTACCACCAACATCTCACCATCACACTGCATATAGCAGACTCTTCATGCTATTTCAACTGCAATTGTGTAAAATAATGTAACGGTTGTAATGGTCACTGAAATCATATCTTATCACGCCTGACCTGGAAAATGTACTATCGCTGTGACTAATGTAGGGCCATATGGTGGTCAGGCCTCAAGCAAAAATGTGACAACCATTAACACAGAGGAAAAAACAGGCACATTGAAGGGCTGACAGGTTAACATCAGTGATAGAAATCTTAATATTAAAGGTTTTTAACAGCCACAAAGCCCGCATTGACTACCATTTGTCACTTGAACTCTATTTAATATTATAATGAATTATAATGCATCATAATGTGATTATAATTTGTATGTATAACTATATACACTATGATCCTTGCAAAAGATGTCAGTGACCAGCAATTATGATGCATTATGATACTGGACCTTCTAAAATGCTTCATAATGTGATTATTGTTATAAAGGCTGTGTGTGTGTGTGTGTGTGTATCACATAATAGTGGAACTGGATGAAAAAACTCTCACAGTCTCAAAGTCACACCTCCCTGAAGTGTTCACATCTAAAAGTGAATATTTTGAAAGATTTTGTCTAAGATGTCAATAAAGGCTTCCTCATCTCAATGTTTGTCTGTTTGTCTGCAGGGTGACTGGTAGCAGGTCACCCGTGGCTTAGAGCCCAGTGCCAACCACATTAACTGCATTCATGCCTGCATAAACACAGCCTCTGCTCACCAGCTTTGATCATCTTCCAACCATTAGTGGTTTGCTGAACAAAGTCAGTCATTTTAAACTGTGGCAATCAGACTTTCCAGCAGTCCTACTGGTTCATAATTTGAATAAAAGTGACTTCATATCAAAGTGTTTGATGTAGGTTTGGTGCACATACTGTACAAAAATGGGGATATTATTGTCGGTTATAATGAAGGGAATATTATAGTGTCAGAGTTAGAAAGGCTGCTTCCTCTACTCTGACCAATTAAAAGAGAGACCGCATAAGGACAGAAACAGCAGCGAGAGAGTCGGTATGTGTCTGGTGTCATGTCTTTTACTTGGTGACAGTTTGAGGCAGACAATCACAAGTACATGCTGTGTTCGTCCCAGCAAAGGTCCCAAAAGCAGCATCAATTAAAACAAATGAATGAGGACGAGACAGAGGAGTCAACACCGATGGAGTTCCTTGAGAAAATCAGTCAAAAGTATCCTTCTGTAGCTGCGTAATACTGCAGAACGCTGAACTCATGTCAACAGCAATCAGTTACCAGCATATCAGTGTTTGCTGTGCAGAGATTAATAATGAAAAAAATGATGGCAAATACATTCATTGGGGCCAACAGAGCAGCTTGAAAACAAACAGCTAACAGGCTGAGAGTGAATGAAACTCAGGAACAGATGGTGAGAAAAGCGACAGTGCTGCAGAGTTAAATCAACATCAGAAATCCCAGCTGAGAGATATAAACAAACACATGTGCCTAGTGCATACTTACATCAATCATATCGGAGACGTCATGGATGTAATACTTTGCCACAACTGCATTTGTTGCTGCCAGGTTCAACAAATAGTCATTCCGGGCTTTTGTGCATTTCAGCTTATTCTCTGAGTACTTGGCTTGCCTCTGGGGAGGAGAGAAGAGACAGAGTAGATGAGGAGAAAAAAAAACATCAGTGCAGGGAAATTAAGCAGCAGGGAGGGTTTGAGTGTGCACTCAGGCAGTGGCAGCTTTGGGACCAGCCTTGGGACAGGCAGAGATGGCAGGTAAGTCTGGAGAGTCAGGCTGTAGAGAAGCTGCTTCTAGTAATGTGTCAAGTGACACAGCCAGGCTTTAGTCATTATTCTGTCTCTAAACACTTAAGTAGCAGAGGTTATTGATATGTAGCATCAAAGGAACATTCTGACATTTTGGTGTCTATGCTTATTCACTTTCAGGCAGACATTTTGATGAGAAGATTGAGTCTGTATAGTAAATACAAAGCCGGGGCCAGCAGCGGGTTAGCTTAGCTTAGCATAAACACAGGAAACCAAAAGGTAACAAAATCCAACTACTAGCATCTGTAAAATTCACTTTACTGACATTTTTTAATCTGTACAAAAAATAAAAAGTGTCAAGCGTAAAACAACAAGTAAGCGGATTTGGACAGAGCCAGGCTCATTTCCCCCTGTTTCCAGTCTTTTTGCTAAGCTAAACTAACTGGCTGCTGGTTTCAGCTACAGACATGAAAAGGGTATAATTTTTCTCATCTAACTCCCAGCAAGAAAGTGTGTATTTCCCAAAATGTAAAATGATTCCTTCAAATAGAACATTTAAAGTATTTACACAGACTTGTCTTTATGTGATCGAGTTTAACTTGATGGTCGGCAATCTGTGGGCCTTTATCTCCGGTGTGAATTCAGATCAATACATGCAATTCTACTAGATTCTAAAGAATATAGATAAAATAACGTTTTCCATCAAGTGACATTTGTGCTGAAAAATCAAAACACATTGATTTTGCAAACTTGTGCTTGTGAAGTAGTTTCACTCTAGCAACTCAATGATTCAGACACGACTCAGAAAGGCATTACTGCTGTTTGAAACAAGACAAAAGCATCATAATTCTAAAGCAGAGACATTTTGCCCATTATTTGAATAGTTTGTTTGTAAATTTCACTATACATGAACATTTTACTCCCAATTTCACAAAGCCATTATAATGCCACATTTCTGCAGTGGCTTAGAGGAAAAGAGATTAACTTTTGTGTCTTCCTCTTCTTCCTCTAGCCTGTTAGCAGGCAGAGTAATGAGACAAAAGTTTAGAAACAAGACGCAGGGGGAAAACTCATTGGCATGCTGTGTTATAAATAGTGTTCAGTTCCCAAGAAAAGCAGCATCTCTGAGGATACCAGCCTGAGGAGCCTGTCATTCTGACAGCCTTTTGATTTCTCGCACCTGAGAGATAATGGGAGTTTCATTTGAGAGTAGAAATTCCAGAAGAACATTCAGAATGAAAAATGCATGGGTGCTTCTAAAGTACATGGTGCTCCAGAGACCACCAACCCTAGACTGCTGACAGAGAAGACTTTGTACAAAGAAGAAATCTGCATAAGATGGAAAGTGAGTCGGGTTGTTGGCAGGGAGTACTGCTGTTTGCTCAGTGAGTATCTGGCTGCAGACCTACAGTATTCTCCTGAGACTTGCTGACATTATATTGCTGCTTGTCTGCTGGTCTATCCCTCTCTCACTCTCTCCATGTGAACCCAACAAATAGAGCTGGTCCTCCAGTTACTTCAAAATGACTCATTCAGCTTTGAGGAGAAGCTGCTTAACCTGCAATAACTGTGAATATTACACATTCATTACTTACACTTAGCATCTTTGGTTGGTATGGTGAACTTGTTGGCAAAACTTCCCACAGACATGATCAGACAGATCAAATTTCTGACCACCTGACAGATGTAAGTCAAATATTCACTCTCCCATTAGCTCTGTTCTTGGTCTTTACTAACTCCTGAGGGACATACGTAATGTGCCACTGTGTTCAGAAGATGGTCGCTAACGTTGTCTAAGTGTACGAACACAGTGGGTTTATCAATACAGCTGCCTGCTGTGACCAAAAATGACGTTATGACATTGGTTAGAGTTAACCAAAACATAAAAAACAGAGTTGAGGGCTCAAAACCAAAACAATAAGCTCAAAGAAGCTACAAAGCTCAGATGAGCTGAAAAGGAACTGCAGGTTTCAGTGTTAATTCTTTGTGGGTTCCGCTATGAGCGACCCCTTTAACATTGAACATAGCAATTACATGCATTGCTCTTATACAAATACTGATAATAGCAGCTTTTAATGTCTAAACTGGCCTAAAAACCCAACTGATGGTTCGGGATTTGAAGCTGAATGGGTCTATATAAGTAAACCTATACGCAACACTATCCATCCTTCGTACTCACCTTCTCTTTCATCTTCTCAATTTTCCTGACGAAGCTGCGTCTTGGTTGGCGGTCCTCGTGGCGCAGGAGGTTGACGTTGAGATCTCCGGACTTGCTGAACTGCTTCTCCTCCTGCTTCTCAGCATCCTTCAACTTGCTCTCAGCACTGATGCTCTCAGTGTGGTACATGTGGTATGTTTTCATCACCTGCAGCAGGAGCATGACAGATATTCAAAACATTGACCATTAATGATGCTTATTATCATCATCATCATCATCACATTTTACCAATATAGGTTATTATAATCTGGAATGACAAGATTTGAAGATGCTTCGCAGATGCTGTCAAACTATGAAAAAGTGACAAATCAGAGGATAGTAAGTACAGTAGCCCACAGACTGAGAGGAGCAAACAGGTGTTATATCAATGCTTTATACAAAACTAGAGCTGCAGCGATACGGTGATTATTAATTTAGTCCATGAACAGAAAATGAATTGGCAACTATTTTGATAATTGATTAATTGCTTCAAAAATGCCAAATATTCCATGGTTTCTGCTCCTCAAATGTGAGGATTTGCTGCTATTCTATGTCAGATTTTTACATTTTATAGGCTAAACAATGAATCTAAAAAAAATATCACTATATTAATTGAATAGGAAAATAATTGTTAAAGTCCTATATATAATAATACATAGTGAGTAGACTAATGCTCTCTGCAGTGATGTAGACGTTGATGTCATGGATACCACAACACACAGAAACTTTAAGGTGGGTCGACTGAGAAGTGATATAAATGGTTTAACAAGCTTCTTTGTAGGCCAAACCAGAAAGCCTCATATTTGCTTGTGTGCTTATATACTCTTCACACACAACAATCAACACCTGTACACTGACTTACAACAGCATTACTGTTGTCTTGATACTGCCATATTCCCTCCCAGATGCAACCAACATTACAGAGATAAAAAAAACAAAGATCAGAGTTTTGAAGGCCCTCCGTGTCCTTTCCTTCCAAAATTTGGTTTGATTTGAGCTTTTTCATGGTGGCCCGGAGGATCAATTTAGGAGTCAATGCAGTTGTAACAAAGATGTCACTACATGTGGAATATTTCAAGTGAATCCAGGGGCCCAGGGTTGTGTGTGGTTTAGCCTTGGCTGTCAAATCTTCAACTCACTCCCTCACCCCCAATAACTGGGGCTTTCCCAGCCTCATCACTTCTACAGTAACTCTTCATCACCCAACACATGTTCATTTTCAGCTCTTTTAAGCAGCAGTGACAACATTGTTCTCTGCATTTACCTCTTCACTTTGATCTCTACTTAGACACTCAAACTTTTGACTCTCAGACACCCCACACCAACATGGCGATGACAAGACTGTAGTGACAGAAAAGCCTCGTTAGACAAGACAGAAGCATCCTGCGTCTTTAACTCGTCCCAGATGCTCATTGGGAGAGTCTGTCCTTTTGGAAGCCCATTCTTAAGCCTCGTAAAGGAAGGTCCAGATGTGAGCACCGTCTTCAAACGTCTCGAGCATATTGAATTAGCTATGAACACCTCAGGATGTTAGACCGTCAACATAAACGGTAATTTCTTTGTTTCCTGGGATCGAGTAAGTAATGCTCACTTGGTGCTGAACTAAAGCAGTGGGGTTCCTTTTATCTCTACAAGAGCTACTCAACAAATCACATGTTTGACGTTGGGTCACACACACTATAATCAACCAATGACCTCTAACCCTGTGATAGTAATATTTACCAGTGATGCAACTTGAAGTGGCTCTATTTATTGCCTTGTATGTGCTCTGTGAGTAAATAGTACTCCTCTCCAGGCAGTGTAGGAACTCTTATAAAAACTACAACAGAGTGACAAAAAGCTGCAGGGAAAACACCTGAAAGTAAAATAAATAGATAGAATAAAAGTCACTAGTCTATTCTCAGAGACAAAGCTTGACTTCGATGTTGCAACTCCACGAAGAGAGAAACTAGGCTAACACTCTGTTTCTCCCCAGGCGGTCAACCCGTTTCCTTTCAAATTCCTCTGCAAACATGCTACATTTACATGCAGCCAACTTTGAACCATCTGACTACAGGACCTGCAGCTAAAGACACAAACTAATTTGCAGGAAGACTGAGCTTCAGCTGTGTCTACAGGAGGTGTGTGTTTAGTTGAGTCATCTGACGACAGCCATGGGCCATTTAAATCCTGCAATCTCTGAGCTGGTGAAACAAACCCAACAGTAAGATAACGGCTGGAGTTTTCATGAATGCAAGGTGAGAAGTAGATACTGCTTTTCAACGTACATCTAAATATTCTTGGCATTTAAGCCCCTGACTAACACCTCTGGTTCTACTCTGACTGAGGACCTTTGTTTGTTTCTTTCCCTCTTTATCTCCCGTTAAAATATTCACCTCTCTGACCACTTTGAAACATCTACTGTGAAGAGTGAAAACAGGCTCTTAACGATATCATGGAAAAATTATGAAAAGTGTCACAGAGTCAAACCAATTAAGGTTACGGTTTGCAGAAAAGGGCAAGTGAGATGCAACAAATCTCTTTCAAAAGGGTCTCATGTACATACATATACATATAAATAAATATGCATACATACATATATACACATAAATTAATCATGTGCAAAATAAAGAAGATTTTTGGTCTGATCTTTTTTTCCCAATAATTATACAGCAGCTATGATATTTTGATATTTATTTTTTCAGCACTAACAAGCAGTGAGTACATGTTGTTAAATAGTGTTGAGAAAACAATGACTGAACTACAAATGCGTAAATGAATGGAACCAGCACCCAGGTCTGAAGGAGATATTGTCGATGTTGTTAACAAAAGAATAACCGTGTATGAGACTGAAGAGCAGACATCAGACACAAGGTGGTAGATCAGACAGATAAGATAAGCTTTATTGATCTCAGTGGGGATATTAAGTCAGTGCAGCAGGAAATTAAAACGGGTAAAAGCTAAGAAAACTGAATTTCACAAAGACATGTTGCCGAGAGCAGGAAGTGACTGGCACATCCTGGTACATCCTGGCTTCTGCTCCTATTTCTCATTTCAGGTTTGGTATAGATGACAAGCCACCAGAACGACAACAGGTTCTTCTCTCTCAGTAATACTCATGCTGCACCGTCATACTTTAAACAATATTTGAACAATAGCTACAGCCCACAGTCTTACCACTCACCGATCAGCCAGGGATCCAAATGGGAGTTTTATTTCAGCAACATTTGTTTTGTTGGCAGCCAGCGAAAACTGTTTCAAAACACCACAAGGCCATCACCATGTGGCCACGCTATTGATTTAGCTATTTCTGTACAATCAAATACTAACAAGGGTGCAGTCATGTCTCCAACAGACAACATTACAGCTGCCTGAGGGTCATTTGTGAAATAACTTGCATGTGCATTGCCAAACCTCCGACCCACAGCATTGTGGTGGAAGCATAACGCCCACCCTACATTTACCTCTCAGGTAAATACTGTTAGCTCTATCAGCACTGTTTGTGCTGTTAGAACCATTAGCTGCTAGCCGCTGGCTCAGCCGTCTCCATGTTGGGAGTAGTGTGGAGGCAATCCCTTAATTGCATTTTAATTTATTAACATAAAGACATAAAGTGTAGAGTATAGAAACTATGGCCAGTCTTTAAAAGTATTTGCCAATTACAGAGCCCTTTCAAGATGCAAATGAATGTAATGAACATGCACGCACTTTTGATTATCACTTGCTCTCCATAACGGGGATCTTTTGCAGCATCCAAATGTACAGATGGCAAAATCAGGGAGAGTTGCCAGCACTGCCCTTTGATAGTTTGACTTTCATCACATTGCACAAATAAATAAGTCATACTATGTAAGGCAGCTCTGCCATCTCTTCAGTTTCACCGCAGGGGGCAGAAGACTGCTGAAGTTGCCTGGAGCTCGTCCAGGTTTGGGCACTATGCCTCCCTCAATAATAACTCACCAGAGTGCTCAGTGCAGCACCAGTACAGTATGTCCTAATCCCTGACATACGTTCATCTATCTGCAGGGTAAAAAATCCCTTATCAACAATTTAGTTTCTTAGTCCTAACCAATTATCAAAGAATAAATTGAATACAAAAGTGGTCGAAGAAATGGTGAAGACAAAAACTCTTAGTTAACTCAAGTTAACTTACTTAACTTGTGTTGTCTGACAGTGTTGTAACAACACAGCCTGTGTGCTGACACCCCATTTAAATACATCTAACAAAATGTGGTATGGAAGACATACTGCCTTTAATACTGCCCTCTAATTGTGTTGCACCAATTCTTGAAAACCAAACATCATGGCTATAAAGTATGACAGGACACTTCCATCCATGCATCCATTCAGCTCCTTTTTTACATTGACATGTATGTGAAGCAGCTGCAAGATGCTCAAGAGTTGGTTGCTGAAAAAAAAACAGGAAATAAAAAACAAGACTGTTTGGGCTGTGCAGGGAGGTATTTCACAGAGACAACCAGTGATGTGACCCCTGAAGAGGACCAGAGCTGAGGGAACCTACATATGTGAAAGTGATTGAAGCCCAGAAACTGTACGACTGAGAGAGAAACATTGTGTTCCATCATTTCATCACAACAGCCCCTTTCTTTCTCTCACTTCTCATTATCAATCATCATCATAACCACATTTGTGCTAAGGTGGAGAATAACACAAAGTCTCTATAATACAACATCAATTTGAAACCCTTTATGTAACCCATTCTCATTAGCCTCTCCCCTCAGTATAATGAAATACAATTCAACAGCACCACAAATTACATCCTCCAAAATTACCTTGAGGTTGAATCAACACTTTGGAAAACAAACCGTATAATATTCATGAAGGTACTGTTGGATATATTTTGTGCATTTGACTGCATTAGTTTTAGCAAGCTGTATCTATTAAAAATGGCAACTGAGTGTATATTATGCATCGGTGGGCTGACGGCAGTCGTGTTAAGCCTCGGTTTTAGGTTCTGCAAGGACTGTCGTACGGACATGACGTGGAATTGTGACGAGGAAACGTTTGGATCTTTTGTACTCTGTGCGGGAAAGCACACGTAGTTCAAAATGTACAAAGAAGAAAGCAAGGTAATAAAAGATAATTAAAAAAGAGAGAACATGAAATAAAATGTCAGAAGGCCAGAGAGAGGAAAAAGAAGTGGATGAGCTCGGAGATGAGATAAGGTGTGAGGCATCGATCAGTAGCAGACACTGTGTATTACTTACAGTGTAGAGTTCATTCGTCACCTTCACCAGCTCCTCGTGCATCTGGATCCCAATGTCCTTGCTCTGAAACACAGCGAGCAAAAATAGCAGGGGTGAGACAAATAATGTTGGAGCCTTCAGCTGTGACCTGTTGGTCGGTTATGCTGACACAATGACTTTGGTGAGTCATAGTGAATATATCTCTACAGCTACTGAATGGATTGCCACTGAATTTGGGACATATTCAAGGACATCAGAGGATGAAATTGTGTTTTTTGATTCTTACAACACCAGATGCCCTGACTGAGAATAGTTGTTTTAATTTGTCATACATTTTCTATTAAGTATGATTAATCCAATTCAAATGATATTATCTGAAGTTTAAAACTAAAACCATTTTCCCACTTCCTCCATCCCACCAGCTCTTTCTTCCAGTCGGATGAGGAAATTAATGAAAATATAGAGGACACTGCTCACAAAAATGAAAATAATGCTGAGGCACACAAATCTATTGTACAGTGTACAAACAATCACGGTGTTCTTGTGCTTTGAATGTATTAGTAGTACCTCTAATGTACAAATTTACTTGACACACTTACTTACTGTACCACTCTACTTGGTGTTCAATAGCCAAGACGAGGAATGCCACATGCACGTTTAATTTCCTGTGATTATTAGTGGTAAAGATTTAGCTTGAGCTATGATCTCTTTCCGCCACCAATTTAATATGCTTTGTTTGGAAGAAACTGTCAGGGATTCAGTGAACGCCTCATGAAGACACAGTTATTTCTTCTCATAGCTTTTAACACACTGTACGTTTTCACAGTCATATCTCCACACAACATGCCTTGTGATCAAAAACATGTGACACACCTGGACCGGAGAAATAAACGACTGTTAATCTAATAATGTTGTGTGTTTGTGTGGGAGAAAAGCATAACGACTTTATTTGAAGACAAAAAAGGTGATACAATGCAACAGCAACAGGATGTTAAAGTGTGATGACATGACACCTTCTAAAAAACAGAACAAACACCTCTAACTCTAACTTCACAGAGCTAGGAGGTTGTGGTGGTGGTGGACGGTTGATAGAAAAAACAACGTCGTCAATAACAATCACAAATAGGATGCTGGGTGGGCTACTCTCCACATTGTGACTATAATTAGTCTTCTATTACATTCATATTTGTCATTTAATATGTCTTTAATGTTACCATGTCGTGGTGGGATCATGAAACTCACAGTTTTATATCACAACATTAGGGTCTCTGCATCAGTTTGTTTTGGTAAGTTTGATAGAGTGGATATTTACTGTAGGTTTTCTTATATCTATTTCTTTTTAGGATTTCTTCTATCTGCCAGGGGACCGAAATCTATGTAGCATAATGATTAGCTTGCTAGCTATCCTGCTAACCCTAGCTACATAAAACATCAAGTAAAATAGGCTTTAGGTAAGTTTGATGGTTTCGATTGAATGTTTGGATACCACTATAGCAAACAGCTAGGACTACATTATAGGTTTAATAGAATATAATTCTATAGCTGGAAAAGAAATGTGCAAGAGTTGGAGGATGGGGCGCCATCACATATGCAAATAGTTCTTTGCTGCTATCTTAATGTTCAACATGTAATGTATAGCTCCTTCTACATAAAGTGCAGCGCAAAATCTTTTCACTTGAGATTACAATGTTGAGAAACATAAAGGAAAGTTATGCTGATTTTTTAACCTTATTCCTGCAAGCAATGTTCATTAAGTGTGATGTCTAAAATATCTACCATATGTGCCTGTCACTGCAGTAAAATAATTGGCTTTTGTTTTCTTCTGCCTGCCTGAAGGTGTCACCAGCTACAGTAAGAGAGTACACTGTTTATAGTTTAGATTGTTGCACTACAGAATAATACAAACAGCAGAGAAGAACGGATGCTGATTGTCTGTGGTGAGTGCAAGGACAGTAACAGATTTAACTGACAGTAAAATGTTGAAAAACGCTATAGTCCTATAATTAACACATTTCTGGACTGCTGTTAGCATGCTAACCATGCTAGTTACCGCGGTTTATGTTAACTTTACAACTCTACCCACGCAATTTCCTGTCCCCCTTGCCTTTGGCCACACTGTACTATGAGTCAAGATGCAGAGCCCTATTAAAGACACGTAACAACCAAAGTCCACCCCTTAAACTTTTTACTTTTAATGCTAAGCAAGTAATTGCAATACATTTAGAGGCTTCAAACTACAATCCTTCACAAAGCCTGGTTGCTGTAATGAGTGAGATTTGGTAATCTGAAATGCACTGCATTTAGCAAAACAAAGATCTTAAGCATCTTTACAAGTGTATGGACGGGAAAGAGAAAATCTGTTGAAACAATGACAGTTCTTGTCAGATGGAGATTGAAGCATACAGCTAATTATGCTAGATAAGTGGGCTGTTGGTATGCAGCTAACTATAGCTGATGATTCGCATGCTGCATACTAAAGTCTGTCATGTGCTTTTAAATACGGCAAAAATGTTTAAACTAGTACAACATGTTCTGTGCGCTCTACCTTTCTTAGAAGCTGACTCATTAATGCTGGTACATCATAATGACTCAGCAAGATGCATAATTGTCATTTCACATATGATTCATTAAGAGTGTCATTTTCTGTCAGATCAATGTAACAATGAACAACTGTGTTCACTGCAACCCCTCACTGCAGCAATACAGTTAGGGACAAGGCGAGTATTAATGCAATTCACTGACACAAACACACGCACACACACACACACACACACACACACACAAAAAACCACACCTATCCCCAAGGTAACATATTTGTCCACGCCCTAATCGGCTAACTGTGCTTAAAAGAACTTGCTACTGGTGAGTCAGAAACAAAACTATTCATCAAAGAGGAACAAATGGATAACCTCAGGAAATAAGGTGTGATTTGTTGTTTTCACTTTGTATCTGGTGTGCAGGCAGTACGTCCTGCTCAAACAAGAACTGGACTGAATGTAATAAATGTGAAATATCCACAGAGGCCTCCAGCAGCTGGTGAATGGCATCTGTATGCATCAGTGGCTCTGAAGTGAGACAGACTGCAGCATGTACTGCAGAGGCGGAGGGAGGATTCAACCAGCAAGTGAACCACTGTGATGCAACACACTGTAAGAGATGTGGCGGGTCGTATTGTAACAGTCTTTAAAGAAACCTGTTAGTATTCATTCTTAACATATTCCCTTCATAGCAGGAAAGAAGTAGCAATGTTGTACCTGCTGTAGTTTAAAAATGTAGACTTTATTACAATCATCACATACGTACATGAAATTTGACCTCTGCATTTACGAACCGGGGAAGCTACGGCAAAGCGACCAGGGAGCAACTTGGGGTTCAATGTCTCACTCAAGGACACTTTCACATGTAGCCAGTAGGAACCGGGGATTGAACCACCAACCATGTGCCTAAAGGACAGCCCACTCAAACCACTGAGCCACAACCATTCCCTACAGCCATCTATGTATTAATATATTCTCTTTGTAATTAATTTAAACAGAAACAGTGCCTTCTGCATATTCAAATCTAACACTCTTAACTACTATACCTGCATTATTTGAGACAGAAGAACATAATACCATACACCATCTAAACATGTAAGGCATCATAACATACTGACCATAACTTAATAATTACAATATATCATTAATATGAAACATTCCCACTATAAGTCACAGTTTTGTTTGTTAGTTATATGCTAAACGACACCTTGATCACGTTTTTGTCGACAGCTGTAATCCCTGTCCTTGATCACCTTGTCATGTCCAACAGTCAATCATCCGAAGCTCGTTCATGTGCATGTGTCATGAGTTCCATGACATTTTGATGCATTATTTATTGCCTCCCAATATGTCTGCCAGCAAGCAGCAGCAGAGCCATCCATTCATACTTTCAAATATAGAATCAACTTACAACTTAAAAAGGTCGGAGTGCTTCTCTCTTTTCAGCTCTGGCACAGTTTCTGACAAACACTGGCCTGGCTTGCATCCACACAAGTATACATACACACAGATGCACATGTACAAACACATACACACAAACAGAGTAATATCTGAATGGAGCCTATTAAGCAGATTGCAGCTCACCTACAGGAAGGCCTGCAAGGTGAAAACAGGGTTCTGATGTTTGGATAAGACCTCAGTCGTCTCTGCTATGTGCTGACAGTGAGCCAGATGTTGCTCACACTTGTAGGGGCGAGGGGTACTACATTTCTTTAAGCTAACATCACTGAATATGCTGAGGCCAAAATAAAGCCATAAAGTAGAGAGGTAGCTTTCACTTTAGCTGCTGCAACTTGAACCTTGCAAGTTCAACTTTACAGCAACACCAAGGCATAACAAAGTTCAGCAAATGAAAGCTTCAAGCACATTGCTTGGTATTTGTTTTGTCCTTCTAACTCTGACAGTTTGTGCACTAGTGATAAGAGAGTAGTAGTAAACAAAGAGGGAAGGATGATAGTTTCACTGACCTTCTTGAACAGGCGGATGATGTCTTCGCTGATCTGGGCCAAGCGGACGATGACATTGTTGGTGTAGATGTCGCTGATGGTGGCATGGTCACGGCTCTCTCGCCTCGTCTGGTTCAGCACCAGGTACCAGCAGTTTACTGAAGACAGCAGGTGCTGGTCTTTCCTGAAAAAGCAAGAAAAATACAGGGCTGTTAGAATGT
Organism: Leptoclinus maculatus; assembly: GCA_032191485.1. Taxonomy (NCBI): domain Eukaryota; kingdom Metazoa; phylum Chordata; class Actinopteri; order Perciformes; family Stichaeidae; genus Leptoclinus; species Leptoclinus maculatus. Next base: position 12,776,162 of record JAVDOI010000006.1, read on the forward strand.
CATAATATGAACAGCTGGTGATGCATTTTAATGGTCATTTGCTTTCAATTCTCAATTTCATGAAGCATAATAGCAAAAGAGCTAATTTAAACAGCACTAAGAGTCAACAGCCACTCTGTGAGGCTATACTTAGGCACAGCAGTGCTTTGAATTTTTGACAATGCTAAGATGCTGATGTGTAGCAAGTGTAAAGTTAACCATGTTTACCATCTTAGTACAGTGTGTTAGGCATCAACTGTTGTAAATGTATAACGCTGGCGACCATAATGATGCACAGAGTCATGGGCCCTGATTGCTGCATAATCAGTTTAAACTGTCTCCGCCTCGGGTGATCTCAAATAGAAAGACCAAGGCGCAAAGACATAGAACCACCAACACACACACACACAATCCCCTCAAACCCATACCCTTGTCTGGAGTATTAATCAATCAATCAACCCCGAGGAGGAGGAGACAAAGCCTTTGGCTACATCCATAGTTTTCAAACAAAAACGATCTCCGTCCACACGACGTTTCAGCATCGTTTTCGAATTGATCTCCGTCCATACTAAAACGCCTGCAAACGAATATCACGTGACTCTTCACGTACACTGGGCATGTGCGTGGGTGTCGATGTAAACAGGAAGTAGATTGGTTGCTTAGTTCAAAAAAATACGACAGAGTAATAAAGTAGTCTTTAATAATGAAAGGTCGTGTTTGATGCTTAAGATCTTCTCTAAAATCTTCCTCTATAAACTCAAACAGACACAGTTCGTGGAAAGTTTTAGAAGTTTTATTTTTCAGACTTAGTTACAGCGCTGCAGGTCTTGCTCTATCTCTCTCTCACATCAAATTTACTTTAAAATCAACACTTACACGTAAAGGTTTACTAGATTATCTGTCCATAAAAGTGGTCAACACACATCTCTCACTCGTTTCCTCTCGGTTTCGTTGTTGTCTGTTCTCACTCTACGAGCTACGAGTGTGAACAGTAGCTCTGCTGGTGGCTTAACTATCTGTCCTACTGAATAGCATTTACTGCTTTTGTTCCTTTAGATTTTATTTGCGGACTTCACAATAAATGTGGAGAACAAAATAAGCATTAACAAGAAAAGGAAAGTCCTCCGTTTTGTGTCCATCACCCTCCAAAAGCCGTTAACCGTTACTTCAGACGGCCACTCCGTAGGGCTGATAACGCCGCTGGTCACGCCGCTCGCTAATCGCTCCAATAACAGCTCCTTCCTCCACAAAAATGCAGACTTTAATTGGACAACAGCTGCTAGTAAAGACAACAAGGTCAGCAACACCTGTAATCAGTTGTCCATGTTAAATTAACCGGGTAGTCGATCGGTAATCAATGTTGTTGTTTGTGAGCTTCCGGGTAAAGGTCAGGTGATAGGAGTGTGACGAATCAGGGAAGGACACGTCATGACTGCTAAGAACCAATCAAGTAGCGAACGCGGGTGTGGGCGTCAATGTTTCTAAACGTATCCGTTTTTCGACCGTCCACATGAAAACGCAACCCGGAGTTTTCAAACGTATCCGTCCTCCGGAGCGTTTTCAAACTCCTCCGTTTTCGGTGCTTGAAAATGCCGGCGTAGTGTGTACGCTCAGTGTGAACGTAGCAAAACGTATGCGTTTTCAAATGGAAACGGAGTAATGTCGATGTCCACACTACTCCGTTTCCATTTAAAGAGAGAAGGGGAAATGAGAGCAAAGGAGGGAGAGAGCCAGAGCAGGGTGGGGGATAGGGTTTCACTAGTAGAGAAAAAGAGATGAGCAGCACCAACATCAAAGAGCCCTCCTTCAGAGAGCTTCCATTATGCTAATCACATCTAATGAAGTTGATATCTAGCTACTCCAGAGTGTTTTCCCCATTATTCCTTTACTTAACTCAGCCGCTAAACACACTTACATCAGGCTGAGTGAGGGGCAGAAAACAGGATGGCATGTGTAGAAAACTTAATCTATCCATTTATTACAAGGCCCGCTTCTATAACGTTACATTGAGAATGGTGTCCTGAGATGCACTGTCATAAAGCGAGTCAATTAATTTGCTATTACCAAAACCTAATGGTAATTTGAAAGAGCCGAGATAATCCAGCCATAAATTCACGCCACATTTCAGTCTTGCAATCAAGAGGTAATAATAAAATGATTAAATTGAACATTAATTTACTGTTTAACAGTGAGATGAACCCAGATGACAGACTATGCAAGAAATGGGTAGGATTTAGGTTTTGCTAACAACACTGATGTAGTGCATATTCTCCTTCACTCCTCTGGGATGGCCTATTTCTACCATCTCAGTCACCATCCCTCATTTTGTACCAGTTCTGCTTGACTAACTTATCTGCCTGTAAGGGATGCAGCTCTTCGGTGTATAATTGTGGTTTGTGGTTGAGAGGTTTACGGATAAGCACCTTGACTCTCTGCTAATCCCCAAAAGTGGTCAGAGATGCTTTATCACATCCCTAAGCACAACCAGGCCCATTTTAGTCCCTTTTTATCCTCCTTTAGCTTTCCATCCAAACACTGTTCAGGTAAATCCTTGGCCCTCCTCTGATGGTGAAAGGTGTTTGAAGTCCCCAATGTAATACTAGTGCTAAATCTGCTGCTCATCAGAGAAGATCTGGGTCTGTCTGCAGTGGGCTGGTGGCTGCCGGAGTCTGAGCTGAAGGAGCTCCGGTGAACCTGCATGATTTCATCTGATTTTGCGCGGAATCTGACCCAACGGCACCGAAAACAAGCATAAAAGAAACTATATAGAAATAGCCAATCTTCTCGCTGATGTTTACCTAAGTAGGTCATATGGAGGCATCAGTATTAATTTGAGACAGTTTCATAACCAGTTAAAAGGTCATCACAGTAACTTTAAGTCACTTCTTTTAGATATGATATGCCATATGTGTTAGGACTTCAGTTAATTAAGCATAGCCATGCCATGAGCTAAACAGATCACAATAACCATGCTAACATGCTGATGTTTGGCAGGTATAATGTTTGTCATGTTCCCCATCTTAGTTCAACGTTTTAGCATGCTAACATTTCCTGATTAGCAGTAAACACAAAGTACAGCTGACAATGATGGGAATGTTATTAGTTTTAATAATTAGTCATTATTAATTGGTCTAAAAGTGGCACGGTATATATTCTTAATGCTTAGGATTAAAGCGAGAAACAGAAAAAGGACACAAGATCTTTTTTTCCCAGTTGCTGTCCTCATTTCACAGGAATTAGGAGCAGAAGGTTGATAATTAGGCCTGTGTACCAGCAGCATCTCTGGAAGCATTTTAACACAGTAATAAATGTAGCTCCTCGACTTGTTTTATGGGAAAGAGACACTACCTTTTCTATACCAGCTCTGAGACAGAGGCTTATCCATCACAAAGGATCGACTTCAGCAGTAAAACTCATTCATGTCTACTCTGTACCTACTTCTCCTGGCTTATTTCCCCTAAAAGGCTGAGTATCGGTTAAGAGCCTGCAGGTCAATTAATCTAGAAGCCTTCAAAAGGGTTGCTTTTGGATGGCTCCATGCCCTCGGTATTTATACACAGGATATCATTAACATGCAGAAGGCAAACAATGAGCTCCTAGAGTCTCTAGAGAAGTGAGAAGGAAGAGGAGGAGAGACGAGTGCAGCTTTCCTGGCATCCTATTACATCTGTCTCATCCTGTAAAGCACTGCCATGGCTGTCTCCATGGTTTTTCCAAGTTCTGCACTGCTTCACTGTCTCTATGAAGCAGACACAGACATGCAGTGTAATCTGTGAATGCACGGAGGAGCGTGAAGAAGATCAGACCCAGAAACAGTTTAAAATGTAGAAACAGAGAAAGAGTGTATGGTTGGAGAATATTGCAATAATCCTTTGATTTAAGGATAAACTGATGGCAAGCTGTCTCCATAATGTGCATACCCTAAACAAGTAAGCATTATATAGAACAGTGCATATGCTTTAGTCATGGCTGCACTGGATGCCACCATCACCCAGGGCCTATGATGTGTCTGAGCCAGGATTTCCAGAAGGAAGTGTGTATTTATCAAACCAGGACTCGGCTCTGTGGAGGCCTTTAATCCCCTCCACACTGCCTGCCTGCTGCTTATCAATGAAACAGCCAAAGAAAAGGAGAAGGAGCCAAACACAGTTTCAAAAGACAAGGGGAACGTGGGCACATGCAGCCAGCTTTGCCATTGAAATTCATTTTGCCCCCGTTTTTCAAGCAGGGCTTCAATATGCCACAGTGCTGATCTGCACATCATTTAGCACGTTTTTTTATTTTTTTCGTGAGCAGACTCACTGCCAACATTTAATAATGCACAGCTGCACAGAAACGGTGGCCAGAGCAGAGTGCAGCACAGTGAGGAAGGGTTTGACAAGATCTGAAAAACAAACTGCAAACCAGCTAATCGTTTGATGTTGCACATGCTGTCTTCCACCAGCTGGACTTGTCAACCTGACACAATCAGGGAATGGACTACTGTGTTCAAACAAACCCAGCCTAAAGAGAAATAGTTTAAACTTTTACCCTTTGCCTCTCGAAGCTCCTGAGAGCAGCCATGGTTATGGGACTAAATTTACAGTTGTAGTTTGGTGCCAGTGCACATAGCACCATTAAAGCACCTGATACTATGCAGCAGACATCATTCGTCATATTAATATCATAACTAAAGCATTGCATCACACTTGTTTAATTTCTTTTGAAGACAAACGTATTGATGCAGCCTCACACCGCTCTTTAAAAGAAACACGCTGGAATATCCAATGATACATTTTCAAAGCTGTGCCATGCTGACCACAAAGTGAACAAAGTCATCACATGGAAATGAGCAAAAGCAGCTTCAAAGCTAAAATAACTCACATATACTGAACGAAGATCTGGCGCTGTAAAGATACCAAACATTTCTCCCCCAGTTCATGCCAAACCAATCGCTCGGATGCACACACAAAGAGATGAACACACACACACACACACACACACACACACACATGGACCAATTTGGACATCAGCACGAGCCCTGTCTTATCTCTCCCAGACAGGTTATTCTCCATATCAATATTGCATGAGTTGCCTTTTTAATTGTGCTATGTTACGTCTGAATATGTCTGTATGACAAGACAGATGATACCAATCCACTCTAATTTGATGTGGTACATTATAAATCACATCCATGATATACCTTGAAATGTCTGCTCCATAATTATAATCAAGTTAGCTGTTGTCTCTCAGGAACTGTGGACCAGTAAGAGAAAAGAAGTGGTGCACTATCTCGCACAGCAACTGCAGCATGGAGCCTCTCAGTAACCCTTCAGTGTGTCTTTTCACTGAGGCAAACGAGGTAAAGTGGAAAAGCAAAATGATCCTTGGTCGGGTTGCTGCGGTGCAGCTGTAGCTGCAGTAGCTGTAAATCACTGTGGCATTCAGCTTGCTAATGAATCTGCACTGGGAGGGTTCAGCCAGCAGACTGTAGGCTGTGATCCAGCACATATGGAAGTCTGTCCTGGTCAAGATCGTATTGCTCTATTTTGGATGTCCCTTAAAACGATAAAGGTATAAATCAGGCACAAGACACTAGGCTGCCCATGAAGCGCTCCTCAGCAGTGCAACACAGAGTTCACAGAGCATAACATTTACTGCAATGAATGACAGTCACAGGAAAAGGATATAGTTAAGATTTGCTACATGGTATGAAATACAGAGTGAGACTCAGACACAATCAAAAGCAACTATCTAAAATATAACTGTACTGAAGTGGGAGGCCAGGCACAGGACAGAGTATGTCACAGCTGATTACCAGGATTTGTGGTTGCCCGCCTGCTCAGACCTGGAGTTATAGGCACATGGTGCAATTATGTCTGTGCTTAAAAAACTCATTTTGGACAAAATAGTCGCCAGTTTACATTTAATGTAGCCTGTATACACTTTAAGCAGGAAAAAGTATAAAAAATGTTCATTCTGATACATAAGAGAGTGTGTGCGTGGTATGGATGTAACACAGACTTTTAGTTATGATTACATGTCAAGCAAGTGTAATAGCCGCCCACCCACACTTCCTCTGTGGTCTGTCACTGCTTCAGTTTGGCTCTTTAGCTCACATTGTTGAACTGTTTCATAAACATTATGTGAATTAATATATTTCAAATAATTTCTTTATGCTGAATTAAGTTCAATATACAGGGCTTCGCATTAAAAGACAATCATTAAAAGTGTGATACATTGTTGTCCATTTAGGTCACTATACTGTGGATGTGTGTAGATGTGTGTGTGTGTGTGTGTGTGTGTGTGTGTGTGTGTGTGTGTGTGTGTGTGTGTGTGTGTGTGTGTGTGTGTGTGTGTGTGTGTGTGTGTGTGTGGCCTTTGTCAAGTCACTGCACTGCTGTCTGCAGCCTGCTATGATCTCGGCAGTTTAAGGTGTCAACTGTACAGTCCAAATGTTAAGCCACTGTGTTGCAGGAGCAGCACAGTTTTTTCTACTATCATCCAAGTCTTAGTGAAGCACACATCCTCTAACACATCTGGACTCAATTATGCAGTCAAATCCTCATCCACTTCACACACACACATTGTTCTCCTACATACAGTTAGTGTACATCCTATCCACGCACTTCTACATGATCTTATTCTATGTCTACGGTCAAGAAGTCCAAAACATGTTACTCAAGTAAAAGTACTTTGATTAGCCGACAGTGACAGACAGGCCTCTTCATATTAGGCATTTCAAGATTCAAAATATGAAAATGTTAGAATTGCAATCCTGCAGTTTCCATTTGCAAGAATCAGAGCTGGAGTTAAGACTACATGTTGGTGGAGATTAATGTTGGAGATCTGCTGCCAGATCACAGCTGGGTTAGTTTCCAGACTGAATCAAACTCGCCTCTTCGCCCGAGGTGCTTGATTTTAGGAGTGGCAGAGCTTCATTTCATGCCTTGTGTGAGTCATGTACCAATGTGATAGTGGTGGTTTCTGTGCAGACAATCTCTCTCTTTCTTCAGTGTTTCCCGAGCTGCAAATCTAAATGGGTCAAGGCTACGGGTGAGCTGATTTTGAGCCGATGACATTTAATGGACTTAATTATTGTTGCCTTCACTCCTAAGATCCATTTATGCTTTGGCCTTTGTACTTCACCATTGGCTTTACATTTCTCTCAACAGACTCAGACTTTCTTTCATTAAAACAGTACAAGTTAAATAATCAAATCAAGTAAAAGTAATAGGAAATTATTTACTATATACTATAACTATACATAATTCTCCAAAATCATTTTACAAGATTTAGAACAATAAACTGTTGATACTTTGAGCACTCTTAAAAACATTGTAATCCATGACAACTAATTCATCCTTGTTAGTCCTTAACATTACAGTAATACAGTGATACCTACAAATACAAAGATCCATCTCGCCAACAGTCAAGCAAACACATACAGTACCAATAACACTGACTGTTTTCACCGATAAGTTCCTTCCTTGGATAAATTACATGGTTTAAAATTAATATCCACCTCCACAGGTTTCTGTCTGATACAGACTATGCTATATTTGTACATAATGGATGCAATTCTAAAACATAATGAAGCACAAAGCTTCACTCAAAGCTTCCTTCTATAAAGTTAAGTGCGAGCTTAGATCACTTGAGCGCATTGGATTTGTGATGTGCAGCTCTCAACAGTATTTAACTTCTTTAATGAACTGCATCCTTATCAGCGTGGCAGAACCAGTCGACCTTTGAAGATGTCATAGAGAGCTTAATTGTAATAATATGTATTTTCTTCCAGTACATAATCATATTGGAGAGTTTTGTTGTGTAGTTCTGCACTGTAATCAAACAAGGCACTGTGATTAGCAGCAGGGCTGGGCCTTACAGTCAGGTTATAAATAGTGAGTGTTTAGAGGAGGATAAAGTCACTTTGGCATACACATCCCTGTGGTCTGGTACACGTTGAACGGAAAAGGGGACAGTAGCTTTACAAAAATACATTTAAACTGAACAAAAAAACAGTTTAGTTAAAGTAAACAACACTTAGGAAAACTAATATGCTTTCAAGCTACAACACGCAAACGAGGGCCTACTTTCCACAGAGGATGAGGTACACATGTCCCCCTCATTTTCCCAAAATCTAATTTTTGTCCCCATTACTTTTATTGTCTCAGTTAGATTTACTCACTTAAACTTAAACTAAACAATGCCTTCTTACTGTCCAGTAGTTGATATGCTGCTGAGTTGCCTTTAGTTATTAATGTGCCAATGGCAATAAGCTTATCGAGCAGTGGTGAGTCATTTGTGGGCTATATTTTGCCCTGGGTTCTGAGAGAAAGCCTGCAACCATTACTCAGGGCTGAGAAAATATATTGCACTTTTTTCGGGTAAAAAAACATTTGATCTATATTTTTACACTCTGTTTTTTCCTTAAAAATGTGCTATAATTGAATATCGATCAAATAGCAAATATACAGCAGTAAAGAACAGCAGTTTTTTAGTAAAGGTGCAAATAGGAGGAGATGCAAATCAGGTCAGCATTTCAGATTTTTCATTAGACTAGCATTCATTTGGAAAGCATAAATAAAGATATGCAACCAAACCAATGGCTTTTCACACAACCTGTCTGATGCACAGATACCGTTTCATCAGCAAGTGGCTGAACGGCAGCGAGGGAAACTCACTTGAACTGTTGGTGTTCCCTGGAGCTGCGGATCTTAGAGGAGAACTTCTCGGCCAATTTCTCTAAGCTGCGTGAATATTCAAGTTCAATCTCTGCTTTGCGGCGGAAGAACTCCTGCAGGTCCTGCAGCAGCTGGATACGAGACTCAGACTGTTGCTCCAAGCATTTGAACTGCTCCACCAGCTGGTTACGGATCTCTGTCCATCAAAACAGAAAACAAAAATGGTGTGAGTCAACTGCTGTTACAGCATGCCTTGGTCATAAACAACCTGTCAAGCATATTATGAAGTGTATTATCATTATTTCCCCTTGAAGAACATTTTTCTGAGGTATTTGTCTTCCACGTACTCATTGCTTGTCTTACGTTACCTGAGATGCATTATAGCACAACATGCTACATGTCACCGTCGCATGGAGAAAAAACCTTTACACAAGCCAAGCAGGGCTGGTAAATCAATCATCAATAATCTTATGGTATATCACATTTTTGGCTAACGCAAATAATAATCATCAAATGCTGTTATTCAAAGCTATTTCATTTCACTCCTTCAGACCAGCAGCAACATCAAGCGTCTATAGCTGAGACTGGGAAGGACCAGTGAGGCTCCATGCCAAGCTGTAAGATGACCCATGTTGTATGATACCTGTGGACCTACTGTGAGATAAAACTGATTTAATGAGAAGCTAATGCACTCTCCCACTTGGAGCGAGTACAGGAGTAACATTTCTCTTTGAGAGGAACCTGATGCTGCCAAGCAGACTACAGATCCTTCATGCCAGTGGGAACCCATGAGAGAAACCTGATTCCTCTTTGTAGTGCTGTCATCAGCAACAATAATGCCTCTGCGCGGGAACAGAGAAAGGCCTATTTAGCAGAACAGAAACACATCCTGATGGAAGAAGCTATTGCAAACAGGATGAGTGGTGTCACTTCTCAAGAGGAAAGAAAGCTCCTGAACTAATGAGCATCTTTTATTAGAAACCAAAATATTGTTTGATCATCTCATATTAAAGACGCTTTATTGTCACATACAAACACAATTTTGTCTCAGTGCAGTTCCTGGAGTCAAGTCTTGCAGCAGAATTCAATGACAAGAATTCAAGATTACAGCACATCCAGAGGTGGTTTCATCATGGGTCTTGCTTTCAGTGTTTTCTTTCGTGTTATCTTTAGCAATTCATCAAACAAACAGTGTGATGGAAAAATAAAAGCGTGTTTTATCTTAGGTTTCTTTGGAAAATGTTGAATTCCTTTATGTTAGAATACAATACATAAAAATGAATACACAATCTATCACATGATGCTTTGCACAGAATTTATTTACCAGCTTATCAAGCTTTTCCTCCACTCAAAAGGACTTTTTGTATTTATGTCTTTACTTCTGTCTTCAAAAGGTCTGCGTGGTAAAGCACTTGAACGCAGCAATGGAAAAAAGTAACTTCCTTAATGTAAGTCACTGCATGTTGTAACATCTTGAGTCATTGCAAGCTATAACCCTAAAAAAAATAAGGACTAAGGATGGATTTTATACATATCTGAGCCATGGCAGATGAACTGCTGACTGAATGGTGAAACCGCTGCAGTGACACAGACTGTGTTTCCATGCTGTTGAGGGTGTAATTTGGTCAGCCAAGCCCTCCTTGTGGATATATGCAGGCTCTCACTGCATGGGGAAGCTTGCCATTTAGAACTGAAACAGCGATGTCTTGGGGGCGAAGCCTTCACTCTCCCTGTGATGTCGTGCCGCCTGGCCTCAGCCTCGAGCGGCATGCTTCACTCTGTGGTTAACCATTGTCCCAGCCCTCCCCTTCATCCAGGGGGCTCCCTCTCCCTTCCAGCGCTCCCACTTAGAACTCCGTTTTTAGTGGGCGCCCGGAACAAGCGCTTAGGGAGGGATACCACTTAACTGCTTCAGTCCTGACAGGAATGACTGGCTGTCGCAGACATGCAGTTATGTTCCCTGCATGCAGTGTTGTTGTTTTTTTTGTAAAATGTTATTTTTCTTTAAAAGAGAAAAACAGTGGCAAAGCAGGCGAGCCGAGAGAAGCGCCCCCAGGAAAATGTGACACCGATGTGCATGAGTGACAGGGAAGACTTTTGAAAACAGTCTTTCACAAAAAGGGAACTCTGAACCAGCAGCTGCAGCGCTACATTTGTCAGATGAGTTTGGAAAAATAGGTCACGCACACCAGTAGTGTGCCCTTCCCTCTCAGAAACCATGAGCAATTGGAGAATTATTCCCTAAGTATTCCCAGCTTTTTGAGTTGCTTCACTGGCTGCGGTTTACACAAAGTGAGGGACCCCTCTGTGGTTCTTTTCAATCTGAGGAGAATGTAAATGTAGGCCTGAAGCTAAAGTGAAAATGATTGTTTCTCTTTTTTAAATACCACCAACATAAGTCCTGTGCACTATTATTACACTCCTTGACTAAAGAAATCCTCCTGATGTCCGTATTTGATTCTGCTCTGATTTGCTACCATGAAGTGAAGAAGAAAAAAAAGAGCAGCGTTTACAGCGTAGATAAAACACACAGTGAGCAGTTTGACACACAACATGCCTTAATCGCTTTCAAGAATGGTAACTGGTTCAAACGCATCAAGTGCTTTTAAAAAGATGTATGTATGGTATTAGAGACCTCACATTTTCTATATGATCTATACATAACCTCAGTATACAGCCACCAACTCATACCTCCATTCCTCTCTGACATGTACATAACAAGGCTTTAAACCCACACATTTCTGTGTAAAGATGCTAAACATGGATGCCCCACTTTCAGCTTGATTTATACTCCTGCGGCTGTGCGTCTATGTGTTATGTGCCGGCACCTCTCACACACGGCAGGCACACATAGTACTGCAGTGGATTGTGTTTAGCATGTTATTTCTTTTTGGTTTGGACTCGCTGTTTTCAAATCCTTTGTCATGTGGTCATTGATTTATGTGATAAACGTGATTCAATAGTTCCATTTAAGTTTGGCCCAACAAAACTCCAGGGCTGGAAAGAAATATGGAAGAGTTGGATGATGAGGAGGAGCTCTTGTGCTTAGATTTAATAAAGGTGGTGTTGTTGTAACAGGATGTGACGGTACTTGTCCAAAAGATTAATTTCCCAGCTCTGATGTCCAATCAAACGTCTGCGGTGCAGGTACGTAGTAACATTATTCAGGAGGTGCTCGGCACATATGCAGCTCTCTACGTGCTTGGCAAACCATATTTAAGGCGCTCGTACGCTGCATCTACACAGAAATATGAATTAGGCATTAGCTTCTCTGGTTTTCTTGGTTTAAAAACAAAATTAGACATTTTCAGATACGTCTCTCATTAAAATGAAATATGCAAACATTACTGAGTTCATAGACTGAAATAGGGACTTTTAGCAACTAGTATAACTATTTAACTATTAGCATGCTCATTGCTCAAGACCAAAATAGTCAATGTATTTAAACATGGCCTGATTTGAAGTTGCTGACCATTTATTTCAACTACACTGTTACTGGATTTAGGGATGGGCAAGCAACCAAAAACACAATTATTTTACATTTTAAAGTGAGCAAGTCAAACCTTTAATGTTGCTGCTTGATTTAGCATGCAGATGCAGTCTGTGGCAGATATGTGTGTTGCCTCTATGTCTTTCTATTTAGAGATGAAGCCATCTGCTTGTTTTCATTCATTTTTTCTTTTGAAGAAGGGAGGTGGGGTTATCTTCAGACAAAAAGGCTGATAGAGAAGGGGGGGGGGGGTGAGACTGGAGCAGCTGGAATATGGTAAAACCCTTGATGGCTAATATTAAGGCCTGTATACAGCCTATATTGGAGGACCTTGTGACGGTACAATACAATTAGATTCCTGCTCTGCCATTTTTGCTACCAGTTCAGTTACATGCAATGAAAAATTGCCTCCATTGCTGCCGCTCTGTAAACGTTCAGTATGACATATTCTGTATATGACATATTATGAGAACAGACAGTATATATCATCATAAAGAGCCCGTCCCCTTCCACTGGACACCTGCTCCACAACATAATCTCCCCTTTACCGTTTAAGGACAGGAATTGAAAGCACAGTGGACACACAGGAAGCCCTCTGAAAACAATAGTGGGATGTTGAGGACTCCTGACCTTTGACCCTCACAGACAAAACCCTGTGTTGGCAGCTGTGTTTAAAGCACAGTATGGTAATGTTTCTAGCAAAGGTTGAATGAACTGAACTGTCTACTGGAGTTGCGCTCCTCCCAAACGTGTTTGTGAACTGAACACTCACCTCATGCAAAGTGTCTGTACAAAGTTGAGAGCCTCCACCTCAATTCTCATGCAAGGTGTTATATTTAGAGATCTGTGACATGTCAAAAATATGAGTGTTTGGAAAATACAGATGGACATCAGAGAAACTGATAATGCAGCAAGTGGGGTTTGAAAAGTTTCTACTGACTGTAAAAATCCGTTGTTGCTCGAGCTGAATTGAGCCTCTGTTCTCAAAACTACAAACACTTTGTAATCTAGATGGGGAGAGTTGCTCTGTTCAACAGAACTCGCAATATCTGTAATGTTTTATGGTTTTGTCTCCCTCAGGCAAAATGCAGCTTAGTGCAAAAACTTGTCAACAACTTCCCCTACAGATGTAAAACTGATCCTCACTAAACAAGGACTGTTGACCTTTCCTCAGCACTCAGAGGGTATCACTGTGCTCTGGTGTATTATGGATACATTTATGGGCTTAGAACAAGGCATTACTTATTATCTCGTAAAAATGAACCTGCACCCCCGCCTGAACTTAATTCAGGACACCAGTGGTGATGCACTGGTGCAGCGTTTTAATGCAAGTCTGCTGTTTAAGAAGGCCATGTGACATGTTGACGCAATGAAGTAGCGATACAATTTAGGTGAATGAGAGGGATTTTCTGCAATTATTGCAATGCATTAAGAGGGCAGCAGGGGAAGCCGGGGTGTACAGGGCCAGCAGGCTGCCAGAGAAGGAACAGGAGGGATGGATCGCTTCACTGCGCGGCAATAAGGCTAAAATATTATCTTACATACTGATGGGTTTGACAGTATATGTGTCTGCTCTACAGATACTTGCAGGCACGTTTAGCATGCATGTCAATGTTTCACTGAATCTATGAGAAGGTCAGATTCCACTTCATGTTTTTGGATACTGGTGCAATGACTGTGGAGGAAAGAACTACATGTCTCTGTGTAATGGGGATAAATTATAAATCATAACCAGCCTCAGAAGGTATTAAACACTTTGAAAATTACATCTTTAGGCGTTCACATCACCATGCAGTAAGACACACATACTGTGTGTAGACACACACACACACACCAGACAAAAGCCACTCTGAGCCAAATTTCACTAACCTAATCCCCAAGTCAGCTCTGCAGTATCTGGGCTCTACACTGCAGAGCCAAATTCACAAGAAAAGCAAACACACAGACAAACGCAACCCTTATCCAGACCTTAATTCACTCTCTCTCTCTCTCTCTCTCTCTCTCTCTCTGTCCCTTGCACTGAGTCTTATAATACAAGTTCCAGTCGTTGAACTAATCCCCCTACTTCTCTGTTCTTTTTTAAAATCCCTAATGATTAATGCAATTTTGGATTCATGAGGGCATACTCCTGATGTCAGTGCAGGTTCTTCTCTTTCTGTCTCTCTCCTGTTCCCTCATTAGGCCAGGCTGCTGCAGCACATGTACTCAAAGATAAGACAACAGGAGCTGAGACCAATCAATGGCAGAGCAGAGGTGAACCGACAGAGCGTCCTACAGCAAGATGTCAGCTGTCAGTCTCTGGGTCGTCCCTCACTCCTAATCCTCCTTCCTAATTATCTGCTGGTTTATCGGATTTTCCACTGGATGTTCTGTCAACCTGAGAATCAATCAAATGAGCTTGTCTCAAGCAATATTTCCACTAACTTCTAGTCTCTTATTGAAAATGAACGCCATTAGGCAACTGCTTCCTGTCAGTGATAATAAGCTAGATGATAAACAGCTCATTGAATCTCTTAAACTGTAATAAACATTAAGCCGCACTGCTTTGAAGGGAAAATACACTCCTGATGACAATAAAATAAACATTAACAATCAGTTTAGATTAGAGGAAGTAGAGGAAAATCCGCTTCTGCCGCTTCAGAGAAGCCCGAGCATGTAAAACTCCAAGCTGCCCATCACTGCTGTATCCAGGATCCAGGACGGCAGGACCAGGCTGAGAGGTGTCTCCATGGCAACACAGGCGTGCACCAGTCCCCAGGGAGCAGCTTATTGGAGGAGTGGTGGAGTCTGATGGATGTGGACGGGTGGCAGCATTGAGTGAGGCTGCACGTAGGGATGTATGCACTGAGACGTGGTATACAATTGTAAAGCTGACAGAGGTGCGCTGTCCACTGATCAAAGCACTCAAACTAATTTCACCATTTTCTTCTGGTTGCCTCGAATTAAAATAAATACTCCCACAGCATATGGTATTTACAAATGCACTGGAAGTTTTAAATGCATTTATATAAAGAAGAGAGGGTGGACCTCTGAACCAAGGACGTCTCTTCATCGGCTCATGTCGGTGAAACAGAGAGCAAAGTTTAGCTTTAAAAACTCTGGTGAGTCACAACCAAAGGAGCTCCTTATTCTGCACATTCTGACATCATATTCTGCAATTACAGTAAACTGTAACCTGTATCAGCTACATACCATATAAGATTGGCAGCTTTATGTGACAATAAACTGAATATCTTTCAGGTTTTGGACTGATGGTCCGACAAAACTAGCAATTTAAAGACACACCATTTGGGCTTTGAGGAAAATTGTGGTTTTAAATAAATACATTTAATACATTTCAAATAATCATTAGACAGTAAATGAATACTTAAAGCAGATAAAACAAAATGCCACAGTTTTGCGCTCTAATAATACTGAGCTTGTGCCATTTTTGCTTCTATTTCTACCAACAGTGGTGGGTGAGAGGGATTTGTGAGCTGCAAATAGGTACACTCTTTAATTATCTAAAGTCTATAGTGGGAACTGCACTTCACCGGTGCCTAATAAAGTTAATTTAGCAGGTCCCAAGCCTGCACTAGAAGAACTTAACTAATTACTTCATCACAGTCACTTTTTCAAACTCTCGTTGGCGAGTTATTTTTACACAACTGCCCTGTTTTCTCTGTTTCTAGTTACAGTCTCTCAGCAGGAAGTTTGTTTATTAATTATTTTTTTTTGTATCAACTATTGCTTCATCTCACCATGGATACTTGTTGTGTAATAAAGCCAAATCATTTCGTAATTTCCTGTAATTTTCTATTTGCCAGGCAATAAAGGGAGCAACTGAACCTCTGTCACATTGTGAAGCTTTTGAGACGATCAAAAACAACGTTTTTGTTTATTGATAAAATAATAACAGTTTAAAATTGTGGCATTTAGGAAGAAAACAACTACAAACATAGTCAAAATCCATTAAAATGTTTTGAATGTACAGAGAGCACGCTGACACTATATACTATTTTACTACACAATGTCACATTATAAAGTTACTGAGGACTGAACCGAAACACTCGTATCACTTCGACCTGAGCTTGTAAAGTTTTTCCTGCCTTTAGTGTCAATCTCTAATGGCAAAGTCTGTGTGTATTCAAAGCTCAAGTGAAAATTCAACAGACCATTTAAATTCAGATTTAAAGTTTTGCTATTTTGGTTCAGAAAATAAGGTTTGAATATCAAAAACATATCCATTCATTTAAATAAATGTTCATTTTGAAAACTTACAAATTCAATGCATGCTTGGTATGTCAGTCTTATCACTCTTGATTTGAATTACATTTAAGTGTAACAGCCCAGTAACTAGGTTTCAGTCGTCCAGCAAACAGCAGTGCATTACTGGACTTTTAATACAATCATGGTGTTGACAGCTACACTTCTCCAGACAGTCTTGATTAAGATTCATTCAGCATACACAACTGAATAAAAGGAGATGTGAATTCATGCACTGACTGGCACCAAATAATCAAGAAAATGAATGTGTTTCTGTTTAAATGCTCCCTTTGTCTATTTTATCAAGGCCGGCACACAAACCAGAAAAAAGAAAAATCCAGAGACTGTCTTAAATGATAATCTACGCCTGGCAGATCACCAGTTTCATGAAAAGCTGATTATCTCTCAAATCCTTGTGAAACAGACAGAACAAACTCTCAATTTATCAAGTGGCAGCTGCATTCGTGAGTTCATGAGTTTACAGAGACCAGAGCAGATCACCAGAGTTGAGAGAAGTCTGACGGCAGACTGCAGGACGATAGCTCAGTATGACATGAATAAATGGTCATCTTGTCATCTCTGTCACACTTAGTCTGAGTCTAAGATATTGTATGTGGTAGACATGTTGCCTCTTTTACCGCTTTTACTTTTACAAAAACACATTTTGTCAAACTTCTGCTTTCCTCTGAAGTTTTGTTAATAAAATGCGATTAGGTACAAAAATCTTTAAAAGAAAAGTACAACATGTGTGCAAACACAATTATTTACTTTCTTGCCTTAAATAGGAGGATTGATACCACTCTTATGTCTGTGCATTAAGTATGAAGCAATCTTCGGCTAACTTAGCTTAGCATAAAGACTGGAAGAGAAGAGAAAACTAGCAAGAACACACACAATAAATTACATTTTTGTGTGTGGATTAAATCAAGCAGCAACCTCTGTTGTTGACAAATGAAGCCAACATGGAAGTGTCAAAAACTGCTTTCCTCAAATGGCCACTTGAGGCTGACTCCAACAGCGAGTCAATCCCCGTAGACCCCCATGCATTAATTCACAACTTTGCAGCCTGAAATAAACATGTTTACAGTCTGGTACAAAAAACAGTTTAGGTCTCTATAGCTTATATTCCTATTCATGAAAAGGTGGAATTTTTATACAACTCATCTGTTTAAAGTACATTTAAGGCTTAAATGTACGCACAATGAAGTACGGCTGCTTTGAGTGACAGGTGGGTGCCCACATAGGCACCCACCTGTCACCCACATAGACACATAACACCCACATAGACACATAAACTGTAGCGATAGCCGGAGCCACGAGCTTCACAACGGCTCTTCAGAAATCTTTCAGTCTTTATGCTAAGCTAACTGGCTGCTGGAGGTAGCTTCATAGTTATCTCACACACACAAGAGCAGTATTAATCTTCTACTCTTAGCTCTTGATAAGAAAGTGAATAAGCATATCTCCTGAAGTGTCAAACTTTTCTATTAACTTCACTTCAGTGTCTATTTATAGAATGAAATCACACCGTCTTAACTCAGCAACAGAGCAATTTGAGCTGCCCGTTTGTTTGACTAGTCACTTCCACAGCACAAACAAACCAACCCTTAATGAAACCCAAAATCTATTGGACCAAAGAATACACAAGCTGCCCCACTAAAGATTAGTATGTCTAAATAGCTAGTAGATGTTTTTTCTTATTTGCAAATGTTCTCTCAGTCAGCAGCAGGTTTGCCAAACAAGCTGCCGGTGAGTCAATGCGACCATTTCTCTCCCAACTCCCAACATGTCAGTTTCTACACAGCCAGCTTCATGTTGCCCAGCAGGATATTGATCGCTAACTGACCAAATCCCACCATGATGGTGACAAGCTCTGATCTTGACAAAATTACCAACATCAATTGACGGACACATTTTTACATTTTAACGTTTATCTCCCTCAGCAGAGCTGTCTGTAGCCTGGAGCAACAACAAACACGCAGACACACCTAGTGTCTCACACAATTATCATCAGCATTTTACCAAACTGACTCACCTCTTCAGGTCATTATTAGGATCATTCTATCAGACAAGACATACTGTAAGTTTTATTTTCACATAAGGGGTGAGAAGTGTGGTTTCTGACCACACTGGGCACCGTACATACTGCAAGCTAATGATTGACATGTACAGCTGCAAAGAACGTAACATGATATCATAAATCATTTAAAATAGAAAAGGTGTGCGTGATCACGTTCTACTGTAACTGCACAAAAGACACTTTGGTTTGCATTGGGAAAAACACATGCAGAGCCTGTGACATACAGTCCTGTTGGAAATTAATGTTGATCAAATTACTTTCAGGATTTTATTTGGTCTGCTTGAGAGGTTAAACTTGTGTGCATTTAGTCTGGCAGAAAGGAACTAGCAACAAAAAGAAACCTGAACCCAGAGGTGAAAAACCCCTGCTTCCTTTTCAGTATCACCTCAAAGTGTGTTTGTGTATGTGTGTGGCTGGCAGGGCTGGACATTAATGAGTACATCTGGAGGACACTGAACAATTTCCAAGAGCAGTTGCCTTCATTTCCTCCTGCCTACAGGAAAAACAAGTGAAAGCAAATGAAGCCTTGTGTGAATTCCATCACATTAAAACTGATCGTCCTCTCAAACACAATGTGCCTGTCTTTCTGTATGGCCGTCTTTGTGCGTGGGTGTATTGGTGTCAGTGCGGGTAATGACTGTCGTGGTCGTGTCTGAGTCAGACAATAGTTACATCTAGGAAAAGACTGCTATCACACTAAGCCAACTAGTTAAAGCAATGATCACACTGACTTTTATTTCCTAAATACTGCAGGAAAAATACAAACACTAAGGTTCCAGTATGTAAGAAAATGAGAGTGGGGTAAAAAACTGTGCTGCACTTCAAGTACAATGAATCAGAAATGTGTTGCAAGGAACACAGCCAACTGAACAGGCCACCTGCTGTCTCTCGAGTCAAAGTACAGTATACAGCAAATAGATGTAAACACAATACCAGTTTAATAAAACAGAACTGTGCGGAAGACAATGGATGTCTTGACTTTTACTTGTGTCATTTAAGTGTTCAGGTTTTGGTTCCAAAGCTTCTTCTTATGTTCATATAGTATCATTACTGCCTCTCTCCTTCTCTATCCGCTATCATCCTCCCGTTCTATGTTAAGCCAGCTAGTTAACCTATAATCACTGGACTTTTAAAGCACCCAGTTTTATATAATAAAGACTGATGGTTCAGTTCATCCTCGTTCCTACGGATGTGGAAGTTTATACTGCAGCTATATTTCAGTCTCAAACCTGGAGCGTAAATGTCAAACAGCTGCTGATGGCTGAGCCCGGGGAGGAACACTTCACAAGCTACCTCTTAAACTGGAAAACAGGAGGAGGGAGAGCTGCTGTCCAGCAAACACACGGTGGTAAGCTCCAAAACAGAGTTCAAGCTCCTCAGTCAGCCTCCCTCTGTTCAGCGTATGAACCCTCTCTATTGACATGCTAATGCGGGATCTGCCGGCTGAACCGCTTGAATGAAGTGAACACCATCTCCGAAGGTTCTTCAGAGACCTCGGCTTTGGGAGCGAGCCTCAAGGGTTGTCAAAAATGTACAAAGTACTGGCAGCATTCTTCTTTGTTGTTGAAACCAAGTGATTTTTGTTTTTTTATTAGACCTCATACATAATAAAGAAACCCTGCGATCTTGTTATGGACCAATCAATGACACACTGATGATTTGGCCCCTTCTGCCATGTACACATTAACCATAAAGCAATAACTCAGAGTAAGACAGGTGCAATTTCCAATCTGAATTTCATTACGCTTCGCTCACTGCCGGCTTCGATTCATAACATTACCATTGATGTGAGGTTGTGGATGTCGGGAGCAGAGCCCTCCGTGTCTGTAGGCAATGCAACACACCAGCTGTGAATAAGAAACAAGCAGCATTCTCCATAAATTAACATTTACTTCGTACCCCCACAGTTCAAGGGCCCCGTCTAATGCAAAGAGGCAGCACACAGGGCCCGGCTCCATGAAACAAGAGTCATTCTCCCATGGCTCAGTGAGATCTAAGATGAATAATTGATGTCTGAATTACCAAAGAAATGGCCTGGAGTTAAGTCGAGAGCAGCAGAATAAGATATTGGCATGAAACAAGACATGCAATTTTCTGAATGACCAGCACATGCCAAGAGACAAAACTAAGGTTATAGAGGCACAGAAAGTCTATTTGGTAGGACTATCAGCTGAATCACAACAATCAACACAAAGAAGAATGTGAATCCTGCAAATTCAACGGCTCACACATCCAAAGGTCTGGACTCGGGGGATGATCAGCTGAAGCCCCTGAGGCGTAACATTAGTAAAACCACTGAGAGTGAGAGTGCCAGTAATGGGTCCAGGGCCTTGAAACTGAACCCCAGCTCCACTTAGGGAACTGTCTGCCCATAACTACTCTGCTTGTATGTACAGTATGCCTCCGTGATTTTTACACCACACAGCAGAATAAACTGTCACTTTATGTATTAAGTGGTTGTTTATTTGGGTGGCCTGTATTTCATAGGTTGCTGCCTACAAATACTTGTAATATATTATTTATCATCTTGTTTCTTCGCAAAGCTTAAATATTTTTAAATAATCAACACAGACATCATCATAGACTGACTCTGTAACTAATACAGTCAAGTTGACCGCATGTCTAATGCTCTACAGCAAACACTGTATCCACAGTTTCATCATTCACTAATGAGACTCTTTTACAACCAAATCATATTGCTAAACCATCAGTCTATAATCTACTCTCTGGTTTGAGATAATTAGGATTCTAAAATAGTAAGCAAAATCATACCACGGGTGAAGTAACTTTGGAGTATGGAAAAGGATTTTAAAAAAAAGATGACATTAAGCCACAGAGTGTCAAAGGCAGAAGGTGAGCATTGAGTGATCAGCTCTGTGGGTTGAAGCTGAAGCCACCTTGACATTATAAGACACTGAATATGTAAAAGGAATATGTATTGAATGCATTGATCAACATCTTGAATGCATTGATCAACATATCTCACCACACCAGCCACAGTAAACCAAACACAGGCCCCAAAATGTGAAAGAGTGAGGTGCAATAATACAGCCAGTCCTCTACCCTGCACTGATTTCAACACAGGGATCATTTTACCCATGAAGCTGCACAACCACGATCCTAACCACATTATGACACATCATAATTCAGCACACAGAAACCCCTCTGGTTGTTGATGAATTAATCTAAGAAACCTTTGCACACGAGAGAGAGAGAGAGAGGAAAATAAAACCGTGGTTCTCACTCTGATGCTCTGTCATTGGATTGACTGTCACGGTTTACCTGCCATGAAAGGGGGGGGGGGGGCTGTCAGTGCTCTCTGTTTGAACACCATATACAGTCAAATCTAAAGAGGTAGATTGCGCTAATGATACACGAATAAAAAGAAAAGCACAAACATGGAGGAGGATAAACAGGCTCTTGTTCAGCGGACAATGCACACAGAGCGGACACAGACATCACATTCACACCGCACCTTTCACTTGGGTCTCATAGTCCGCTATGATCTCCTTATCCTTCTTGACTTTCGTAGATGACATGGTTCCTCGGGCTTTTAGGGTGATATACCCTGCAGGTCGTGGACTGTCTTGGGGTCTTTATAGGTGATGATCCCGGACTTGCAACGTAGCAGCGCCTTCCTCCTTTCCTTTCTAGTGGCCGTGCATTGAACAGAACAAACGCTTAAAATGTGTTGTATTCACGCAGTCCGCGCAGTTTGAATCACCTTATCGGTGCAGAAATAACGCACGAGCAGCAGTCAAACGTTGCATTCTTCTCTTTTTCTGTTCGGTTTTCCTCTCCTCTTTCTCCTCCTCCTCCTCCTCCTGCCGCTGGTACCAGGCAACTCAGACGCTTCGGCAGGAAAACCAAAATACACAAGCGAGCTCAAAACTGTAATAACAACATGATGAAGAGAGCGGAGCGTCGCTTGAAGGTTTTCAAGCGGTCAAGTCCTTGTTGTGGCTTCTATGCTCAAAAATGAACAGACATGCGTAAGAGCAGCGAGTCAGGCACAAGGCATTCGTACTCTGACAAATTGCGTTGCAGGGGAACAGGAATTTAAAAGATCGTCACGTGAGCCTCCTCATATTGTCAGCCACACATCCTTCCCCCCACCCTCTCTCTCTCTCTCTCTCTCTCTCTCACTCACACACACACACACACACACACACACACACACACACACACACACACACACACACACACACACACACACACGCACACACACACACACACACACACACACACACACAGAGCAGAGACTGTGAAGTGAGAGGCCCGGTGGGGTGTAATCATGAAGGCACTGCTGCTGTGGTAACCGTAAATGCAGACAAACCTCCTTCAAAAAGGGACATTGTCCTTTGCACCACCCTCTATTGTTGCAAACAGGTGTATCGTCATGCCCTTGTTGTACCCATTAATTACTGCACCTGTTCTTCTCTGTTGGCAGAGATGAGGCTGGTAATTAAAAGATGAATGTGATAGCAAGAATGTCAGTGACAGAAATACCTTTAAACTTACACGCATGTAAAAAGTCATCGTACAAACTGTTCCAAAAACTAAACGTGAAATATGGCTGAGCAGAACCAAGAACACATTATAATACATCATAATATTCTTAACATGTTGAAAGGAAAGGAACACAAAACTTCCCAGATTTGGTTAAAATAGTTCAATTCCTCTGTGCCTCTGGGAGTCATGTGTTTCTTGTATGGAGAAAAGAATATTTGAATTCATATCATGAAGAAAGACAGATTTTTCAAAGCATTGTATAGTGACAGGGACTGAGTGTGTTTCCTGACAGATACTGTCATCTGGGTGCTTCACTGTGTTTTTAACAGTCCAAGGAACTCGCGTTGTTGTCTGTCACCTTAGCTTTTCTCAGTTCAGGAGGGAACAGGCTGTTGACTCACAATGAGCTGACTCAAACCTGCAAACTGTCACACTGTAGAAGTCCTCTGAATTTCATTTCCATCTGCACCACACGGGCTTCAATGCATATTTCAAGCTGACAGGTGGGAGGACATTTTTTTACAGATAACATTTTGCCCCACTTGGAAAAAAAAACAGATAAAAAGGATTTTGTAGTAAAAAATCCATCCAAAAAATCGTAACCACTTACTCATGACCTTATTAGACCTGATGGCGTATGATAAATAAATAAACACTACTTACTACCCACGTATAAAACTGAATCATTATCGAAAAGAGAGGGCGAAATCCTACATTATTATTATTATTATTATTAACTTTAACTTAACAATTCAATTTTATTTGCACCTTTCAAAACAAAGCTACAAAGTGCTTTAAAATAAAAACAATATTAAATCCATCCGTGGTTTTGGAACCATTCTCAGGGCCCTGCTGGAGGATCTTAATTAAGCAGCAATCAGTCACATAGTGTTTGCAGATCACAGATGTAGGCAGGAGCCTGACCATTCAAGGCTTTAAAAACAAGCAGTAAAATCTTTATCAAAAATGATAAAACTCAGAGGTGACATGTGAAGGGCAGCAAGGCCGGTCGGTGTGACATGGTCCCTTATCTTTGTACGAGGACGTAGCTGAAAAAATAACCTTTTGTGTTCCAAAAAGGGCATATCTGTGTAAAGCACATTACAGTCAGCTATAGCTCATGTTGGTAGCTAGTAACACCAACTTAAAAGACAATGTAATATGAAATAGGAAGATATGTAATTGTGAAAATGAAGTGGAACAATTAGCCACCTAGAGGGTCTAATTAAACAATTACAGAGATGAGGAAGATGTCTCCAGTGTTCCACTCACCCAAAGAATATCCATTGACACAAATGTTGGCGTACTCCTGTTTTCCCACCAGTGACGACTTAAGAAACAATGTTTGGATTCCTTGCTGGCCTTGTGATGTGAAAATATATGTTCTGGCTGTTGAACACGGCACGCACAACCCTCTTTGCCGGAGGAAAAAACCCTGAGGAATTTAAATGGCTTCTGGCAGTGTACGTGTGTTTATCTGTGCCTGTGTTCAGCAAGTCTAGATACGACAAAGAGACAGAGAAAGGGTGTCTTCCTGTGTTATGTTTCTCACTGCATCACACTGTGTTTTGTGTCTTTGCAGTTCCTGTGGTGAGTCTAATTTGTTAGTCAGGCCTTATGTATCACCTACACGTCTGAGGAGTGGAGCCCTGAGAGAGCAGACACATCAGCTGTGACAGAGAGGCCTGCTGGAGGGCCACAGTGACAGCAGGGTGGATTCTGCTTTTGTTTGTGTTTACCACAGAGAAGTCAGCGGAGGTAACCTTTCTGCAGCCCCTTCATCCCTCCCACCATCCCTCTGTTCCTCACCCCTACCTCTCTCATCAGGCATCTCAGGGGGGAAGCCTGGGAAACTGTGACTTCACTGTTTTTTTGGGCACAAAGATCCATTGTGAGATCCTTTTACTATTTATTTCTATAGAACAAGAGTGGGAACTGCTCTGGTCTCTCTATCCAACATGTGAAAAAATGCCGCTCTGAGATACAGTCTGGACTGAATGCTGTGAAAGATAATCATTTCTATGTGTTAAGGCATACACATTTTTTTTGGCTGCTAAAACATATCTCAGTGAACCTGTAAATGCGTAGAGACAATTGTTTTTCTTTTTAACCCTAACCCAAGAAATGGAATGTTTCTAATAATAATGAACTTATCAGATTTGATTTGTCAGAAATGTTATTGCTTACTTGATTTTTAAAGATTATTGATTTTACATTGATTAAGTCATTTGACTGTAGAAATCACGGTTAGGCCTCTTAAACCACTCTGTCAACAGGACATTGTATGACTCCTATACATCTGATCACTTGCAGGTACTGAATGTCAAAAAAACTAGAGTATATGTTTTACTTTATAAATCCCCACTTGCATCTCAAAAATATCAAAAGAATAGTTCACATGTTGAGAAAAAAACCCCATTAATGAGACTTAATGTGAAGGTGCTCAACTAAGGTGTGGAGTGATCTTCAAATTGTTTGAAAAGAAGACAGCAGATAAGCCTTTAGGGCTGCTTCTTCCTAATATTTTCCCTCTTCTTCATCCAGATGAATCTTTGTACCGACTTGAGTTGGATCTCATATCACTCATAATTGAACCTCATTGAATTTAAAAGATCTTTGCACCGTGGGAATCTTGAAATAGGCAGCATGTGATGTAACAGGTTTCACTGTTATGAATCTACAGCACTGCCAGATATGCAGCACGGAGCCTTAAGTGAATAATCTGCAGTAAATGTTTCAAAGTAATGTGAGTGCAGGTTTTGTGCACTGCTCTTTGCTTGTGTTTTGTTGAGTCGGGGTCAACAGCATCTACATCCACCCAGTTTTTTGTATTTTGTATTCACTATATATTTGTATATTTTAGCTCCTTCTTACTTTTGACAAACTGTATGATGATTTTGTTACAATAATAATAACAAAAATCTGTATGGATTTATTAAGCATGAGGTATAGTCACCTCTGATTAAATAACTTTGTTTACTACCTTCAGTTATGCTCAGATGCACTTTATGTGCCATTAACTTTTGTTTAATCTACAAATAAAGAAGCCAGGAAACTTTGAGAATTTAAAATATACACTTCTGCCAAATACATTTCATAAATAAAAGCAGTAGATTATTATCAGCAAATACATTTTCAAATGAATCCTAACGAACAACCTGTTGTTGTTGCAGGCTGTTCTATCAATGTTTAAAAAACAATAACCTCTAAAATATGAAATCTGTCTGAATATGGAAGTACAATTTCTTACACATCCTGATATAATTTAGAAATTATGAGGTTGACTAAAAATCAGTGGCGGGCCGTGCATTTTATGCCTGGGCCTTCTACAGTTGAACAGCTACGGTGCAGATACATGAATCCGTGCATGACGGGACGCTGGTCATTAAAGCAGTTAGCTCCCACTCAACAAGCTAGCTACAACATCAAATACAGCTTTAAACGATGTACATATGTAATAATGATTAGATGATATCATCTTGATGGCTTAACATTCACATGGTCTATCTGGCTGTATAATGTATAAAAAATACAACAAATATAAAGGTGTATAGTGTTTTCAAGAAATCATCTGCCCTGCTGCTGCCTATGTCTCTCAGCTGTTCTGATAAATGTATTGACAGCATCAGAAAATCTTTAAATGTTTTAATGGTTTCCATCCGGCACATATCTCTGGGCAAATATGAAGTTGATTGTTGATGTTGTGTTCACTATTATATTTTCTTTCCAGTCAGTTAAAGGACAGAGAGGCTCTGACTTCTGTCTTTTGTTAGAACTGATTGTAATGGAAACCACTGACAACCTCCATCGTTTTACACTGTCATCAATCAATCATCAAGCACTTGTGCTGAGGGATGTCTACTTGATATGCCATTTTCTTCCCTGAGAAGTAGGCTTATATCTCTGCTAATCTTACTTTGTCATGTAATACCACACTGAGAGAAGGAGCTGAAGATTAATCTCACCGAGTGTGCCCCTCAATTGGGAGACAATGCCAGTGTAAAATTCCACAGGATATATCATACCTGACTGCTTTGAGGATATTCCCTAGTTCTTGCAGGTCTTTTTCTTCACATTGCATGTTATTGCAGCTGAGTTACAGGTGAGGAGCATCTCACCTGAATACACCTGAATTACACACAACGTCAAACAGGACTGTATCTGTCTGATCTTCTGTCCAAGCCTCAAACCCTGGAGCTGCACTACTTTTTTATTCAGTTTCTTTTCACTGTGAGACACTTTTTGATAATTCTCTTAGCAGAGAATAAGGAAAATGCGTGTTGCTAATGTGTTTCTAAGATAATTTAGTTAGCAAATGTTGTCTTATTGTACTCTGTGCAACACTGGCCATCTGTTGTGCAGGACTTTTCGTTCCCTGATATGAACACATGCCCACTCGTCTCTCAGACTTCACACTTACTAATCAGTTGGAAAGAATAAGCTTGACCTTAAATAAACAGTTAGAAAACCAACAAAACATGTTGTTCAATAAACAAGCTGTATGTAGTGTAGAGAGACATGGAACAAGCTATGATATGGGTGTTTTTCTGTCAAAAGAAGTCCTGCAGACAAGACATTAAAGAATGATACTTTAATCCTAATTAAATGTTTTAAACCTAACTTTACCACAGTGAATTAGAAAACAGGTACAGCAAATATAAAAAGAGCTGCACTTTATTTTTGTTAATAAACAGAGAATTATCTCACTAAGTTAAAGCTCGTACTTCCACTGCCCAGAGGTTCAATTAATCACACAAGCAAATGTGACACAGAAGAGAAGACAGTTATTCGTATCACATCTACACAAACCCCATTAATCACAAATGATAAGTCTGGAAAGCAGATTATGGGAGACCTTCAAACGACTACGGTGCCTGGCTTGGCCATGGGAGAGATTTATATTTTTCATAAAAAAATAAAAATAAATCAATGGCAGTGTTTTTGGCTATGCTATCGTAAACCATTAAAAAGCCCCAGATCTAGCAGGCATATTGTTACTATGAGTAACTAGTGTGATATGCCTTTGATTCAACTGAATACTCATTGTTGATAATAATATGTATGTTTAATTACATTTTTAAGTTATTTTGAACACACGTCGAGAAAACTGTTGTATCTCTGTCAACCTAATGTCTATACAATGGATTACAATCACTGGTGGACAACAACCCATAATTACTGACAGAATTGTAAGAAAAATATTTGTATTCATCCATAATTTCTCTATTCCATCCCACTAAATCTCCTAAGGTTGTTTAGTTGTCTTTTGTATTTCTCTTATCCTGTTTACTTCACTTCGTGGTCTCTATCTTCGTGTGCTATCTCTCTTATTCTGCTTCTTTATTGTTTGTTGATTCTGTGTAAGGTGAATGGTTTGGTTCAGTGCTCTCAAACTATGCTCAAAAAATTATATCATGGCGCCCTCTGTCGACTACATATTGGAAAGCTGTACCCGGAAGTAGTAGCCAGTGAAAATTAATGGAAACACATGATGAAGATCAAACAAGCTGACGCAAACTACATTTCCTGTTTGGGCCTCTGGCTTTCAAAACAAAACCAAAGTTTTTAAGATGTAGAGCTATGATAGTTTTAATAATTTGCATTATAATTTAAGCACCATAACCACTTAATGAAGGTCATATAAACAATGGTGACAGTTGTGAAAAAAAATCAATAACTCGAATGTCTAACTTAACTATAGCTGTAATTTGATATTTAATTGTTTTGTTTAAATTTTAAAATGTATTCAACAATTTAGATACTGAAAAATATTAATTAAAAATAATATTTTATTTTGTAGGATTTCCGCCGGAAGTCTCGGTGTTGTTGCTGCTGAGTGAAAACATATATTGTCGCCTCGTGTTTGACAGGTTGGTCTGACTCCAGTTAGCAAGTTTAATATAATTAACTCTTAAACTATTTTTATCTGTTTCTACAGTTCAACCGGGGGCTGATCACATAAACACGTGCCGTGATGCTTAAAAGAAAAGCCGTATCTGTGGCTAACGTTAGCTTGTTTTTTAGTCGTAACAACTTTTTAGCACCTCAAAGCTAACATGAGCCAGCTAAGTTAACCCCGGTAACATTGCTTCTCCAGCAATAACGTTAGAGGTTTATAAACTCTGTTTAATTCAACCGTATTCTATGCTAACGTATGACTTCTACTAGTACACAATATGTAACACGTTGCTCTCTTGGAAATGACTCATCATGTCTGAGTATGTATGGCAAAATGTGCAGTATTAACAGTTTGAATACCCCCTTCCTCTATTCCCCTCCAAGGTTTACATGTGAGCCTCTGAGCTTGGCACCAGCTGGGTTACATATCCTCAGGTTATACCTCTGAGTCTGGTGAGGTGCAGCCCACAAATACAGCATGTCCTCCCAGGAAGGTGGGGCTGCAGAGCCAGGCCCTAACACAGTGGAACCATCTACCGCTTCCTCCACTAACAATGATGCTATCACTGTCACCATTGGAGCAACCGTGCCTACAGGATTTGAGCTCACTGCTGCAGAAGAGGTCAAGGAGAAAATTGGGGTTGATGCACGAATCAGCAAAGATCGTGGTCGCATCTACTTTCCAATAACCACTGACAAGCTTTTCCAGGTAGGAAACCTAAAATCAATGCATGCCTTTTTTCTCCAAAGTGTTCTCCAAACCTCCTTCTAAAATGTTTGTCTGTCCGTTCTTTGAATCTCTAGGTCCATCTTCTGAAGTCTGTGGACAACCTGTTTGTTGTGGTTGAGGAATATCATCTTTACCCATTCAAAGAATCAAAGGTAACTTAAAACCAGCATTATTCTGTTATAGCTGATATTTATTGTCAGGGGTAATAAACACTGTGTTTGTGCAGGAGGAGACATTGATGGAGATGATGCAGCTTGCAACTGACCTCCCCTGGACTAATGCCTTAGAGGTTTGGAAACTAAATGGCACCCTAAAAAAGAAGAAAGGCTACCGGAAAGGAGGAAATGGCACCAAAGTAAAATCTAATAGCAAGGCCACTGATGCAACTGTGGCTGACACTGAGCAGCAAGAGCTACCTCAGGCGGCGTCTGCTGCTGAAAGCCAGACGAAGGCAGAGAGCACGGCTGAGGCGGCGAGCACGGCTGAGGCGGCGAGCACGGCTGAGGCGGCGAGCACGGCTGAGGCGGAGAGCACGGCTGAGGCGGAGAGCACGGCGGAGAGCACGGCAGAGAGCACGGCGGAGAGCACGGCGGAGAGCACGGCTGAGGCGGAGAGCACGGCGGAGAGCACGGCTGAGGCGGAGACCAGCGAACAGGACTCAGAAGAGGCAGAACCCGAGGCCAAAGTCATCAAGTTTCGTGTGACGTGCAACAGGGCTGGTGATAAACACAGCTTTACCTCTAACGAGGCAGCCAGAGACTTTGGTGGGGCTGTGCAAGAATTTTTCCAGTGGAAAGCTGACATGACAAAGTTTGACATAGAGGTAGGCATCCTTGTTCAGACAGGACCGATGCAAAGTGAATACATTCATCACACTGGCCAAGACAAACCCTGCCTGTGCAGATGGATTTGCAAGGCATGATCTAATGTTTGAGGAGTAACGAAAGAAAAAATAACAACTTTGTTGAGTAACATATTCCGAGAACATGAGCTGTTCAAATGTGAAAAGTTGAAATATGCGTCATTGTATTATATGATGGAGATGATGTGCTTTTAAGTCTTAAAAGTCTTTTAATTCTTGGCAGCAGTTGCCAGTTGTGTGTAACTAGACTATAAAACTGCAGTTTGTTCACAGACTAAATTCAGTTTTAGTGCCTATTCTGGGTGAGCTGATATTTAAATGCATGTTCAGGTAGATGTTGAAATAATTATTAAATTCTAAATGTGTTTGCTTTGTGCTTGCACCTTTCAGTTTACTATATAGACACGAATATTGAGCTGCTAAGAAACACTTAATCTACATCAAAATAGGTACTTTCTTTGACGATTGTTTCAGCTCCATAGAATGTATAAATGTATGCGTGGTTACATTGATTATTGCTTTCTAATCATGCACTGTGTGTTCCTGAACTGTAGGTGTTACTAAACATACACAACGACGAGGTGGTGATTGGCATTGCACTCACAGAGGAGAGTCTTCACAGGAGAAACATCAGTCACTTTGGACCCACCACTCTGCGCTCCACCTTGTGTTATGGCATGCTCAGGTAAGTCTACAACACTGTTCACGCTCTGTTTGTCCCGGGGAGGTAATACGGTTCTTGTTAAGCTTTTGTTAATATGTATATCATTTAAATAAGGTATGCAAAAAATTCTAATTGGCTGATGATTTTGGTTCACTTAGTGAAGGTTGTGTTGATATGACAAAGTTTTAGTTGTTAAAAAACCAACATAAAGAAACTGGTGATGTCATGCCAATGTTACAGAGGAAGAATTAGTGACAAAAATACTGCAAGCTGCACCCGCAGACTCTCACCTACAGTTACAGCAGATCTCATTGTGTTTGTCTACTCCCATTCACACAAATAGACACGCATGAAGAAAATGGTGCAAACAGACAAAGACTAGTGGCACACAAACTACATTCTCATCAGCAGGAAAGTGAAAAATGCTCCACAACTTGTCTAATTGATCAGTGAACTATGTCTTTGAGTACTTGTGCAAAGCATAAGTTGGCCAAATGACATAGAGAATAAAAGGATCAATACATTTATACTATTCAATGTAATATTTTCAAAAGACATTGGTGCAGCTGTGCACCAATCCTTCCATCTGATGGTAGACATGACTCAGTGCAGGCCGAGCCCACACCATCGTACTGGCCAAGAACAACTCTTCTCTGGAGATAAAATTGCGAGTCACGACTTACCGGTAGTGTTGATTTTAAGGCGTAACAAAATACTGTAGACAATCAACACCACTGCTAAGCAACATGTTTTATAAAGATTAGCACATAAATAAACAGCATGTGACAAGTTAAAATGCATTCTTTTAAAACACCAATTTGTCCAAATGATTTAGTACGCCGAAGACAGAGTAGCACTTGTGGTTCATTTAAGTCCACATTACAAGTAGATGAGAGGTTGAATACGAGAGAGTAGCTGGCAGAGATCATTGACCGCGTTCCATGCCTTCAATCAGTTCAGGCATCATGGAGGAAGGACATGATGGTTTGTACAACAGGTAATTAGCCCAGATATATATACGAGTCA
This sequence comes from Leptoclinus maculatus, assembly GCA_032191485.1. NCBI lineage: Eukaryota > Metazoa > Chordata > Actinopteri > Perciformes > Stichaeidae > Leptoclinus > Leptoclinus maculatus. Next base: position 12,808,311 of record JAVDOI010000006.1, read on the forward strand.
TCACTTTAATAGTCCATGCAGACACACGCAAGTGGTGTATTATCTGTTTAAAGTTGAATATGCAAATCATGTTAATAGGTCATGGGTACATTCAGTGTATGATCCAAAATAAATAATAATAATTGGTAATTACACAGAAACTTCGTCAAATGAAAACACCTTACGTGCACATTCCAGATGAGTACAATGAGAGCAAAGAAATACAAATCGTAACAATGTAATGCAGTGCAAACCAAAGAACTATAAATATTAATATTTCAAGCATTTTAACATTTAGCCATTCTACTTGTTCCAATTTCAATTTGTTCTAATAAAGCGGTGAATGCATTAGATACAGATAATGTTGAGGGAGGAAAGGTGCAGTTGGGTTTGATGTGACATGTCATAGGGTAGTATTTTTCAGTCATTGAACAATTTTATGAGTCGTGTTTAGCGTTTCTGCTGGTGCGAATTGCGTTAGATCTGCTGTCAATCACTTTGCAATAAAAGTCGGTGAAATCAAGTAAAATCAGTCTTTAAATATTCTAGTGTTAAGACAGCATGAGGGGTGAGTAGAAATGTATGTGTAATGTAAATCTGCAGTTAATCTAATGATTTAGAGCAGCAGAACTGGTGGATGCTATATTGACATGTATGAGAATATAAAACATCATGTTGCACTGGTGATAAACTGGTGATAAACTATTCATACTCTATTGTCTGTTGACAGGCTTTGTAAACCTCAGGCATCCGATATAATACTTGATCCAATGTGTGGGACTGGAGCTATACCATTGGAGGTGAGACATGCTGTACCTGGACTACAATATTGCTTCAATGGAAAAGTGCTAAAAATCGACACCGTGTGTTATTAAACCCCTCTCACATTCTACAGTACAGTGTCATATGCCCAGCACCGCACACTGAGAAACACATCATTACTGCACCACTGCTACTGATCAAGTCTTCTGATGACCCACATAGAATTCATTTCATGAGCGAACTACAGACTGAAGACTTCAAGTGTCAAATGATCAGAGTCCTGATGAATATACACTTTTCTTCACCAGGGGGCCATTGAATTTAACAGTTCATTCTACCTCGCCGGTGACAACAATGACATGGCAGTTAACCGCACAGTAAATAATATATGTCACATCCAGAGACGGAGGGCAGACAAAGGCAGGTGAGAGGCTGCACAGCTGGACATCTCACGAGGAGGTATTTTTAATATGCAATGTTGTGTAGTTGATCGTCATAATGATTTAAAATCCCTTTTTTGGCTCATTTCAAACAGTGTATCTGGATTGCCCATCGACACGGTGCAGTGGGATCTTTGCAATTTACCCATAAGGACCGGCTCTGTCGACATTGTCATCACTGACATGCCCTTTGGGAAGAGGTACTATAATAACAGCGGTGTACAGTACATGGCTGATTAAATAGTATGCAGAAATGATGCTGAATAAGTCAACGTTTTGAATACTTGGGTATCACGGTCTAAGCTGTCTCTAGCATAACCACGGTGCTTTAACCGTTTGAAAATTAAATTTTGAAATATCTTTCAGCACTTTCACCCCCAACTACGAGTTAAAATCTTTCCGTTGTTTTCCTGAAGAATTGGCTCAAGGAAGAACAACTGGGACCTGTACCCCTCCTGTCTGAGAGAAATGGCCCGCGTGTGCACACCAGGCACAGGGAAGGCTGTCTTGTTGACACAGGACAAGAAGTGCTTTACCAAGGTAACCGTATACTCCAGCAGATAACCGGGTTTCCCCGCTAAGACGTTGATGAAAAAGACGTTAAGATTAAATTACATGAGAACTTGAGAAGTCCTGTCCTGCCAACAACTTCCTGATAATTGTTCTAAACGGTTGATCGCTTAATTCAAATGTTAATTCGGATGCACGCCTGTTGCATGCAGCAAACTGCCTCATACAAATACAACGACTGCCTTTACCAGTAGCCTTTCATTCATAAAGCAGCACCTAACTCACACCAGTAAACAAATAACGACGAGAAGTCCTTAAACCTTAGACAACACAGAAATGTGAAAGTGGGTGCATCAACAAAAACTGAGGCAATAAACTAGTTGTCACTAGTTGCATCATTTTTTTAAACATGAATACTCCTCGGGAGTCGACAACATGCACCCTTTTTCAATTTTGTCAAAATTTGTACTAATTTACACTCTGGTGGGAACCGGTAGATGGACCTGCTCAGCAGTACATTGCGCCCTCTGATGCCATTTGTGTTGATTAGACGCGTGTTCTGTATACAGTAAGACAATACACAATTTAAATACCATGTTACGCCCAAAAACAATTTTGTTTTTATCTCCACCCTTGTATTCTTTCTCCACACCTCAGTGAGCTTGAGATGGAGGTGTGTCAAGATTACAACTAAATAGTACACTGTGTGTGTACAAGTATGAAACCTGTTGCCATGAAAGTAATTCTAAGAACAATTCATTTAAACAAAGTTGCTTTTTTGTAAAGTTCCCAGCCAGTAGTGGACATCTTGTAAGCCTCACTAACTGACTGATCACTGTCTCTTTTTGCCAATCTGTACAGTAACACATACAGACACTCAGGATATTCTGTGTGTCTATGTGTGTAGCGATGAATTAAATATGTTTTATTGCATTTACAAACTTCACCAACAGGGCTGGAAATCACCACAATTTAAATAGATGAAATAGTGGTTGCCAAACATTTGGAACATCCTTTGTTTATTAACACAGTAGAAGTGAATGGCTTTGAAGTGGAACACTAACCAAATGATTGTGTAATGTTTCGTCATGTCTCAGTAGTCAGGAGGGGCCAAACCAGGGAGGGGAAGAATGCGCTGCTCTTAGCAAGTATAACGTGACAACGTCATAGAGACGTAGAACAAGAATCACTTTTGTTAAGACCACTCTACCTGTCATGCCTCATGAGACTGAACATCTGTTGTTTACACCTCAGGACACATACCTATAAGGCATTTTAGTAAAGTAAGCTGTCCCGTGTGTTATGTCATTAACGGCTGTTCTCAGACACGACAATGAATGTAAACGGGTCAAACGTTCATCATGCATGAAAGAATGTTACAATCAGCTGAGTAAAATGGTAAATCAGATTAAGAAAGTGTGCTATGAACATTTTGGACCTACAAATGGGGTCATGGGTCGCAGAAATATTAGTAAATGATGTGTTTACTGTTGACTTTTGTGGTATATGGGCTTTCCCAGATTTGGTCAAACTGAAATAAAGGATAATATTATATAGTAACGTGGCGTTCTATTGTGAAGTGGAAAGGGCCAGTGTTGGTTTTATGTTCTTCTACCACAATCCATCAGTTCATCATTTGTAAATGCCAGCGTTTTGTTGTGTTTATGCAGCTCCCCATCAAGTTTAAACATTTAACGTGGTACTCTACTTAAAAGCCCATGTGCAGAATCAATTTACCCTCTCTAAATACCCCCCCCCCCAGTTTGAAGGATGCAGGTTTAACTCAGCTAAGTCTGAGTCATGGAAAAAGACTTCAACCAGCTGTATTTGTCCGAGCTCAGAGTTCTTGTTTTACACAAAACTAATGTCTCATTTGATAGTTTGCCCTCATGAGATTTATGTCGTACACAGGCTGTCTCGAGGATGGGAGGACTGTGGAAGAGGCTGCACACTGTTTGGGTGAATGTCGGGGGTTTACATGCTGGAGTCTACCTCCTCAAGCGGACCGGCGCCGTGTTTGGCCAAACTCCGGAGGATATCCATTAATCAAGAGGGACGGTTAATGCTCAGGGGGATGAGAAGGGAGACAAGGAGTTCTCTTAATTCACTTCCTGCGTTTTAAGTTCTGAGTTTATATTTGAGGCCATGTAGGATCAACATTATTTATATTCTCTTTAATAATTAACATTCATTCAGGTTCTCTGGTCAAGCTTGCCAAGCAGTTTTTGTGAATCATGTTTTTGTATTTCTCATTTTGGATTAATGTGATAAATGGCTAACTGGAAAGAGAACAGATATTTTCATGTTCAGCAGCAGTTGCTTAGTTCTCTCTCTCTCTCTCTGTTTGACTGAGGCAGTTCATTTTTCATATTGCTGTTCAGAAACCTGCTGAAAATTGTTTCAGTGTACTCCTCAGACCCGCTGCATCCACTTTACAGGAACTGCACATTGTCATATTGTTCTGATTAATAAAGATTCAAACAAAATGTCAGCTGATGTAAATATTCATCACATCATACACACATGTTGTCTGACAGTGATACATTTACAACAAAGAAGGTACAGGAAGGGGTACATTATTATTATTAATGTTGGTATTATAATTATGTTATGATTACTATTTTATATATTAGAGAAGACAGTAGGTGAAAGCCTCACAGAATGAGTCCTTCCTTTCTTTAAGGTCTACCTGCGAGCCAGCACATCTCTAGAATCTGTTTTTTTCCTTCATCCCTCCATATATGACGTGCTGATCTACACAACAGGACGGGACATGTAATGATATCTGATATTAAGCCAAAAGGGAAGTAGAGTAATTGGGAGTGACGGTAATAACTTGCAGTGTGCGTGAACATTTGCATGCAGGCCTATAACCCACTTCCTTTAGCCTTTCAGTAAACCATTGCCTAACTTTGAACACATATTCCCAAACAGGGAGAATACGATTCCAAAGAGGTATGACTAATACAAATTAAAAAAAAAACTCACGAAAACTATTAAACAAAGACGGACACAGAAGGTTTTGCGGTGAATATGATGTATTTGAATCGGGTCTTGGTAGTAGGAATGAACTATAACATGGGAGAATGCCATGTTTTAAATCTGTAAACAGAATGTATAGCCTATTATTGATAGTTTGAGCACGAACATTTTTTTCAAAGTCAGGCAGATATAAGTGCAGATACGTCCCCATCATTTGAATACTAAAAGGATCATGCTAATAGCTTATATTTTTTCTATGTCACCACCTATTCTGGTACGGGAACAAAGCAGCCCGTAAAACGTGCGTTACGAGGAATTCAATTAATATCCTTTTATTTTCTTGTGTCAATTAAAGTCAACGAGTCATGGCTACCAGCATGACGTCAGCGAGTACACCCAACTATATTTTAGTTGGATGAGCAGTCTGCAGATGTTAGATGACGGAGGCAAAACAATGACGTAATTGTTGATCTCATAAAAGCCATGTGAGAGCTGAAGGGACTTCAGTGACTGCGCAGCGAGGAACGTTTACACACAAGATGATCTGGACCATTTTTCTGCTTGGGCAAGCTGTCCTACTTTATTTTATTCTCACACACAGATCGAGGTGAGCTACTGTTTGATTCACTTGTATTGCCCCGTGTACATGTTGTAAATACTGTAATATTTGCCACAACAAGGAACGCTGCGTAAATACTCCCTTTGACACTGAATCGGTTGGGCTCTTGTCAATTATTTTCTTGTAATAACTGCTGTCAATTGTGAAGTAAATTCTCGGGAGTGTATCGCTAATAACATTGTGATTTACTGTATTAGTTTAGCAGGTTCATTCTCCAGTCTGAGGAATGTGGTTAAACTACAGTGTTAAGGTGTCTCTTTTGTGAAGCTTTACTGGTTTTTGTTTTCCTTGAAAACAATTACAAATTACAATAAAAATGCAAAAAATTTGAAACTAACCTATTGTTGAGTTGACCTTTACCTCTATACCCAAAATCTCATAATACAAGTTAATAATACACACACAGACTGCACGGTCACAAAATACTGTTATATCAAAGGATATGCCTGTGTCCAATGAGATAGAATCACTGTGTTGTTTAGTTGTGTCCCCACCTTTAAAACTGTAGTGTCATCAAATACACAATCAGTTTAACTTTTCTTGTTAACTTTTCTCTCTTTTTTTTCTTAGATCCAAGAGCGATCCTCCTCTGGATAAAGGAGTCATCCCATGGTTAGGCCATGCACTTGAGTTTGGAAAAGATGCTTTCAAGTTCTTAAACCGAATGAAGCTGAAACACGGTGACATTTTCACAGTGAGTAGAAGAAAACCTAAAGATGTTGCACGTTCATTGGTCTCCTCTGTAGATACTTAAATGTTCATTTGTTATGAGAACTTTTGAGGACTTCATATTTGTGTAAAAGTTTAGCTTCAAAGTCCTTAAACTGCTCAGAAAAAAAATGGAAATTTACAATTCCCAATTCAAGATAATGTGATAGATAGATCAGCTACTAAATGGACTTTGAGGTCAGATTGTTTTGTTAACAGCTGTTTCCAAACTCAAGAATTAATTTTATGAGTAGGATTTTCTGATGATATATTATTTTCATTATTATTATCAACGAGTTTAAACGTAACTGTCCGAATATTACTGTCGAATACTTTTTAAAGATTGAAGAACATGTTGATATTCATTTAACAGCATGTTACCGATACAGTAACATAATATCAGGATACACTATGATTCTGGACTACAATGTTTGATGTAAGTGGTACTATCAAATCATTTTCCAAGAAATGTGATCCCGAGTTTTGTATTCATTAAAGAGTAAAAGAATGTGGCATTTCAACAGATATCAAATAAACTGGGATGAATATGGTTCGCTTATAAACTGACAACATAGTTAAGATATAAGAGACATAAAAGTATTGTGGTATAAGATAGTATAACTGTGTTTACTGCATTTTATAAAACAGTTAAGCACTCAGAAATGCTTGCAGAAAGAGTTATAGCTGTTTATATCTCATACATTTCTCACTTTGGCACTGATGATGTACAGGTGCGTGTTGCTGGACGTTATGTGACGGTGCTGCTGGATCCGCACTCGTACGACACAGTCATCAATGACTCCGACTCCCTGGACTTTACTCGCTATGCACAGGTGCTCATGGAGAGGATCTTCAACCTGCGACTCCCACATCACCAGCCGGCCAAAGCCAATGCGTTGATGAAGAAGTATGCCCTTATTAGTTTATACTCCAAACTGAAAGCTTGTAGTGTATGTTTTCAATTTCATTTCATGTAAATGTAGAAGCGAAAATAGTTTGTGGAAATCCTGCCACTCGAGTCTCGTGAATAGTATGGCTGTGGATGTTTTTGAAAAACACCCTTCCTATTTTAGGAAATCTATTTGTAGGACTTCTTGTTTTGCTATTGCTCAGATACCTGTTTTAATAAAATACTGGCACACATCAAAGAAAGGAGGGAAAACCCTTGATGCAATCTTACTTATTTTAAGGATCAGCTTTGGGCACACTGCCTTCTTTCGGTTGCATCTGAGTTATATGTGTGCAGTTTTCCCCTCTTTTCTTTGCTCATCATGCTACCACTTGACCCAAATTTGCTAAAAATAAAACCGTAGGTAATGTAAGGCAGCCAAGCCAACAAGTAGCTTTTGACAATGTGTGTCAACACCACCATGTCATCGGTGTGATATGATTTACAGGATTGTACTTCCATCGTACAGCAGTTAACCTATTCTTACTTCTTCACCGCACCGTTTTGTGTCTGCAGGCACTTCCTGGGAATTAATTTTGCCGCCCTGAACAGCACCATGAGCAGACACCTGCAGGCCTCGCTGAAAGCTGAGGTGACTCAGAACCAGAAAGACTGGAAAGAGGAGGGACTGTTTGACTTGTCTTACAGCTTACTCTTCAAGTAAGAGTAACACACACACACTCCTAATATGTTAAAAGAAGCATTCATGTCAAAAGCTTTCAGATAAACAGTTTACACGCCAGTCATTACTCTGTTTGTAAACACAGCAAGAAAAATGTAGGCTGAAATGTTCGAGGTCACCTTTCCGGTCGAACCTTTTTGCAGAGCGGATGTGAATCCAAATGTAGCTGTCTGTCATGATATGAAGTATATCACTAGCAAACAAAGAGGAGAGCAGTTATCTGGAATATGAAACAATATATGGGGCTAATGTTTCCCGTGACACGGTGACATCCAACAGAAGGACATGCTGCACCCTGTGTGGGCCTGTGGAAAAATACCAGTTGAAAGGGGATCGCTTGCGTGCTTTCAAACGGGAAAAACTGTGGGGGCTGGTTATCTCTCCATCAAGGCAAAACGCATCTCCTTTCTCTACAGGGCGGGGTACCTGACGCTGTTTGGAGGAGAACAGAACAACAACAGCACAGATCCCTCGAGTGTCTATGAGGAGTACAAGAAGTTTGATGGTCTCTTAACCAAAATGGCGAGGGGCACACTAAAGCCAGGTAGTGACGCTTAAAACAACTCTCACAATGAAATGCTTCAAAACTTCTTGTGCCCACTGGTATTCTTCATGAGTTCATCAGAAGTTTCAGTCAGGCAGCCTGAAAGCATTGTGACGTTATTGAATGACGAAACACTTCTGCCTGTGCCTGCAGCACATCGTGCGTAGATTCGGATCATCAGCATTACGAGTCAGCCCTATTTACATTTGTTACCAATGTGCTCTGACATCATTGATGGATTCTCCTTGAGATTTGTTTTGCAGTTGCCATGACGAGTTTCATTTACTCAGTTGCTTACAAAGCGTCTAGCCTTTTTAAAAAAACGGTTATGTTTTGCCTGTGATTCACTCGATCACTTATGTGTGGTGTTTATCTGTGTGACAGAGGAGAAGAGGACGGCCCAGAGTGTTCGGCAGAGGCTGTGGGAGCTTCTGGCTCCAGCAGGTCTGACTGAGGACTCGGGGTCGAGCCCTTGGCTTCACGACTACAGGCGGCTCCTGCAGGAGGAGGGGGCCGATGAAGAGACGCAGAAGAAAGCTGTACTGATGCAACTTTGGGCCACGCAGGTGAGTTAGACGTCAGTAGAAGCATTCTTTGTGTGCAAAGCAAGAATTTCAGTTGATGATGGCCTCTATAGATAGGGAAAGTTGTCTGCTTGGATTAACTTTGTGCAACTGAGTCTCTGTGGTGTCCCCTAGTGTCGTGAAGTAGATTTACTCAAGTTGCACCGTTTGAGGAACTTCACATGACTATTTTAATTTTCTGCTACTTTATACTTCTACTCCACTACTTTTCAGAAGGAAAATATTGTACTTTTTACTCCACGACTTTTACATGACAGCTGCAGTTACTGGTTACTTTGCAGATGGACATTTTAACTAAAACAAAATGACAGGCTTATGAAATAAAAAAAAAATTGATAAAGAATGTGTGTAGTTGGAGTAGCTCAGCCAGAGAGAGCAGAGCAGATGTGCGTTGCAGCTGATGATAAACGACATTAAAAAAGTACTAATAAAAAGCACCAGTAACATCAGGGCTCAATACTACGATCTTCAGAAGGGCTACAAGATGGTGGAAGACCCGCTCCCTACATAGATATAGATGGCTTTTCCTAAGCTAAGGAAAACACAACGATTTTTTGTTTTATATAATATACTGATTAAAACATAGTTATGAATTTTATATTCAATATCTGCCAATAAACACCCCCTATATGTTACACACTGTTCCTTTAAGTAAAAAGTCTGAGTAGGCCTACTTCTTCCACCGCTGTGCAGTACTCTTACTTAGCACACGAGTGTGCTGTTCACTTCTGCTCTCACAGCAGTTATTCTGCCTTTGATTGGGAAAACCACGAAAGGACTTCAGGAACAAAAGATAGACGATTGTCATGGAGCACAATGTTTCAATATGATGGACTTCAAAAGGGTGAATCTTGTCATGACTATTTCTTGCATCAATAAAAGGGAAATGGCAACTTAAATGATAGTTTTCACTGTCACTACAGTACTCACACTTTACAGTGTTTCCCCTGAGATCGATTTGAACTGGTCTTGACTTCTTACTCACACAGTCTTGCCGACAGCCTGCTGGAGGGAATTATTGCATCAAAGGCATTAATCAGACGTTTACATCAACATTTGACTTACGCTGCAGGCTGCTTACTCATCCTTTTTTTTTGCACTTGTCACCGTTGTTTATTTCCATTTGATTACAAGTTTTGAGTCATAGCTTTTCGTTGTCACGGAGTCACTGTTTATATTTCCCTAAAAGTTTAGTAAGAGCATTTAACATGTGTTTTCATGGCATACAGAGGATCTCTTGGACAGTTATTGCGGTAATGACTAACAGTATTGTAATCACAGTCAATATTATTAAGTTTAAACAGTGAATTATTTAGAAGCTCTCCCACACTCAGGTCTGTGATACATCTGCCAAAAGTTTGGATGTCTTGTTCTTGTGACGCATATTTTACAAGTTCTATCATCAGCAATGTGTTTATGTATTTTAAAGTAAGCATTCATTACACTTTGTGGTGCATTTGCAGTGACTTAAGAGGCAATTCTATGGTAATAGATTCACTGTGTTAAATTTCCATAGTGTGCACTATTTAATGTGTCTACTCTTGGCAAACAGCTCCTCGGTTAGCTGTAAAACTAAATAGCTTCATAGCTTGACCTTCCTTTGGACGCAGACGGATGGCAGGGGACCTCAGGTTTCCAATGGCTTTCCTTATTAAGTAAACCATTACCGCACTTTACCAGTAGTGAGACTATCCAGAGCATGGCTGCTCTCATCCCAGACACACAAAAGGAAGCTGTTCTTTTTTTACCTCGCCAGCATTTAAGATTAATTCAAACTTTTTATTTGATTTAAGTAAACTTTTATTGAAATATATGCTTTGTTGCAACTCTAACAAGAGATAGATGTGAGCACTATGGTTGTCTTCTGATGTTCTCATTTGCTATTAACAAATAGCCACCTGCGCTGTCACTATGCAACGCCAGAGTGAGAGAGACAAGCTTATCATTGTCTTCATGAGAGTCTCTGTTTGTTTTCAGGGTAATGTTGGTCCTGCTGCATTTTGGCTCTTGGGCTACTTATTGACAAATCCTGCAGCTCTGGCAGCGGTGAAAAGGGAGTTCAGCGGGATCTCAACGATGGAAACCTCAGAGACCTCATCGCTGGACAGACCTGTGGACACACCTGTCTTTGGTGAGGGCTTGATCACAGCTTTTTTAACAGAGAAACATGTATTGGTAGTACTGTAGGTTGATCTTATTGTCAGTAAGATGAGGTGGAAACTAAAGTCTGCATTCAGATTTCAAGAAATCTTGAATATTACACATTATGTACATGTATAGTGCAAAAAATAAGAGAAATATTGCAAATGAGGGCAAAAGCCGCTGCTCTTTTGCTGTTATTAACAACATTTCTTTCTGCCCCTCTCCAGATAGCGTCTTGGAAGAGACACTTAGACTCACTGCTGCCCCCTTCATTACCAGAGAGGTGGTGCAGGAAAAGTGCCTCCACATGGCTGATGGCCAAGAGTACCTGCTACGGAAAGGAGACCGGGTGTGTTTGTTCCCCTTCAACAGCCCTCAAATGGATCCTGAGATTCACCACGAGCCACAGGTTTGTTTTCCTGTCTTGTTAAAAAAAACTCCCTGTGTTGCCAGCAGGAGTAGTAGTAATTGTCTTTGGGACTGTTGGAGGCAGACTTAAATTGAATTAGCGTAGTTGTTTATGTTAGGTGCAATTGACGCCTACACAAAGCTGACCCTGGGTTACCAAGTGAGAGGTCAAACCCAGTGGACCATTGAGGGATTAGCTGAGCACGGGAATAGAAACACGGCTAATAGGCGTGGGAAGGACTTTGCAGTTAGGCTGCATTAAGTAACTCTTGTCCACTCGAGCTTAGACAAACAAACAAACAGACATTAAACTGTTTGATTAAGCTAAGTTTCATAAATGAATTTTCTAATAGCTTGCATCTCTAAATGTGTTTTCTTTCCAGAAATACAAGTACGATCGGTTCCTGAATCAGGATGGATCAGTGAAGACCGATTTTTATAAAGGAGGGAGGCTGCTGAAATATTACACCATGCCATGGGGCGCAGGGACCAATGGCTGTGTGGGAAAGCAGTTTGCCATCAATACAATCAGACAGTGAGTGTCCTAGAATTAGTGCACCAAGTAACTTTACAATCGGTCAAGGGCCTCAAAATGTTCTACACTGGTGGAGTTTGTTACCTTTAAGTTTGAATTTTCTAATTTCATGTTTCATCTGTGTTTACTCTTCAGGTTTGTTTACATGGTGTTGACTAACTATGATTTGGAGCTGTGTGACCCAAATGCTCAAATGCCGGAGGTAAATGCCAGTCGTTATGGATTTGGGATGCTACAACCAGAGGGGGACTTGCTTGTCCGATACAAACCTAGGAATACAAACTAGGTGTTTAAAAACAAGCAACTACACGTATCAGTTATGCACGTTTCAACACATGCACATTGTTTATAGTGTCAATATGCCCTTTGTACTTTTGTATTATATATTTATATTATAGTATGTCATTATTTTGTTATTTATCAATAAATGTAAAAAATACATTGTGTATAATATTGTGTTGTCAAATTTTTGAAGAGTTTTTTGGGTAAAATGATTGGTGAGTCCATTACAGTCATATAAACATTTGTGCTGCACCCCACATTAATATTTTGTGAGTCAAACTAATAATAGAACGATGACATTTGTCTTCACAAGGTGGCAATTTTAGAAGCTGTAAGAAGTTCAGCTTTGGAGGATGGTTTCGTATGTTAAATACAGAGCATGAGCGTAATGAGCAGACCGCCTCTACTGTAAACAGAGCCGGCCACACATCTGTCACACTGACACATGCCTGCTGTTTGCACAGTGAAGCTGAGTGGAAAGTTTAGATTTATATATCGTTTGGAAAGAAACTAGAAGAAGCAGATCTACATTGGACCACAGACTGTAAGGTACAGTGCTAGTTTGCAAAGAAACAAAGAACATGCTCTTATTTCTACTCATATTTTAGTTACATCATGTTCAAGAATGAAAAACATGTAAAAAGTCGGGACACAATCATGTGTGTGTTGAGCCCTTTTGTGTGGATCAACTAATATGTTGAGCCTGAGCCTGACTGTGTGCCAGTTGGGTTGTCTCTGCCAAGACTGATTTTACTATTACACAGACTGATATCAGATATTGTATTCCTTATTGCTTTCCAGTTTAGTAAGCATTTACAGGCTACCATCGAGGGAAGAATAAGATCACTATGACACTACAGTAGGTCTGTCTCTAATAGTAGGCTGAATGTGTGGCTCATAGGGATATATGGTGTGTTTAGTGGCCTTACTTGGGGGTGTTTGATACTTTTGACTACCTTAGTACTGTATTTGGTACTCTTTTATTGGCTACTCTGCTTTGTACTAGCTTATTAATCTAACTATACTTTCCCAGCAACTACGAGTGGAAAATAGCAATTTTACAAACATTACATAATTTATGTTATAATGTTAAATAATACATTGAAAATGTCTATAAGAATCTACATAGGATTACAGTTTTGCAGTAATCGTTGTGGATGTATAGTACCTTCTTTAAATACTTTTGAAAACGTTCTGGCCAAAGATGTGAGTTCCTAATATTGTTGACTGGCCTATAAAACGGCTCCACAAAGCAGAAACACCATGTCAATGCACTGAGCTGTGGCTCACTGGCCCTGTGAGGGTTAAACTCACACAGGCTGCAGCCGCTGGAGGAGCATGAGTGAAATCAGCCCCCTGCAGGATCCCGCTCACAGTCACAGGCGCCGGCCAGCGCTCACTCACACTGTGAGCAGGTAGAGGAGAGGTACCGAGAGTATTCCCGGCTATTCTTAAGAGTCTACTTGTTGAATCGCTCCAGGAGGGGCTGAAAGGGGTGGACTGGACACGGTGATACACAGTTATATTTTACAACATGTCGCCACGTAGCTCATGATGCCCCCACCAGCTCCCAGCAGAGCACCGGACACCTGCACGGACATAGCAAGTTTTTACGCGTTTACACTTGAAATGCTGATTTCCGTCAATGAGGTGAATCGGGATGAACGGGAGACACGTATGTATAATTATTTCTTCATTGTGTTCATGTCAGATTTCCTTTTTATAGGCTATAGCCCACTTGGTTTCACTTTGATATTGTATGCCCTGTCTTTATTTGGCGTTGCTGACCACCATTACAATATTTACTACTTTGACTTCCAGCTCGTGTAGGCCAAGGAATATTCATATATTTCCCGAAAATGCAGTTGTTTTGCATGACTCTAATGTTCGCGAAATAATGTAGCTATTTTGTCATTTTTGCCCAGCTAACTTTAAGAACTACTATAATTGTTTGTCAATTGAAACTCGAGTACAAACTCTCATGGGTGGATATAATGTTTTACGGGCTGTAAATCAAAGTTGATAATCGGTTTTAGTATCGGTCCATCTTAATATGAAGAATGGTAATAATAATAACAACACATTCACATGAGTACTTCTCGACTGCTCCGCCTTTGAATCGGGATTGATCGCTGTCCCATACTGAGCTGAGGCGTTTCAGCACCACAGTCCGCGGACAGCGACAGACAGGGTCTGCAGAGTGACAGACAGGCGTTTCAGCACCGGACAGCGCTCACAAGTGGAGTCCAGTTTATCACTGGTCCGGCTCTCAACCCCCCCACCGCCACCCTTGTCAGCAAGAAAAGCGTCTGTGCCTCTCAAAGCTGATTAAAATATCTATTTGGTTCTCTGATGAGTGGATAAACCACCTGACATTGCTACTGTAGGAAACTGTTCAACCGTGTTTCAATCATCTTTTTTCTTGTATTACAGCCACAAGAAGAAACGAGGGGGGCCCTGATGTGGTCATCTACAGGACCATGTCTTCTTAATCTGCTGGATTTTATCTTCCAGTCTTTTCAAGAGACAGAGAGACTTGAGTGACTTGAGTGAAGATGATCAAAACGGAGCCTCCGTCGGCCACCTTGCTGCCACCGGATACCGTGGACATCATCCTTAGCGAGACCCACACCCGCCGAGTGAGACTCAACGTCGGGGGCCTTCTCCACGAAGTCCTGTGGAGAACGCTGGACAGGCTGCCCCGCACAAGACTGGGCAAACTGAGGGACTGCAACACCCACGACTCTATCATGGAGGTATGCGACGACTACAGCCTGGATGACAGCGAGTACTTTTTCGACAGACACCCCGGCGCTTTCACCTCCATTCTGAACTTCTACCGCACCGGGAAGTTGCACATGATGGAAGAAATGTGTGCCCTCTCGTTCAGTCAAGAGCTGGACTTCTGGGGTATCGACGAGATCTACCTGGAGTCCTGCTGCCAGGCCAGGTACCACCAGAAAAAGGAGCAGATGAACGACGAGCTGAAGAGAGAGGCCGAGAATATGACAGAGAGGGTCGGAGAGGAGTTTCCAACCACATGTTGTTCCGAGAAGAGGAAGAAGCTCTGGGACCTCTTGGAGAAACCAAGCTCATCATTTGCTGCTAAGGTAATGTCCTACACAGCCACCATGAGAGAGGATAGCATTGACATACAACCAACAGGTCTATATTACTTTTTTAATAAAGATGTATCTATCAAGAGGAGAAGGGAAGGTTGCTGAGTAGAGTTTGGTCCTAATGAAAAGGGTGTAAATTTAGAAAAACGGTTTCAAAACGAGAAAAGAGGGAACATAAGAAATGTAGTTCAATATCCAGAGGCTCTTTGAGACTGGTTTGATCTGATGTCTGACTTTCTTTAAATCCGATCCAGTGCTTTTAATCTGTCACTTTGAGCAGCTGGAGTTCATGAGAGAGGGAGAATGAGAAATAGATGTACTCAGAGGTGAACGTCAAAGCTGTCAGCAAAGTTTTGCCTATTCATCAGTGTGTATTGAAGAATAGTATAACTTTGGAAACTGTTACTCCACTTAAATCAATAATCTTATCTAGGTGTACTATCCTGAGAAGAAAAGGTGTTGTTTTTACTGGTGAGTTAATTAAAAGCCTCTTTTGTTGGTGAAAACATGACAGCCTTCATTGACTCCCTTATTGGTTTCAGTCAGATAGATAGCTGTTCCTGAGACGTGTATTGCCTGCATGCTGGTCTCCTGGGGTAATTATTGAAAGTTTGTTTTTCAATGGCAACACCAGAGAGGATGACAAGAATGACAATAAGTGTTTGAGTTTAATCCATATCACGACTGCAATAGACTCTCCTGCTCAGAATATATATATTTAGACCTCCTTTCCACAGTCACCGCCTCTTAGCTTCATTAGCCACCTCCAGTCCAGTATTCAATCATCCAGCTCATTAACAGGCTCATAGCTCACACTCCAGGAACAAGAGTACTTCACTTTGCTGGATCAATGATGCCATGTCATGTTAACAGCATTTTAAGTGAACTGGCGGAAAGATGTGACTGGGTCAATATACAATCACAAATGTTAAATAACTGCCCGATTGCATTTTACCAGTGGTGGGCCTGCAAAGCCTTCTCTGCTGGCCTAAACAGAATCACAAAGTTATAGCTATTTTATAATTTAATAATGTTTCTTAAATACACTACATGTATTATAATTTATAAAAATAGTTTTCCCATTATCTTATTTTCTCATTGCACAGCTACTGTCTTCCTCAGTTGCTCTGCTTCCAGTGCAGCTTGTTCTAAGTAGAGCTTTTATCCAATCAGATTTCACCTCTGTCTCTAGGTAAGAAGAGAGGCCCGAGGCCTGCTGACTTACAAGTGAATCCCTTTGCAGTTTAAGTGAATGGGGACGATATTGTTGATTGTCATAGTGTTCAACCAATCAGATCTTTAGTTTGACATGTTGGGCGTATTCTTTGACGTGTCAGAGCCTGCTAGCTGGCCTAGCCATACGTGATTGGTCAGTGGGCTAGCCTGACATGTTGGGCGGTGACAATCCCAAAATCTGCTGCCTCTGTCGAGCGGACATTTTCAGCCCTCAAACGCATTAAAACGTATTCAAGAAATACAACTGGGGAGGCTCTACTGTCTTCACTGGCGTCCATGAATCGAGAAGGACTTCTGACTGGAACTTAAACGCACGGATGTACTGAACAACCGTGAGATTAAACTATTTCTTAACAAAGAAAGAAGGATGGACTTTGTATTTAAATAGTGAACAGCAGCTCTGGTAAGTGAAATGCGTTTGTTTTTACATCTGCAGTAGCTTTAATATGCAGAAAAAACACAGGGCTTTTCACCAAGAAGACTGTTGTACCATGTGAACCAAGTACTTTTGTTTGGTTTGTTTGGTTTCAATTTCATAGTAATTTTAAGACGAACCATAATGTTTTTATTACAAAATAGTTAAAAAGTATAGTTATGTAGTGTTTTTTGTTCAAATTTGCGTTAACCGCATGTTTAAAACTGTTAGAACTGCAAAAGAGAAAATATTTTTTCCCCAAAAACATAATTGAGAGTGCAGTTAGTTGTATGGGAATGCAGTTTTGTAGGCGAAAGGGATTGATTCACGTTGACTGGCAGACATCCTGGCATCAGAGGAAATCAGTGTTAAGTTAACAAGAAAGGAAAGTCTGAAAAAGGAAATGGGAAAATATGTACAATATGTACACATGACATCATCTTGTCCCGGAACCCTCACATCGGAACAGGAAAAACTCCCACAAAAAAAACTTTAACGGGGAGAAAAGAGGAAGAAACCTTAGGGAGAGCAACAGAGGAGGGATCCCTCTCCCAGGATGGACAGAAGTGCAATAGATGTCATGTGTTGAACAGCATAACAGAATTACAACACATTCAATGTAATTTCAACACATTCAATGTATGACAGAACCACGGCAGGAGGAACGACCAGGTCCAGGTACAACCCGGATCCAGAGGTACCTGCGAGGCGATAAAGCACAGAGACTCTGGTGAAGAAGCAGGTCAATAATGTGCATTAATGGTACCGGTAATGTAAGTAATAATAAGAGTGTTATTTATTAGTGGGAGTCAGCAGGGTTATGGCGGGAGGAAGGACCAGGGTCCAGATGAAACCACGATACATGGAAACCTGTGAGGAGAGAAAGCACAAAGACTCCGGGGAAGAAGTAGAGTTAGTAGTGAGCAATAATGGGACATCAATTCATACAGACAGAGATGAAGAAGAGGAGAGAGGAGCTCAGTGTATCCTAGGAAGTCCCCGTGTAGTCTAAGCCTATACCAGCTTGTCTAAGGGCTGGTCCAAGGCAAACCTGAGACAGCCCTAACTATAAGCACTATCAAAAAGGAAAAGCTTACTCTTAAATGTGGTGAGTGTGTCTGCCCCCCGGACTGAAACGGGAAGCTTGTTCCACAAAAGAGGAGCTTGGTAACTGAAGGCTCTGGCTCCCATCCTACTTTTTAAGACTCTAGGAACTACAAGTAACCCTGAATTAGTGGAGCGCAGCTCTCTAGTAGGATAATATGGTACTATAAGCTCTTTAAGATATGATGGTGCCTGACCAGTTCGGGCTTTGTAGGTAAGTAAAAGGATTTTGAATTCTATTCTAGATTTTACAGGGAGCCAGTGCAGAGAAGCTAATACAGGACTAATATGATCTCTTTTCTTAGTTCTTGTTAGTACACGAGCTGCAGCATTCTGAATCAGCTGGAGAGATTTAAGAGATTTATTAGAGCAGCCTGAAAATAAGCAATTGCAGTAATCTAGTCTAGAGGTAACAAATGCATGAACTAATTTCTCTGCATCGCTTTGTGACAGGATGTGCCTGATTTTAGAAATATTCCTTAGGTGAAAAAAGGCAGTTCTAGAAATTTGTTTTATCTGAGAATTAAAAGACAAATCCTGATCAAAAATGACTCCAAGATTCTTTACGATGCAGCTGGATGCCAGCGCAATGCCATCTAGAGAAACTATATCATTAGATAACTGATTTCGGAGGTGTTCTGGGCCTAGTAGAATAACTTCAGTTTTGTCTGAGTTTAACATCAGGAAGTTGCAGGTCATCCAGGTTTTTATGTCCTTAAGACATGCTTGCAGTTTAGCGAGCTGGTTTGTTTCATCTGGTTTGATCGATATATATAATTGAGTATCATCTGCATAACAATGAAAGTTTATAGTGTTCTCTGATAATATTACCTAAAGGAAGCATATATAAGGTGAACAAAATTGGTCCAAGCACAGAACCTTGTGGAACTCCATAACTAACGTTGGTCCTCATCGAGGCTTCATCGTTTACATATACAAACTGAGATCGATCCGATAAATAGGATCCAAACCAGTTCAGTGCGGTTCCTTTGATGCCAATATAATGTTCACGTCTCTGCAACAGGATGTAATGGTCTATGGTGTCGAACGCAGCACTAAGGTCTAACAAGACAAGAACAGAGACAAGTCCTTTGTCTGATGCAATTAGAAGGTCATTAGTTATTTTTACCAGAGCTGTCTCTGTGCTATGATAAACTATTGTTATGTAGAAAGTCACACAACTGATTTACGACTGCTTTCTCAAGGATCTTAGAGAGGAATGGAAGGTTAGAGATCGGTCTATAGTTAGCCAACACCTCTGGGTTGAGAGTGGGCTATTTAAGAAGAGGTTTAATTACAGCTACTTTGAAGGACTGTGGTACATGGCCTGTTAGTAAAGACAGGTTGATCATATCTAGTAGAGACGTGCTAATTATTGGTAGCACTTCTTTAAGCAGTCTAGTTGGTATAGGGTCTAAGAGACAGGTAGAAGGTTTAGACTTAGAAATTGTTGAAGTTCATTTATCAAGATCGATGGGAGTAAAGCCATCTAAACATATATCAGGGTTTGCAGCTGTTTCGGGTACCCTATTTGAGGAAAGATCGGTACTAGTCGAGGGCAGTACATTGTTAATGCTCTCTCTAATAGTTATGATCTTATCATTAAAGAAGTTCATGAAGTCATTACTACTGAGGTCTATAGGGATACTCGGCTCAACAGAGCTGTGACTCTCTGTCAGCCTGGCTACAGTGCTGAAGAGAAACCTGGAGTTGTTCTTATTTTTCTCTATTAACGATGAGTAATAGGCTGCTCTGGCATTACGGAGGGCCTTCTTATATATCTTAAGACTGTCTCGCCAGACTAACCGAGATTCTTCCAAGTTAGTGGAACGCCATGTCCTTTCAAGTTTTCGCGATGTCTGCTTTAATTTACGGGTTTGAGGGTTATACCATGGAGCGAACCTCCTTTGTTTTACTAACTTCTTTTTTAGAGGAGCAATAGAGTCTAGTGTCCTTCTCAGTGAGCTTGTAGCACTATCGACAAGAATAAATCTTTGAATAAAGATGGAATCGCTTCTTTAAACTGAGCTACAGAACCATCAGATAGACATCTAGTGTAGTAACTCTTGCTTAATGGCGCACACTCAGTTAGTAGGAATTCAAAAGTTATTAGATAATGGTCCGATAAGAGAGGGTTCTGTGGAAAGACTATTAAATCTTCTATTGAGATGCCATAAGTCAGAACCAAGTCGAGGGTGTGGTTAAAACAGTGAGAGGGTTTCTGTACACTCTGACAGAAACCAATTGAATCTAATAATGAGATGAACGCAGTACTAAGGCTATTCTTCTCGACATCCACATGAATATTAAAGTCACCTACAATAATTACTTTATCTGTTCTAAGGACCAGACTTGACAAAAACTGAGAAAACTCTGATAGAAATTCAGAATACGGACCTGGGCCCGGTACACTATAACAAATATAACTGTCTGTATTGTTTTCCACGTTGGGTGTGAAAGACTAAGAACCAGGCCTTCAAATGAGTTATAGTCTAGTTTAGGTTTAGGGTTTAATAATAGGCTTGAGTCAAAGATGGCTGCTACTCCACCTCCTCGGCCGGTGCCTCGAGGAATGTGAGTATTAATATGACTTGGAGGAGTTGATTCATTTAGGCTGACATATTCTTCATTACACAGCCAGGTTTCAGTAAGACAAAATGAATCAATATGATTATCTGATATTAACTAATTTACTAGTACAGCTTTAGATGACAAATATCTGATATTTAAGAGTCCACATTTAATTATCCTATTTTGTTGCACTGTTGCGTTAGTTTTAATTTGAATTAGGTTATTTAGTATAACTCCTCGACTGTTTACTTTTGATTTAATTAATTGAAGTGGCCGTGGGGCAGACACAGTCTCTATATGGTTTTGGGTAAGTAGCTGCTCTAATGGAAGCTCAGAGAAGTGTGTAAGACTACAACTCTGCTTCCTGGTCTGAACTTTGGGTTGTCATGGATTAGGTAGAATGTAGCTGAAGCTATCAATTGTCATTTTATGTTGGTTTGGCCTCATATTTAAGATTGTGAAAATCTGAAAAAATCTTCCAAGCTTTACCGTATCCACCTCCCTTGAAGGCTTTTGATATTGATGGGCATGATTTTTTACATAATAAGTCAAATTTGTTGATTTCGATAAAAAAAATATGTTTTATTTCATCTAATACCTCAGGTTATTGTTGCTGAGATCAAATTAACCCTTCTTAAAATTGACTGTGGGGTTCCTCAAGGGTATACTCTGGGTCCTCTATTATTGCGAGTGTAAATCGATAACATAATTATCCATAATGATAGTAATAACTATAACTGTTATAACTATTTATAATTATTATCACTTACTTTTCTTGCTATACAAACATATAACAGTAATGAAATGCAACTTATTTAAACTTACAAAAACCTAGGCATGTGGCATGGTAGAAAGAAAATATAGTTTATTTTCTTTGAAAATAGTAAAAGAATTATACAATTGACTGTCATATCCTTAATTGATTTGATGGAGTTAAAGTAATGTATACTCTCATGTTGCTTATTCATAACTTGATATGGTCTACGGTGATGGGGAGAGATTATAATTAATGTGAGAGACATAATGATGAAGATTGGCCTGTTATCAGACATAAGCAAATACATCCCTATCATTTTACCTTTTTGGCCTACCTCGGAAAATGTTCTCGCATGAACTCCTATCAGCTAAACACAAACAAGTGCTGCACAGTTAAAGGGGCCCAGCAACTTTTGAACAAAAGAAAGGGAAGTGACAAATAGGGCCATTTCCTCGTAGTTTACTTTTCCCATATGAGACAGAAAACAGTTTTTTAAAATGCCACATTGAAGTTAAATGACAGCCATTAAA
The DNA here is from genome assembly GCA_032191485.1 of Leptoclinus maculatus. Classification (NCBI taxonomy): domain Eukaryota; kingdom Metazoa; phylum Chordata; class Actinopteri; order Perciformes; family Stichaeidae; genus Leptoclinus; species Leptoclinus maculatus. The sequence goes on from JAVDOI010000006.1 coordinate 12,830,169, forward strand.
TGCAGTCTTATTTCTGAGGCTTAATTGAAGAGTTGCATCGGTGAAATGGCTTGTTCCCATGCACATATTCCGCCTCATTTATTTTTCAGTGCTGAAATGAAATTTTAATTGCACATTAATAACGCTTGACTTAATGCCGGAGAGAGAAGGTGTGATCCAGAATATCTATAGCTCCAGATGTCACCTCATCATCAACCTTTGGGAGTTATAACCTCCCCAAAAATACACATGGGCACCAGCACTCTCGCGGACAAACAGTTTTTCATGTCAAAGCAGAGGTGAAGGACAGCATGTGTGCAGCATTTGATAGTCTGTCTTTCTGCTTGGGATTGTTGAAGTGTTACTGAACAGTTTTAGACCCACTTGAGTCTGCATTTCCACCATGGGTCTGCCCACTAAATTATTCATCATAACAATATGGACTCCTGGAAACTCTGGGAAAACTTGCAGGTAATCATTTCATTAAAAAAAGATAAGCTCTTGCCCACGTTGATATTTTTAGCGTAGCCGAGGGGGAGGAAAGGGTAAGTGGGTTGTGAGTGAAACCAGTCTATGTAACACAGCATGTCTAAGCATGCCGCTGTTGTTTAATACTCCCTGAGGTGCAGCTCAGTCTTGGAGGGATCACAGCCGCCCTATAAATCACACTCCCAGGGGTTTGGCATCTGAAAGTGGCTGTATTTAAATGCCAGCCGCTCTAAGGTTTTCTCAATCAGCTTACTACGGTGATGGAGTCGTATACATGAACACAAACATTTTCTGCATCAGTCAGAGCAGTTTTGGTTCTTTATTATTCTTTAAATTTGAATTAATGATTACCAGATTATTCCAAGAAATATGCCTCGTAGTTTACCTCACATCTCTCACACGGTCAAGGCATCAAGAATGTAGATCAAAATTAGCTTTTGTTTTGTGGAGTCAGGATGAATCGGTTAGAGTTATATTATAACTCTTTTAACCCTTTGATTTTGTTTTAACATTGTAGGTATGAGCAACATCTCAGAGCTTAGAAAGATGATAAAATAAACAGTTATGTTGTGTGATTTTTTTTCTTCAAATTACTGATTGTATTTACAACATGGAGGCAAAAATATTCAACATATCAAAGAGATGCAACATAGACAATTACAAACACTAACAAACAAAATTGGATTGATAATCTACTCCTGGCGTTGGATGAGATGGAGGGTGCTGTGAGATATTGAAAACACAAATTACTGCGTTTCAAAATCCATATTGTAAAATAAACTCTAAAGCTCATAAAGATACAGTAGTTGTTAAGTTAACTGACCCTAATGGTAACTTACAAACAGAAAAGGAACAAGTTCTTATTCATTTCCTGTTGAGTTGTACAGACTTCCACTCAAAAGACTTTTGACACTTGTCTCCTAAAAGCCTTGCAGCGTTCTTTATTCCCGCTGAAGCTTTGGTCCAGAAAAGGATACCGAGCTATAAAAACTGACACTTTGTTCTTTGTGCCTTGGCAGAGGCTGTTTGAACTAATTGCATGGAAACTTCTCAGTGAGCCAAAGACAGCCATGGCTAGAGGCAGTTAACTGCACTTCTTGCCACACATCAGATATGCCTGATTGACTTCACTGTAAGCGCTTTGCTGTTTGTGAAGAGAATTCTGTGCACCCTGGCAATGGCTAGAGGGGGAAATCGATGGCAAACACCTTAAGATGTAAGGCAAGCTGGGTTGAGTGGGGGGGAACACACCCTGACCAGCCATTAGAGAGGGACTCAGTCATGTGACTTCCCAGAGACCACTGCCTGCTGATAGCTCTGTATGAGGCCGGAGTGCAGTCACTCGTTCTAACCTCCAGCGCTGTCTCACAGCGTTTGGGACCAGAGGAGACGCAGCAGTCACTATGATTTTATGGTTTCTGTTGTTATTTTCAGCAGCGGCTCTGAAGTAACAGAGCTGAGAGTTTCGTCTGTGACCATGTGTTTCTGTCTCTCCTTTCCTCCCCACTGTTCTCTTATTGTATTTGTGTGTGTGTGTTTATGCTAGTAGCCAGACATGCATGCTATCCAACCGAGTGTATTTCACAAGTTGTTTTCAAGGGTTGTTGCCAGGTGACGGCAACTCTTCCATTGTGCTTGGGTGAGTTTTGAATAGCAATAAATCAAATCAATGGCAGACAGTTTCCCAGCTGCCAGACTGACTGCAGTGCAATGTATCGTCAAGTGAGCTTATACAGAGTCTCAAGGACAGTTTCACAAACAGTCAGAGGTAATCAGAGTCTCTCCGTCTCTTCCTTGCTCTCTTATTACCTCATCTCCCTGTTTCTGTTTTCTTCTATTGTACTCTCCTCATTATTCAAGTCCAAGTAACAGCATTAAAGCTCTCATTATTGTACGGATTCTAAACATAGAAAGAACTCTATAAATATATAGGCTCAGTGAATGGAAGTGAAAAAAGATTACATTAGTTATCATAATGAGGCCCGCAGTCCCAGAATTTGAAAACTCTTGATCTGAATGCATAGAGATAATAGCTATATCCTCATATTCCATAACACTCATGGAAAATTATTTTTCTATAATTTTAAAGTCAGCTCTCAGACCGACAGATCCCTCTCCATCCATGGATGTACCAAAGAGTTGTATTGAGGAACAATAGTCACAGAAAAAAGTAATAATAAATACACTACTTAAAGTTTTAATCCACTCAAGCTACACAAACCATCCATATACTGTTTCACTTTGGAGTCTGTTGACACTTACAGTGACAGATGTAAAAGTTGGCACGTTGACAGGCTTTGGTTGGAACCGCAAAGTGCTTGCATGCTTTCCCATTTTTGTTTCTGCTAAACTTTAAGTCATGATATCTGTATTTTTTTGTTTTGGGGCTGCATATGAAGTTCTTCATTGTGCAGTCGCAACCAAGAACCTCTATTCTGCACTGAGAGAGACATTAGCATTGTTGATTTAAAACATGCTTTTGATGCCGTCTGAGCAGTGTGTGGAAACACATGAATAGAAATTCACCTATAAGGAAGTAACATGTCCCACCCCAGTGGCTCCTAATCAGTAGAGAATATCTGCCCAACTGCAGAGAGGAGGATTAAATTGTTTGTGTGTTGGTGAGAGTGTGTTCCACATCTTATTTGCTAAGCTGAAACGATTTATCAGAGGCTTCAAAGACTCGTGTTGTAATCAGAGCTTCCACATTGCATTGGAGCCAGTTTCATATACGTTTGACAACTGGACCTTTAGATGCTTCATGCTTTTTCATCAAGCTCCGGTACTGAAAACAATGTAACTACTCTACAATGTGTTGAGATCTAGAATACATGTGCTATAGAAGGAGAAGAGGTTTTACAACAGCACTTCTCCTCCATTCCTTCAGAAATGATCAATGAATGATGTTTCAAATTAGGACATTATGTTCTTATGGTCTGTTAATGGCCTCCTTCATTTGTGGATGTGCTGTGTTACCACCATGGACAGACTGCTCACTTTTGCCTGCCAGATACTGTCTTCTCCCTCTGGACCTCTTTAGCATATGACTAATTATGTGACTACATAAATGACCTAATGCCCAGACTGGCTATACATTGTTTAATTTCCCCTGTGTGGTTGTACGTTGGTTCACAGACAGTCAACATTGTAGGAGGGAAAACTATGCCTGAAAAGATTACATTTTGGAGTTCGACCACCAAGCATGGAGAGGGCTATACACGATTCAGGGTTGTATAAGAGCATGAAATTCTCCATCTAAGGTTATAATATGGAAATCACCAAATGTGGAGTTATAAAGTTTTTAAATGAAAATAGCAATATGATTTTGCACATATTGATGTTAAATAAGAAGCACTCTCTAATTAAAAATAATTGTCATGCCCTATGTTTTACTCATAATGCAACTGTTATCAATATTGCTATTAACAATGGATAAAACTTAGTTCATGTGAAAGATGTCACTTCAGATGATTAATCCACAAAAAAATGATTGCCTGACTCCCCACTGCATTTTAGCATCTTTCAGCTCCTTGTTTTGATTTCATGATGTGTCCTCTACTAGTTGCAGACCGTATGGTTTCAGGAAGAGGTACGCTACTGTAGCCCCTCCACTGCCCTGCAGTTTTCATGGAGAGAGGTGATCTAGTACGCTACATTAGCTTATCGCGCAAGCCAGCTGGGGCAACACAGTATGCTACACATACACACACTGACACACACACAGACTCCGACTGCATATCTCTGTTTGACAGACCTATAAAATCCATGCTTTATTTTTAGTACAATGCCTTATCTGACTTTCCTTATAGTCCGCACACATTGGTGAAACAGGGTTTGAGGCTGTGGACACTGACACTGACATTTAAAAAGGTGAGAGGTCAATTGCAAGGAGACGGAGACATGACTACTTTGCTGCAGAACTTCATTCATTATTCACATGGGCCTGTCGGCGAGAGAATATCACTCAAGAAGACACAGAGTGGTGTGGGGCCGCATGGTCACCCGCAGAGGAAAACAGTTTCCAGAGAGTTAAACATTAGAACCCAAAGCAAATGTGTGCTAAAACTACTTCCTAAGCTACAGTTGCAGACCACACCAAGGCTTTCATCGCTCACTCTGCAGGCTGAGACTGAAAAGGTCAGTTTCAGCCCCCCCGTACAGGAATGACAGGCATGACTGAATAATGCAATGAAATTCTGTAGTCAGTACAGTGCATTTTCTGACAGCAGATTTATTTTCTGTCAAGCCTCAATCTATGTAATCCATCTCTTAGCTTCTTGCTTTACATGACACTGCTCTCTAATGTTGCTCTTCTGGCTTTTTATCCAAACTCAAGTGCTCCATGTGCTTTACTCTACATGTCATCAAATGGGGATAGCAGAACAAAAAGATGGCTCATGCATTTTTAATCATTTTCCTTTGTCATGTACACCTCATCCAGGGTCACTTAAGCGTCAACGATAGTAAAGAAGCACACTGTATCTGATGAAGTTTAGAGCTTTGTCCTTTTGTTTGGCTACCAGAGCTCAACTGATTTTCCTATACTTGCATCTACCCCTTGTCTTTGCTCCTTAATCATCCTTTGGTCATATGAGACGGTTAAAGGAGAAAGCTCAGTCTTGTTTAAGCGTAGCTGAGTCTGGTTGAAGTAAAGATTGAAGTAATGCAAGTTATATTGAAGCAGTTCCCTACCAGGAAAATTGCTTCTCTCTTGCATAGAATTTCTCCAAAAAGCTGTTTCTGAATGACTGAGCATGATTTATTCGTAGGGAAAGAAAATACCAAAAGAATATACTGTATTCACAGTTTCACTGTCACGGTTATGATGAGCATCTTTTGAATCATGGCCATGTACTGTAGGCTTCCTATTTTAAATGGGATAAGATGAGTGTTTAGCACACATATTCAAACCAGCCTGATTCTTCCTTTTAGGTCCATTAGCGTATTGTTGTGTGTGCAGAGAAGTGCTTCTTTAAAAGAAAGTGAAGAAGAAAGTGTTTAAATGAAGGTAGTACCTGGTTGTTTTTACAAACAATACAACAAAAAGTGATTCTACAAATACACCACCACTACGAGACAGCATGTAGACGTTCAAACACCAACAGACAACATTTTCTTGGATTTAAAATGTAGTGGTGTTTGAAGTCCCTCCTCTCTACGAAGGCAGGAGGAGATCCACGCGTGAACTGCCGCTCACAGCGGCTGCCGGACTGAGCAACAGTAAGTATTACCTGAACTTGATACAGAACCCAACACCTGAAAGCTACATGGACGAACAGTCAACAACAGAGTTCAATTAACACAAGATCACCACCAGTCTCTCAGTGTGGAGCAGCACGTCTGCCATGGTAGACAGGCTAAATTAAACAAAGCGCCAGGTTACAGCTATAGCATATCGCCTTGCATCATTAGGAACAAAGCTGGTGACACATTTACTGTGCAGTAAACATTAAAGTCCAATGGGTTTATCTAAGGTCTGCACACATTACGTGACTGAGTGAAGATGTCAGCAGGAATAGAGAGGCAGATAGGTGAGAGAAATAGCTATTGTCCTCCAGACACGTCTCAATAGCTTGTGCTCTTTAGCAAATAGAGTGAGAATGAAAAGCAAACAGAGGAGCTTTGTTTAAATCCCGTCATCTGCTGTTCTCATTTTACAGCTCACATTTAGACCGAGATGTGTGCATTCACGAATAGACAAATTAGCTTTAGATACAGTTGCGTGACTGGTGCACAATTCAAAATATACTTCAAAAATGATCCTCTGCAGCATGAAGAGATTGAGTCCATCAAGCCCCCACACAGAGCTTGTGATTATTGGTTTCTGGGGAAAGCCCCTGCAAGGTTTATAGAGATAATGCAGCTCTTGAAGTCGGGTTGGTTTGAGTAGGAGGAGAGAGGTTTCCCTGGTGTCCCCACCTTTAATGATCGTCACAGATTAAGCCAGCACAGGGAGATTAGATCTTTCCTTCACTTTGTTGTGAACCTCTCACCTTTCACCTGTGTGGACCACCTGTTGCATTAGGCATGACCAGAGCAGGGAGAAACAGTCATGGGGAGTTCATGTCCATTTCTGGATCAATGTGTCCACCTACTCTCTTTCATGTGCAACAGAATAACTCAAACCAAGGCAATCAATAATGACAGAAAGCATAACAACTGAAGATAGAGTATGTTTCTCTTTACTATTTGATGAATTTTGTATGAAAAATAAGAACCCCAGCATGAATTGACAGCGGTCATTTAAAAAACTACCATCCACAGAGACATTGTGGTGTTTTGTTTTAATGGTGTTTGCACAAAGGGTTTTAGGAGGACAATGCAGAAGAGGTGTGCTTGTTAATATTATACAGGGTGTTGCCCAACCTAATGAGGCCTAGCCTGCGAGGAGTGATGAAGCCACCTTAGTGTGACATCTAGCACAGCCCCACCAGAGCTTCTACTTTAGCACAGCGATGACACTCCTCTCCCAAGGGGCCTCTATAAATAAATACGCTGTCACACACATACACACACAGACACACATTCATGCACATAAATTGCACATTTTCCTAACCTTTCTCGTGCTTTTATTGAAACACCTTTTCTTTTTTTAGTTATTTTCCTATTCATTCTCCCCATGAAACACACACACACACACACACACAAATCTTTAAATAGATACATTGATGTTGTAATTTTGTTGGTTGATTGTGGCAGACTGGAACCTTTTCATTGGACTACATCAAACTGTTTGTCAGTCGTCTAGTTTCCCAACAGCAGACTGTCGGATTCACAAGTATGTGTCTTTTATAAATCAGAGGAGGGTACTGCAAAGGTTTCCTTTCACACATAGGGAGATAGAAAGAGGGAGTGTGAGCGAGTGAGTGAGATAGAGAGGTTTAGTGTTAGATAGACTGGCACGTCACTGAATGGTGTGGTTTTACAGTGCACTCAGTACCCCTCAATATAGCTGTAAGTGCTGCCATATATTTAATATTTATTTGTAATGGTAAGCACAGAAATGTGCTCGTCCCTTTCTTGTCTAGAGTTCGATAAAGCTAATTAACATGTTTAAGCTTGTTTGTATAAGTGTGAAAATTAAAATGAGCTGTTTTATGTTTTTTTTGTGAGGGACTATTTCTTGTAACCTGAGCCGCCAGATGGTTTGTTACACAGAACAATCTGAGAAGCAGTCATCAGAAACTGTTTGGACACTTTCAAAAAATACTTGGCAGGTGATTGGATGAACCATCTGTCCATCAAACTCGCTCTTTGCTTTTTCAATGAAGAAAAACTTTCCAGTTCTGATATAACTGATGCCATTGCAGCATCTACCCTACCTTTTTTAGGAACCGCCATTGTGGTTGTGAACCAACAGTCACCTCTCTGTGTCGCTGATTGGTTCGCTGATTGGTTCGGACACTGGTGGTCCAGACACAAACGCACCACTTCTAACCTGACCAGGTGGATTTTTGTTTTGATTCCCCTAGCTGCAGTGCAAGGTAATATTTCTTGGCCGAGGGGTGCAGCAACTTTCTCGAGTTGCCGCTCTTGGACTGGCAACCCTGGCCAAACTAGTACCCTTTACTATTTACTGAGCTTTACAGGTGTTGTTAGATGGAGTTTTGTCTTGTGTGTATTTCATCCAAGAGTACAGGGCTTGTTTGTACTTGTTACCCAATGGCTGCTGTAAATGGTACCTATTGGGTGTTTCATTTGCACTTAATGGCACAGAACCAATAGACTCAGAAAACCCACTGAAGTACCAAAGAGTAGACGGTAAGAAGAGGTTATAGACCTAAAGAGGCAGTGCTGCTGTGCTTACAACGTCTACTACGTCTACGACTGCAGTTATTAGAAGAGAGTAGAATGAATAATAGGCTCCTCGTGAGCAAAAGCATAGCAAAAATAATAGATTATCTACATGGCTAAAGATCCTACACTTAATATAGAAATACACAGACAGATTACCACATGTCTGCATGCTATACTGTGCTGTATAAATGTTGGTGTGCACTGTATTTACAGTACCACATACTGTATGCAGGTGTCTGTATTTATCTTTCTCATCCGAGTGAGCGAGAGAGACGATGTGGAAAAGAAAAGCTTTTCTGGGTCAACACAGCGAAGAGAATTGCAGCGGATTTTGCTTCTATTTAAAACTGAATTCAAGGCCATACTTTAAAAATGTTTGCTGTTGTAGAGGAAGACTGTGTATTGTGTAGTCAACCGTGAATTTCTCAGGTCGCAAAGTTTACTAGTAAGTTTTGTAAAGTGACGACAGACACACTGTCAGTAGCCCGCAGCGTGATGCATACATTTAAGTGAGGAAAGCAAAAGTCTTTAAAATATGTAGAATCCAGTGTGAACGCATGGGGGATGTGAGAGAGGATCAAAGGCCACATCCTTGCAGTATTTGTTGATGGTAATTATGCAAGACTCCTGTGGTGTGCTGACTGAGGAGGAACTAATGCGCATTTGTTGTAATTACATTCCGGAGTGGTGTTTCAGAGAACTGTAGACGAGCCATACGAGATGCAGGAGATCACCTTAGTGGCACACGTCTGCCAGGATGACACCACAGAGGTAGTCCCCGAGGAGCAGCTGGAAGCGGTACACCTCCTCAGGTAGCTCACCTTAGACCGCAGGTGTTTCTTATTATGAAGAATCCCAGAAAGGTCCAAAGCATTTCTCTGAATACAAATGCTGTTCTTAGCATACCGCACTGCGTTACACTAAGAGCCAGTGTAGCTGGCAGTGCAGAGTGGGTGGATTGTGTGAGTTTCAATCACTATCCCACTAATCTCCAGGCAGCAGTCCCAGGAGTCCCTGTTCTCCCCAGTCTGCTGCCAGAGCCTCAGCCTACTCGCTGCTCTCATTTCTCTCGCTCCTTCCTCCACCTACCAGACACCAGTCACAAGCACATCACCTTACCTTTGTCTGGTGTGAGACATAGGCCACAGAGGTATATAGGCATGTTGGTCTTAACTGGGCCAAACAGGAAAGGTGAGAAGAGGATGTGGGTCACAGGTTGAAGGTTATGAAATGATGTAAGGTTAGTGAGCATAGAGACCAGAGGTGCAAAATGACATACTGTTCATGGTCTATTACTCTGGTGTTGTGTTCATGCATGCCACTACTCCAAGTTTCCTCCTCCTGTGTGTTGAAGGTCCTGTACTCTCACCACTATATTTTGCTCCCATATAATCATTCTCTTTCTTGCTTTCTCTCCTGTCCACTTTACATTAGTTTATGTAGTAATGAACACCACTGGCGTGGAGCAAAGTCAGATGATACGCATCTAAAGACATCTATCTCTCAAACAAACCACCTCAGGCAACTCCATCTCCCACGAGAACAGAAGCCGAGAGTCAATGGGTTCTGTGTAAACTGAGCAGCGTGATGTAAATTGAAAGGGTTAGTGATCTGTGGGAAACTTGACTCCCATCTCGTTACATTAACACATTTTGTGGTTCCAGATGCAGCTCTGAGGACAGAAACACAGACTCAACCGGGACAGTTTGTAAAGTCTCAAGGGCCGAGGCTGAGGAGTGAGACGATGCAGTGTTGCATTCACTGGCTGCAGGATGAATTGATTCATTGTTTAATTGACCGTTCGCTAAGCCATGCCATCTTAATTACTATCACACCTGTCAAGCTAGCCGACAGCTGTTGATATTGTCGGCTGAAATGACAACTGTGGCTGTCGGATTTTATAAGCTGTAGCTAGCTAACTAATTCAGCTAACATCAGCTCGATGAATTGGTTGAAAACGACGTCTCCAGCTGACCTTTTAATGTTTTCAGCTCATTTTACAACATCAATTGTGTAAAAGGGGCCTTAAATATGCAATCAATGGCTACATTATATTGTGCTAAAAGACTAAGAGACTAAGCTAATAGTTCCCAGGTAAAAAGTCAGCATCCTTAATTATCCATAATAAGACATGGAAATGACAAAGGCTTGTAAACAGTGGTAAAACTACAAAACAATGTAGTTGGCCTCGGAAGTGACGCTCGGTTACTGAAAGTTGTCGGCTAAACTAGTAAGCCACACATGCTAACGATTTGCAGGTTGTGTTTGAACAAAGAACCACACAGTTAAATTAATTTCTTGGACTTTTCCTTGTTTTGTTTTTATTTTGGAAAGGCTGAAAAATAAGACATCATCCTCCAAATTCCACCATTACTGCAGCTCAATGAACAATGCTTCAGCATGCAGAGAAATACAAACTGTGCCCGGCATGCCGTACTGTTAATACTTACATACTGCTAAAAAATAACTCAAATAACTAATCATTATAATAGACACTACCATGTCTTATATGTTATGTAAATAGGACTTGTAATCAACATTGACAGATATCTTTTCCATTTAAGACAGAGTGGTGATGGCGACAGCATGTCCAAGTAATTTTTATCTAATTTACGACTTTATGTAATGAACTTCCTCTCGTGGTCCGCACAGTGGGTTTGCAGCAGGGCAGAGCTTTGAGAAAATGAGATGAGCAGGCTGCTCATTAGAGCCTCTTCATAAACCCTCTGCCCAGATCAAAATCAGTATTAGACAGAAATCCCGGGGGCTATCCCATGGAGAACTTGGCTCTGTGGATAATGCCAACAACAGCCAAATCTGTACGGATTTGCTTTCTAATCCAAGTGTGATCTCTCACTCTCAGTGTCTAATGCCAAAAAGTGATTACAGAAATGCTTGCAACGCTTGTTGTGAAACATACTCCCTATGAACATCAAGGGTTTTTCACAGAGAAAGAGATTTGGTCAATTGTTATATTGCATTTCTAATAGATTTGTAAATTAAATAACACTTTTTTGCCTCGTGCATAAATATATTACAGAGTATGAAATACTTTGCTAATAGAACAAGTCATTCATTTTATATGATGGGATCATATAAAAGGTGACAAGGATACAATCAAGAATATTTAATGGTTAAAGGTGTATAAATCAATGTACATAGCTCAAATAGGAGAGCCCAACCTCGACATTAAAGATTAATTAATTCAGGAAGTTTGGGAACTAAGAGACGGTGCAGATGATTTTGTGTAAGTTGGATGAGGCAGCTGAGGTCCTGAGCACTGAAAGAGAATGATAAGCATATAGCGTGCTCAGTATGTACATTAGACAGGAAGGTTCAAATTGGTTTGGGAGGGGCCTGGGGAGGAATAGGAAATAAAGATTGCTTTAATGATTTAAGAGTAACCATAAAACCAGAATTAATTGCACTCAAATGGGGTGGAAGTGACTAAGGAAAGTGAAGGAGATGCATTATATGATTTGGGAATAACGTCAGGAAGAGAGGGAGAAGATGGCTGGTTAAAAAGGCCATGAAGAAATGTACTGTAGTGTGTTTGGAGTGTCACTGAGATGTGGCTGAGTGTCAGCGACAGCTTCTCTTATACTTTTAGGAAAGGAAGAAACTTCAATATAAATCAATGTCCCAAGAGGATCAGAAATGTGATTGTGCCACTTTACTGATCCCTTCTGGATTGTCTTTTCACTTGCATACTTGTCAAAATGGAAAAAGATGGTGTCTGTAACCGACAGGACACCGTGCAGCCTCTCTTTGATGCATTAAACACTACAGTAGTACCAACTGCACGAGCAGCAGACGAGTCAGATTAGTAGATTAGCGGGAAGGATAACAGCTGCAGTATAAAAACGGCTCCTTGATTGATTTCTAATTGATTTGTAACGGGGGGCTGCATGTGGCGAGGAACTGGAAGTGAGATCAGATTAGGTGAACTGAGGGTCATCTCAAATGGGTGGTAATGGAGGTGAAACTGTTGAGGAGAAGGGTCAAGAGAAGCAGAGGGAGAACGGTTAAGTGTGTTTTAATCTGTGGTCAGCATCTCCATGGCAGTGATTGGCCGGGCCCGCGTGCTTGACTGTCGGCCAGTTTACAGCAGGCCTGGATGGATACAGGTAGTGTGTGGAGCATCAGGCACCAGTCTGACATCTGTTTAGCAGTGAGTGTAGCTCTCCACTCCAGCTCCATACCTGGGAAACTAGAACGAGAGCACATAATTATACAGACAAAAGCGTTTTTTTTGTTTTTTTTTAATCATGATTTTGTCTGGCACAGTTTGATTGCACCTACCGAATTCTGACCACTTGCGTCTTTCTCTCTGCCTAATGTCTCAGCTTCAGGACCCCGATGATGGCAGCAGCATTAAACACATACTTCTATAATTAAAAGTTTTGTTCCACTTGCAAATCATGGTGACTGTCATTCTCACTTTATACAACTGGGATGTTTGGCCTTTGCAGAACGAAAGTCAGCAGTCTGCTACAGTCGATACTCGCGCTGAATCGTTCTCATTTCAACAGTATTATGAGGGTTAGATTTAGCCTCAACTAAAATAATAACACAACTGCAGCTGCTAACCCATATACTGTAACCCATATTTGTTATCTCAACATTGGCTGTATATGATTTTGGCAGCAATCACCTTACTAAAAGACAGTTTTTTTGGATCATTATTGTGCATGTCAAATTCTGAAATGGTATATGAGCTAAAAGCAAGGCTGCTGTCCTGGAAGCTTGACGCTCTATGAGGTTCTTCTCAGGTTTTATTTATTGATTCTTGTGTTGGTTTTTCCTTACTCTAACTGAGGGGCTAAGCTTTATGCGAGTGTTTTTGTTTTCCTTTCTTGCTTAAATAACACAAGCACTATGAAGCTCTTTAACACTGCTAACTATTATTTAGAGTCGTATAAATAAACTTTGAGTAGCTGATCTTGTTTTGTACCAGTAGTCGTAATTGCAGCTTGCTTCAGAATTGCAGTGGGACTGATCCTGCTGACACCATGAAAAACTCAATTTCCCCGAGGCATCCATGTTTACGAATACACATTTCTGTGTGTGTGTGTGTGTGTGTGTGTGTGTGTGTGTGTGTGTGTGTGTGTGTGTGTGTGTGTGTGTGTGTGCGTGTGCGTGTGTGTGTGTGTGTGTGTGTGTGTGTGTGCGTGTGTGTGTGTGTGTGTGTGTTCGTGTGCGTGCACTTGTGTGGTTTAGAGCTGCAACTAACAATATTTTCTTTATCAATGAATCTGCCAATTATTTTGTAATTAATTATTAAGTCGACAAACTTTCAGAAAATAGTGAATTAAAATAAATGCTGTTTACAGTTTCCTTAAACTCAATGCGATGCCTTCAGCTGCCTTTTTATCTGATCAACAGCCTAAAACCTCAAAACACGTCATTTATAATTGCATAAGACAAAGGAAAGTAGCAAATTCTCACATTGGTTATGTTTGACACTTCTGCTTGAAAAATTACAAACAGAATCCAATTTCCTTTCTGTCAGTCTACAAACCGATTAATCGACAAATCATTTCAGCTCTAGTGTGAATCATTTTATTGGAATTTGTGGCAGGAGCTTGAACTTTTTCATTACCAACTACTAAGTATTAAATTATGAGAAATGAAATCAGAGAGTTAGGCAGAGTGAACTCACCTCTCCGCGATACCAGAAATGCAGGAACCTTTTTCCACTGTGTGGTTCAGTACGATCACATGATTGCTTGCCTCTTTTTTCTGTGTCTGCTTTTTTGTGAATGCCTTACACAGCATCTGTTATGCAAATGCTAAAAAGCCTCACGTCACCATGGAAACTATCAGCTGAGCTGTATGCCACGGCAGTATCCCTTTGAGGAGATCTGCGTACAACATGTGCTGCTGTCTGCAGGTTCATATGTGTATTTGTGTACTTGCACCTGGTCTAAGAGTGAAAAAATAAATGTGTGAGAGAGGAAAAAGAAGACAGAGAGGGTAAGCCTGTGTTTTCTTTCCTCCATCATTACAACATGACAATTAATCCCACTGCATTCTGCATTGATGGAGTCAGCCCTGTTTTTGATCCCCAGTGTGCAAATCCTGGTTCAGTCATTCAGATCGCACGCAGCTGCCTGCCATTGTGTACATTTGCCATATGTTGTGACAGACAGCTGTGCACGCTTTTTTTCATTATAATCTCTGTCCACTCTTATTACAGCATGACTGATAGGCCCGGTGGCCCAGACGTTTGCTGTAAATACCCCGTTCTTACATTTCACTGTAAACACAATGTAATATATTAAGTATAGTATGTTCCCATTCTGCCCTCTGCATTGAAAGGCTCCGTCACCAAAGGCAGTTATAATGAAGGTTTTATTTTTGTATCTTAGGCTTCTAAGATCAGAGTGAATGTTAATGTTTTTTAAAGGTTACGTTCCTCCAAACTGTTCTTGTTGTAAATGTCAGACTCTCAGTGTCTTTCTTATTTACTTTATTTCTTTCTTACTTGGTCAAGTTGAAGGACATACAACCAATTTTATTATTATTATTACTCTATTTCAGACATTGAGCAACATTATTAACTTTGTTTTAAGCATTTCATTAAGGTGTTTTAGAAAGTAGGTCACTTCTGAAGTTTCTTTTTCTGCCTGTTGCCTGAGGGCCCTTTAGTGCTTGCACATCCCAGCTGCATACATTATACACTATACGCAGCACTTCAAACATCTTTCTTCTCTTGGTCTCTTTTTGCATTATGTATCTCTGACCTCGCTTTACTACTGACGATGAGCAGGTCTCAGAGTACCTTGGCCTCCAGAGTACAGTACAGTTGGGCAGATATGAGCAGGACCGGGAGATATTTAGTGGACTGATGCTGTTGTAGGAGATATCAGGCTAGAGACATACTGTACAGACGGACACACACACACACACATGCAGAGAGCTATGGTCGTCAGTGCCGGTCAGGCAGGAATTCTTTTTATCTGCCCTTCCACTCCTACTGAATAATTTAAGAGGAATCTCAGTTCACGGTGGGTGTTTCACTTCTACAGAATGAAAAATAGATGGTTTACACTTCTGCATCTGTGTTAAGTGTGCAAGAGGAGTATTCTTAGGTTTGATTTGCATGACGTTTTCTAAAGAAACTATTTCCTTTTGCCAAAAAAACAGAAAGATCTGGAAAGACTGAATCTAAAGTTGCCATGCTGTTACACTGACTCTGGGTATTTGTTGCCGTGTCAGTGCTTTTAAAAAAAAAGACTGAGGGCCATTTCTGTATGTGTGCATTCTGTTTTCTCATCACAGATTTGTATACAAAGCAGACGATGTTGAATGGGGCACAGTGTGGGTGTAATCTGACATTACGACTTACCATTTACAATCATCAGACGCTTACAGAGAAATCTCTTTCTATTCAGACAGAGAGGGAGATGACCGCCACTGGCGCCACATGCTTTAATAGAGACGAAAAGTAATTGTGAGAGAAAAGGTGCAGAAAGAGATTCCGGCAGACAGACGGTCGTGCACCTATTTCTGCTGGTTCGCTTAGCATAAAATTGGAAACATCTTCTTTGTCTCATCCTCCAAGAAACACCAATGTTTTTGTAGAGATAAAACAGACAGAGCAGAGCTAGCCGTTTCCCCTGTTTACGGTCTTCATGCTAACCTGAACCAACTGGCTGCAGCTTCATATTTGCTATACAGATCACCATACTGCCCAAAATGTCCCTTTTTTTGTCTTTGTTTGAGCTCAATGTAGGCAGACTAGCCATCTCTCCCTGTTTCAAGACTCATGATAACTATGCTAAGCTAAGCTCCTCGCTGGAATTTCATACTTAATGGATATACGAGAGCACTGTTGGTCTTCTCATCTACCTCTTGGCAAGAAAGCGAAAAAGCATATTTGCTAACATGTCAAACAATTCCTCTACCATACGGTACAGTACCTTATAATGTGTTCACACCTGAGCATCAGCCTTATCAGTCTTACATGTCATCAAATGTCTCGCACTGAAACTGTAGTGTGAAGCCGATATGGCATCATATAGGAGTATGGGCAGCGACCAGGCCTCTCTGGTTTCAGGTGGTGTTCACTGTACGCAGCAGGTAAGTCTCTCCACTCAGTGCCGACACCCAATCATGTCACAGAAACCAATTGTCATCTGCTTTAAATGGTAAACACAGAACAGTGGCAGGTCACCGGAGACAGGAAATTTAGTGAGCATTACTTAGCTGTCAGCAGACACCAGCTCAGTTAAAGGCATCTTATCGGCCTCTGTGTTGGCTCATATCAAGCTTCAGGTTGGAAATCCTCCTGTATCATATAATGAGGCTTTTGCACTCTGTAGCCAGCAGAGCTTGACGGCAGGAAAAACATATTGCTCTTCATCAGAATGGTGATAATCTGCATTAAAGTTAGGATTGTTTTACGGCCACTGCTTCTCTTTAAGCGGCCTGTCTGTCCCCTGATGTTGATTAGTTGCTCTAATTGCAATTAAACCCAATTTGACGAGACTGATTGACATATAAATTACGCCCCGGTAACCCGGCAGCCTTCTCTACTGGTACTTACCCTGTTGTGTAATGACCACACCAACACGTCCGTAATAAAAGATGAAAAATAAAACAATGATTTTGATGTGCACTATGCTGCCAAATGGTCCATTTTCACAGAGCTGGTGGTGATTCAGCATGATATATTCTGTTCTCTTTTTTTTTTGCACTCGCCTGCCAACACTGCTGCCTTGTTTCAGAGTGAGAAAAGACCATAGCAACTAGAGACAGCTGGAGCTCCAGCCTGCACAAAACAAGTATCAAGAACAAAGACAGATTTTTAGTACTTGTCATTTTCAGCTGAGTGGAGATGCGTCTTTGCGGAGATGTGATTGTGCTCTGAGCCACGAGTCTTTCGGGTGTGCTGCATTTCAGGCCTACACAAAAAAACGCCCACTGTATATCAGGATTGTAGATGTCAGGATCACAGATGCCATACTTATTTCATTAGTAGGGCTCAGCTGTGCAGGCTTTGTGTTATTTTTCTGCAGCCTGGAGGAGACTCCCCAGCCTAATGTTCCCACAGTTTAAACAGACAGACCGGCACATGCTGTGAAGAAGACTTCAGACTCAGCAGAGAGTCCAGAGGGGGACGGCTCACATTCATTAAAGGTTCATCACAATTCACCTCATCTAAAACATTGTTGATGGGATGGAAACAAATTTGCTCTTGTGCGTAAAGCATATAGTGGTAAACCCAGTCAATAAAAATGTAATGTATTTTATTAAAAAGTATATATTTAATATGCCACAAATTTATACAAGCCAAGTTCACAATGCTACAAATACATTTTCAAATATGTCCCAAAAAAAAAAAAAAACTTCAAGTCAACAAAAAAATTCATATATTTCTGATAAAACATATAATGCAATGTTTGGCAAATAAATATGATCTTATAACTAATCTAATACGGCCCCCACATTAGGAGAGACACTCTATTTGAGCAGCACATGTTATGAGATGAATAATACAGGTAAATAATATAATCAATTCATATTTAACTGTAACAGATTTGTGTCAACAACGCTGCCCTCACTTACTGACATCGCTTCACTCTCACTTTCAATGCCTTTTCAAGGCTTTTGAGACTAACTTTAACACGTCATACTGAACAGTATTTCCAAATTTTTGATCATCTGTACACCAGAATATTTCATGGTTTTGTTGATCAATTTCATGAAAAATCTTAAATCATCATGTATGTACAATAAAACAGAAAATGGGACTCACTTTCCAATTCTGCCAAATCACACACACCTCTCATTTTGCCATATGTGCCCATTGTTATAGATTATACAATATATACAAGTATGGTTTACACATTCATCCTATATTAAGATGTAAACTGTATGTATGACATACACATATAGACAATATAAATAGTAGTACATTTTAAAATATACAGGGAAGTGGTAATAACTGGAAAATACTTTAATTTATTGTCACTACTGCAGTGCCCATTCAAAACGTGTGGGGTTAATCGGATGAACAGTTCAATCAAAGGACAGTATTACTGTAGATCTGCAGATATGGAATGACATTTCCATTGCAAAAGGGCTCAAACACCCTTATTACAATAATAAATAATACCTTTTCATCACATGGACTGTGACAGCAGGAGGATGCAGGGCGATTTCTGGGGATCAGGGAACAATTTATTGTTTGAAATCAATACTCTTACATCATGATGGTGATCTATAAGCCTCTTTGGCTCTGCCAGCAGAGAAGCTCCTGTCTGGTATTTCATTACTTGATAATCTTGGATCAGTTTTTCATTACATGTTCAAACTTACATGCCTTAAATGACTCAGATGGAGTAAGGAAGAGATCTGCAGCAGCCCAGTAAAGCATAGTTTTGCTACTGTATTCTCTCAAATATTGTAAAAAATAATCTTACGGATACAGGAGGGAATCTTGGCAGGTATTCGTCGATGTACACCTGATAACCCAGCTGTTCCAGATGTTTCAGAGTCAAGGTTTTCTGTCCCAGGTGAAAAGGCCGGTGGCGATAGCACAGATGTTTTATCAGGGGGAACTGACTCTCAGCGTCAGCATTGGTTTGTACATCAGCCACAGGGGAGCAATGTCTCATATCACTTTCTCACTCTGTCACTTTTATATTATGACTTCATTTTTCATGTTGTTCCTTTTCTTATCCGCTCATTCATGCCAAAATAAAAAAAACTCATCCATGTCCTTAGTGGACACCAGCCAGCCCCAATGATGAGCTTGAGTGCAGTGGTGGAAGAAATATTCATATCCTTTACATCAGTTAAAGTATCAGTACAATCATTTAAAATACTCCATTGTGTTTTGAGGGAAACTCACTTTTTTGTAGGGTTACAAGCCAAACAATATGTTGTATTTTATAATCTTATGTGTTTTTCTTGAGGTACATTTTTTTTAAACTGAAAAGTAACGTAACTACAGCTGTCAGATAAATTAAGAAAATGTATTTCCATTTGAAATTTAGTGGAATATATTTATAAAGTAATAAAAACTACAAATACTCAAGTAAAGTACCCGAAAAGTGTCCTTAAATACTGTGTTTGAGTAAATTGACTTACTTTCCACCACTGTAATTATTGTTATTTATGTACCTTACTATCTAGTTAAGGAACCTTTTATTGAATTATATGTATTCCCTTACTCTTAAAAGCAATCATTAAAATCATTGTTTGCTAATAACAAAGAAGACATACATCAGTGCACACACAATGCTCTGCGTCTGTGTGCCTCATCATTTTAACACCACCTTCACACTTCTGAAAGGACACATCCTGTGCATAGCCGCAAGCTCAGTCATCCATCTCCCTGTCTCCTCCTCAGCACAGGTTAGGCACATGCTGCCTGATATATAGGCTTAAAGGTGGGCCAGAAAAGCTTGGCAGGCAAGGTGATATGAGGCAGATGAGGCGGCGGGCACATCTGTGTGGGACACAGGGGGTCTAGTCCATTTGGGAGATGCTTTGTCTGGTTTAGAAACAGATGGGGAAGTTGTACCGGGGACACTTAAAGAACTAGAAACCGTTCATTTTTAAAAAGGCACGTTATCATTGCTCCTACTTATTCATTGTTCCTCTTTATTGTTGTATATTTGTCATCTTTTCATATCAATTTGATCTTTTTCAAGCTCTCTCATTTTAGGCTGTGAGCAATGTGAAAACAAGCATTTAAAGGTTGAAAATTCTTTAAATGAACGGATATTTGGCCATTATGATCAAGACTGAAGTTAATGAAAAGATCTGACTCTGTGAAAGTGGAAAATAATATTATTATATAGCCTAATTTTATGGCGTTTTTTGACTCTCATATTTTGTCCTCTAAGGACATCAGAGCAGCTTTTTAACGGTTACATTCTGGTGGAGATTCTGAACTTTTTAAAGATGCAAAATATGTAATTTTGAATATTTCTATTTGATGGAAAAGTGTAGCCATAAAAAAACTTTTTGGGTTTCTCCAACAAAGAGTTGGAACAACCCAAACAGAATAAGTAATATTGTCGGTGTGGATTTTATAGAATCCCAATAAATGTATCAGTTTGAAAGTATTGTTTGTGAAGTTAAAACCTGATACAGCTTATTTCTTTGAGCCATAGATCTCCATCTAAAAACGATTAAAAACACATAACTGAACTATATTGTTACACTAGTTAACAAGGCCGCCCTAATACTACGTAAGGGTAAACAAAAGGGGGAAACTGAATGCTAAGGAGTTGATTGTCATTAGTTTATATAAAAGGGCAGCAGGTGAGAATAGTTTCATTGCACCTCGGTCCCTGTGTGGAACTTTCCAAGAAGGTGATAGTAACCCTGGGGAGGAAGTGTTTGCAGCTGCAAAGGGCTTCTCAACTTTGTTTACTGGCAGCGTAATTCTATCCATCTTTTCCATTGAAGTATTAGCTTAAAACAAAAACACTGACACCGTATCTGACAGAGGGAACTACAGCAGAACCACAACAGACTCTGTGGGAGGAAGGTCAGCTGTCAGCGCACAAAGCCATAAAACATTTATTGGCAAATCACAGAAGTGGTAATACAATAACAGGATTAGAGATGCCACCTTGCACAGATAAAATAAAGTGAGTCACTAAGTGTAACAATACCTCCATTGATTCCGTTCATAGTGGGGTAAAGGGCAAACCCAGTAAAGATGAGGAAGAATCAGAAGCGATTACAATGCCGCTTTGTTCATGTCGTCTGTTTTCAGACCCAACTGTCACCCGTGTGTATCTTGTATTTCTGTTTTCATTCTTTCCTTACACGCCTCCAGTATGTGACTGCATGTCAATATCTCTGAGAATACCTATTCACTCTAACGGCCATCGGATAACACTACTTTGGCTATATTTTAGCAGCAACTTTAATTTTTTCAGAAAAACACTGGACACTAATAATATCAGCTGTTCACTCACTGGAGAGTTATTTTGAGAAATCTATTTGGATTTATTTTGAGAGTGAGAATGTGATCCTACGAGTGCTGCTGGAGTTGATGCAGTAAACAATTTAAAAGTAAGCCAATGAGTGAGACTTGTGCTCTACTGTTTTTGTGCTACAGGCACATGTTTAGAGCTTTACAGGGTCATTGTTGAGGTGGAAGAGAGACACTTTTTATTTAGGCATATTTTAACCAAAATGTGATTTTGGCCAAATGTTTACTTACGCTTTGTCTAGATTGTAATATCTAAACATCTGCATGGACTGCCGTGATATTGTGGTTAAATCACGGTCCCCGGAGGATGCATACTATTGACTTTGGTGATCTTCTGACTGACAGGTTAACATTAGTGTCTTTAAGTGAAATGCCTCTACATTGACGTCAGAAATCATGAAACAAGCGCAACCTGGCTACACACCAGGTAATTGTTGAACTCCTAATCATTTGGTACACTCTCTGAGGATTCTCCTGTTGTGTCTCCTTCCCCTGTCCATCCCTTCCTTGGTCGAGCAGTGTGAAAACTAGGCTACCTCTCCGGCTCTGCAAACCGCCAAGGCCCTGTGAGCGCCCACTCACGCACACCTTTTCCAGGACAGGGTAGCTTGCACTCCAGGAGGATATTAAATATTCAGCCCCTTGCCTCTTGGCCTGTGGGGTATAGGGAGACCTGGGGCTAATTACTGAACTGGGAGTGGAAATGAGTGTGTGTGTATATTATGCATGTGGGTTTGTTTGTTATGCATGAGTGTGTGTCAGGGTTGTGTTGAAGTAGCAGTAGTCTTGGTCAGACTTGTCATTAAGAAGAATGAGGTAACACAACACTTACCAAAACCCTCTTTAACATTACATCTGCGTCCTAATATCCCTGCTGCATATGGAAATATATTAACCCAAATGCATTTTAGCTTCATTGCCTTTATCCTCACCGCGAGAATAGACTTCTCTCTTTCTGCTCAACTCTACCTGGCAGCTTACAAGAAGACATTCATATTCAATTTCCTCATTTGTTAAACAGTGTCATTGTCGCATACACAAATCATACATACACACTCACACGTTTCTGCAGCAAGGCTTAGACTGGTTTGCCACATTCCCTCTGTGTCACAGATTTGTCACAGTGCTGAGTGTCCTCAGCAGACGCTGCTCTCTCCCTCTGTCTGTACTGTATCTCTGTGGTGAGATCACATCCCTATAATCTTCTCTCTGGATGACCCCGGTTTGGAGTACTCCCTGTGCGGGAGGGAAAAAGGTGAGTGAGAGAAAGAATTTGATGGGAGGTTGAGCTGGTCATGCTTTGGTTGTTCTCCAAACACACTACAGACCTAAGTTCAGTTTCAAACGCTGTCTTTTGTATTCAGCATGAATTATTAGCGAGGCTCAGGCCTAGTCAGTGCAGCAACATAGATTTGTGTTGATCTGACAAGTGTGGTTTCCACTAGATGGTCCATTTTAGATCTGAGGATCAATGCCTCTTTGTCTTTAGAAATGTTGCTGAAATGGTACAATTTCCTTTTCCAACCTCTGCAGTCTGATAATCTGACCTCTACATCCCCAACTGATGGATGAATGTTAGTAACAAGACATCTACCTCTAATGGGTTGTATTTGAGAGTTTTCATCCATCACTTTGGTCTCAAGGGATCCAGACCGGGAAGCAGGCTATTTCAGGGATCGCTCTGATAGAGTTTACATTTTTCGTTTGCCCTTTAATTGACTACGCTCTCACAGCTGAACTATTTGGCTGCTGAAGTTGAAATGCCTTTCCTCTGGCCTTTCTCCTGCCCTCTCTTACCTCCACCACAGCAGGGAGTCTCTGCTTTTAGTCCCTCTCTCCTCAAAGGCCAAGGTCAAGATTAATTCAAGTTTATGGCTGCTGATTGGCGACATGGAATAATCCTGCTCACCACTGGCCTGGGACACAGCCTCCGCAGTGACCTTGTGATGGATTTTACACCGACTCTGGGACAGGAATAATAGGTGTGGCACACCTACACACCCACAACTGTGCAGCCTTCTTAATCGCCAGGACTATGATGAGACCCTATTGTACTCAGCAGATTATATCTTTAGTAAGTTTCTCAATGCTTCAGAGGTCTCCAGTTGTCTCTCAGGCAGGCTCATTGACCATGCAGGGTGTGCTCTGTAAAACAAGTAACACATTGTGGTCTTCTTGTAGCCTTGGGCGTTGAAGGATTGAAGCACACTGTATAGAAACGGAGAGACGGTGAAGTGTGACAGAGGTGTTAAAAATGTATCAATTCAGTCTCAAACTCTCTCGTCTCCCTCCTTCACTGTCTCTCTCTGTAATGCATGTCACGACTTGAAGAGAAAGAACAAAAACATCTGCCTCAGAGATCGCATTAGCTCTGACCCCATTTCTTTCAAAATGCTGACATGACATTTCATGAAGACTTCGGAGGAAGTAGCCAGAAAGTGAAATGGGCCGTGAACAAATATCAGCTAATGCCATCGCTTAGTTTGGATATTTTAGTCGTTTCTGAAATGCAATTTTAGTGTCTCAAATGGAATCGCCCCGCTTTGACACATATAAATGGCGTTTCTCACGGGACTGACCTTCTTCCTCTGACATTGTTAAAGCACTATTTCACTTTGATGGAGCGTTTTAACTTTCAGTATGTAGTTCAGGGGCAACTGCTAACTTTAGCTCCACTGGTCACCGTCACATCCGGGCCTTTAATATACCTTTTAACATTGCAAATTACAAAGAGGCCAAGTGAGCGATGCATGGTGTGGAAATACCACCGGGAACAATTTGTCCTCGTTTGTTGTAAGTATAATTGTCAAAATGAAAGTTTAAAGTGTGGTACAAACTACGGATTCAAGGTTATGAGAAGGAACCTCTCACAAAAACAAAACAGATGTCTTCAGAGTTATTGCGTGTTACGTGCGGTCTTTTGATCTTCGTTTTTAAATCGTTTCAGTCTCGCCCATCATCAGTGCAGCGATGTACTGATGATGAAGCTTTTGCTGCTTGTTTCACAAAGATTAAAAGATTGAACAAGCAATTAGTCTGAAGCCATCCATATTTTGTATGCACATACTAATAAGTTCTTTGTATTTGTCACCTAACCGACACACACTCAACCTTTATCAAGTGAGCTGCTTTTCAAGGTGACCCTCAAGAGAACTTTATAAACTACAAATTACTGAACAGGACTGTGTCTACAGCCTTGCTGTCAGTGAGGCACAGCGATACTTTGAACTAGATGCTAACATGCTTACAGGGATAATGCTAACATGCTGATGTTCAGCAGGTAATCATTACCATGTCCCTCGTCTTCATTTAGGCTGTTAGCGTGCTAACATTTACTGGTATGTGCAATAAAAGTAAAATATTGACCTGATGATGGTACTAAATGAAAAATCAAGGGATCATTCAGTTTAGATTGACAGGCATTGCTATCCCTAGGAAAAAAGAAGGGTATACAGCACCGGGGTATATTCCTTAGACATTACTATGTATTCATCAGAATGTTTCACTGTTTTCTTCTGTTTTTTGTTTTCCAGATCCTGGCAATTATCTCCATCCTCTTCATTGTGTTGTCTACCATCGCTTTGTCTCTGAACACCCTTCCAGAGCTGCAGGACACCGATGAGTTTGGTCAATCCACAGACAACCCGCAACTGGCCCACGTGGAAGCTGTGTGTATTGCCTGGTTTACTATGGAGTACCTGCTTCGCTTCCTCTCCTCCCCCAACAAGTGGAAGTTCTTTAAGGGTCCGCTGAATATCATCGACTTGTTGGCCATCTTGCCCTACTATGTCACCATCTTTTTGACAGAATCCAACAAGAGTGTGCTGCAATTTCAGAACGTCCGCCGTGTGGTTCAGATTTTCCGGATCATGCGGATCTTGCGTATTTTGAAGCTGGCTCGTCACTCCACAGGTCTTCAGTCTCTAGGCTTCACTCTTAAGAGGAGTTACAATGAGCTGGGCCTGCTTATCCTTTTCTTGGCCATGGGCATCATGATATTCTCCAGTCTGGTGTTCTTTGCCGAAAAGGATGAAGAGGACACCAAGTTCAAAAGCATCCCAGCTTCTTTCTGGTGGGCTACCATTACTATGACAACAGTAGGCTATGGCGATATCTACCCAAAAACTCTACTGGGAAAGATAGTTGGAGGATTGTGCTGCATTGCCGGAGTACTGGTGATAGCCCTGCCTATCCCCATTATTGTGAATAACTTCTCTGAGTTCTACAAAGAGCAAAAGAGGCAGGAGAAAGCCATCAAAAGAAGGGAGGCTCTGGAAAGGGCTAAGAGAAATGGCAGCATTGTTTCTATGAACATGAAAGATGCATTTGGCCGCAATGAAGAGCTCATGGATATAACGGTGGAAAATACTGATGAAAAAATGGAGAAGATGCATGATAATCATGTGACTCCTAGTGTGCAGAAAGGGACACCCAAACTCAGGTCACAGATGAGCCACAGCAGCCCCACCAAGACCCTCGAATCAAGCTGCCAAGAGCAGGCCAAGCCCTCCAGCAGCCCTCAGCATCTTAGCGCACAGAAACTGGAGGAGATGTACAATAACATGGCCAAGGCCCAGTCACATACCAACCTCAACAGCAAGGAAAAGGGCCCGCCGTCCAAAGCAGTTAGGCAGAGAGCAGAAATAGAGATGGAAAGCATCACCGCTGAAGCCATCACAAGCAAAGCAGAAACAGTTGCAGACATGAGAAGCATGTCCAGCATTGACAGCTTCATCAGCTGCACCACTGACCTCACAGAGAGCTTTCGCTTTTCCCACAGCCCCATCAGCAGCATGCCAGGGAAGGTCAGCACTCACCCCAGCCTGGAGCCCACTTTGGAGAATGAGCATGAAGGATCCCAGGGTACCAACACACCCCAGACAGGACGAGGCACCAAGCTCGGCCCGTATGCCGACAGTCCCAGGGCTCTGCGCTTCAACAACCGACTCAAAAGCCACTCTCTCAAGGTCAACTTCAGAGATGGGGAGGATTTAGGGACAGGGCCCCTCTCAGACAGCTCGTCAGTCCAGAGCCCCGAGGAGTCCGTCTATACAACTGCCAGAAGTAGGACACCCAGCAAGAGCCCGGAGAATTTACTGCCCAGCACACTCTTCACATTCCATGATGCATCCATCAATAAATTCATCGACGCTGACACAGATGAGGAGGAGCACCTGCATGATGGTTCAGGCATCAATCCCTCCCAAAGACTCCTGAAAAGAGCAAGCCCCAGGTTTCCCTCCAGCTTCCAGCAAGGGGCCATGGAGGGCCTGCAGACGAAGCTGGGGAACAGCACACTGCCGGTAGAAGGGCAGGAGAACCATGTGGCTCAGGAACTACAACCACTTCAGGGAGAGAAGGGTCACTCTAACACTTAAAGATACAATAAGGGAGAGGCCATGAAGGAAACATACAGGAGATGAGGAAGCAAAAAAGGGAAATTTAAGAAGCACAGGGAATTTAGCAAAACTGAACTTCCCAAAAATATGAAAAGGCACTGAAAACATTTGCAGGAACATTTGAAGAATTTCATTAAAAAATGCTTCTGTCATGGAGATAGCTGTGGACAATGGGAAAGATGTTTGTGTTTTACTCTTGAGCTTTTTCTAAGACTCCTGAACTAATCAATTTATCAGAAGACTCTGATCTAAGAGTTTTTACTATTTATACATTTATTTTAGTCCAGATAGACGTATTATAATTACAGCCTAGTTGTAAGAGTAAAGGATATCATTTTTATAAGCAAAATCCTATTTTCTGACATCCCTGGATGAAGCAAATAGCAAAAGCTGTCCAATTCGTAGCAAACCAGAGAAAGCATTGAAACATGACACTGCAAGATGGGAAACTCATTCAGCTGTAGTTCAGATAACTTTGTTGTCGTGTGAAGAGGGAACTTACGCGTCTCTTTAAGTTATTAGTTAATGTATAAGTGTATAATTATGGCATTACAAAAGCAACAGTGTGTTGGGTAAATGTACAGTTTGCTTCCTTTAACTTCCTTCCTCAAAACTGGCCTTAGTTTATGTTGTGTTTTGTTTGTGTTTGTATGAGGGAGCAAGAGCCACAGACAGACAGACGGCACATACAAACATACATACATATATATTCACAGTATATTTATTGTTATGTAGCGTTCTTGATCTCTTAAGTGTGACCTTGAGGAGAAAGTATTTGTGTCTAAGTTTATTGTCTTGCTGGTCTATATTCTTTAGTGCACAGAACACATTTAGACACAGAGAGACACGGTGAGGCTGCATCCATCGATTTCCTTCTTGCAAGAGAGAGAGCACCTTAACATGATAATTGTCTTTATTGTGAACACAGGAAAAAAAACAACTCTTCATCCTTCTTTGTATTGGTGTAATCCGTTTTAATCTGGAGAAAATCTAAAAGTCTTATGTGTTATTTCAAAACGTTCTCAAAGGCGTCCTCCTCCCTGTGGTAGCTGATAGACTGAACTTCACATCTAATGAGCATCACTATCGCTGGAAGGACAGCACTGAAAATCACTGAGATTTTCTATGTTGAACCTCCAGTTTTGTAGGCGTGTGATTATTGTACATGTACAACTACACAAGCAGAATATTACAAAACGCACACATTTATTGTACAAGGAAAAGAATGAAAATTTATATTTTTATGATATATTTCTAAAAGAATGGACTTTAAGACAAATGTATTGTGCTAATCTCGTAGTTTTGAATCTCAATATGTGTACTGCATTATTTTGATGGAGTTGCATTTGTTAGACAATATACTGTAGTAGACGACTTTGTATTGTTTGCCACTGTCTCCTTGTAAATGTATGTCCCGCTATCCTTTGTGCAATGTGAAGAACCAAAGAATTGTTCTTTCTGATAACTCGTACAGATGATGGTACATTTTACTGTTTTCTCTCAAAAATATAAGAAATTGAAGCATTCCTTTTTTTAGATCTGACATATTTCAGGGAACCATGCTTGCTCATTCGGTACAAACATGTATGCAGATGAGAGGACTGGCCTCTTCAGAGGGAAGCTGTTGACGGGGAATGAAAAGAGAGTCTGGACGGTAAATGAAGAGGGAACACAGCACTTTTACATCCATCCCGAAAGCTAATTTGATTATTTACATACTGTGAATCTTGGCAAGATGTTTGCTTCCAGGGATCCAAAACATTACGCTCATACGACTTCACATGACATCTCTTAGAAAACATAAAGCCACTTCGCAGCTACGTACAGCTCAAGCACACAAACGGCACGGAGGTACCTCATATGTCTGTAGGCCGCTGTAGTTCAACCAAAAATCCTGTTCCAGCTTTTCTGTATGCACCCGACCTGGGTGTTGATCATCTGGTGCTCTCGTGCTCTTTATTACATTACTCATGCAAGCATGGTTTTATAGCATTCTTAACTTTACAACATAACATTCTTAGCATGCTACAAAGCATCTATTTTTAGTGGTGGAACTTTACGCTTAAAGAAATAGAAGTATTTATGCTGTATGGTTGTTTGCAATCATTAGACATAATGCGAGATAGATATTTCCGTGCCTTTGCTTTTAACATACGCCTGACCCACACACACTGAATCACTGTCTAATGGAGCCCAAATGACTATTAAACAAACTGTACAGAAAATAAACACACAGAGAGAACTGGGTCAGACTGCACTAATAGCAGATAATAGCCTGATTACAACGGACATCCCCAATGATTGCTGTAGCGCTTTGCTTCTTCACCTCAAATTCAACTTCAGCCTAAATCTTTAATACACACAGGATGATCATTCAAAACATTGTCCGTGGGCTGTCTCTTTTAAAGCATTCCCTCAGACAGGACAATCGTCATCACGCTTTGTGAGAAAGTTACGCAGCCAGATAATGCACACTCATGCACTAGGGTGTGTTTTTCCATTACCAGCACCAGCATTGTGCTTGAGTCTTTTGTGCATAATGACGTTAGTTGCAACATCCATTTTGAGGATGTGCTCATTTCTGTCATTCTGTCATCCTGGGCATGCAAAAGAAGAGCCTGGGGCAGAAGGAAAGTTTCAGTTTCAGCAGAGTCATGGAGGACCAAACTTTGTTTGTTCCTCCATGACGGTAAAAGGGGGGGGCTATGGAAGCTTACGGGAAACTATACAAACAGTCACTGGTGTGTGGGATTTATAACAGCCAAGCCCTTAACACTGCATGGTAATGATATCAAAATGTCAAAATGACAAATGGTCGTATCACTTTCAGTAATGGAGGCATGAGAAACACAAAAATGACTAGATAGATAAAAAGGGAGGGCGTAAAGATTCATTAACATTCATCACACAACAGTCAGACATGCAGTAAATACTGAAAAATATAATCATAGTGGACTAACTTCCCAACAAGCCATAGTCTATTTAAATGGTCACAAGTCTTTCCTTTGTTGGATGAATGTTAACAATGTCAAGATTGCTTTTTATGTATTTTTAATTGTTTTCTGATCTGCACTTTATTGATTTTTCTGTATTAAATCCTCTGCTTTCTAGTAACCATGCAAATAAAATGTCAACATACAAAGGTTCAAACACACGTTCCATAAGCACAAGGTATAATATCATTAAGTATCAATCTCATTTTCTTCAAGCACAATAAGCCAAATACAGACACATAATTTGGTTTTCCGAATCTTCCCCCTTCTTCGTGGAATGAATCACCTCTGTTCAGCTCACAAAGGTCTGTATGCTGCCCTTACTGTGTGTGGGGAAATGGTTTTGTAAAATTTCATACTTTGTACAGGTTGACTTTGTAGAATCCTATCTTCATGGTTTCCTGTTGTTCAATGCATGTAGCGCTGTTAAACTTTGACTCACAGAACTTGTAAATATCATGGAAGAAGCTATATGAAAATGTCTATGATCAGCATCCTTGAAGCAATTTTCTCCTTTTACTGACCGATGCTTAATAAAAGAAAATAATCCAGTGTTGTTGCCTCACTTTGTTAACTGAAATGTGTTTATATAAAAAAAAAAACACTGAATACACAAGAGGAATGTAATAAATGAGAGCGAGCAGTGAGATTGTGCAATGACTGAGCGTGTGGTTTGTGGATGGAACTCTTGTACAACAGCACCCTCCAGTGTTACGTTACGGGCTGCAGTTAAAAAATGTTATTATCAATTTCTCTAGCAATTATTTGTCTAGGAAAATCTCAAATAAATACTGAAAAATGTCCATCACCATTTCCCACGGGCACATTTTTACAATGTCTTATTTTGACCAACCAACTGTCCAAAACCCCAAAATAGCCTATTCAACTTCCAGTTATATTACATTACATTACATCATTTAGCAGACGCTTTTATCCAAAGCGACTTACAATAAGTATATAAACATATATTATATAAACATACAGAAGCAGAAATGACATTTAGTAAGCTGGAGCCAGCAAATGTTTTGCATCTTTAGCTGCTGGATAAATGACTTAAATGATTTTCTGTTGATCAACTTTTTTTCTAATTGTTGTGCTGCCTTGTCAGCATTTCCTACTATTGCGATGCAATATAAAGTTTGTGACAAAATGTACAATATGCTACAAAATAGATTTTATTAAATGTCAACTTCTACACAAGTGGAACATTATGGAGCTAAATCCAGGTCAAAAGTTTTGTTCATTTGAAAAAACTATTTGAACCTGAAAATAAAATAAAAAGCAGTGTGGTCACCAGTTGATCTGCTCTGAGGAGCGACTGCTGACTGTGTTTAGCCTACCACACATCACAGTATGCTGATGGTGGTGTAGTGGGAGTGCTTCTGACTGCAGACTTTTTTCCCACACAATGATATGAGTTTGAATCCCGTAAACATGATTTATTTATATTTATATATATTTGTCTTCTTTTAACTGTGCTAGAGTAGCACAGTTAAAAGTTAACAGGGTCCCTGGTTAAACCGTAACACCGGTAATCAATCATTTCTGGTCGTGGAGCTCTGCTCCTTGACTCTGACACAGTATATCAGGACTTGTTTGTATGACATTTGTTTTTACTCTGTCACGGATGTGACTTGAAATGAAGAAGTACAATACTTGTGATGAATAGTTAATAATGTAACCAGGAGAAGAAGAGTACTTATATCATGTGAGAAGCATGCTACTGTATTAGGGATTTCTGCACACGTGCTAAGCAGTTTATCACCTTAACATTTTACTCTGAGTTGGATAATCCACCTCACATCATGGATCAGGAATAACTTTCTATTATAGATGAAAGGAATGTTTCCACACAACTCTTACTAAAAAACATGTTTGAGGGAAAAAACTGAAAAAGACGTTAACCCTATTGTCAGCTCACTTTCCAAAAGCTGTAGATGCCTTACCCAAATCAAAATATAGTTATAAGACACTAGTTCTTCATTAAAAAAATATTATTATTTATTAATATTTTAAAAATTTCACTTGACTAGCAAATGTGTTCCTTAAATCCAATGGTTACAGGTAGAAGCGAATGACAGCCTTTATTTAAAAATTACTATAATTTAAAGTAACTATATACCTATTCAGTTACAGCCACCTGACACTAAACACAGGAAATACATTTGAACTGAGTCCTTTGTTCATTTGTTTCTCATCATTATGATTAGGCCTTTGAATGCTAAACACTAAAAACCAGTCAGATAATAATTAGAGGCGGGTTTTCTCTAACTCGGTGTCCTACCGTCTCAGCAGACTCACAGCAAAACCTCGATACAGAAAAGAACTAGAGGTACTGCATACTTTCAGCTTTACTGCTCAAGGCCATGGTTCTTTATTTTTTCCATTATTTAAAAAAAAAAAAGCATGCTTATGTGTGCAAGTTAAAGTACTGGTTACTATAATCATTCATCCTCTCCATACTATCTGTGAGAAGATCCTTTGCTGTGAGATAAATACATTATCATTATCAGAATCAGAATCAGAATCAGCTTTATTGGCCACGTATGCGTGCGCATACATGGAATTTGACTCCGGTTACACATTACTCTCATCGTACATACACACATATGAAATATATACAATAAACAAGAGAAATATAAGAAAAACAAGGACATTTAACAGCTATATACAATATAAGTATAAATATATCCCCAAAAAAGTGTATATATATATATATATATATAATACAATAGTGCAAACAGAGGTAGCAGTGCAATATTACTTATTTATTGTTCATGAGAGTGACGGCCAGTGGAAAGAAGCTGTTCCTGTGTCTGGTGGTTTGTCTGTGTCTGTAGCGCCTACCAGAGGGGAGGAGTTGGAACAGCTTGTGTCCAGGGTGTGAGGGGTCTGCAGTGATCTTTCCAGCCCGTTTCCTGACTCTGGAGGTGAACAAGTCCAGGATGGAGGGCAGGCTGGAACCAATGATCCTCTCTGCAGACCTGACAATCCGTTGTAGTCTGTTTCTGTCCTGTTTGGTGGCCGATCCAAACCACACAGTGATAGAGGAGCAGAGAACAGACTGGATGATGGCTGAGTAAAACAGGATCAGCAGCTCCTGAGGCAGGTTGAACTTCCTGAGCTGGCGCAGGAAGTACAACCTCTGCTGGGCCTTTTTCCTGATGGTGTTGATGTTGGGAGCCCACTTCAGGTCCTGGGAGATTGTGGATCCCAGAAACTTGAAGGTCTCCACAGCAGACACAGTGCTGTTGAGTATGATGAGGGGGGGTAGTGTTGGGGGGCTCCTCCTGAAGTCCACTGTCATCTCAGCTTGTTTAGCTCCAGGTTGTTCTGACCACACCAGAGGACGAGCTATTGGTGCAGTCGTTGGTGTAGAGGGAGAAGAGCAGTCGGGAGAGCACACATCCCTGGGGGGCGCCAGTGCTGATAGTCCGGGTACTGGATGTGATTTTTCCCAGCCTCACCTGCTGCGTCCTGTCAGTCAGGAAGTTTGTGATCCACTGACAGGTCGAGGCTGGCACAGTGAGCTGGGAGAGTTTGGGTTGGAGTATTGCTGGGATGATGGTGTTGAACGCAGAGCTGAAGTCCACAAACAGAACCCTTGCATATGACCCTGGGGAGTGGAGGTCCCATGTTGACTGCATCATCCACCGACCTGTTTGCACGGTAGGCAAACTGCAGGGGGTCCAGCAGGGGTCCTGTGATGTTCTTCAGATGGGCCAACACCAGTTTCTCAAAGGATTTCATGACCACAGACGTCAGGCCTGTAGTCATTTAATCCTGTGATGGAGGATTTCTTGGGAACAGGGTTCAGGTTAGATAATTAAAGTGTGTGTTTTCTAAAGTTGCAGTATTCTATTAGATGACTGTCTTTACAAATGTGAACCTATCCTTCAAGCAGAAAAGGCCTTAAATTAACATGAAAGTGTATGCACCTGGAATGTATTTATTGTCACTTGGGTTCCTGTGTATAAAACCAAAGCATCAGGGGTGGTGAGTGTAACACTGCTTGTGTTAAAGGTGTTTGTGCCAAGCATTTATCTGAACTGACTTTCCAATAACAAGCTATTGGTTAAATAAAAAATATGTTAAGTTATATTATGGTTTGCTAACCACAGGGTCCAGATACTGAAGAAAAAAACAAACCTTGAATGTTAGTATGCTGGTAAATGTATACATCTCCCTCAGTTTAATTATATAAAATATGGCGTTACATGCTGCTTTGACTCTGGATTTGAGTGTTATCTTAATCCCTGCCTCGGCCACTGTTTATGAGCTTGTCATGAATGTGCACGGGTTAGTCAGACAGCTCCTTGGTCATCAGACAAAAAGCCTTTTCTATTGGTGGCCACCATCCGTCGGCGTCCTAATCTGGGCACACACAAGTTATATAAAATGACCGTCCAATCCCGCGTCACAAAGAGCAAATCAACTCCTCCAACGCTTGGAGGTCTGCTTGTTTGGCTCTTTTACAGAACTGGACGGTCATGATTTTTATAGTGGACCTGGTGCTGATGCTCATTGAACTGACCTACTCCATCCTGAATGCCATCATCCAGACTTTCCTACGCCCGAGGCTGAAGTGCATTGATGGAGAGCTCTGTCTGATAACGGGGGCCGGGGGCGCGCTGGGTCGACTGTTCGCCCTGGAGTTTGCCAAAGAGGGGTCGCATCTGGTGCTGTGGGACTGCAACACGGCTTCCAACGAGGAGACCGCCAAGCTGGCGCGGGAGCTGGGAGTTCAGGTGCACACGTACACGGTGGACTTGTCCAAGCGTCAGGGTATCTATGAGGCTGCGGACAGGGTGAGAGCGGAGGTCGGGGAAGTCTCCATTCTGGTCAACAACGCAGGCGTGGTGGCCGGACGCAGGCTGCTGGACTGTCCCGACGAGCTGTTGGAGAGGACTCTGCTGGTGAACTGCCACGCGCTGTTTTGGGTGAGACTTTGACGCACGCACCTTTTACGCACAATTGAAACCGTAAAACTCCACCTTTGCTCGACACAGTAGGCTAAACATCATCTATCATGTCATGACTTACGTAACATCTGTTCATTGTAGTCCTGCCCGCTGGCCCGGGTCTGTATTTGTGCACTGATGTGTGAAGGGATCAGAGCAGGCTGTGACACGGCAGAGCTACACTATGTCACGACACGAATGACAGTTGAATGTGTTCAGGTTAACAGGAGGTTACTAGTAGGTGGCAGTAACCCTAAACACTCCTCATCAGAATCAAAGGAGCCCACGCGAGCCCACCAGTTAAAGACATCACGTGACCCCCGCCCTTGATCCTCTTATGGCCTCAGTCCCGTGCTCATACAATACACGGGTAAGCTCATTAGCACCAAGCATCAAGCATCAAGATACCAGTGACAGACATGCAGTGAGTGGGTGCTCATTTTTGTGAAAGCACTTCTAATGCAGCACCTGATCTGGCAAAGGGGAATGTCTCACCGTTGGGAATAGTTGGCAGCTGCACCACAGCCTACTGTATGTGGGCAAATGGGCAACAATGAGATGCATGGGCTCCTAATAAACTCCAGCCGCTTTACTCTCTCTGTGCATTTAGTAGTATTTCTACGTGGGGGGTCTCTCTCAGGGTTTGAGGCCCTTCAACAGTTGGCCCCTTGGTAATCTAGCTTTATGAGGCCACAGGTTCATGTTGTGGATCACTTTGTGGTTTTAAAAATAAGACACTGGTAATAAAAACAGGTTTTTCCACAATTGACAATGGGCAACATTCAAACACACTTATTGTCAACTCAATATTATTGACATGGCAGTCAGCGGGCAACCTGTTTTAACATTTAATAGAATACTGGATATGTATTGCAGATATCTTTTTTAGATATCAACATCATTCTTCCCTGGAAAATGTACATATATTTTGCAAATCATCTGTATTGGGCTTTCAATTTCAGATATCAACAATTATATTTTTATATTTTTCGACATTCTGGATATCTGCAATAAAATCGATACTAGGAAAAACTCATATCTACAATTTAAGTGTTAGTCATAATTTTAATTTCAGATATCCAGATTGAAAAAAAGACATCCATAATGTAATTTTGATATTCCAAAATACATTGTATTAAAAATGCCATTTCAGATATTTACAATCAGCATTTTGACTAGAAACAATGCAATTACAGATATCCACAAATTAAATGTAGATATCTGTTCTGGATATCCAAAAACATATGCCAAAATTGCTTACTTCAGTTATGACTAACAATTTGTCAATATCTGAAATGGAAGTTTTTCCGAGTAACAATTATGTTGCAGATATCCAGAATGTTCATTCTCTAGCTTAAATTAATAGGCAAACACATGAACGGCAAAATTGGTGCAATTCTTCCTAAGAAGAATGACTGTTGTGGATATTAAGCAAAATAAAGCAAACTTATTGACAATAAGGTGCACCTGTGGCCAAATATACTTCTGTGCAGATGAAGTAGCTGGTTTTTCCAGATATGCTGGAATACATCTAGATATTTGGCTTCAATAAAACTGGGTCATCCCATAAAATGCTTCAGGTACCATAAAGGTGACGTAAGTAACATTAATGTTGCGTCCTGTTGAGGTTCTTCTGTAACATTTGCAGGGTTGCCACACCTTCTTAAACATCAACTTCAAGGACCTTTTAATGACTTTCCTGGACAAATTCCTTTAAATTCAAGGACCCAACAGCATAGTTTGAGACACAGATCAAGGTTAATTAGTTAGAACACTGAACATTTTGTATAGTGAGAACTAGCTGGCTTTACAGAAGTTGAAAAAACACTTTTTTATTCTCGCACAAAATATATAAATTAAAGCACCTTCAATAAACCATTTTCTACCCACTTTCAGGGCCTTGATTTTGTCCCCTCAAACTTTCAATGATATCAAGGACCTGTGGGAACAGTGCATCTGGCATCTTTTGTATTTTTGTGGTAGTCAAAGCAGGCTGCTATGTGTTTGAAGGGCTTGCCTCAGGTTGATGCCGATCAGTTTATCAAACCTTTATTTCTGTTGTAATAAAATCAACTTTCATAATCCAACAGATGACAAAGGCCTTCCTGCCTCAGATGAAAGTAAAGAACCACGGTCACATTGTAACCATTGCCAGTGCTCTTGGACTATTCAGCACTGCGTGTGTAGAGGTAAGAGACGTGATTAATGACTTCAACAGACTAATCCTAGAACAATCCATTCTAAAGAACAGAAATGCCGGTATTTACTCTTTCAGGATTACTGTGCCAGTAAATTTGGAGCCGTCGGTTTCCACGAGTCACTGACGCACGAGCTGCTCGCAGAAGAAACGGACGGCATCAAAACCACTTTAGTCTGCCCTTATATTGTAGACACAGGGATGTTTGCAGGCTGTGAAATCAGGTGAGAAGCCACCATTCATCATTTCAACTTTTGTAGTTATTAAAAACAGGAAAAGTAGGTTCTATAGTCTCCACTTTTTGTTTGAAATTGACCAGGAAGGAGCTTCGGAGTCTAATTCCACCTCTGGATCCTCTCTACACCGTACAGCAGTCCATGAAAGCCATTTTAGCCGAACAGCAAATGATCTGCATTCCTCGCATTATGTACATCCCCTTCCTGACACGAGCGTGAGTATATTATAGAGTGAATGTTATGGCCATTATTGATGAGGAGAGAAATATTTTGGGACCAAGACAAATAAATCAACTTTGGACTTTTTGTTTTTCTTCCTTCCCGTCTGTAGATTACTTCCTTGGGAGGCAAATCTGGCAACATATCGCTTCATGGGAGGTGACAAATGCATGCTACCCTTCATCAAGAATGTGGAACTGAAGAGCTCCAACGGCCACATCAAATCCTAAGACCGTCAGTCTGTCTTATAACTTTATGGACCAATGCAGATGCCAAAAGGTTCACACTGTATTATCTTAATATATTCATTTGTTATGTGAAGGTAGAGCCCAGTATGGTTGGTTACAAAGAACCATAACTGGATCTGGAGGGCAGCCAGGTTTTTTGCTACATGAAAAGCAAATTCCTCCTTCTTGTTCATCAATAAAGTTAGTGAATTACCTCCGAACTGGGGGCCAAAGAGCCAGTAAGACTCACACACCAAGATTAATTCTTCTAATATTGCTCAAATAAAAGAGGCTGTGATGATAACAGATCTATACAAGTGCCTCTTTTTATTCACAATAACAATAACAAAGCAGAAACAAAGACTAGACGATGACATGCAACAGAAAAAATAAGATCCATTATGTCTGAGCCACAGACTGTTGTCTCCAGAACCATAAAAAGGAATTCAAACATATAAAAAGAAGCGCTAAAGAAACCCCTCCCATGATTGTGATGTTCTCTGTACCTCTGCTGCTATTTATGAAATAAACTGACAATTGTATTGGAACTTGATATCCAAATCCTTTTAGGTCAAGTGTTGGTCACATCTTTAAAAACCCTTAAAAATCCATCATAAACTGTCAAGTCAAACAAAATCTGTTTCAAATTCAAATTCAGCTGAAGCAGGATCTGTCATGTGACCCGAGGTCTCCTGCAGTGTATTGTGGGCTCCTTATTAGGTGAATACCATCACATCCGTTTCAAACCAACTGCACAGTGGCTGCCTGTAAGTACCCCTGCAGATACTGGAGGGCC
The DNA here is from genome assembly GCA_032191485.1 of Leptoclinus maculatus. Lineage (NCBI taxonomy): Eukaryota > Metazoa > Chordata > Actinopteri > Perciformes > Stichaeidae > Leptoclinus > Leptoclinus maculatus. The sequence continues at coordinate 12,868,426 of JAVDOI010000006.1, forward strand.
TCTGCGTTCAGACTGGTGCTCAGCATCGAGGGAACCTGCACCAAAATAAATAAAAATGGAGACAAGAAGCAGGAATCACTCATTTGCTTTCTGCATCATCTGCACCGGAGCACAGCAGTTACGCATGTCTCATATTCCAAAGAAAACATTATGATTTTAATGAAAGAAAAATAACCACAGAACATGTCTTTTGGCAAAATTTGCTAAATATTCCCCGCATGTCCAACATACCCTTCCCGGGCAGGCAGTAGAGAGCTTGTAGAGCGACTGAGCCAGCAGGATCTTGGGATTGCCGACAGAGTCTCCTATCGGGTCGTGCTCCTTCTTCCCGGCAAAGGCCAGTTGCGAGAATGCCGTCTGATAGCCTGGTGTGTCTTCAATGTCGATGAAGTGCTCGTCATCCGGGATGCTGTCGTCTTCTGGCAACTCAAACAGACCGATGAGCGCCTGGAGCAGAGGGGTCCTGAACAGACACGTTAAAACCAAAATCATTGCTTAAAGTTTACTCAGGACAAAAAACAAATAACACATCCAGTATGTATCAGGAGAGCGTTTCTGCCATGTAGCTGTATGCTACATCTTGGGGACACCAAATCTATCAAACACAGGTGTACAGTCCCACACTGTCTTGATAAGAGGCGTGAGGGTGTCTGAGGGGTTTTAAGAAAGTAACGTCATGAAAAAAAAAAAAAGAGGAAAACAATGGTTGTGTTTCCTTCAGGCCGACTCTTACCAGAGTTTTGTGTACTCTGTGTCCATCATTGGAGGACATTCAGTCAGGACTTTTGTGATGCCAACAGCGCAGATCTTCTTCTCAACTGGTCCAGACACCTTCTGTACCTCTGGAATAATTATTTTCTCCAACACCATACCAAACATTCTGCAACACAAAAAGCAATCAGGATTAAAACTGTACATTTCACCACTGGTCTTCTGCCCTTACATCAAACATAAGATACACTAGAGACCTACAAAAGCATTGGGATCAGGAAATATTTACTCTACTGCAGGCAGGAGAAAGACACCAGCATCATCACATGGTGACATTTCAGGCAACTATTACTCATAATTGTGTTTCTGTCAACATCATGTGGCTGGTATTAAAAATACACTTACTTTGGCTGGATGCTGTCAAAAATCTCCTGAAGTGCAATGGCTCCGTATTTGACACCATACAAGTTGATAAACACCAAAAAACCTGTGAGAAAGACAGAACAACGGCATCATAAGACCGTTCATTTTCACGATGATGGCTGATATCACCAGTTAAAGGCACATGCTCCGTTCCGTCAACGACAATGTTGAGATCTCAATAGCTCGGAACAGAACATGAACGTTGGTTATGAGATGATTGTACTAACTCTTGATGAACTTGGTGGTTTTGGAGCTTTGGAGCCTCTGGAACAGCAGAATGAAGATCTGTTTCCTGTACTGAACGATTGATTCTCTGGCAAAAAAAACAACAGCAGCTCAAGTTAACAAAACATGTCATGACTTTAACCAAGATACATTTCACCACCAGAACACGACTATAATCAACTCACGGGGGCATGTGCTCTATGATGCTGTTGAGAAGGTAAAAACCTTGGTGGTCATTGGCTTTGGAGGCTATAAGCTTTTGGAAAACTCCAAGCAAGCCCGGCTGAAAGGGAAAGATGAGCATGATGAGATTCAAGAGTCAATATAATGTATCAATATTACAATACATAAATGTTAAGAATAAAACCAGACGGGAAACAATCACTGTTATCAACTGCGACTAAAAAATGTAAAATGTTCTGTTGTACACAACACGGTCTGCCATCACTTACGATTTTATCTGCAGCAGAGCCGGCAATAGAGGCACCTCCCTTCTCCAGGTAAGCCTGAAGCAGGCGCACCAGAGGGGGGATGTTCCCTGTCCGTTCCCATAGCGCAGGCTGCAGCAGGTGAGGGAATAGAGCCATGTAGGAAGAGGGAATAGAGTTGGAGTGGATCTCTAGGAGGAGAGACATCACCTGGAACACGTATGGAAGAAACTCTGCAAAACAGAAGACAAGAAGGAGGATGAGTGCGAGTTGTTCAGCCACTATCCGGGTTTATGAGCACATCATCTACACGCATAAATAAATTCTATAGGCAAATGTGACGCACCCTGGACATCGTTCTGAAGGATCTCAGTGAAGACGGGGAAGAGTGCTTCCTCGAAGCTGCTGACCGTGGTGGGGTTGGCCTTGCAGGTGATCCGGATACACAGGCACAGGGACTCAAACAAGTAGTGGTTAAAGTGCGGCTTGCTGGGATTCTGAGAATGGGAGACCGAGATTTGAGTTGACACGTGTATCCCCCTGAACAAACCTGGATCTTGGTGAATCTATGTGAATCCATAAATGGTAACAAAGTGTGCATTACCTTGCTGACTAAGAGGAGCTTATGAGTCAGCTGACCAATCAGAGTGGGAACGTAGGGGACAATGGACTCCTGCAGCAGGGAGAAGCTGCGCATGATGGCTGTTTAAAGAGTAAAAAGAAAGAAAGACATGATGAGGCTACTTAAAATAACTAATGAGGAGCATTTAGATGACAGAGTCAGGTTTACCTTTCATGATGTATTCATTTTCAGCAGAACCAGGAAGAGCCAGTGCTTTGAACAAGTTGTTGAGCAGCTGTTCAGTAAACGGGGCCATCTCTGCTGGTGTAATGCTGAAAAACATACAGAGAGGATGATTGGCTAAAGTAATGGGTTTAGTAGCTCCACAGATGGACAAAGACTTTCTGTACTTATTATTGCTGTAAGGGGAACGTGATCTCTGGAGTAAAGCTAAACTAATTCGCAATGTTCCCAATCTTAGGAATTGGTGATTACGTCACACATCGTAGTAAATACAAATGGAGAAAATGCTCACTGTCACCTAATGACCGTGAGCAATATTCACAAATTGTTTTGGTTCACACAAATATCACTTTATTTTTCTACATCGCTCCATATTTACAGTGTGGTGTTGTTGGGGCCTCTCATGGTGAACAGCCTCTCCAGAGCATGAGCAGAGTAGGTGTGCTCCACTGTGCTCTCTGCCTGCAGGTGACTTATCAGCAGAGGAACTGCCTGCAGCAGCTGCTCCTTAGGAAGCTGAAGGAAAAGGATGAAGAAGCTCTCTAATGTATTCATTTTGCATTTTGAAATTTGAAAATATTGCAGAGAAAGTAACAGTTCATACCTGGCTTCTGAAGATCATGACGTACTTGATGGCATCTGCCTTGAGCACTGGGAACTCATTAACTACAATGACAAGTATGTGATGTTAATACACGTGTATACATTGGACAATATTTTGTATCGTATAGTGAAGCAGGACACGACAGGTGTAAGGAATTACACATTCAAATGTCACCACAGCTCACTGAGCCAAACCTAAAGTGAGCCAGCTGTTGTAGCACATATTACTTTTTGTAATTCTACATCATATTAAGAAATGGTATTCTTACCGTTGGGGGATTTCAAGTCTGAGAGAATGTGGTTCACAAAGAACTCATTCAGATTCACCAACTCATTGGCTTGTGTAATTCCATGCTGATAAAAAAAAGAAAGACAATGTCAGTACTGAGCCAATTATTCAAAACATATCAAACAGTGGTTATAAATGTTCATTGCATTATCAGCTTTAAATTCAGTACTCAAGTCAACAATACCTTCTGTGTCTGTGCTTTAGATGCCAGTGATGTGACCAAATAGATGGCGGCATCTTTGTGTTTCCAGTTCTCCCCGGGGTTCTTGGCGTACTCTCCCAGCATTGAGTTCACATAGCCGGAGAAGATTGCTGTGACGGGGGCCTCGAAAAATTTGCAAAGGCCCCTCACCAAGTCACAAGCCGCCCTACGACGAGTGTCAATGTCTGAGAAACAATGAGGAACAATGTTACCAATGGGGGACATGGTTATGTTACTTTTGTTACCCGTCCATTTATTTTATGTGGAAACCTTCTATTGAAACCTAATGTTTTAAGTGTAACCAATTGATTATGCAACTATAGAGCATGTGGAGTCCAGCCAATGTTGATTGCCAGGAGAGACACCCAAACAACAGTCAAACTCAAAATGAGAGGAGGAACTACATATTCTTATGTATATTTATGTAAAAAATGTACATTAAGGGAGGTGAGAAGCAATAATCTAAATCTTTACCAGATCCTTCAAGGTCCCTCCGGATATATTCCTCAGAGTTATCTTCAAAGGCCTCCTCATCAGCACCTAATTAGGCATAACAAGCGATCTGGTCAGTATCACAGAAGTGAATGTTTGTGTCCAAGCAAGCAGAGCTCCGACTCAGCCAACCACATATGACATGTCCAGGTGCAATTTGATGATGAGAACAAAGCATTTACTTACTTCTGAACTCCATGTTGGGCACAATGACCTTCTCACAGATGCTAGTGAGTGTATTCTGGTCCTCAAATAGATGCTTGTAGTGTGGCCTTTCGCAGACTGATGCCAAGAACTGGATGGCATTGCTTACGAGCTGCAACAAAGGCAAAGGTGTACAGTTAGGAAAAGTGAACTTCAAAAGAAGAGAACACAGAAACACAGCCGTGGATCGGTACTCTCACCAGGTCGTATTTGACTTCCTGGCCAGTAGAAACTAAAAGGTTCCATATCGCAGTGACAAAGCGCGGCAGATACGGCTGGAATTCTTCATCGTACTTCTGGGCGTAGAGAGCCGCATTGTCACAGATCTGAGACTTCAGCAGCTCCAGGAGACCGGCTTCCTCCTCATCCTATGGAGTGGTCATAAGAGACAAACATATAGCACAGAACAGTTCAAAGTATAGTACAACAGTTGAAAATGTATTGCATGAATGAAAAAAAAGGAGAAAAAATAACTCACAGCCGTTTGTAAAAGTTTATTATCCAAAGTCAAAAGGCCGTGGAAATTGGTCATCCAGGTTTCCATGTTGTCTTCAAAAAACTCTGGAAGGTCCTGTGTAATAGTACAGAGGACATTTGAAGGCACATCTCTGATGAAAGTGTACATGATTACTAAAAGAAGCTGACTTGAACTCTACGTGGAGCAAATGTATCACACTTCAGTGTTGTGATTGGCTATCAGGTGTTTATTTACTTTAGCTACAAAAGAAACAATGCAACTGTCCAAAAACAGCAAAGTCTTTAAGTACAATGCAAAATGGAACTGACCTGGAAGTTAAGACTGTAGAACAGCTTGGAGATAAGTGTGAGGGAAGAGAAGAGGACCTTCAAGGCATTGACGTCTGTAGCGTGAGTCTGACACAACTCAATCGTGGCCTACAGCAAAGAAGAGAGAAAATGAACTACAAATACAACGTCATATTGGAATGTCATCATATCCATGTCAACATTTATCAGATGTTGTACAACAACTCATAAGTAGGGCTGTCCTTGACCAAAGCAATTATTTGTCAAATAAAGCTCATCACCACCAGCACGCACGTGGTCGTGTACCTCTGAGTTTTTGTAACTTGGCGCGCACCATCTCGAAACTTTCACATATAGTTCACTGAGAAAAATACTATTCACATTTGGAGTGATTATACTAAATAGGGCAATTCGTTTTGAGATGTTTTAGAAAGAGCTCTTAAAAATCTCGATCCGAGTAAATATTTTGCAGCCAAATCAAATTGTTTACAGGATATTCAACCTTTGTTTCTTTATAAAGCATGTAATACTTAACGTGTGTATTTACAGGGCTTGTACAAAGGCAATACATTTGTCCATGAATATGAGATATGAGTTTACAGATAATTACAATCCCTCCTCTGCATTATGGAGGTTGGTTTATGGCTTTTTACCGGTTACACATACAGTATATGGGCATATTTATGAGTTACAGGCGTTGTCTTTTTGATTCTTCACTGTTGATTTTGTTTGTACCTTCTCTGGCGTTTTGGAGAATAATGCAACAAACAGCGAATACAGTATTAACGCGTTCGTGCTCGGAGCTCACGCTTAGTCTGTGGAGGAGAAGACGTTTCTTGAAAATAAGTAATTAAGCATGAAATAACCATACAAATGACTTATTGACAAAAGCAATCTTAGGCGACTAAGACCAAAACGACCAATTATTCGACTAAGAGGGGGCAGCCCTACTCGCATGTGTTGTGGTAATTGAACTGCAAGTCATCACAACCTTGAACAGCTCCGTCAGAGGTAGGGCGAATGTGTCCAGTACTAGTTTGATCTCTGTCCAAAGCTCATTTGACTTGAACTCGTGGCGGTACCTTGAAAAAACAAATAAGGGAGGGGATAAACAATTCAGTTCAAATGTAGTCATTAAAACATTTTAAACCATTAAGAAGTCAGCTCTACCTCCTGAAGAGGGAATGTGCAGTACGAAGCACTCCATCGATGATGTGGAAGTCTCCACTTCTGAAGCGGGTCACCATCTCAGTTAGTAAGTCAGGCCATTTTTTAGGGAAATCCTCCCTTCCTATGATACTGATGGCATCACTCAGCTGTGGAAATGCAAAGGATTAACAGGGGCTTGGTTGAGCATCTTCCTTTACACCTTTGAATCAGATCCTTTAAAAGGTAATGCAACATCTGAGGATGTACCTGTTTTTGAATCTGTTCTGGGCTGCTTAGCATCAAATTTACTATATTTGCTTTAATTGCTAATCGGTCTGGATCAGAGACTTTGTTTGGTTCATCTTCAACCTTTGGGAAACATAGCACAAAAGCAGAAAAATCAACTCAGTGCACAGGTCACCAAGAATAATAATGGCTCCATCTAGGCATCTAAATGCTACTATATACACAGTTTGTTCCATACAGCCCCAATCAGTCCAACACTGTTTCTAAATACAAGACACTAGAGTCAACATGTACACTTGATGTTATTTAGTGAGACTCACAATGCGCCAGTTTCTTTTGATGTAGTTCTTGAAGGTAACAGCAGCACAGACGCGAATCACTGTGTCTTGGGACTTCTCCAGCAAAGTGAGTAGTAATAAGGGGTAGTTCAGGTTTCCCTCCACAGATTCAAGGAACTTTTCAGCTAAGAAAGAAAAACAATAAATAGAAATCAGGTGTTGCAAAGCAGAGATTTCACAATGAAGATATGCAAGCTCATGCTATGGCATTGAGGCGCGTTACCTGGACGTCTGACTGTAGGGTCTGGGTCCAGTGTTTTCCTGAGGAACTCGGTGAGGCTTTGTAGGTTAGCATCATTCAGTTCCATTCTCGTGACTAAAGGCGATAAAACCAACGAGTGGATGAGTGAAAGTCATAAACCAATGTCAGGCAGCAATTTGGTTAAGAGGCTAATTACCTTAATACACATGGATTACTTAATGCTGAGTAATCCTGTACACAAACTTAACGGAAGGTTACTAAAAACGTGTGTATTTGTTCCTATAAAATCGTGTTAACGTGATTAAAAGTTAAGAAATGTGTGCCAAATGTAACTGTTGAAATAATCCATGTTGTGATTAAAACGTGAGTTCCACTGATTTAACAAGTCAATGTAATTCTTGCTAACGTTACCAAAGTTTACCGACTGTCAGCTAGTTCCAGTCATAGTTCAGTCCAGCGCCTACAAAAGTTAGCTACATGCATTCAGTCTGCCGTTGACGTTAGCTTGCTAGCAGCTAACATAGCTAGGCTACTTAGCCTCAATCTGGCATTAGGTCAGTTGGCCCAGCTGACTCCAGATCGGTTTAAGCAGTCTAACGTCCAAGCTAGCAGTTTACAGGTTTTCTCGTCTTCTCAAAGTTTAAATATAAGCACATGGCGGTCGTTATATCGAAATAACCTGATCTTATATAGTTATATTTAACATAAGTAATCTCTTAATATACTGTCTTACACCAAAACATTACGTTTAATATTATCTCAAGCAGCATGGAAAGCTATATCCACTTTCCAGTAAATAGACTGATCCAGAAGCTGGTCTACTCCAAGCTAATGCTAGCGCTAGCTAATGTGTTATGTGCTAACCATAAAGTTAGCTAACTTTCAAACATTACGCACGTACTCGCAAGATGTTGGGACTGTGACCCAATTGTCAAGATTGAATCATGTATTACTGGATATATTAGCTGTTAAAGCATTAGGGTAGCTTACCGTTACAGTATATTTCAGCCGGGATGGGGCGCCACTATAAACCACACAGACGTGCTCGCCGTGCCAGCTTTCAAACGTCTGGAGGAAAAGGAACTGCGCGGTCGGTATACTGCGCATGCGCAGATGACAGACGAAAGCGGTAAGACACGCCCCTTGCTTGGTCTCTACCAAGTGCAGCAACTTTACCTTAAATTATCATTCAATATTGAAAGTTCATTCAGCAGTATAGTTAACTTGAAATGTCTTTTCTACTTTCACTTTTAGCAGATGCCTAAATTAAATCTGAGACATTTGAACATTCTTTACAAGTGGCAGGTATTGTACTATACTTCAAGTGATGCATCTCGGTAATATACAGTAGGTCCTACAAGGTAAATGAAGACAGACAAACTGAGCTCGTCACATTTTAATTGTGAAAGCATGAAGGCATTCATCACGAAACGACAGCCATTGACAATAATGCACTTAGAACAATATATCTGAAATGTAAAACAAAAAACAGCTTCAACACCGAAAGCAGCTTTTATAACTACAAACACATTTTTAAACGACAACACAAATTGAACATTATTAGTGAGCTTGACCCTCTTCCTGTCTCACAGGAATGGTGGGAGCAGAGGCTCAGAATACAAGCAGTTACAGGTTGTGCGTCTGACGAATGTTAAGTGTGTCTCGCAGCATCAGGTCACGGAGGCGCCAAAGTGCATCTGCCATCGTCTTGTGGGCGCCCTTACTCTTCAGCCAGTGCGATGGTAGTCTGCTCTCTTGCTCTTTTGTGAGGCGCACATCTTGTTTTTGAACTGAAAGTGCAGAAATAAAACATAAAAATTATGAGTCTGACGATATTCACCAGTCTACATTAATTTGTTAAGAATCTTTTAGGATAAGTGAATATTGTGTTAATATGTGATATTCTTTAATAGGTTTGTAAAAAATATATTTCAATGCATGTGTTGCATCCTAAGAGGAATTTTTCTTTTTTGTTGCTCTCCCAAGCTATGTTCGCCAGTGTAATCGTCATTTTATGTAAACTTAATCACTTGCAATAAAAAATAAAAAACAAAACCTGAGAGAGCTTGATCCCACTTGCTAATGGTAGACGACTCTGCAGTTAAGCCCTCGATGTATCTGAGGTATGCCTCAGAGTGGAGCAGCCTTTGAGACTTGGCTGGTGGGGACACAAACATCGGGGTGGAGGGCTGCTGGTGTGCAGGTTGTCTCATCTGGCCCGGGTACGGCGGTGGAGCCTGCTGTCCCATTTAATGAAAATATTATAAGAAATCTATTATTTCTGTGATTTAGATTGAAATTTATACAGCATTTCATCAACAACATCTTAAGATAATTGAAGCCCCAATCTGCAACTGGTGTGTGTGACAAACTTCACAGGTGTCACATAGTTGTTGCACATGTTGGCTTCAAGTACATGGTTTACCATTTAAGGAATGGGTCGGCCAACACAAGTAAAGTGCCCCATTAAGGAGACCATAAGATCACGCATCAACCTATCTAGCAGCAAATCCGTCTGTATTCTGGTGGCATTGTGCTGGCCCTACAATGTTGTCTGTCTGGAACCCCTTGACCTTCATTTTGCTTTACTGTTTTAGGGAAGTTTGCAATTTAGTCTTTTCAATTGATTTTCAAAACACTAAGTGAAACGAATTTTCATAAATGCTTAATTTTTTTATCTGTTCAGCTTGACACAAATTAGTGAGATATTTAATTAGCAAAATACATAATCTGTGTCACGTTTTCTTGAAGGCATCTTTTAGGGACACTGTGCTACAGTCTACAAGAGCTAAACATCTGCAAAGTGAGAAAAAGTAACACAATCTGGGTGCACAGATGTGTTAATGCAGAGAAGCTTTTTTGTTGAGTGTTCTTCCATTTTTTTCAGACTCATTGGAGGCTCTGCCATCATAAAACAAAGATGACATTTACAACTGGACATTAACTTGTATTTAGCTTGTTGTTTACTTTAGAGTAAAAAAAATCATGTGTGTGCGTTTGTCTGTTTGCAAATGTGACCGTAACTGAGAAACTAGTTTAGTGTGATGGATTTGAAGCTACAAACTGTTCTGCTAATCCTACAGCTAGGCTACATTAAAGACGTAACGGATGCGGATGGTTCGCAGAGCAGATGTACTGCGGCATGTATCTTTTTTTACTTGTTACACCTGCAGTCCATCATATGATTGTCACATATGATGGACTGGATGTTTTATAAATATTCTGCCTGCTGTTCAACTTTGTGAAAGGCTGAAAAAAAAAAAAACACTGACACTAGATTTCACTCTCATTTCTGAAAATGTTTTAGAATAGCTTCATCGAGAACACAGCCTACAGAATTTCTTAATGTTTTATCCTTCTCTGAACACATAGATTACAGATAATTACAGAGCCGTATAGATTACCTGGGATCCATGGTTTCCTGCTCCAGGACCACCTCCATTAACACCTGTGAATATTCAACATCAAGAAACAGTCAAAAAGTGCAGCAGGCCACTCGATATTGGTTTATATTACAAATAATAAATTCAAAGCCCGTTACTGAAATCAACCCGTGTAATTTGAATCGATATTAGAACACTTAGGAATGCCAATTATGAACATTTTAAATAAAAAAAATCAGGTATAGTTTTTGGAGATACTGACTTTCTCTCCATGACATAATTACCTACAAGTCTAGTGATAATGAGGAGGATAAATAACCAAGCCCCAGTTAAGGCTCTATGCCTGACCGGTCCTCAATTTAAGGACCTCAGCCCATTGGTACAGGTAGCCCCTCCAGCAAGTCAGATTGGCAGACAGGAAGCAACTGCGTGGCAAGTGGGGTGGTTATGACAGCACTCTTACCAAAGTACGGCATTCCAGGGAACCCAGGCATAACAGGCAGGAGATGTTGAGGAAAGACAGGCACCCCCATGAGATGTGGTGGCATGCCAGTCATACTAACCATGCCTTCACCGTGGCCCCACGGGGGCATCATAGCTGACCTATATGCACCCACCATACCTTCTTAGGAAGGGACAGCAGCAACACAAGACAGCGACATGCGTCAGTCAAACATGCATCAACTACTTGCTCTACTTGGCATGCAGAAACATGTTAATATGTATGTTTTTATTTAATCACCAGATCATTATGATGGATATGAATGGATGAAAAACGCACAATGAAAATAATTTAGTGCACATGCACTACTGCTAATTCACTTTTCAGTCCCAATCCTCAATGGTGTACAGCAACTTTTACACTTCAAGCTCTGCATTCAAATATGTGGAGTCAACCATGATGTAAAGAATAAAGGATACTCTACAACAAGCAAGGTTTGGGCTAATCAGTAAAGTGAAATTGTGTTAGATGCAACATCAAATTAAATCACAACACTGCAGCATCACAAACATGCGGACATGGGTGAGATTAGGAAACTTAAAATGTGAATGCATCGAGCAGTTCAGCTTCTTCTTCCAGTCAGCCTTCTAATGTACACTGGGGATCCATCTGCATCTATGAGGGGTTACCTGACGCAGGCGTCATGCTGGGATTTAGCATCCCCGTGGGGATTGGGGGAGGCACCACCCCCATCAGTGCCCCTACTGGGGTACCTGCTCTAGGGGACGTCTGATTCTGGGCCCTGTCGCGCTCCTGCTGCTCTGCCACTTTAGCTGCTCGCTCTGCAAAACAATAAAGACGAGCGCAAGGTCTTAATTTCATGTGGTTGGTTCATGTGGTTCACTGGGTGAAGACTAGAATCCAAAAAAGTTCTGCTCACCTTCATATTCTGCTTTCTTGGAACCCTCCAGGTTTCTCCACTCAGTGCCAACGAGGCGACTCAGCTCCCCAAAGGAGAAGTCCGGGTGCTGGGCTTTGATGACCGCTCGCATCTCACTGCTGAACAGGATGTAGCCACTCATGTTGATCTTTCGCTTTGAGCCCTCCTTCTTTGAAAGGCCCTTAGTGGGTTTTTGTGTGGACTGCAACCAAAACACAGGAGTGCGTTCACGAGAATGCTAAAAGCCACATAAATGCTTGTTACTTTGCAGAGGACATTTACATTTGTGAGTGAATACTTTTCCACCCTGACCTGCGGGGGAGTGTAAGGCATGACATCCATGTCAGTAGACGTGGAAGATTGCATCCGAGGGCGAGACCGGTCCCCTTGCTCGCCATCATCATCCCCAAGATCCTCTAGCTCCTCATCTGTCATATCAGCAAACTTGGCCTCCAGTGCCTCAATTTTCTTGTCCAGCAGAGGGGATGGCTCCTTCTGGGGTACTATGAGCTTCCTGGATAAGACAATAAGAAAAGGAAACTGTGCAATATATCCACCTTTCAAATTGGCCCTAATCTTTCAATAAACTGGAAAAGACCTGTAGAAAATCATGAAGAAACACAACCAGGGACATAACGCAGCCTACACAGGACGGAAAAAGGCTTGTTCTGATTAGTGTGTGTAGTTATTTTTGTAGATCTTTAACAAAGATTTGTGTCTTTCCTTTCCTGCTGCCACACAGTAACATTAACAGATCATTTAGTATGTCAAAGTTTTTTTTACCTAAAATAGTAAGTTTCATCCTCCACCACTTTCCCAGAGAGTGAAAAGCGCTTAAGACCCTTGAACTTCTTCATCTGCTTCTCACTCTCGATATAGCGGCTCTCACAGAGTAGAATGTTCTCTTCAGGCACTTCAGTTGGCCGACATGACAGGTAGTCTTTGAAGGACGACACCACACACTTCCCTGTGAAACAAAGAAGACCGACTCAGTGAATGTGTAATGATTTCTATTAACTACACACATGACACTTTATACATTTATTCAACGTGTACAGTAAGGAGGATACCTATGATGCAGGTCATAGGGCAAGTCTCCTCAAGGTTGCTCAGGAACACTTCCTTCTTGTAGAACATCTTAGTGGGCTCATGCTCCGTTTCCTCCGGATGGATGAAGATTGGACCAAAGAAGTAGCCTGCGCCATCTCTCATCCACATTTTCTCAATTCTGTTTAAGATAAAAGAGCTGCATTAGATACATTGGAAATCAGACATTTGTATATTTACAAACGCACACATTATCACCACATCACTTTGCCATTACGCCAAACTCCCCGTGTTCCATATTTTCCAACCATAACACAATATAGAGTTCCTGTGTTAGCGATTGAAGGGAAGGAGGTGACCCATGTGCCCCAGGGTCAGTTGAAAAGAAATGCATGTTCTCTACCTGCCCACTCGGTGGCGCACAAGTCCATGTGAGCCTATGTAAACACAGTCTCCCACTTTCAGCCACATGTTGTTGTAGCAGAGCTGCTCATAGTACTGACACGCTGGCTCCCCATTGGTCATTTCCATTGGAACATCCTCCCTCTCCTAGAGACACAAACAGTTTTCTTGACAGTAGTCTGCGTTATTTTACGTGTATTCAGTCATTTCTCATGGAAAAAAAGCAACTGGCATTTACCTTGTCTACATTACCATCTATCATTTTGATCTCATCCACCATCTCTGGCGGTTTCTCCTCTTGTTTGGGGGCAAACATTGATGCTACACGGACGACAGGTAGGGGGACCTCTCTGGGAAGAAACCGAACCGAGCTCAAGGGCATGGCCCATAACTTGATCTTCTTGAAAGACTTGGACTTGGCAGAGTAGCGCGATTCACAGACGTAGACATCCTCAGCTCTGAAGCCTTCTGGATGAAGTTTGAAGTACTCCTTGAATTTCACACAGCATAAATGTTTGGGTCAACACTCAATACACATTCAAACAGCCAATGCTTCAAAACAAAACCTACACCTAACAAACATACAGGAGAAACACAGCCTTTACCTTTACAAACATGACCACACATTTGCCCAGAATCTTGCTGACAGGAGCTTTGTTGTAATAGTCGCTTTTAAAAACCTCCTTCTCCAAGAACTTCCTTGTGGCGAGATGAAATGTTTCATTTGGCCTGTAGAACCAGCAGCCATACAGCCACTTCTCACCTGCATCCATTGGAGGTGGGAGGAAAAACTGAATGAATCAGAACTGAAGAAAATATCATTATGCTTTTCTTACAAGAAATACTAATTATTGAGACTTACCAGTATCGTCTTGCCAAAGGCGTTCGATGTAGATGATATGAGGCTGGAGATTTGGCTCTGCAGGCTCCACATATACGTAGTCTCCCACGTGGTACATGCTGTCTTTGAAGCTGCAGTCCTGACTGTATGTGCGCTGGAGGTTAGACTGCCATGATCCTCCAACAGAGTCCTCTCTCTTCTCAGCTTCTGGGAATTCACAAGTGACTCTGTGAATCATTGCCACAGTATGTGCTGAGACAACGTATGACAGAACTTCTATGTACTGTGACCTTTATTATATATTTATCAAAATACCCCTTTTTTCCTCCTCCCTTTTGATTTTGTCCTCCTCAAACTCCTTGGGGAGCTTCCCTTTCTTCTCCTTTTCCACATCACTATGCAGATGTTTGGAGGTGTAGCTGAGAGCAGGAGACATCAAGATCTCTCCGTTCTTACACAGCTCGTCTCTGATTCGGATGAAGAACTGCTGCAGTTCCACAGCATCTTCAAAGATCTCGGAATCGGTCCTGTAATAGACATATGGCGCAACACAACTTTAGCTTTCTTTAATACAATAATCCTTCAACATCAACGGAAAAAACGGTGATTAGACGACTGATTTTGTACAGGATGTTCAACAGCACCTCACCTATTCAGTCGTCTAGCCTTTTCCAGCACTTCAAACATGTGGTCCTGAAACACATCCAGCCTCTTATAACACCCTCGATCTACATTAGACCTGATGATCTCAAAGTTGAGTGGTGGCTTCTCAGGATTTGAGGGATCTAGGGCGGGAATCTCAGCGAGTGAATCACTGTAGCAGCGGCCCTCGTCGTCTTGGTGACCGAGCACGGAGACAAAGAGGCTGCGGATTAGTTCCTGGATGAGGCGGGGCACATCAGGTACGTGGGCATCATCTCCTCCCTCCAGGTCACGCCTCGTCTCTAACAGCACCCTGTGCAGCATGAGGGCGTCGCGGTATATCAGAGACTCAGGCTCGTTGTAAGTACAGGCATTGTTGAACATGAGCACCAAGTCCTCCACCAGCGCGTCAACATCCTGGTACTTGTTAGCCAACATGTGGCTCTTGATCTTCTCCATGTCCACAGGTTTCTTGATGGCAATGTAGTAGTCAGGAAGCTCGGCACGAGAAGGCAGCCGCAAGAAGATCGTGCTGAGGCGACGACCCCGTTTATCTGTGAAGTTCTTGACGGCCTCATAAAGCTCATTCAGCTTCTGCTGTAAGGGTGTTAAGTACTTTGACTTCTTCAGTGTAATGCTGTTCTTTCCTGCAATCAAATAAAGTATATGTGTGTCTTAATGATAACCAACTCAAACACATTTGGCTTTAATTCATTGCACTGACAAGGTACTGTTAAGTTAAGTACTTATTTTCAACTTTGGGGACAATACGTCATCATCATCGGTCGCTGGCCCAAGATCCTTGCGTCTGTCTTTCATGATCTTCTCTAGAATGTCAGCATCGTTGTACACCTTGAACACAACAAAGACGTTTGTCATGGGAAGCTCCTGGTTCCTAGAAAAAGGTTTTTTTCTCAGGCTAAATTAGACTCACAGTTAATTAGAAATACCAAACAGATCTTACCTGGGAGCCTTCTTCATTGTAGTGTCGAGCATTGCGGAACATCAGCTTCATTTCCTCCACCATTGCATCTTCGGTCATGTACTTGTCTGAGCGGATGTTGTGCTCAACGGTCCTGAGGTCCATTGGTTCCAGGATGACCTTGTAGTAGTCTGGATAGTCCTTCTTCGAGGGCTTGACCATGAAGAGGTCACACAGCCTCCGACCAGTACCAGCTTCTCGCGCCTCAGCCACGGCAGCAAAGAGAGCTTTCATTCGGTTTTTCTTTGTATTCTTCTTGTGACTGGAAACCAAATGCAGATCAACTGTCGCTCTACTTTCACGCACAATTAAACAAGACGCTTCAGAGAATGGAGCAAGTAAAAGTGCAAACCTTTTTCTTTTTGTGCTGCTGGTGTCAGACGTGGCAGAGGAGAGCATGCTGTCTCCATCGTCATCATCTCTCTGTAACAGCTCCTTTCTCTTCATCTACAGAGATAACAGGTAACATACATCTTAATCGCTACAATGCCTCTTAAAATACCCCAAAGCTGGCAAAAAAGTGTAAGTTGGGACTGACCTGCTGAATGTGTTGGAGTTTGAGCGCTCGTTTGTAGATGGACGAGTGAGGAACATTGTAGCGTTTGGCATTCTCAAACATCCGCATCAGATCAGAGTCAATTTGCTCAACACTCTCGTATTCATTGTTCTTCATCTTGTTCCTGTGGGGAATTACGGGCTCTCACATTTGGAAAGGAGGGCACAGAAAATACTGTACTGTATAGTAGAGTGTGTGATGCCGTAGGGGTAGAAAATAAAAAGAGAGAATGTTGGTGAAACAAAATAAAAACAAATCGATGATGAAACATGGATTAGAAACTGGGTGGGTGTAAACTCGAGTAGTGTTTGTTGATTCAGAGAAATGTCTGCTTGGAAAGGTTGTATAAAAAGACAAATGTCTGCATTATTGCCACTAACCTTTTCCATTACAATAAATAGAAACCACTTGTTGTAGGACATATTACATTTCTCTGGTAGATTTGTTATTCGACACTGAATTCACAGCATCTATTAAGACACTGATAAAAAAGACCTAATTAACATTTCTAAAACTTTTTAGGGTAACCTAAAATTCACTTGATAAACAGATGCAAACTATGCCAAAATATTACACGCGACAGTAAAACCTGCTTTTTATGCTAATTATTTTACTATTAACTACGTGAAGATTTTAACCTTAAATTGGTATAAATCCCTCAAATCAATACTGAATGCTTTACTTTCTAAGAGGCTATTTTTCACCAATGGGCACTTTTAATTAACTTTCAAAAGGGATCTAAATAAAAAAAACAATCCACTTTAACGTACAATAAATTGTCACAACATTTCAAATCTGTGTTGAATTCAGGTGGTGACATCACTCAGGGTGGGAAAAAAAAATGAAGATATATTTCAATGTTGTTGAACATCAAAGATGAAAGACACACAGACATCAGATCAGTACTAGCTCTGTCATACTTGATCTGAAGGAGGCAGAGGGGTTGACTGATCTGGTGGTAGTAGTCGGGGTAGTCCTTCTTGGAGGGCAGCTGCAGGAAAGGCTCAGAGATCAACTGGCCCTGGCTGTTCCTGGCTCCTCTCACAGCCTCAAACAGCTGGAAGATGGGATTACTCATGTCCATGCTAGAGGTCATACTCTCTGCTTCAGACTCACCCTCATCATAGTGGACAGAACCTGACAAACACAGGAAAAGATAATAAATAATGACACACCCATCAATTACAACAATATATTGTACAAGGCACCAAAGCCAATGACCGTAAAGAGGTACCCGAGAGAATGCCTTCCTCATCACTTTCGTACTGAAGAGCCATGGTGATAGCTGAGAGGCGGTCTCCCTGGGCAGACCTTCTATTCCTGACAGAGAAAGACAGAACAAAGGCGACAGAGTTAAAAGCAAAAGCTAACACGACTTGATTCCAGTGTTGTCTCCTATTCACCTTATACGAATGCTGGACTTGATTGGTTCTCCATGTTCCATCTCAGACTTCTTTTGTGCAAAAATCTTTTTGATGGTGTTTGCATCCTGTAACACACGAGCAGGTCATTTGGTCTGCATGTCAAACACTGCTAATGGTATTTTAATATGCGTCATATTCTCATTGACACACTCACCTTAAACACTTGCGACCCAGGCTCATTGTAAGTTTTGGCATTCTTGACCAGCAAATCTACATCTTTAGCCATGGCACCAATACTCCTGTAGTGGCTCAACTAGAAGGCAACAAATAAACATATTTATGTCCAATAAATGTATTTTTTTAATATTATAGTGCATATTTAATGCAGGAGGTGTAATAGCATACCTGAATCTTTTGAGCAACGATTTTCAGATCTATTGGTTCCTTAATGATGGCGTAATAATCCGGGTATTGCTAAAAGAAAAAGGCAAACTACACATCAAAGCCAAATCACTAATTTGACTGATGATGTCTTAAGTCATACTGAAGGCGCTTGTACCATTTTGGATGGAAGCTTCTGAAACAGCTCGCTGACCAGACGGCCAGTGGGCTCAGTGTAAGAGACCACGGCATCAAGGAGCTGCTCGAGGACTTCTTTCAAGCAGGTAGGTGCACTCTGTCATACACAAGGGGGCACACGGTTTAGGTGAGGGAAATTCTACATCACCCTTAATGATATGCAGTATACTATTCCAAATTAAAGCAAAATTCTGTTGTGTACCAGACCACTTCATCCTTAGGTAAATCTGTGTTTCAGGTATCAAATTTAAAAACACCATCATAGTAGACATATTGGTTGGAATGGTTCAACAGATTAGTAACAATGGGCCTCATGCAAAAACATTGTCCTATTGTTATCTTAACTTTCTCTTTTTTTCCTAACTTCAGATAACTGTGTGAATGACCAGCGTAAACATGATCAACTCAACCTGTGAGTAAATAAGTGTGCGTTCATGAGAAGTGTAAATAAGCATAATTAACGACATAATAATAATAATAATAGCACATAAGGCTACACAAAATTGTTCGATATGAAAATGGCTTAAAAACAAACATCGATTGCAACGAGAGGGTGTCAATAGGAAGAAAAGAATACGCTCCATTATAGATGGTGTTGTACTATCAGGCGTTGCAACGGAGGATGTTCCCCTCGACGGCAACTTTCATAAACCTGCATGTGAAGAACCATCCATCTGCCTGACGCACTAAGTCATCCAATTTAAGTAAACTAGCCATGACGTGCCTGGTTAGAGTTAACACTGGCCTTATTATATACAGAGACCAATTAACCATCAATTAGTGCATCATTGAAGTCATTTTGCAGCTTGAGGTGTCCATAGTGATATTGTAGTGTTATACAGTGGCACCAATAGCCAATTTTGAATTATATTATAATATGATTTGCAGAGTCAAACAGGATAATGTCATCATAATCATGAAGTGCAATTTATATATGATTTTCTAACGCAGAATTGCTTCAAAGTAATGAAATATACAATGCATTAGTGAAAAACTCGATACGAGAAAATTGGTAAATACGGCAAGTTCTAGCCATTTAAGAACAAATCGGTTTGTACAAGTGGTTCTTGCATGAGGCCCTTTGATTCTAACCTACAGATGAATTTTTGTTAGCAGTGTGTATTGAATGAAGAGTCATAATAAATCTGTGTTATCAGTAATGTGAGTGAGTGTCACCTCATCTTCAGTCGACCCGCCGGGGTTGTCGTGTGCATCGTACCCTTCTTCATCATCGTCGTCATAATCGCCTCGCTGAACAAATTCATTTTTGGTTCGCAGGTAAAGATCCCAAAGTTTACAGGCTGCTCTGTGCTCAGGACTGTCAGACTAGACAGATACAAGCAATTCATATTCATATTGGTAAATATCATAATTTCATTTACTGCGGACAGAGTTGTAAAAATGTTTTGTCTTATAATAGATCTTTTTTTTTTTTAACCTTGTAATATGTTTTTGCATTGTTGAATAACAGTTGAAAGTCACTAGTGAGTTGTTCAACATCATCATACTCCTCCATCTTTAATTTCTGCTGGATCTTCATCATGTCAATAGGCTGAGACACCACATGATAATAATCCGGTTGATTCCTGGAAGAAAAGGGGTCTTGTAATTGTTCTGCATCTTGTTTGTGTTAAATACCTTGACTGATATTTAAGGAATTCCAGGGTGTAATCCTGTGCACATATCCAATGACCACTCATCCCTTTCCTTACCTTCGTTTGGGGGCTCTGATGAACAGCTCACACAACATCCTGCCCTGATCATCCTTGTAATCTCTGATTGTATTATACAGTTCATGACACACAGCAATCTGCAAGTCAAAGGATGAAACATTGAAACATATCTGCCTCCTTTCCCATGCCAACCAGTCAATCAGTGTGGTAGCATAAATTCTGACAAGTGTGTTCAAAGAAAAACTGAAACTGAAATTTGTAAAAAATTACAGGATCCACAGTTGGAATGTTTGAGGTCCTTCTCCTCTTTCTCCCAATTGAAGACACTAACGATGAAGTCTGGCTATCGTCAAAATCTCCTCCACTCACACTGCTAGAGGGGGACGTCGCCCTTCTCCTTTTCAAGGCCATGACGACCCCTGAGGTAAAGAACCAATAAAGTAACAAGTGTCACTGCATGCAGACAAGAGCTATAAACATTACAGTATCTAAACAATGTGTACACTGTGCAGACTGAGTGAATAATCTCAATGAGGGACACTGGATATACTGTAATATGGTGTGGTCATCCTGATATTGTTTGCCATTTTCTATATTAAAACAGACTAAACATCAAATTGAAAATGGCCTCTTCCCCTTTATGACACACCCCTCTCCTATCAAATGCAACAGACTACTGCTGTGAATGAGAAGCTATGATTACCAATACTGAAGAACTGAGCAGATGTTAAATTTGACACATTTTGATCTGTTGTGGCAGGAAAAGCACCGGCCTTACTGGTGACACAACCGTTCTATTCGGGTGTAGCACCACCATAGAGCTGTGTGAGCGTAAACCAGCATGCACATACCAGGACCCTGAAACTGAATCCCCTAAATAGGACTCAGTCATCATCTATTTCATGATTTGCACTTCGGTTAAAAAAGGCCTATTGGAGCTGATCATGTCTCTGTCTCTAGATGCAATACTAATAATGTAATAGTAAGTAGCGGAGCTATGACGATGCAAAGCACATTTGGAGGAACAGAATAAGATAGAGACACATTTCTACAGCTTCACTTTTACATTTTGTTCTTTAAAAAGGGGGAGATGGAGGGGTGCCTCTGACGAAACATGAAACAAATTGTCAAGATGGTATTAAACTTGAAAATTGAAAATGTAGGAATATTTGAGTTACAGTTTATATTGTTCTTTTGTTGAAGTCACAGAATATACCTTATAAATGCTTACATTCTGTGTGTTGGAAGCACGGCCACATGTCATCCACGATGAGTGATTTCATGTCACCCCAAATTAATTTTGACCCCTAATTAAATCTTATACTTGAGACAACTGCTCATGAGTTTAAAATTTGGATAAATTCTCAAATAAGATGGCAACAGAAATAAGCAATTCAATGGTGTTTTGTCAACAGGCCCTCCGATCTCCTTGAAGGTTTAATGCGCTTTATAGTCCGATTATAAAAAGGTGACAACCACTCCAGCTCATTATTATCACCTAAAATGACATTTATCAACGGACACCTATGGCGCTGTCTGTCTGGAGGTTTCAACATTAACCGCTCTGCCTAATGTCCTCCAGCTGCGTACAGACTGCCGTCCAGAGTGCACACATCAGCAGTAAGCTAGCACACAAACCGGCAGCTGTCCACCTACCTGTCACTCAAGTGCGGACAGGTACTGACCACAGATGAGCTAACAGTTAGCTACACTTCACGGTTAGCCTTCAACATCATCTAACGCTAGTTAGAGACGAGACAAAGGCATCACTGTACCAACGTCTAACGTTACAAAGCTAACGTTAAGTGAGACTACGACACATGATGGGACATATTTTTAGTTTAACCCCTGGAAATAGTTGTGTGCTTACCTTCTGGGAGCCCGTTACTAGACTTCCAAAAATCTTTAATAATCAAGAAAAGCCAATCACTTATCGATTTTAGACCGAGAAACAGAAGTGTCAAGGTAGCAGCAAATTAACTGCCACTTCCGTTTGTTCACCTTCAGAATAAAAGCGTGTACGGACTCGTATTACTGTGTTATATTATGGTTTTACAAGATGGTGATGATTATTTCCCCTTTTCTCGCTTTAATGTTGGTATAATTTGATATGCAGGTCGCATAACAGTGACCACTTGAGAATTTAGAAACCATAGGGCACAATTAAAAAAAAACTAAACGTGTGAGTTACGACGTTGCTTATTGCGCAATGAGCGCATCAGACTTCCTGTTCAGTTAGTTGACTTCAACTTTACAACTCGCCATTAAACCTCTGCGACTGAACAAAACCACTTCAGCCTTCTAACCTACATTTAACTGCAACACCGAGTCACTGACATGAATCCTGTTTTAATCCCCACTGGCTCATTTTAGCCACTTTCAATTGTTTCCATGTATGATTTGAACAGACCGTTTCACTCCTTAAAGTTTTAAAACAAATCTCGTGAACTCCTGATATGTTATTCTGAATGTCAGATTTTTAAGTAGCCTATTGGTAACTTTATTGTATTAGTAAGATACTTGCTACATTTACAGATCTCTTTTCAAAATGTGGTACTGTGGTATGTTTTGTAGATGTTCTGCTTGTGGGTTCACAAACAATGAGAGGAATTTTATTTGAACTCTTTCATGCAAACCCTTAAAAAGGATTCACAATTGCCACTCCTACAATGTGGTCATACCACATTTTTGAGAGATGACCAATTTTATCAATGAGGACAAAATAATAGTCAGAACATCACAATAAACAGGCAACATAATAATTAACTGTAGTGCCATACATCATGAAAATGCTTGAGGTTAAGTCGAAACCAATCTAGTTGTATTCCAAGAAAAGCAAATGATGCTCAGTGTCATTCAATTTGTATAACAAGAAATATAACTTACTATGTTGAGAGGACGAGTTGATGAGCCATTGGGTGACATTCATATATATGGTTAATTGGAAATTGTACTTACAGAGGTGTTCGAAACAAGGTTGATGCTGTCTGATGCCCCTATCATAATAAACGTGCCTTTGATGCTATCATTTAAAGCAGGCTGAGGAAAACAAGCTACTGGAATTGGCCAAAGACATTTAGCCTCAGCAGGCCTAGAAATACAACTCTGTTTTTGAAGACGTGTCTTGTTTCTTGGTGAAGACCAATTATAAAGTCGATATATAATACTATATAAAGTCAATGGTGAAGACCGGTGAGCGGCACTGCAATAAACATTAAGTATATAGATGTTCAAATAAAAAACGAATAATGAGACCACAACTTACTGACCTACAGAGCATATTTCTAAATAGATAGGCCAGAGAGTCTATATTTATTTAAATTTACTTCATTTTATGTGATATTTAGATATTTTCTATTAATCTGTGTTTTTTATTTCCTTTTTTTGCAAACAGCTGCACAAGAGTATCATGTGTATGATGTTTATGATATAATCAAATTAAATAAATCACATCAATTAAATAGCCTCGTTAACTCCAGAAGTTTAAGCAATGCACCATCTAGGACACAGGATTGTTTAATAGAATAATCGATTTATATTTTACAGTCTAATGTAAACTGATCATGTTCTACACACTCCGCTGTGGTTGGTGGCGGTATGCACCTAAAAGCTGGTTTTGCAATCCGCCTAAAAAACGAAGAAGAATGAGACGCAGCAGCAGAAGAAGAAGAAGAAGAAGAAGACGAAGAAGAGACCCGGAGCAGGAAGTGTCTGTTCACATCGGCCCCCTCCATGCCCCATGTGATGCTGTTCACGCGTTCATTCATTCTTGAAACGACAACTTTAGCTAACGTGTTAGCTTTCTTTCACAAATAAACCAAAGACGAAAGCTGCGGTGTCTCTGCAGGCAGCCAGTAACAGCTAGCTAACGTAAGAATCGCGCTAAAGTTGTTTGGAAAAGTTCATCTGTAGCCATTGATCACGTACGTTAAGTCATAATGAAAAGTGCGGTGGATACTAGCATGATCAAGGAGAACCGGTGGAACGTACCTCCTAATGCTCCCGCATGCATGGAGAAGCATCTGAGCGCGGCGCAATACAGAGCAGGTAGGTCACACAAAGCAAGCTAGCTGGAGGTTACACAGGTAGACACGTGGTGCCGCTAGTTAGTTATTATACGTCTGAGTCTATTCACTGATGTACTGGTGTGCAAGGGTCCTCTGGTCATTTGGCGTATATACAATCCGTCAATATGTTAAATAAAAAATATCTATATTATAAAAGTTGTGCACAAGCATAGCAGCCCAGTTTAGTGAGGTTCTCTAGTGTGTTGCAGGTGGCTAGTTATTAAACAAACAAATTGCATTTCAGCCTAAAAAGTAGCTACTTTGTAAATTGGATGATAGCCGAATTAGAGAGGGACTCCTAATAATAAAGTTTATTTTTATTTTTTTTAAATATAGCTGTTCTACGTGTTGGTTTATTTTCTTGTTCACAGATGGTACTCTGCTGCTCGGTGCCTCCAGCCTCACTGGCAGGAGCTGGCAGGGATCAGTTTGGATCTACAGTGACTCTAAGCAGGCCCCCAATGAGGACCTCTGCAAAGCTGGTGTGCAGACTGAGACCGGAGTCACAGATGTCAAATGGGCATCAGAAAAGGGTATTCTTGTTGCGTCAGACTCTGGTAAGAAGCAGATTCATATTAATTACGAATCAAACCACTGGTCTTGAGACTTGAATGTTAAATGTGATTTTTGTTTGACTGGTTTCTGTGCAGGTGCCTTGGAGCTCTGGGATCTGGCAGAGGATGAAAGTCTACTGGTGAATCGCTTCACCAAACATGAGCACGACCACATTGTCACCACAGTGAGCCCAGTTGTTGGAGCAAACAGTGCCGTCACTGGCAGCATGGACTGTCGGTGAGACACCATTCTTCACATATACATGGGCGGTTGCAGAACAGAAGCATGTTGATTGATTATGTGTTAAACTTAGGTATTGTGATTTTGGTTGTCACTTTTTTTCACACCTTTCTCATCAAAATGCACTTTCCCTTTCTTCACAACAGAATTAAAGTCTGGGATCTCAGTCAGGAGACTGCTGTCACTACCTACAATGGTGAGGGAACATCTCACGACTGCTCTCAGAATATCTAGATAGTAGTAAGAGAAAGTGTTGTTTTTCAATCAAATTATATTTTATTTCATTTGTCACAGTCTAAATCTTTTTACCAAAGTCAAGTAGAGATAAATCACTTTGTAAATCATAAGAACCCTAATAACAATTTGTGTCTCTTCTGTTTCTTTGCACAACATCTTCTAAAGTCTTGAACAGACTATAATAACGTTTGGTCTGGTTTAATTCAGCCATGGGTTTAAAGAACTGATTTGCTTTTTGTTCAGATCTAAGATTTTTTTTTTTGTAAAAAACATAACTGACAATATGTCTCTTAACTTTGTTTCTTCTTCCAGCGCACACGCAGCCAGTCAGCTGTGTTGCTTGCAGTCCTACAGATGAGTCTCTCTTCATCTCCTGTGGTCAAGTAAGACACAGAATAACAGTTGTTATGCATAGTTAAAAACACAACATTTAACAATTTGGTTACTGCCTGAACTACATTTCGGAGCAACTTGCATAAATGTGCATATTAATAAGGATGAACCTCTTTTCATGCAACACAAGAAAGCTACAATAAATGCTGTCCATAAGTAATGAAGAGCAGACAAAGAACTGTAAAACTATACATGTCTTCATTAAACTCAACCTGTTGTCCTCCATCCCTCAGGATGGCCGTGTGCTGATGTGGGACACGAGAAAGCCAAACAAACCGGCCTCAAGAATAGGTGAGCAACATGTCCCAGCCTAACAACCAGGTCCAGACATTTCTGCAGGAAAGTGTTGGAATTAATGTTGTTAAAATGGTAATTAGTTTTGCTGACAGATAAGTGTATAATCAGCGAGTGGTGGTTCTTTGTCTGTCTGATATAACAAGCCTCGACTGTTCCCAGAATGTAATGGTACATCTTGTCAAGACACAATCTTTTTATTTTTTATGATTATGCATATTCCATCGTCGTCTCTGTGTTTGTCTCAGATGTGGAGTCCCCCGGCTGCTCCCCTACCACTGTAGCCTGGCACCCCCACCACAGAAGCACCATTGCTTTTGGTAAGGCCCAGCAGCAGATTATTGATTGATGGAGACATTAAATTGTCAGTCCCTTTGTTTCTGATTATGTTTATTGGGCCTTAGGTGATGAGTTGGGCCGAGTGACAGTGAAGGACTTCCTGGGAACAGAGCCGGCCCGGGTAGAGAACGCCCACAGCCGTAGAGTCAATGGGCTCGCCTTCTCTACACATAGGTAAACATACATTCTAGCATGGTATCATAAGCTCTTTTATTGCGCTACAGCATTTTAACTTTTTTTCTTTTCCCTCCCAGTGACTCCTTGCTCGCCTCCATAAGTGATGATTGTTCACTCGTTGTTTTGAACTCTGATCTGCGAGAAATGTGAGTCTTTGCACTTAAATACTAAACACCAGGTTAAAGTCCTCTACCATGAAGTAATAGTAATCATATATTCTTCTTCTGTAGACTCAAAGATCGGCAGCACCAGGACTTTGTCAAAGGTGTGTGCTGGCTCCATGGGGGCTCCAACACCCTCACAACCGTAGGCTGGGATCACCTTGTGCTTCACCATACAGTGGATCCAGCTGCTGAAGCTCCCAACTCGTCCTCTTAGACCCACAGATGCTTAAGATGACTACTTTTCCCCTCTATTTTTGAGGGGCGTCCATAATATCTAAAAAGTTGAATCTGTCGGTCAGGAAATATGGATTAAAGTGTTTCATTGTCATTTAGTACTCCACATATGTGCAGAATACTTTGGCGCTCCCAGTCCTGGCCTCATTGCATTGCTACGATACTCTACTATTACGTTCTCTTTCTATCCACTTCCTTCATTCTGTATAGCATACATTTACATGTGTAATTACACTTAAGGCAACCCATTTGTATGGCATCATTTTACATTAAAGGTAACTTAATGTTGATAGCAAGAGCATTTTGAAATTTCTTTGTGTTCCCTGGAATTTATTTTATGCTAACAAATGCAAGACTAAGAAGAAAATTTGAAAGTATAGGGGATGAGAAGAACTCTAATCCACACACTATAAATCATATAGCCATAAAGCGTTGCTATAAATATTCTCCCAATTCAGTCATAAATGTATTACCAAACATATAAATGTTAATTTATTAATCTGATGTTAGCTCGCATAGAACGCGCTGTCTTTTAGTTTAGCTAGCAGAATTATTTTGATCAACGCAATCATAGAAGCTAACCGTACGCAATATTTTTCAGCTACGGTCAAATTCAATGCGTCTGCATGTTACTGCTACGAACTATGGCTCTACGCAAGTGTACTAATGTTGTGGATTTAGTTCATGGTTAGTTTACCTGTTCGAAATACTGTTGAAATCAGGAGCACTTTACGTTGCCCGCACACTTTAACTCACTAATCACTTCTACTCCTCCGTTGTTACGTTAGCTACTGATGCTCTTGTATGATGCATCGGGTGAGAGACACTGCTTAGCAGGAATAAAATAAGCACACATCCCAGTAAAAGAGCTAACACCCAGTGCCACGCTATAGTGGGTACTTGTATTGGTCCTTAAATTCTGAACCAAGTTATTATTTACTTTAATGTATTAATTTAAAAACCCGCAAACTGACTTTTGACTTCACCAGCACTTAATGTACCATTTTAAATAGTATGAGGAAATGCCAGAGGTGTAACTATTGTCAATATCTCTATATGTATAATTACTGTATTATATAATTCCTTACTAAATGAGATTAATATCACAAAGGGGTTGAAAACAGAGTGAGATCTGCAACGCATGTGATTCTTAAAAGAACTTGATTAACCCAAAACAGAAAGAAAAGTTTATTCAAGATATTGCTGATCAAAATCTTTATGTTGGTGCCACAGTGCAGCCGTCATTCCAGTTATTTTTCATACGCACACCCAAAAGCACCATGTCACCTGCAATTTTGTCTTTTCTCGACTAAGATGTCTTGACGCTAACACACATTCTTAAATACTGAGCACAAAAAAACTCAAGGACATACAATTACCACTTGGATTTATTTTCAGATTAGTTGTTGGACAACATTTGGTGTAGATGAAAATTTCTGCTTAAATACTTTACAACCAACATTCTAAATATTTTGATTATACAAAATGAAGGGTACATAAACTACATCTTACAATATCTAGGTACTTTCGTAATCTTATATAAACTGATATGTACAACATGAATGTAGATGCATTGACACAAAGTTTACTGCAGTAAATTAACTATTATACAGATGGCAACGCTTTTCCAAGATCAATAAATATGAGAAACAATCCTACTGAGGGATGAACACACTTGTCTGAATTACCTGTTGGCTTTGTTCTAGTGGACCTATGTCATGTAACAGTGAAAGAATATTTCAGTTATGGGACATATAACTACAGCATGGACCACAATAGTTGCATTGTACGTTATTATTGTATTTTACAATCAAGTTTACAGATTTATCCGTCAACGCCTTTGTCAGGAATTTGTTGAGAGTAATGTAGATTAATTTTCACTCACCATACTCTTACCAGCTATGAATAACTTTGAATATTATTTTTCTTATGAATATAACCCATGTGGCATTAAGACTGATAAAAAAAGCTTTGGTTAAAAAGGCAACATATCAAACATGAACCTATACACTAAATAAAAATCTGCAGTAAAAAAATAAACTTTAAAAAAAAAGGTCAACCGGAAACTTCAGAAATAAAATACAAAACAGAAAACACGATTTGACAGTGATCGCGTGTTCTCCAAAGATAGAGAAATACATTCAGAACTCAGCAGACCATTGCTATGAGACATACTTAACATACTAAAACACATGATCCCATCACGTGCGATGTGTGCTAAACAGAAGAACACCTATCTCTTTAACGCGTCTCTTTACGGATCCCCTTTTCTGACAAGAGTAATGGGCTGCTTGGTTCCAGGCCGAACAGTAAAGGTCATACCATACTGATGTTTTGACTGCGTCCCGTTGCTGAAAGGAAAAACATATTCATTATTATGAGTTGATTCTGTGAATCTGGTCTTTTTGTCTCAGAAAAGTGAAGGTGTCATATTTGAGCACTCTTACCTGGCTGGAACTTTCACTGAAGAGGTTTCCTGATATTTTCTGACCAATTTACTCTCCAGCTCCTGCATGTTCAGTGTTGCTGCTTTGTTGACCACGGGGTAATTCTTGCTCTGTGGTGCGGCTCTCTGGACAACAGGGACCTTATTGTCCTCATCGGACAGGGGGGCGCCCCAGTCATCAGAAGTGGACTCTGCCTCGTTCACTGGGGCCATTTTGTGGTCCATTTCCAACATCTTCTTTTGAAGGATGCTCAAGAGCGTGGCCTGGCTGGGTGAAAGAGTGGGTGGGAGCGGAGCAGGGGCCGCCTTGGGTTTCTGCTGGGGTTGAAACTTTGGTTTGACGTCGATGTCAGGAGGTGGGAGTTTTGGAGCTGCTGGGGGTTGGGGTTTTGGGGGAGGAGGTGGAGGTGGAACATGAGACGGAGGGAGAGGGATTACATTTGGTGTTGGTGCCTTTTTCATGGGAGGGTCAGGTGGAGGGACGGAAGGAGGTGGCCCCATAATCTCGTCAAAATCGTCAAAATCATCAAACTCTGGCGGCGGAGGGAGTAATGGCATACTTAACTCCTCAGGCTGTGTGTTTTGAGAATTTGAGGGGCTTTGCACTGCGTTTAGCTTCTGCTCAACCAGGTTGGTCGCACTTGGAGATGTTGCCGTCCTACTGAGAGCTGAACGGGTGGATGGCATCGGATCCATGACCAGAGCAGGACTGCTGGATTTTACTGGAGTCTGAATGGTTTTCGTATGTACAGCAGGACTGACAGACTTTAGACTCTCCTGTATTCTTTCCAGAGATGTTAGAGGAGAGGATGAGCTGGACCTTGGGGTGACAACAAATGAATTGGGATTGGTGTCACTCGGGCGAATGCTTGCACTTGGCTGCTCAATCTTCTTGCTGCTGTTTTCCCGCGACGGAGGGTGACTCGATTTATGTTTGTCTCTTTCTTTAGCCGCCATTAAAAGAGCCAGTGGGGACGCTGCAGGTCCATCTCGTGCCCCGTGGGTTTCACTACCCCTCAGGTTGCGTAGTTTACGATCTATTAACGGACTGAATTTACGAATTCGACTTGGAGATCCTACAAATTCGTCATCAATGGCCTCTGAATTCACCCGAGTACCGTTTAGTTTCAGCAGCTGTGGTGACATCTGAGGTGGAGTCTGGAGCGGTTTGTCTATTTCGGGCTGTACTGAAACTATCTCTTTTTTAACCTCCTTGTTTGGCTCAGGAGGCGGTGATTGAGAGGGTTGGGTAATTTGTAAGTTCTCCTTCAGCTCCTGTACATCTTTGGGAGCTGGTTTATACGGTGTAGCTACTTTAGGGACTTTCCCATCCACCTGGACAAGAACTGGGGCAGAGTTAACGGACGCAGAATCTTCCAGGAGCAACATCTGCTTTTGTCTTTTGTCGTGCTCTTCATACCCACTGAGAATTGAGGTCTGAGGAACATAGTAAAGCTTTGCTGTGTTTTGGGGATTGAAAGTGGACAGTGTGGTTGTCTGCACGGGGGGAGGTGGGGCAGGAGTCCCTGGTGGGGAGTCAAAGTTGGATATAGAGGACAGTCTAATGGGTTTTGGAGGTGGTTTCTTAAGAGTCTTGTGTTGCCTTTCAGAAGGAGGCAGTGGTGGGGAGAACATCGGACGCTCAGGAACTTTGGCTGGTGGTGGACTGGAAATGGGGACGGATGATGCAGAGCCATTGGAGTAAGTAGATGGAGGCTTTGGCGGAGCCATTGGTGGCGGTTTTATGAAGGTTAAGTCTTCTCCCTCCATGAATGGTGCCAGTGAGGTCGGTTTTGGATCGGGCATGGATAGAGAAGGAAATGGTGCCACATTAAGACTATTCAGGTCACCCATGAAGTCT
The DNA here is from genome assembly GCA_032191485.1 of Leptoclinus maculatus. Classification (NCBI taxonomy): domain Eukaryota; kingdom Metazoa; phylum Chordata; class Actinopteri; order Perciformes; family Stichaeidae; genus Leptoclinus; species Leptoclinus maculatus. The sequence continues at coordinate 12,899,366 of JAVDOI010000006.1, forward strand.
GGTGGAGGAGGGATAAAAGTCCCTGGAGGGGGTGGAGGAGCCATGGCAGGAGGAGGTGGAGGAGCCATGGCAGGAGGAGGAGGAGGAACAAAAATTCCTTCCTCTTCGAGGTCAGGCAGAGATATAACAGATCCATTGGACAAGTGATTTCCACCAACTAAGGGAAGAAAAAAAAAAAGACAATAACTGAGAAAAGTTCAGCACTTTTGTACATTGTGAAGGAGGAGCAATATTTATCATATTTCAAGCAATTGAGAAATGTTAAGTAGCGACTCCTGAAAAAAGACGCTCAAAGGCTAAGTAGGCGCCCAACTGTACGAAGCGTTCAAACAATCCATGCCTAGTCCAGATTTGTTTTATGTTGTTTATTAAACAAAAATAATTATAAGCAATAACTGTGCTGGAATAACTAGAGTAGGATCTGGCGGTCAACAGAAAATATCGGAGCCTAGCTCACCCCCTTAGTCTTAATCTTTTAAAAGTAGAAATACCTAGATCATAAAGAATCAACAATGTTTACTGCTGAAATCAAATCTGGGCATGGCCAAAATCTTCTATTCCAATCAAGGTCACTTGATCTGGTAATTCAATAAACAAAAGGTCTTTATGAAATAGCCACATGGTTTTGTATTCTCTTGTGTGAATTAAACACTTGACAAATTAGTTTTTCCTAATTTAATATGAACTGATCAATTTGAGTAGTATGTGCTTGTTATTATCAATAACTATAATAACATAATTGTGTATCACAATATCTTGATATACTGTATGATTTCATCACAGTATGATTCCAACGAAAGACGATAAACTATCAAAATCTTTGAATTATCGACCGGCCCAAGCTGAAAGGAATTAGTTTAAAGTCAGATAAACAAGTGATAGAGTAATATCACTTACATTTAGAATTACTCACAGCCAGTGGCGGGCCGTGTATTTTATACCCAGGCCTTCACTGCTGTCATGCAGCTGAAATACCACCTTATAACCACATGATGGCGCCACAGCTATTATTCGTTTCTAAGGCTGTAACTATGTACGTACTCCGGTACGAGGCTTACAATACGTTTTAATAATGCTAGAGCAATTGGAAAATGCAGAAGCTTAAATTCAGGAAAATATAATGTTTTCTGTGCTCATGTAGGACAGTGGTTCTCAGCTGGTCTTGCTGTGGGACCCACCATCATCCCTTAACGACAAGCCGCGGCCCATTCGTCTCTTTAGGAGATCGTCTTATGATTTTACTTTCACAACCCAAACATTAAACGTACTGCTCTGCAATCTCTTTCCTCGTCTCAGCCCCCTGTGTCACGGTGTGTGGTACTCGAGTCAGGAAACTTGTCAGAATGCCCATATTTGATTGGCTGAGCTGCATCACGTGATGTGATTCACAACGCCGACTAAGCCTCTGCTGTTAAGTTTCGTTTCACGATAGTCACGTGCTCGCCCACTGACCAATCACAGCACACTCTGCACCTCGCGGCAGAGCTGCACATGGACACTGATCTGCACGTAATGCTGACGTAGCTATAGGCCGGCTAGCAGGCTCTGACATGTCAAAGAATACGCCCAACATGTCAAACTAAAGATCTGATTGGTTGAACACTATGACAATCAACGATATCGTCCCCATTCACTTAAACTGCACATAGATGCACTTGTGAGTCTGCAGGCCTGGGGCCTCTCTTCTTACCTAGAGACACAGAGGTGAAATCTGATTGGATAAAAGCTCTACTTAAAACAAGCTGCACTGGAAGCAGAGCAACTGAGGAAGACAGTAGCTGTGCAATGAGAAAATAAGATAATGGGGAAAATATTTTTATAAATTATAATACATGTAGTGTATTTAAGAAAAAATATTAAATTATAAAATATATATAACTTTGTGATTCTGTTTAGGCCAGCAGAGAAGGCTTTGCTGGCCCTGACGGCCCGCCACTGCTCACAGCTAAAAATAGACAAATTATATCCATTCTGTTAATGCTAACACTCCCATTCTGTAAATATGCTTGCCATCTGGTATGGCGGTTTGGACACATTCAGGAGGGTTATTGAGCAACAACCTGAACAAACATTTACCTGCCCTGCATTTTCAACCCTTTACGGAGACATTTTGATTGCTGTGATCCATCAAGTGAGTCAGAGTAAAGGCACATTGCAAATGATCTGGGTCCTTCAGAGTGTAAATAATGAAATTCTAGTGTTTTCCAAGCTAAACTTAAAGTACATATTTGCAATAGGTAGATGCTCACCTGAACCGTTGATCTTTGGACCGTTGACAGGGGGGAGGAGGGGGACTTTGGGTGTCGGGACGGCAAACCCTTGAAAGCTGTCGAATGAGGACTGTGAAAACAAAAAAACATTAAAATGTTGACATTTCAACATCTGAGACATAAGAAAAAAAGCTTGGTTCAAGAACAGCAGTATACATGACATGAAGTCTACATCGTGTTAAGAGGCGCTGGAAAGTATTCACTCCTAGAGTGAATAAACCAGTTCTCAACTATTGCAGAGCTCACTGTACCTTGAAAACAGATGAGCATGTCCAATACTTGCTACATTATTGGCATCAACAAAAAATAGTCAGTCAGTGATAACTTTAGTGTCTCTCAGGTCTTGGTATTATGAAGAACCTAATGTATAGCTGTATTTGCAAATAATTTCAAGTTAAATCAATTTAAATATATATATATATATATATATATATATATATACAATGATTTATAGTGAATATAATAAAATGTGCTCTTACAAAAAAATATATTCTGTTACAAGTATGACTTTGTAATGTCTGTTTCCAAATAAGTGCTGTTTTTTAGGCTATTCTTAGGTTTGCCATGATTAAACCGGAGACGGAGATTTCGAAAGGATCATTTTCGTCCACTGCATCCTACAGTATGAATCACTCAGTGATTCATACTGTAGGATACACCTTTTATTCATCACATTGTGTTAACGTGGGCCCGGCTCAGAAAATTGCAGGCTGTCACTGAGAAACCTGTGTGCTTGTACGTGTGTGCGTATACGTGCGTGCGCGAGTGAGATTTGCCGTTCTCGTCATGGCCCAAACGCCTCCAAAAATAAACACAGACTGTGTTGACACAATACATGTCCATGAGAGTTAACAGGCTATATGCCCTTCGAAAGGGCAAAGAGAAAAAATCATTCCAGCAACACAAACCATATTTTCACTGCTGTACCTCTTGATGTTAATGTGATGCAGGCTTTTTCAGTAATCTGCTAATGCAATAAAGCAACAAGCTCGCACCAGTTACACTTCAAAAATGTATTATTAATAAGGTTGGTAATGGCTTAGGATCTAAAAGTTGCTGGTATACTGCTTTTCAGCCCTTTAAATGCTTGTATTCCAGACAAAAAAAATTGGAAATCTGCCTGATGTCACGCCTCAAGTGACACATGTCTCTCTTGTCTAATAACCTGCAGGACACTTGAGTAGCTTCTTGGAAAATTAAGAACACTACACCACAGGTTGAGGGCGTGTCAGTAAAGATGGCGTATATGATCCAGTTTGATTCCCTGCACGATGACTCACTGTCGCAGCCGTCTCAGCTGTCCTGCCCATGTGCTGCTAGGTGTGCCATATCAAACACATGCCACACATGCCACATTCACAGAACACTCCCAAACTTTGAGGTGTGGGAACCAGAGCAGCAAGGAGCTCTTGATTTATATCTGCGCCATGATAAAATAATGGGAGGCCTGACAGCCATGGGATCTTTTATTCAGTAAAAGTACCTATAAAAATACTTTATCACAAGTAGAAGTCTACTTTAGTAAAAATAGAAAACTATTATCAGCTAAATGTTCTTTGATTATCAAAAGCTAAAGTTGTTATTTTGTTGCAGAATGGTCCCTGTGAGTGTTAAGTCTTATATGATTTTTATAAGGAGCCACAAGCCTAACAGTTTGGGAACCATTGGTTTAATCTTTAGCAATGTATTTTAAAAGAATATCATACGTCTTTATGTAAAATCTAAATCTGAAAAGTAACTAGTAATTGTAGCTGTCAGATTAGTGTAGTGGAGTAAATAGTAAAATACTTTTATCTGAAATGTGATGAAGTAAAAGTATAAAGTAGAATCAAATGAAACTACTTAAGTACGAAACCAAGTACTTGAGTTATTGTATTTAATTATTTTCCACCACTGTGTGATGTGATACATCATCACTGCACCAAAACCAAATACGGCTGTTTCTATGAAATGTATGTTCTGTGCATTGTAATCAGCCATTTTTGCAGTAATTTCCAAATTTCAAGGTTCCAGTTTTAGAATTCCTCTGAATCACAATTTTGTGATGATATCACATTGTGAGTTATACCATCTTTCACAGCCTACGGCATATGATTTAAAGAACAATGTCAGTGTTAGCACTCCTGCATGAGGATATATTATGGTTATTAGAACTAAAAGTGACTCTCACCAAACAAGAGAGTCTGGCATTGACGCCAGTTGAAACTCAAATGGCGTCAATGCTCAACTGGCAAAATACAAATGATTGATTAACAAACACTTTTTACATGTCCTGTCCCTGTGCTTGTTTAAGCTGACCCAGATTCCAACACAGTCAAGCACTAAACTGTCTTTTATCAGTTCATTTGCATATGTGCAGCTCTGTGGATACAGAGTACAAGATGAAGTAATCTTTCCATTGCATGTAAACGACGTGGAGTCAGCTCAGAGTGACGTATATCTAATGTTATTCCAATCTCTGAAACTGAGTGTTAAATGAGAATATGTTCAGTCCATGCACCATGAAGCTTAACTGAGATACTCACGGTGTGATGGTTGACAGTTGGTCTGGCCCGCACACTGGCAGTTCCTGACTCTGGGATCGCTGATGACTTCAGCACCAGCTCTGCATTTTCTGAGGAAATAAAAAGCAAAAGATTTGTATCCTCTTCATGCTTTTAGCCATTTAATTTCTGCTCAAAGCTCTGAGAATGGTTTGGCCAGAGAGGACAAACGATGTGGTTGGTGTCGGACACGGTTTAACACGAGCAGATATTTTTTGATTCAAAAGAACAATAAGTCACATCATTACTGACAGTATGCAGTATTCATTAATAGTTTTCCACAAATACATTTTTCAGTGTTCGAAATTTGTAAAATTCAGAAAGCCTCCAGTACATTTCACCATCCTAAACTGCACCGTGTCCATCTGTCTATTGTTCTTCTCTCTGGTGAAGATTAGTACATTCTGGTCATTTGGCAGGTAATGAGATACCAAAGCGGCCTCTTAGTTGTTGTCACTGAATTTAACAATCTACTGTGAGATCTCATATGCTGTTAAAGGCCGTTTTGTTGTTGACAACTAAATAGTTACAGGAAGCTGAAAAGATGACTGCAATCTTTGTTCATACTCCACCCATTGTGTTGAAGTGAAAGTTTAATTATGCTGGTTACTGAATTCCATTACAACAACACAACTTGCAGCATGAGACACAATAATTAATTAATAATTAATCCTATTTCCAAATTGAGATATAATTTGTTGCTTGCAACACTTTGCAAATTGATCTCAGGATTTGAACGTTTCTAGGGATAAATTTAGGTTAAATACATTTTAGTTTAGTTTTAAGTTTTTAATGCATTTACAGATTTTTTTATAATGAAGCATTTTGATGTCAAAGCGGCGAAGAGGTATTTCTATAACATTTCATCAATGTTTTGTAGACATGGTCAGAAAATGTCAGTTCAAAGCCCCATTAGGCAAAAGGTAAAGATGAGTTGAATGAGCACTGAGACAAAGACACAATCACTTAACATATCCAACTTTATATGTGAAAGAATGAGACAGCACTCTGCTAAACTGAGGTTTGTTGGAGAGAAAAACATTTCAGCACATTCCTTCGCTGTTCATTCCAGTGTCAGTCATCGTGCATAAGGGACGGATGAAAGGAACTTGAGACTGAGAGGCACTGAGTCTGCATGTTCTGTCAACCTTCAATAACAACATCTTTCAATGGAGAGTGACCAAAAGGCTTCATATTATGAACAAAGAAGGAACGCAAAGTGGTTTTCCTTTACGCATTTAGTATAACCATCATGTTACAATCCAAATACAACTGTGGAATTAACTCAGTATGAACGACTATTGAAAGAATTGCCATTGGTGTTGAACCAGTCTGACTTAATTATTAGTTTCCCCATTGTGCACCTGCTTCATTTAAATAGACAAATAGTCTCTCTCAAGTTCCGGATTTGCATAGCAATCCCTCTTGTTTCCTGCTCTTGCAAGCAAATTACAGTAATGCCACAGACACCTGGTTAGTATTTCTGTAAACTGATCTCAACATGTGAGAGTGCATTTTGTCTGGTGTTACCCTAATATAATGGTGTACCTTTTCAGATGTCTTTTCCTGGTCTCAAATGCTAAGCAATATAATTGTATTAAATACATAGTCATCATTTCACACTTTGCTTTTATAGTTTGGTAATAAACAATGAACTCAAGGTCCACTTAATATCTTTTTCTAGAGTTTTTATGTTCTTAAAGTACTAATAAATGTTCCAATCCCTCAAGGTATTTAAACAAAACTGATATGATTTTTTTAGATCATCTGTATCATCACCACCTTCAGGATCTTTCACTTACAATAAGTGTAGGTGATACCACAATCACCACTAGATATCATTTTGAGATGATTAAAGCTGACTCATTCTCACATAAACTATTCTCAGACGGTGTCTAAACAGTGAAACAAACACACTGAATGCAGCTGTTTTAGATACAATTCCAAAAACAGAGTATGGTATCTTGGGTATATTCAGGTCCTCTAATTTTCCTTGGTTGGAGATTCTAGATATTCCCACAAAATTCCTTGTTTCAAGCATTGTTGAAGCAACACTGAATCACACAAAGTGAACAGAATTGCCGGACGACAGGTCAGTGTGAAGCCAGACATGCAAGATATACCAAGAAGAATGGACTTTAACATTTGAGAACAGGTTTTTCATGGATGAATCACATTGATGGCACCTGCAGCTACATGCACATCAGGACATGTCATTAAACATAATACAATACAATACTGATTTGCTTTAGGATCAACAGGCAGCCCATTAAGTCTACATATGGGAGCTCTGTGGCTTTAACACTTTTGTCCATGTCAACATCAAGTACAAAGGTCGTGTTATTCTTCAGTGAATCGTTAAATTGAATGCTTATTTTCTATTATAACCAATGAGCCCCGTAGGCAGTGTTGGCTACTCACCCATGTCGTTGATTTTAATATTGGTGTCGAAAAGAGACTGGGTCTTTCGACCCGGAAAATTCAACTTTCCCCTCTTCATGATTATTGATTAGTTGTCGTGTAGATACGACTGGACGGCAGGATTACTGGCGCATTTTGAATCAACAGGTAAATCCGGGGTAAAGCGCAGGTGAGCTATAGTTTCGTGACAGGTGCACCACCGCGCACCAGGTAAACTCGACTCCAATGATTTCGTACAAACTATTTGGGCCATACAGAAACAAATGGAGTTAACCCCGCCCACTCTTCTTTCACTGCGCCTCCCTAACATATACACTCCCAACAGGTGAGGCCTGGACTCTCCTTTTCTCATTCCAGAACAAATCTCACCTGCGCACTGACTAACCGCTCGTGCACTCAGCTAGCCTTCAAAGCACTCTGGTATGTGCTGACTGATTGTCACAGTGTTTCATTTTGTCGAGACATCAGGCCAATTTGATAAGGCTGCCCATGATAAACATGATTAAGATCACAGTTTTAACTTTGCAGCACATTACGTTTTTTTTGTTCTGTATGGTTCACCAAGGAAGTAAGATGTTGGGAAATAAAATGGCTATTCTGCTTTTAATGTGTCTATGTGTCTATTATGTGTCATAATCATTCTGGTCATAAGTAAGTAGTCTAAACTTTATTCTACTTTATTTCTATAACGATTGTCGAAGTCAGTATTATGCAGTGATCCAGATGGAAAGTAACTAGCTAACTAAAGTACAAATACTTTACTTAAATACAACTTAAATGTACTTGAGTATTTCCATCATAATCTACACTTCTATACTCCACCACATTTCAGAAGGAAACATTGTATTTTGTTTTACTTACAGCTATAGTCTGATGATCAAGATTTGAAATACAAAACCTATGATCAGTTTATAACATATAATGCATTATTATTATTAAACTACCCAAAAGTATATGAAGCAATAAAATCCACTTCAACCAGCTAACACATTAGGTATTGCTTACATGTAATACATCAATAATAATAATCATAATATACTAACGTAACACTGACAGGGCCGCAGAATGAGTACTTTTGATACTTTAAGTACAATTTGTTGATAATATTTACGTGTGTTTACTTAAAAAAAGATTTAATGTGTGATGTCTTTTACCTGTGACTGGTTCTTTTTTAAGTGGAGTTTGTCAGAAGCCTTAACAGTTAGTGTTATGCTATTTATCCCTCTGGGTGTTTCCTCAGTTATTCATTCATTATGGTTGAAACATTAAGTTTTTGTTATAAATCTGTGTCAGTTGTGTACTGAAACAGATTCTGTGGAGTTATTTACCGAAGGAAGGTGAAGCATGTCTGACCTACATAAGCAGGATGACTGTGAAGTTGATGTTAAAGAGGATCAAGACTCCTCTAAAGCTCAGAGTGAGCTGACCCATGACAGCGAACCTACAGCAGCACCCACCGACTGTAAATGAAGATCTTTGTTACACAAAGATATGACCAGTAACACACGGTAAGTAAGTACATTTACTTATACTATATTAGTATAACCTCGAGGTTTTTTTTACTTCACATGATCATTTCAGTTTTCTGCTTCAACTCCACTACATTTCAGAAGGATGTATAGTACGTTTTACTTCACTACTTGTATGTTACTAGTTACTTATGTATGTACACTTATGTATTACATATCATATATTAGCATTTAGTACATGAAACTAAATATATTTAATAGACTACCTAAAACGACTTACTCCACACTTATATATGTAATATCAAGGAAGAAAATATGAAGATCTGATTCAATAAAAACAAATTCCCATTACTTTGGTCTAAATACCTTGATATGAATACATTATTTTAAATATATGTTGGCACTATAAGAATACAGTATAAAAACATGCAAAGATAGTAACCGTGAGTTAATTTATTTTATTTGCCAAAAGTTTAAACCATGTATTCACTGTTTATTTTACTTAGCACAGTTAAGTAAGACAATTGTGTCAAGTAAGTATTTGGTACATTTAGCTGAAACTACTTTAACCTAAGTAAAGGATCTGAATGCTTCTTCCACTGGTTTTTATTATAGACTATGGTTTGCACAGATCCATGAATCTTACTAATATAGTAATAATCCAGTAAGGCCAATTGATCTATTTTCTTCATCAGATTTATGTCAATATGACATATGACATACTTACATTTAAATATCTGTGTTATTAAGTTAATAATCTGTATTTAGTGAGTTAAGTTTAAATCGGAGCAGTTTTGGCCTTGTGCTCTAATTACATGATAGCGGGTTATACAATAATCATCTGTCCAGAGAACCAGTCAATCCTTTCCTTACCTCAGTGTTTCTGTCACTGCTGTCTGTCGCACCTTCAGTTGCCCTGGAGACAACCACACCGGTCCATCCAGTTCCTCTGTCCTCAGTGGGAATTCGTCATGCTGACTGATGCCGGCTGAAATGTGAAGAATGTGCTGGCAAGAGCCTTTGGCGCTTTAGCTGCTTCCCAGTGCTGAACATATTAAGTTCAACTCCACCACGAACATTGTGAAATGCACATCATGAGCTCTTTGGGCCATTCATTCATTGAATTATTCAGTTATTTATTCAGTTATTTATTGACACATTATGCTCATTCATTAATGGCAGTCTTTTAGTTGCATATGAACACAGTTGATGATAAAAATGGTTTAAAGACACTGACGTTAAAGGAAGTGAAGACCATACATATTTTGCATTCTATCATGACGAGATATAAATCAGTTGGAAACGAAACTAGAGATACCAGAACCAGATTCATTGTGTGGAAGAATTTGTGCAGTTACTAAGATGACAGCGGTTACAGTGTGCTTCATCTTTACAGATCTCTATAAAGATCTCTTCATTTTTGTCAGCAGTATTCCTTCAGAAGAGAGTACTTCCAATGAAAACTGTTCACAGTGAGGCCTGTGAGCATATCTGATTCATGTTTGTTCATGTACAGTATGTGTTGATTGCTCTATGGACTGTATGTGTTGTATGCATGTTTACATTTGTACCTGTACCTTTAATATATTGCATTACATTGTGTTTAACAACATAAGTATTCCAATTGCTCTGTGTGTTTATTTCTTATCTATATAGGGTGACTCTATTTCTGTAGGCCAACCCCTAGTTAGCGTCGCACTGGTTCCCTCTACAAAAAGCCAATAAGATATTTCCATTGGATTTTGGATTATTGCAGAAAATAAGCTCTGTGGCAAAGAAACCAATCTCGTTCAGCAAGATAATCAACAATTTTAACACACCACTTTTATGATTTTTGAAGCTTGAATGCAATCAGCAGAAGTAACAAGCTAACGTGAGGCTATAAACAAACTACACCACAGTTGCATGAGTGCGAGTAAACACAACGAGGCAAGGAAGGCTGACTATTCGGCGTGATGACGTTCAGTAGTCTTATTTAGCCTCTTGTTACAAACCCTCTTTTTAAAGACACTCAAAAGCTTCCACATTCACGTGAGGGGTTTTTACTGACATATTTTATATCATTGAAAAAACATTAAAATATTCTACACTTGTGTTAACCACAGACCTTATTTCAGGTATCTATCCAAAAACCCATTTAAAAAACCATTGACTTTGAGATACGGAACCGTAAGTACAAAAATACTACATCATTTCTGGATTTTAGGACTAATTTCTGCACCACTCTATGTAAAATATGTCCATAGACATGGATTAACCTCAATTGATTGGTGGAAGCAGACATATTCAAATCAAGGCAAATAAGACAATTTACTTCTAAGTATGATTTCTTTTTTAAATATAATTTAAGTGACCTGAACCTTTAGCATGCTGTAACATCTTGCTGTAACAAAATCTCTTTTTTCTTAGGACCATAAAATCAAATGTTTTCAGTAGAAAGGGATGTTGACAGTTTATGACATCCTGGTTCAGTCAAACAAACCAGCAGCCGCATTAGTATAACTGACAGCAGATGGAGGAGCTTTAATTAAGAGGGTCAAACGCAACACAGGGACACAGTGCCATCAAGCCACTGAAGCAAGGGTAAGCTGGAGAGATCACTGTGAGAAGTCTTAAGGAAAGAAGGTTTATGAATATGGCTAAATATTTTTAAACTGATCTTTGCCCCAAAGAGCTTTAATAACTTAATGTCCAAACACACTGTATGCATGTGTATTTAAAAAAAAAAAGTTTAATGCTGCATTTTATGGTTGGCTTCCTTGTTTACTTACCCATACGTACCTCAGAGTTTACTTTCTCTTGTCTCCTATGTGTCGATGACCCGCTCGCTGTGAGGTTGAGTTCATGTCAATGTCAATGTCTGCAGTTACAGAGGTGTAACACATTCACAGTGTTGAGTTGACTGACCGAATTCTTCACTCCCAGGCCCTCTGAAAATCATTAGACCATGTTCCTCGCTCCCATTTTCCCATTTCACCTGCGAGACAATGACAGCACATTGACATTAAAGAGCACAACCCAGTGAAGGATAGGGCCAGTAAAGCAGGTGAACATCCACATACAATAAGTCCCACTTTTTTATTTATTTATGGTACTTCCTATTTAGTGCTAATTAGTGAATGTTAGATAACACAGTACACTAACACGGTGCAAAAGGAAAACATTATACATGCTAAACATACGTATCATCATCGTAAGCATGTTAGCATGCTGATGTGAGCATCAAGTACAGAGATGCCAGCGTGGCTGTAGAGTCTTGTTTATGAAACAACACAACAGAACACAACAGGAAAGCATATACATCAAATCAAATTAAGAAACACAAATTCCTGAGTATATACAGCTACCTCAGCATGTAAATAATACAAAACAGGGAGAGAACAAAAAGAAGCATTACAAAAAACAGCAACATGGGGGGATAAATATTTAAATACATTCACAAATACAGAACACATTTGCTTAGTAGGCTTACTATTGGCCACCAACAACCGAAATAATTGCTAAGGAGAGACGTGTTGGATAATTTTTCACAAGGAAAGATTAATAGTTATCTATCCCAAAAGATACACATTAAACTAAATATGGAAGACTTTTTTGGACAGTTGAACACATAGTTGAGTAATAATGATGAATCCATACGTGTTGCAGAGTTCATCAAGCTCTGTAGGCATTCTATGTAATGCCTACATAGAAACTTAATGAGCATTGGTAACTGATATTTGATTCATATGTATTCATATATGAATATATCTAATATATCTAATATATATTCATATTGATATCATTTTTTGGTCAGCTGGTGTCATCTTGTACAACAGGAAGTAGGCTATTTCTGCTCCTAGGCTCCTAAGTCTTTGCTGGCAAGCAAAGTGGATTACAACTTCTGAGCCGTCAACATCACAGAGCACACGTACACAAGGATGATTGGCTCACACACACTGCAGCCTGCTACTTGTTTTCAGGCAGCATACCGGCCATGCACGGATGTTCGGTGGATGCGATACATTATGGTTTTTACAGGATTTCTTATATCCCTTTTTTGTTTTTTTAGATAAACAGACATGGGAAACTGCACTGGGTTGGCTGTGGAGGAACTACAAGCTTGTGAGAGTCATCAGTGGTACAGAAAATTCATGACCGACTGCCCATCTGGACTTCTCACCTTTTACGAGTTCAAGCAGTTCTTTGGTCTGAGGAACCTGTCGGATACATCCAACGCCTATGTTGAGACCATGTTTACAACGTTTGATATGAATAGTGTAAGTGGATTTATAATCTTCTGGCCGGGTTATATATACATTTTAATGTTAAGTAAAGCTGAATCTTTAAGTATGCTCATCATTAGTTGCTTTTCATCCTTACCGAATAGGATTGACGGTGAAATGTTTTTTAAAAGCATCCTTTGCTCAAAAAGACAGAAGTTTAGTTCTCATTACCTTTATTTATATATTTGATAATGCTGCTATTATTTCATAATCCAGATCATATTCATAATATATCTATCATCTTGATTATCTGCTTCTACCATTACCAAAAAAGAAGGATTAAAATGATCATCATCATCCTCATCAGAAAACCCACAAAGATTGATATTTGTTTGCATGTACTTTATTTCCACCGACTATTTCATGTCTATTCATTCATTATGGCAAACAGTAAGAGCAAAGAAACTGGGTCATGTTCATCTCAATTTTCAAAAACAGTGACTGTGTTTTTCCTCAGTGCCTGCCAGTGTTTTTACGAGATTGTTTCTGCCAATAGAAATCTGACTGAGAGACACTTCTATTAGAGAGGGGGCTTATCCCATTGACGCTAACCTGAAAACAAGACAGCTGCAACCTCTTTTTCATGGAGGTGTAGATCAGTGTGCATTACATTTAAAGAAGTTATAAAATGGGTGGGCAACAGACCTTGATTCCACAATTTGACGTTTTATTTGCACAGACTTGAATAAGGCAGGAGTATACATTGAATGCCACACTGCTCTGCTCATGACAATGTCCATAATGTCCTTCTCTTTTGTAGGATGGCTGCATTGATTTTATGGAGTATGTAGCTGCTCTGAGCCTGGTGCTGAAGGGAGGAGTGCAGCAGAAGCTTCGCTGGTACTTTAAACTGTATGATGTAGATAGGAGTGGATACATCGACCGCGAGGAGCTGCTTCAGATAATTAAGGTGGGCATGAGCCTTCCTGTTGAAATGTGACGCATGGCTTTGTAACAGATCCAAGTAAACCCCAAGTAAACCACCGGCTCGGACCTCTCGGGTCTGACTGAGATGTGTCACAGAAATCACACCTCCGGCTTAGAGGAGCGTAGAACATACTGCCAGTGATTCAAGGTGCAGAGACAACAAGCTGACACTTAGCTGACATCTACTGGTTGAAGAAATGTAGGCAACAATTACATGTCTCAGTTTTTAACATGATCTCCTCTCTTTGTGTTATGTTTAGTCCATCCGTGCAATCAATGGGATTCCTAGTAAGGTGTCATCGGAGGACTTTGCCAACATGGTGTTTGACAAGATTGACATCAATGGAGATGGTAAGGTCTAAGGGCAGAATCTTCAGTCAGAAAATGAGCACCAACTGGGTTGGAGGAGTGGACGGAAAGAAAACTGAATATCTTCAACCCTGGCAAATTATCGACAAAATATGAATCTCTGTTATCACCAGCAGAGGAGATTTAAGTTCAGAGTGTGTGTTTGTTTTTTTCCAGGGGAACTTTCCTATGAAGAGTTTATGGAGGGGGTTCAAAATGACAGCATGCTGCTGTCGACACTAACAGAGAGTTTGGACCTCACACACATTGTCCAAAAACTTCAAGGGGAGATGACGACCAACATCTAATACTTCCAACTGTATGGACCCCAATACATTTTTGTATATAACTATGCCACAGCTGAAAAGGTGGCTTCAGGATAACCCACAAATCATCAGGACTAACGGATGTGGACCAATCTCTGTGTCATTGTCAAAGTGCAGCACACTTTGGTTTTTTTTTCAGGTATTTTTGTGGAGCTGTTTTATTACTGTAGATTTACAGTAGCTCTAATGTATATTTTACAATAAACAATAAAAGTACATTCATCAAAATCATGTGCCTTTCCTCTTTAATCAGCCTCTAGTCTGAATCCTTTTCCATTTGGATTTTGACTGTTTGTTTTAAGTTGTGTGTGTTTCCAATTGTTTCCCTTAAGTTGTCCTTTCAAATTGATCACTTAATTAAAGCAAACTTGCAGCTTTTTCACAACCCTGGTAAGCTTTTAAACATTATGATGTTCAATCCACAGCATTAAATTTAGGTTTTTAGGATTAGCTTTTCCTAAATTAAAGTTCCACATTAGATTAGTTTATGATGCTATGAGGTTTGCTGGCTGGATAGTTTATGTTTAAGGAAAGCAAAGGAAAGATAAATGCTTAATTCTGATATGTGAACAAATGGAACGGATATTACAGAAAGCACCTTTGTGTGACCAAATAAATGTTGTAAAGTGTTATTAAAGCGATGAGCATGTCCAACATTTATTTTATAGACATGTCAGTAAGTGATATATTTGTATTCATTCTTTGTTTTCTATCGGTTCAGAAAGCCATCTATTTCAGAATGCAAATAATTAGCATCACACACATGGCGACAGGCTCATTGTGTATATTATGTCGAAACCAGGAAACCCAAAGGCAAATTTGTGCAGCTGGATGTCGGACACACGCACTCAGAGAAAGCCATGAGTAGTTTCAGGGAGTGGCTTGTTATTGTCTGGCTGCTTTGTCTTCTATTAGTGACAAGATCATCATCAACCGTCCACCGTCTTGTACCACTTCGCAATGAATGGACTGTTATTTCCTGTGGAAACTCCCACTCTGCCTGCCGGCTGAGTCATTACTATTGTCTGTCAGTGTGCAGTGGTTTGCTCTAAGTACGTAGGTCACTCATAGTAAACCCTTAGGATAAAACAGTGTTTTTTTTTTTCTCACACTGTTCAAAGCAAAAAATATGCAGAAAAATATAAACATGTCCGTTGAAAAAAAAAAGAATTGCATAAACATCAGTGAAAAAAAAGACGGCCCTAAAACCTCCCATTCCTTCTTGTGAAAGAACTATTCGGTAATTTAGTTCGCTTGAGAAAAAAAAAGTGTTTCTTAAATGTCTGTGTGCATTAGGCCTTTATGATATATGCTCGTATATATCATTTATGAAAATTATGCTCAGATGGAAAAATAAAGTGTCCAGTCCACGTGCTCCACAAAAAGCTATCCACTCAGCTGCTCAAAAAAGGTGTGTCACCGGCGTGACGTCACGCACGTACCTGAGTTTCGGTGAGGAGAGGGGACGGGCTGAGCCGGAGTGAACAACAACAGCTCTTCGGAGTCCTCCGAGATTAATTTGGTGTTATTCGCACCCGCCTTCGTCCGAGTTAATATCAGTGAGGGTTTTTTTTCTTCTAAGGGAATCTGCAGCCGATTTACAGAGGAAACGCGGTTTTATCTCCGGCTGCTGGTTAGCAGGCCGACGAGGACAGACTTCGCCAACTTCCTGGTTTGCCACAGGTATGTGTGTCGTTCTGTAGTATCGCGTTTGGTCGCTTTGTCTATTTGAGTTTTGGATCTATTTCACTGCATATTCACATTTAAAGATATGCTGACCTACCATGCACAGTCTGACCTGTAAGCAGCTATGGTTATATGACAAATAACGAAATAAGTCAAAGGTCATTCCGCCTGTCAAAAGTGTGGCCGTTTTAAAATGTTTGGAATATCCGGACGTGTGGACACTGCTGCGCGTCATTGTCTGTCACTGAGTTTAATAAAGCTGTTAAAAAAATGGCTCACAGGAGCAATCAACCGTGGGGGACTCACCGGGTTGTGCTGTCTTTTCAGCCAGGATGTCGGTCACCCCTCGACGTGTCCGTCTGAAGCCCTGGCTGGTCGCGCAGGTGGACTCCGGGCGATACCCAGGTCTGGTGTGGATTGACCGTGAGGCCATGCGCTTCAGGATCCCATGGAAACACGCCACACGACACACACCCCAGCACGAGGACGAGGACACCATATTTAAGGTAACGGGCTCTTAAAATACACCAGATGTCATGATAATTAAAAAAAAGTTCCGCTAAAAGAGGACTGTATAGTGACGTGTTTGTTCACCCCGAGGCAGACATCGTGTAAATTGTTCACTCACGTTTTTTAGTCAATATTTTGCAAGGCCTATACTGGTTCTTAACTGCTAAATATGCTTTAAAAATAAGAAAGAAAAAAAAGTGAAAACTTTGCATGTCTCTGGAGCAACATCTGGTTTTGCAACTGACTTACACACACCTCTGTCAAGCCTCTAACATTAGGAAAGCCCTGGTGTAATGTAGGTAAGCTAAAGGACATAATGGTTAAGTAGTAGATAGGACAACTAGCATTGGGTCTGTATTTGTGTGGCTGCAATTAAAGATCAGAGACTCGGGACTTCTTGCTCTTGTTTTTCTATGAGATTGAATGCAGTTATTCATGGACTGTGTAGATTCCTTGTATGAGTGCATTGCGTTGTCTTCGTCCCTGTGGACACACCAAACTAGACGGGAAAGTGAAATTGTAGTGTTTTGGTGTAACGTTAGTAAAACCAGAACCTCTTGGTACTGAGCACATACATGAGTGACACGTTGTACATATGCTTCGTGATAAAGATGAGTCTCTTACATTTTCTACATTTATTGGTATAGCTAAATAAATAAATTCATAACCATGTGTCATGCACATTAATGTACATGATGACATCATTGTCCATTATCTTGGATATTTCTTTGGACAGATACCTCACAGAAAAGGTATAATTATGTGGATCCTGTGCAGGAATCTGAAATATTTAAGACGGGACCGTGATATTGATACCTCTGTATGTTTAAATGTTCCTCCAGGCGTGGGCTGTGGAGACCGGGAAGTTTCAAGAGGGAATTGATGAACCTGATCCTGCAAAGTGGAAAGCTCAGCTTCGATGTGCCCTGAACAAAAGCAGAGAATTCAACCTGGTCTTCGATGGCACCAAAGAGGTCCCCATGAATCCTTTAAAGATATATGATGTCTGCGACATCCCACCGCCCCCCATTAACCAAGGTAAATAAGAGCTGGAGACTTTCTTCATCCTCAATTACAATTTGTCCTTCATTTCACTTAATTTTGTAATACTTACCCCACAGCCTCCTCAGACGCTGGTTCTTGGACTCCACATGAGGACGATGGTGTTGAGGAAGATATGCCAGATACCCCAGAATCTCTCCCTCCATACCCATCCAATGGTGAAGGATTTCTCCTCACACATTACGCTTATTTCCTGGCAGTACATCCAAAAAAGTAAAGTGGTACATTTTGGTTTTTGATAATTCAGCTAATTCATTCTTTTCTCTTTCCTCATTTAGGCACCAGTCCCTCTCCTCATATTATGTGGTCTCCTAGCTCAGAGTCGCAGCCTTCCAGTTGTCCCCCTTCAAATGAGGTCTGGCCCAAAGAGGAGTCGGTTAAAATCTGGCCTAAAGAGGAGCCTGTGGATGTGGAGATGCAACCAACTCCCCTGTTGCCTCCTGCTCCCCAGCCCGATCACTCGATGCAGCCCCCTCCTCTACCCGATGCCTTTTTTTCCTCTCCAGAAATGTGGATCAGTTCCCTCCCGAGTAAGCACTTCTTCTAGTATTGTTGAAATCCAGTGAACACCACACATCATTAAAGAGACAGACCACCGCAAACCACAACTGTTTTTTTTTTTCCTGTTTTCCAGTCAGTGGATTCAGATAGATTTAGTGCAACAGGCTGATGCAGTGTGGGGACACCTGCTGTAGCATTGGGGATAGCTACTATAGCTCAACACCGTCTGTATTTCTACATTTCTCTCTGACCCAGTGACAGACCTGGAGGTGCAGTTCCATTACAGAGGGAAGGAGATGTGTCCCACAGCGAACGTCAGTAACCCGCAGGGCTGCAGGCTGTTCTACGGAGACCTCGGCCCCATGGTCAATCAGGAGGAGCTGTTCGGGCCGGTGAACCTGGAGCAGCTACGCTTTCCGACCACAGAGCACATTACCAATGACAAGCAACGGGTTTTCACTAACCGCCTGCTGGATGTGATGGACAGAGGCCTGATCCTGGAGGTCAGCGGTCACGATATCTACGCAGTGCGTCTCTGCCAGTGCAAGGTGTACTGGTCCGGTCCCTGTGCTCCAAATCCAGCTGCTCCAAATCTTATAGAGCGCCAGAGGAAGATCAAACTCTTCTGCCTGGAGTCTTTTCTCGGTGGTAAGTAGAATTCTCACTTTGATTGGGAAAATTAGTAAAAACAACTTGAGTTAAATGCAGATTCTATTAGGATGTTGGTCTTCGGAGCTCTTAAAAAATGTAATCTCTTAGAAGGAATTCTAATAGTAATAACTTTTAACTGTTTGTATGGTGTACAGCAGTGATAGCACACCAGCGTGGCCAGACACCAACCCCTCCTTTGTTTGAAATCAACCTGTGTTTTGGAGAGGAGTGGCCTGATGGGAGACCCATAGAGAGGAAACTTATCATGGTTCAGGTGAGAATCGTTGTTTGTAACAAGAATGAATGAATATTTGTGGTCATCACGGGACAACAGAGGCCAGTAATCACTTCATACCTGTGCATGAACAAACTTTATCTCCGTTTACAACAGTTGGAAGAATAGTTAACACAATAAGAATAGTAATCTGCATGGAAATATTTCAATGCTTAAAAAATATTTTGCTGATAATAATAATAGCTATTTATTTGTGTAAACATGTGAACCACAAGACAATTAGCTGCACTCCTTTCAGAGTCTCTGACTGTGTGACTCATGCTGGTCCTCTGTCCTACAGATCATTCCAGTGGTGGCCCGCATGATAAGCGAGATGTTTTCTGGAGACAACACACGGTCCTTCGACAGCGGCAGCGTTCGCCTGCAGATCTCAATCCCAGATATCAAAGACAACATAGTGACCCATCTAAAGCAGCTGTACTGCCTGCTGCAGACCCACCAGGGCCAGGACGGCTGGGCGTTGCCCACCGGCCCAGCCTTGAACATCGTCCAGGCTATGCAGGCACAGTGAAGCAGCGCGCACTGTGAACTAACATATAACATATATCACTGTATGTTTCACACTGCTACTGGGAGTTACCTACCGTTGGCAAATAATTACTTATGCGTAATCATATTTAGAAGTGTGCACACTATACTGTAGGATTCTTGTGCTTTTCTTTAGTAATGTTATGAGGCTTTTTTTTTTTTGTATATAAAGTAGTGACCTCAATCCTGCATCACTCTGCATTATGTGTGCAGGTACCAAAGACAGATATGGGCGACTGCATGGGCCAAAGTCCTGCTTTAACATAGTTAATGAGTTACAGGAATTGCCCTGTGCCTTATTTATCCAAAACTGGTCAGTGATTACCACTCCAGAAACTGAGCCGCATACCGTTTTTATCTTTTGACCTCATATATATAATGTTTTGAAGCAGCACAACTCACATGGGATTTTTATATGTCGGATAGAATATGGCCAAATATGAAATAAAGTACGCCTTGCTTTTTTCTATTCATTTATGACTTAACAGCACGTCTTTACTCAGTTTGCAATCAGTTTTCTGGTCACCTGGCCAGCAGATTTGTCTTCAGTTGATTTATTTTTCCGTCTATATTGTAGGTTATTTTTGTATTCACATCTCTGATTTTTAGGTCATTTATTGTATCCAGGAAGTCACTGAACATTCAGCTATTTGGATCTATTTTAATATGGATGCCACTGCACTTTGAGGTGCTGAATTATGTTTTACATCTAGTAGAATTCATCCTGTGGTTGTATGTTTATTTTATCAATAAAAAAAAGCACAAATAACATGGGAGTTTATCAATGACTGTTAACATAGTAAACTGGTTTCTGGGCAGAGAAGAGTCAAATATATCAGCTTTGTGCAATGCATTCTTGTACAAACAGTGTTTGTTTACTTTTGCCCTCCAGCTGAAGCTGCAGGTTGACTGCTTTGTGAGTTAACTGCAGCTTTGCACCTTCTGAATGAGTTAATGCAGCGTTGCTGACTCCCAGTGGTTTAGGTTAACAACAGCAGGCCTGGGATGAGTACACCATTGTGTAATGTGTTGTGGTATTTTGTGTCAGCATCAAAGGGCTTGAACCTCCAAAGTGAGGTTGATTGTTTCTTTACATTCATTTGATTTTCAGCCATCTGATGATGATTGCCAAATATATCATTAGAGTGACCAATATAGAGTATGAGTGACCGGTCATTGGGGCAGGTGCAGGGAAAACGAACAGAAAAAATTGAGGTTTTAATGGTCCTGACTAACTCAGAAATTAATATACTTCTGGATTAATGCATGACATGAAACATCCTGGATTGCTGCTGTTATTCATCATATTCTACAATTTAAGGTCAGTGATTGGGTAGAATAGTTCAATAATGGTGTTGTCTACGGGTACTCAAGGTGAGCCACAGCTTAGCCCTATATTTTAGTGTGGGAACAGCAATCGCCAAAAAGTGCGTTTAGACTCCTCTTATACAAGAATGCAACAACCCGTTGGCTGTGTTTTTGAGTTACCACGCAAAAATGTGACAACCTAAGTTGAACCATGTAAAGCGATATTATATATATATATATATATATATAAATATATTTTATGGAAAAATTCAGTCACTGGGTCCCATTAGATGGAAGTTGTTGAGAAAAAAATCCTGAATTGTCAATAAAAAAAGATGAAAGATTGATAGATGTTTACTGGGTTCATTACATCACTAAGGAATGTGTTCTGATTAATGTTTAGCAGTGTGACATTACAAATCAAGAGATTGGGATTTTATTGTGGAGCCAGTCTGCCAAGTGGATGGACACAGTACTGACAGAGATGTGAAGTGCTACAACCTGACAACACTGAGGAAATTCCCTTTTCAAATTCCCTAACTGCTCATTCTTTGGTAATGGCCCCACATTTACAATATATGAAGAAGTGGTTATTTGGGAAGACACATGGAAGTATTTAAAACTGGATTTTGAAGAAGAATCAAAAGAGGAGTAGGAGCATTGTAGCTCAATACTTGTAATCACACAACATTGTAAGATGGAAAAAATGACAAAATGCTGATAGGGCCCCAAAATCTATTTATAGACCTGGAGACCTTTAAGCTTTTCCAGGATAATTTCCTCCATATCTGTTAACCTTTGCTCAGACGGGATGCCACACTAAAGGTCTCACGCCCTTAACTGAGTCAACTCAGAATCCCACAGATCACTTTGCTACTGACAGTGGACTTTGTCCTTCTCCTTTATGAGGAAGTCTTGGGTGTTTGTCGTTGACTGAGGTACAGGGTTACACTATGAGTTGTATTTCTTCTAAATAATACAACAGTATTCATCTACCAGATATCAAAGGTAAGAGCTTTTGACTTTGAATCTCCACAATAAACTGGATATGTCTTTGTTATATGTGTACGTGATCTGTACTTGATGCTTGCTGCGTGTTCGCATTTCATTTAACACAATTCAAACGAACTCTACATCACCATGATCTTCCTTTTACTCCTTATAGTGAATGCAGGATAACCACCGCTTCACCCGGCTTTATCTTAAATAAGGTGCTGGAAGTATCAAAAAAGCTCAAACTGGTAGAACAGATATTCGCACACTTAAATGCGGAGAACATTAAGATGAACACTTTATTTTTAGCTTTCGGTCTAAAGGACCTTTATTATATAGGATTTAATTATACATTTTCTTTTGTATTTTTCTGACTTACTGTAAAAGTAACTTAACCATTCATCCAGCGTTTGTGTTTGACAAATGTTTGTTTTATTGTATTGAAAGAGATAATTTACCTTTTAGTTTTTATATACTGTTAACTATTTCTATCTTCACTTGTGTTAGACACAGACAGTCTTTAAAATATACAAACCCTTGAAATATCCCAACAGCACCATAAAGATGTGGTTGTTAGGTTGATCACAGAGCTGTGTTGCTAGGTGACTGTAACTAGTTGATGACTATCAAGATGTGTTTTTTTATTTATTGCTAATAATCAAGGTGTTGTTTGAGCAAAGGCTCATTTTGCTTTTGACATTCGTAAAAGTTGTGTTTTTCTCAATTAAAACTTAACAAAACTTGAGTTTTTTAAGCTTCTGTTTGCTTTGAAGAAACACTGATGGCCGACAAACTTCCCAAAAGAAACGATTTATAGATTTATTTCAGATGTAGGTTGCTGACACAGCTCATACCACTGACATTACAGATGTATGGTGTGTATAACTCATATCATGTATGATAGGGCAGGTGTGTTTGGTCAGTGGTGAACATGTTCAGGAGTAACAGTCCCTTTGGCAACGACACCAGCAGCTTCACAGGATCAATCCAGTCCAAGTATGGCTTTCACAATTTTACGTTGTTGATGTATCAATTGATTGTTTCATTCATTACTTTATTCATCGCAGATGATCAATGTTGTAACTTGCTTGCATTTGTTGTGACAGTGGTTTCTCTATAGATGAGGCGTCATCACAGGTGTCAAGTCTGTCGAGGCCCAGTGCAAAGTCAATCTACTGTAAGTTAACACCCCTGTACTCAACATATTCAGTGGTTACACCTATGGATGTTCTGTTCATTTTCATGACTAACGCTGAGCTCTCGTTTATGATTAACAGTGCAAAGGAGGGAGTATGCAGTATCAGTAAACAAGATTATGAACAAATTTCAGTACAGAGTGGAGGTATAAACGTTATCCATACAAATATGACCATTTCTGAATCATGCCATGTTTAAATGTTGTGTTTTAATGTCTCTCTGCTGCTGCAGCACTTGTTCACTTGTGACCTGGATGGGAAGGGCTTGAGAAGCGTAGAAGACTGTGTGGAGCGGCTGAAAGTGCTGGACGGGATGGGTCGTGTGTGGGGTCAGAACATGCTGCTGGAGGTACGAGGTGCCAACCTGCTGCTCACAGACATTGAAACCAAGGTAAGCAGCATGTGAGGCCTACAGACAAGGTGACAAGTTGAAATTCTAATCTTAATGGGATCCGTCTCTTCCAGGATGACAATGACCCCACCCAGGGAATAAAGGATCACTGAATAGTCAGATGAGCATGACAAAAGATTATGTTATGTTACGTCACGTTATGTTATTGCCTTCACAGTCAACAGATCTCAACTCAATTGAATACCACAGTCATGAAAGTATTATGTTTGATACAGTCAATCACAATCTTCTTTTAGAAAGGTTAGAAATGTGAATTGAGCTCTCCGACACCCTTCTAGACTGGTTTAGGTCTTACCTAACAGGTCAAGACTTCTTTGGTTCCCTATTCCTGTGCCCCAGTCCTTTCTGTATGTACATGCTGCCATTTGGTTATATTATCTTCAAACAAAACATCTGCTTCTACTTCTACGCAGAAAACACACAACTCTATATTTGAGATTAATTGCATTTTGAAAATGAACCATTAGAAGGGGTTCAAATGTTCTTCTGCTAAAACAGGACAAAACAAAAATGTAGTTTTGTTCTTCAAAAAAGGTCACCTGCGGGCTCTGGAACATTTGCGAACACATATTAGAAAATATTAGAGAAAATGTAAAGCTTATCTTTTCAAACTTGCTTATAATTAAAAACTTTAGCCATAGATGACCATACACACAGTAGGACTTAACTGTGATTTATTTACTTATATCATTTTCATTCTTTGTGAAGCACATTGTAGACCACCTTTGGGTATGAACATACTCTATATAAGATGTATTATGATTCATTAGATTAAATTAAGAAATATCTATTGGTAGAATGGTGTTGATCCTTTCAATTATAGACTTTTAGGATCTGGAGCCAAGGAGCATTGAAGAGGTTCATGGTGGCAGAACACTGTACTAATATTCTGTTTTTTTGTAATTGTATCGATTACAGTGGTTCCCATACAGATGATAATAAACCTGAACTTTATGCTGGTTTCTCCTTTAATATAAATGTATGTGCAGAGGTCTACGACGTGGTTTTATGTGTATCAATGTGTTCTGTTTTCTCAGGAGGAGCTGGAGTCCATGGCTTTCGGCGACGTCCTGGAGCTGCAGGCGGTGCTTGACGCTGGAGTGTTTCACTCCCTGCTCACAGTGTCGGTCCGGCCCGGGAGAAAACACACCACCACTGTCTTCATGTTTCAGTGTGAGGATGTCAGGGTGAGGACAAACCCATAGAAATCAATCTAACTGTGACTGTTAAATTAAGTAAATGAGTGAGTTAATGTTTGTTTTTGTTGTTGTTGTTGTTCACAGGCTGACTATGTTCAAAAGGATCTCTCAGGAGCTTTGTCACGCGGGAGACATGATTCAAGCATCAGGTAAGAACTTAAAGTCAGTGAGAACAAATACCTGAAAGTTGATTCTTTCATTGTATTCCTCACGATGCCTCTCACACTTTTTGAAGCAGCAATGCAGGACTACTGGCAGAACGTCAGGAAATGAAAAGCCTTCCTAACGCTGCAGAGTATAATGAACCTGAAGAGCAGAAGCCTGCAGTTGACTCAGAGCCCCCATGGATGGCTCCTGACTATGGTGAGTCAGTGACAGGAGATATATAACTGTTGATATGATTATTAATGATATCGTCAAAATCAACACATACCTTCCTTCTTCTTTGTCCATACAGAAGATGATGACGTCCCTGAGCCTGAACTGGTTGTGCCTCAGGAGGAGGAGGAGGAGGAGGAGGAGGAGGAGGAGGAGGAGGAGGCCCCCGCTCCCAGAGAGGAGGTGCCATCACCGCAGCACTCAACCAACGAAGAAGAACCTGTGTCTACCCCACGCCCATACACAGACCTGGACAGGAATGTAGTGAGTGTATAACCTGTGACATAGTTGGTTATTAGTACATTTTAGTAACATTTACAAGAAAGGGAATGTGTAAATTACTTTCTTCTTCTTTCTTTCTTTACAGGATATCTTGAATCACATTTTAAGTGACGTCGAAGTCTTCATGGGAAAAGTAGCTGCAATAGCAGCTAAAAATGCAAAGAAAAAGAATAAAAAGAAAAAGAAAAAAGGTAATTTAATGCAGAAAATGAAGGAGGATAATTTGTAAAGGAATATTCTGTTTTAAAATGTGAATTCTATAAAAAAAACTCAATTAGTTGTGAGTCTTCATTATGTATTTATTTTGGTTCTTTAGCCATGGACGGTATGCCCCCTGCAGCAGAATTTGAAGTGTGTTTCCAAAAGATCAAAAGTGGTTTCAACCTTGTGGTATGTGTCCTTACATTGCAGACTATCATCACAGTGAATGTTATTCCTGTTCACTCTGAAGTGTACAGTACATGTAACAGTAAAATGTTTCCCTCGACAGGGGGAGCTCAATGGAATGATTAATAATCCCAGCGCTGCTGAATTTGTTCACTCCTTATTCTCCGCATTAGCATTCGTAAGTGACTATATCTCTTAAAATTGAACTTCAACTCATATATTGTATGATTTTTAGAATTTATAATCCCTGTTAAAAAGATTTTTTAAAATACACCTAAAACCCTGTTCTCTTGCCTTCTTCTTTGAACAAATGCTTTATGTTATGTGTGATTAGCTCAGCCTTTAACATGTATTATCTACACCCTTCTTGTTGGATTAGTGTCACTTCATTATTATATATTTTTACTTTATATTTAATTAATTTTCTATGATATCTATGTTTGTAAAATTAGCATGTGTTGGATCAACCTATCCGGTTTATTTGCTTAATTAGACAGTTGTGTCTGCATTGTCTCATCAAATCATTGTGGGAGCTGTAATCCAGTGTGCAGACACCCTCTGTGGCCATGCACTTGGCCTAATTACATGACTACTGCACAACAAAGTGAGTTATGCTTTTCTTCTACAGGTGGCATCTCACTGCGCTGAGGAGCTGCCTCAGACCATCGTTGCACCGCTGCTGATACCTCAGTGTATCCGTCTCCTGAGTGAAGAAGCCTCCACAGAGGAGGACCAGCTGTGGCAGTCTCTAGGAGACGCCTGGAACATCCCCAGGTGAGACACTGGACAGTGTTGGACCAAAATCTAAGCTTCACCTCACTCCACATCTGCAGTGGGGGAAACTTAGTACAAGTACTATACTTAAGAACAGTTTAGAAGTATTTGTACTTTACTCTAGTGTTTCCATTTTATGCTACTTTATATTTCTGAGGAAAATTTACTTTTCACTGCATTACATTCATTTGGCAGTTAAAGAGATGGAGATTTTAGATGAAAACATACAATAAGAGTATAACTTACTACTTATTGTTAGATACTAAACCAGTGGTTCCTATTCTTTTGTGTAATTGGGGCCCCATGTCAACATTTCAGATGTCTATGGGTTGTTAGCATTCCCACTAAAGAGAAATTTCCCCTTTAAATTCATGCAATCAACTAACTGTGCAAGGCCCATTTCAAATAGTAAAGATTTTAGAAAAATCCATCAAATTAATATTAATTTGTGTAGCAGAACTTGTGACTCTTTGGAGGACAAACACTGGACTAAACTACCTAACTGTACATAAAGAAGTAAAAAATGGGTTCACTGGCTACCACACTACAATTCTGCTTGGGCTAATTTTCTGTGGAATGAGTACTTTTACATTAAAAGCTATTAGTTTACTGAACTAGGATTTTGAATGCCAGACTTGTACATGAATATATTTGATGTTGTTGCATTGCTACTTTTACTTAAGTACTTTTACGTATTTGAGTACTTCTTCAACCAATGGACTACTGCTTATACACTTAGGGTTTACTCAAATATATCAGACTGCTGTGTGGAAGGATGATAATCAGTTTTGATTTTGACAATATCACCAGCACCAAATGGCCAGAAGACGACGAGGACATCCCAACATACACTCTGGAGTTCTCTGATGGCTGGCAGCCTCCTGAGGTGACTGCAGCACCTGAACCCAGCGGACCTATGAGAAGGCAGGAGCATCAACAACCTGCACCC
This sequence comes from Leptoclinus maculatus, assembly GCA_032191485.1. NCBI lineage: Eukaryota > Metazoa > Chordata > Actinopteri > Perciformes > Stichaeidae > Leptoclinus > Leptoclinus maculatus. The sequence goes on from JAVDOI010000006.1 coordinate 12,927,046, forward strand.
AGCCAGGTAAACCTTCACATCAAACATTCAGTATGACACCAGTGCTGGTAGACGGCTAGTTTGGAGAGAAGAAGGAGAAAGATGAAAAACATAACAAGACCATGTCCTCTTTCTGTGTAGACTTCCACCAAGTGGACACCACCACCTCTCCCCGCACAAAAGACACGGTACGCACAAAGCACATTAAGTATAACTCAATATCATGTGAATGTTTTACATTTTTTTATGCCCTTTGTGTTTTTCAGCTCACGTGAGTCAATACTGCGTTGCATGCGTGTTATGAATGACTTCATCTCAAGAAACCACAGAGAGCTCACCGTCAGAAAAGGAGAAATAGTTGAGGTGAGTTAGGGACATGAAGCAACTGCTCTTTCTGTTCTATCATAGTGGCATTGGTGGCAAAAGAGAAAACAATATGCACATATTTCTTCAAGACCGCAGCTAGTCTTTTCTTTGTCCATCCACAGCTGCTGGACATATCGAAGCAGTGGTGGAAAGTGAGGAACAGTGGAGGGGAGGAGGGCTTTGTCCCCAATAATGTCCTGGAGGCTCATGACAAGCAATATATCGAGGCTAACACACCACAGGTAACTTTAAACTGGCTATTAAAGGAAGCCAAAGTCACTGGGGGATCCTGGGAATGACAGTGAAGGAAAGCAGCAACATTGCATTGTCATTACATTTCCTCAGCATACTGGAGGTTCTCCTGTCCTCACAAAGAAGTCCAAGCCTGCAGAAGTGAAAGCCTGGCTGGAAGACAAGGGCTTTAGTAAAATGTAAGTACATACAGTCATTCAATTTAGTATTGAATTAACATTTACAATAAAGCTATATTTGACTGATTCAATTTGATAAATAAAACCTACTCAAATCTATGAGGCGCTGTCTCTCACCAAAAGTATACTCAATTATACCTAAACGTAAACAACTGTAAATATTTATAGCTGTATGTAAATGCATCATTGGTGGTTGAGTCTATGACTGACTTTACTGATTGACTTGAACAGAAAGCCTATATTGCAAACTCAAGGTTTGTGGTTAGAAATAAGTAGGCATTTATGATGCAGGTGGGTTTAGTGAAAGACACTATTGAGTTGCATTATGGGAAATGTAGGATCCAGTGTTTTGGGAGCCTTATTAGGGACAAAAAGGTACGTTGACCTCTTCTGCTTTGAGTTTTACAGTTGATATTACAATTTTGTGGTGCAATACTAAATACTTTGCTGTTTTTTTTTTTCAAATTTACTTCAGTGGCAACTTAAAATAGCTGCACTTCCATTTTTGTTAAGTAGTACAGTCCCTCTCCTGTTACAATGAACCCCAGAATTGATTATAAACAGATCAATATTACTTATCTCTTGCAGCACTGTTCGCTGTCTGGGCGGGCTGAGCGGCTCTATGCTGCTGGGGATGACCAGAGTGGAACTGAAGACCGTGTGTCTAGAGGAAGGGGGGCGAGTCTTCTTCCAGTTACAAGCGGTCAAGTCTGCCATGGCGGTAAGTGACTCACACAGTGCAGCTTCATTTGTCTCCACTCCACTCTGGTGTAAACAAACCCCTCTGACTCTTTTGTGTTTCAACACTGTAGGTTGCCATTTAAAAAGAGACCACCAAGAGAACATCAGAGGAGAATAAGAAATCATCATGGTCCGAAACAAGTCACCAATGTCACCAAATACTGTGAGCGTTCAGATAATATTAAGCAATTAAATGTGAGGTTAAGTTTACAGCTTGTTTGGCATAATTTATTTTATCCTCCGAAACCCTGTATCAAATAATATAAATGTCATTTTGAAATGTATATTAGTCAAGTTGTCATTTACAAATGTCCTTAAATCAGTTGACAAGTTATTAGATGAAGTGTTAAAGTGCATTTAGACAATGTATCCAGCAATTCTATGATAACAGTGTATAGTAAGACATTTAGCAATGTGCCTAAAGTATGTAACACAAAATGTAGAAAGCAAAAAGCCTAATCTATGTGGTCGTAATTTAACCTGTAAATAAAAGTTATCGGACACAGTGTTTTAGTGAATAAACATGCTTTATTTCATTGTTCAGACATTACACATGAACCTTATCAGAAGCATCTGCTAAACACTGGCAATCCATTTCAGGCAATTATATGGCTACAGATCAATGGACATAAAATGAGGAAAAAGTCAAAATCCCTGTCAGTAAGTGACAAGATTATGTAAAAACAAAGATACTTTATGAGAAAAACATCAGCTGAACAAAAAGAAATATCTCGTGTGAGCATCAGAGAAAACCGTATCTTTAAATGGTCTCAGCTTTTTATCTCTTGTGAACCACTTCTCATGCACCACTGTCTCCTGGGATTAATCGTCAAATAAAAATAATAAGCAACAATTGTGATGATCAAATAAGTAAAAATGACCAATGCACTGGTTCAAGCTTCTCAAATGTGAAATTACATGTGTTGCTTTCTCTTAGTTGTCTATGATCGTAGTGGACTGTTGAACTGAAACAAACAACTTGAATACATCATTACACAGAATTATGATTACTATTTTTCATAGTTTTCTATATTTTACAGACAAAACAATAAAAAGAATTAATGAATGGAAAAAAAAATAGGGCTGCCCCCTCTTAGTTGATTAGTCGACTAATCAGTCATTTTGGTTTAGTTGACTAACAGTTCTTGAGTTGATTAGCCATTTGTCTACGCCTTTTTATGTTAAATAAATTATCTCCACATCTCTGGTAAACAAAAGGTTCAAAGTGGTGCTTTTCTCTGATTCTTTGTGGAGAACTCAGTTTTACAGATCTGTCGATTAAATTAAATCAACTAATCAATTAGTTGATCAAATCGTATGACTGTTAGTCGACTGAAACATGTCTTTGGTCGAGGACGGCCCTCGAAAATATTCATTAGTTGTGGTGTGCTGTTGCTAAGGACAACACAGAGCCCCACCATGACAACTATCAGAGATTAATATTTGTGAGGTAGACTGCACTATGTTGTGAGTGCAGACAAGTGGCTCTGTGGTAAATGTAAAAGACAATATGAAGCCATGAAGGGGACATAAACACAGTGTACACAACCAGTTGTAAAGATGAATGAATGGAAAAGGTTTAGGTCAGATTATAATCGTCTCTCAGTGATAAAGCGTTGTCATCAAACATTTAATCCCTTAATTACCTCACAACATGTTGAAGAGTAGTCAAAAATATGGCTGCTAAACATTCAAACTAGGAAAGGCCACTAACAGAACGAAGCTGCAATACGTGAACATAATTATCCTTTGTGCTTCCGCCTACGGACTGATGCTATTGGACAAGTCAGTGTAGATCAATGGTTGCAATGAGTCTTTGCAACCAAAAATCCCCCAATCAGAAAAAGCCAACTCTATTGAAGTGACATAAAAATGAGGGGTAGTTTGTATGTGTGTGTGTGCGTGTGTAGGTTGGTGTTGGAATGGCTATCTATCATGGTATCTATAGGTATCTGTCATGTACCTACTGAGAATGATCAGGAATAAAAAAACAAAGTGTGAAGAAGTGACTGTAAAATAATAACAGACGGGACAGACATTCAAACATTGTGTCTGATTAAGAAATGAAAAAGACTAACAACAATAAAGCCGTATTAAAAAACTATTTTCATGACATAATGTACGGCATAATAACGGCAACAAAACTAAGTGTTAAACCTCGACATCAATATAGTGTGAATATAAAATTTCTTATCTCTATATCCGCCTTAAAAAAATACACTTTATACATGAAATCCAAACAAACACGCACATCTCACCATGTTCAGCGCACAACTCGAGTGCATCCCTTGAACACACAGCTGGTGTGTTGTTGCTGAACAAATGCAGGTTCTCATCTTTCACCCTAATCATCTATAAAGCAAAACATGTAGAGATACGGATACTGGTTATTCAAATAACAAGGCTGACGTTTTCTGATTCAAATATTACTCAACAGCACAGCATCTAGGTTTGAGAAGAATGCTCACAGTTTGATGGGACGTTGGACCGTGTCCAGCGGCAGGTAGAGCGGTGTGATAACATGAAGATGGGGGGGTGCTGTTCAATACAATATGTGATCCCAGCTTTGATCACATTTGGGGCGGGTTTAAAACAGCAAAATGCTACAAGAACCATGCAACATTCTTAACCATGTCCCAGCATGGTTTGCTCCTCTCCACATGGCGAACAACGCTGAATTTAAATCTGTTTACTGCAAACACACTTTTGACTCGAAAAGCTGGTCGGCAGCCCTGAATTAGTTAAGATGCTTTACATTTACAGCTCGCTGTAAACAACTCATTATTTCCTGCCATCCATTACTCATGCAGCCATGCGCAACAAAAAATTAAAAAAACAATAGCAGAGTACTACAAACAAGTCAATTTTCCATGTCAAACGAAGGCCACGGTAAAAAAGCTATTTTACACCGAGCATGCAGCTAGGTGGTTTCAGTTCCATCGGTGCGGATATTACAACAGCATAGAGGCCTACTGTACATGACTGAGGAAAACATATGCAATCCAGGTGACCAAAACTGGGCAAAGCTAAAAATGAAAAGGCACTGTGAAGTTTTGGCTTAGTGCATGTACAGCGCACTGCATGCAAAGGGGGGAAACACATCTATGACTTTCTAGTTTGTCCATAAGGAATGAATGAAATCAGGGACAAAAGGAGGAAAGCTAAGGTCCATATATTCATAGACATCGTGAGGTAACTTTAAGAGTAACTCTTAGACAATGCTGAATCCATCAAACTTATTTGTGCTGTGGTTCCAATCTATTATGCCCATTCCCCCTTTTACCTTTTAAATCTTCTACATCGGAAGTTGGTCGAAATACACCATGAAACAAAGATGATTTTCAACATTTACTGGATTAATTTGTAGCTGAAGACGACTGTTTGCTTCGTGGAATGTCTGCAGTCGACCACCAGGAAGTCTGCTTCTAGTACTGACTCGAAGGACTTTCTCCCTTCGATGTCACTTTCTGAGCTCATTGAAATCACGGAAGAACGATTCTTTGTGTGCATTTGGCAAATAAATGATGTGAAACCACACTAAGCACAATGCATGGCTGATATCTAGAACTGCAGCATTCAGACAAGAAGCTACATTCTCTTCTCTCTGATTCAGTTACTGTACATCTTCAAGCTTTGCGCAACCGTGAAGTAGCTTAAAACATGAAACCTGTCAAAGTTTGTTTTGTGCGTCCAACCCTGACCTGTATTATTTCAATAAAACTACATCCGTAATGCTTCATTATATGCAGTTAAGCAGCATGACTGTATAGTGGAAGATAAGAAACGTTCAGAGCAGGTTTGCAGTGAAGAGAGTTTAAATGTGCTGGTTGTCAGTGTTTCTGTAGTACACAGATCCTAAAGAGATACTACATGCTATGTAATGTGTCAGGTGAAATACAACATGTCGCTCACAGGGATCATCTGATAGATTTTTGGAAGGACAGGCTGGTCATGGACGAAGAAATAAAGACAACATTGCCCTAAAGCTAAGACTGAGACTGAACATGCCACAAAGAAAAGCAGAAACAAAGGTTTGGGAAAACACTGACTATGTATTTGGAACTTTAATGATATGAGGTTAAAGTCCTTTCCTGAAACCTAAAAATGATTCAAACACAAGAAAAGGAAGAATGTAGAAGCTGAGGTGCTCTGGAAAGCTCTGTATCCTTGGCTTTTGGGGAGCTGTGTAGCTGTGTGTGCGGCATTACTTCTATAGTGATGGTTGGTGGTGAATTACTCTCACACCACGTCTCTTCAGTGTCATGCTGGGTGGACCACAGGGTTTGAGGGTTCACAGGACAAGTCCTGGTTATTGCGACTTCAGCGTTGTCCCGGGAGAGGGCCCATGGACAGAGGGTCCTCCTCATTGATGGTGTCCAGCTCTTCAGTGTGCACAGCTTGAGTGATGAGCTGAAGCTCCTCAGAGAGCGTCTCGCTGCGGTACGCCACGCGGATATCAGGGACGTTGGTACGACGGATGTCGTTGCTCGTAGGACCCTCCTTAGAATAATTGGGGCCCAGCCAGTAGCTTTTGGCCTGGAATTAAGAGAAGCTACATGAGGTGGAAGCTCAGATACTAGTAAAACACAGAAAGACATTCCCTCTTTAAGTTTTCCGAAGCAAACCACCTCATCTGCCCTTCATATGGGTTGCCGGCATTTCACCGTCTTGACCAACAATTAGAAACATCTCTTATTATAATGTAGTCCAGTAGAACACTACATTTAACAAAACATGAAATTGATGCATTTCTGTCAGTGTAACCAAAAACTGAACATTTTAAACTTCATAATAGGATGAGTTAATGGCAGAGCGGTTGTATTGAATTGCATTAGATTGTAATAAAGTGAGAGTATGCCACCTGTTTCAATACACAAAATGAGAAGAGTTACAAACTAGTTTACCTTGTGTGAAAACCCACTCATTAGGACACTGTTTCTTGCCAGCTCACACATGTCACAGGAACTTAGTTTCCACACCTGAGTAGCGATGCTGTACTCCTCCATCAGAGGCTCCTGGATCCAGAAAAAAACACACACAGAGCCTCATCACTTCTGACCATCGTTTTACATTGTCTACCTTAAATGTAGGTCATGTGTAGAGTCAGACAAACTTCCTTCACACTGACCTTGGTGAAGTGGAACTGAAGAGGATCATCAGTGGACAGAGAGATTATGAGGCCTCTGGACAGGTACTCTGGCAGCGGGTTGCGATGGTAACTGAGAAACAGGCTGTTGTTACTCAGTGGGGACATGGCGATGCCAATCTGAGCCAGGTAGTAAAGATATTGCAGCACCGGGGCCTGATGGATATCAAATAAGAGAGAGAGCATGAGAGACAAATGTCATCTTAAATCTATATGTACAGTATGTAAGGCCATGCTGTACCCAATAGTTTGTATATCTCTTTGTGCTTCCCAAATTATATTGCAGTCCAATCCAATAGTTACAAAAATGTAATTAAGCTTTCTGATGCCATCAGGTTTGCAAGAAGGGGAAATTCAACAAAGATGAAATCATTAAGCAAAGCTTTCCAAATTAGTTTTAGAACACAGCCAGCACAACAATGTTATTTCCATAGCAGTCTTTTTAGAAGCAATCCAGGATGACCTCTCCTGACCTTTCTGAGCAGCAGACCGTGGGAGATGTTCTCTGACAACATGAAACCTGACACCAGGTGGTGGATTGGCCCCGCCTCCCCACAGTGAGGTCGCAGCACAAACATGCGAAAGCCTCTCTGCCTGTGTCAGTCAAATATATTTACAAAAACAACATTACAACTTAATTCTTGATTCTTGTGTGTTATACATGATTCCAGCTGGGCCATACCTTCGCAGGTGGTTGAGCACAGTCATGTTGGCATAGGTGTAGTAGAGGTAGTAGGAGTAAGGTGGGTTGTCTTCTTCCGTCCAGTTTTCTGGCAGCGGACTGTCAAGATTGAAGATGTGTTGCTCAGGTTTAGACTCATCGTCCACGCTGTCAAAGCCCACCACCTGTGGACACACATGCAACAAAACAGGATAGAAACAAACGGCAGAATCATCAGGATAGCTTGGATTTCTTGTGAAGTGATACTCACATGCTCCAGGAAGAGGTGCAGCTCAGGATGACTGCGCGGGTTGATCGTGGCTTCAAACAGAGGCATGAAGACATTCTCCAACATCTCCTGGAAATTTGCCAGCTGCTTCTTTGTTCGGTAAACATCACTGGAGAGGTAATGATCGAACAGTGACATCATAGAGATGATTATTGTTTTTTTAAAAAGCACAATACATTTCAAATATAGGTTTAATTGTAGAGGCCAGAAGAGGTAACCCATGTCTACACTAGTTGAGGAGCATCTAGTCTCTCATACAAGGACATAACCTCAGAAATTAGACCAATTCATTCCTTTTGGTTCGTGCTCTCATTACAACCACATGTTTGACCACCCCTGACAACAGTACAGCTTCAAGGTAAAAAGCAAAGTGGATGGAGTACTTACAAAAGACGGGGCACCTGGATAAGCCAGCGCACATTATCAGAGTACACGCGATGTTTGAGGGCCCACTGAGCCAGCTTCTCCCATTCATCCCTGGAGCGACCGTAGATGGACAGACGTAGCTCAGAGTTCTGGTACTTACTCTCCTCCAGGTCAAACATCACCTCCTGGACAAATAGTGACAGGAGATATCAATGCATCAGTTTGTGTACGTATTGATAAAATGTTTGGATGAGGTACATAAATACTTTACATATGAATTACTTCACACCTTGACTATGTGTGCAAAGTATTTTCCTTCAATGCAGTTGTCGGTCTTGATGAAGATCTCTCTCAGGATGGATTCTCCAATGGGGTTGTATTTGGCGTTGAACTTGTCAAACCGATGGAACGTGTTACGGTCCTGATAAGTGAACCACAACCTGTCAAACCTCATTTTTATCGATATCAAATGTATTACACAGTATTCCTTTGTACACAGAAATATTTAGCACAACTTTAGTTAGATACAGCTGCTCCCATTCCTGTTTTTCTTTCTTTATCATATGGCACAGGACCATGATCACATGAACATACAATAATGTCTCACCGCGTGCATGTCGAGAGTGTCTACACTCAGGTCAAAGGCCGTCAAGTTCATGCTCTCAAACACCTGCTTGAGGGTCTGACCACGGCCACGCTCAATGTGAACGATCTCCTCTGGGTTTATCTTCATGGATCTCTTGATGAATCGCAGCAGGTGCTTCTGATTCATGCAGGAGGATGCATGTATGTGTGTGTCCACCTGTAGTTAGGGCAGAGCAGAATATGTGAGAGGCAGATATGACCTTGGATCTTGGCCTTAGGTTCAGTCCTTGTCTAGTTGAAGTCCCATTTTTGTAGTTTGAGAATGTTGTCAACTACCAACAGTCACTGGATGATATCAAAATAGTAGCGATAGATTGACTGTGGTTGGCTCTTGCCTTTCGTATGTTGTAGAAGTCTCTATGTGGAACTTTCTTCTGCGCTGCCAGCTCCTTCATCTCATTCAGCAGGATGTGCATCTGGAATTTAGAGCTCAGGTACTGCAGGCGGCGGTAGCAGAAAGACTTCCTGTTAACACCATACAGAGGAAACACAGGGATATTTAAAATAAACACACCATTTTAACATTGACATTTGTAGAATGATTGTATCAAAGAAGCACTCACACTGGGCCGTTGATAATGAGGGCCATCATAACATTCATGTCTTCAATATACTCCGTCAGGTCAGGATAGGACAGGTCCAGTTCTGTGCTTCTGAAAAGGAGAACAATATAAAAGTAATACAAACAGACAACCTTTTTTTTCTAATTAACTTGTTGTCAGGGACAAAAACATACTTGTCCATGTTGGTTTTCTTGTTGTAGACGTGGATGAGTCCACCCACCATCTTGCAACCATATCCTGTGTCTGCCGGCATAGTCTTGGGGTCCATGTCATAGGGGTGTGTCTTTGAGACAGGTGGGTGAACGGGGGCATCTGGGAAAAACAGGAAATTTATATTACTTTGGTTCTATATCCATGCTACAAAAATGTGCTTAAAATGATAAACAATGACTTGGTAACTGCTCAGATAAATGAGACACAGTGTGGGAGTTTGTACATAGTGGTCCTGAGCGACTACTGTGTTTTCATTTAAGAATCACAACTAAATTAGAATTTGGAAAATTTAAAACAGCTGTTGAGGGAGTGTGTCTTGTTTCTTAATTGTTTTGCCCACAAGTTCAGGGTGTTAAGCAAGTTCTTCACTTTCTTTCTGGCATTTCCTAGCTGTCACAATATCAATATACATAATGCAGTATATACCCAGTTATGAGTTGCCTGCCTCATCTTAAAGACTGTCAAGCTTTTTCAAGCTTAAACACGCCCATTAGTGATGGTCCTGGAAAACCTCTTTAGACAAAACGTGGGATGTTACCTTAGCCCTAGTTATATCATGAGACAAGCTTGCAGAGAGCTGAAACACTTTGCTAATAAGTAACTATTGTGTTCATAAAGAGTAGAAGGACTACAGTCCACTAGAAAGATACTCAACTGTTTGGTTCATAGGAGCAAATGCTGCATTTCGAGCTGCAACTACTATTGCTGCAAAGAAAAGCAGAAAATCCTGAATCCTGATCATTTTTTTTGTCGATTGACTAATCAAATATTCTTTACACTGCAATCTTCCCTTTTACCCCTGACGCAACTTGTTTATAAAAAGCCCTTGACGCCTGCTGATGATGCTGAATCGGTTCTGGTATTCTGGGGTATAATAATATGAAAATAAACAAGATTCCCCTGCAGAACAGGGCCAGGTATTTGTTAAATGCATGGAGCCTTTCTGTTGACAGGTATTCCCAGCACAAAACGGGAAGCTAAAGAAACAGGCAGTCAAACTAAAGGTTTTTCCTTTGCTACTGTACATGGAGTAACCAAAACTGCTCTGTCACCGCATCTTGGCTACAGTTTCAAAGTGTATAGCTCGGCCCCTACCGCCTCCTTGTAAAACGGATACAATGGTCATCTCTGTGAAATTCAACAAAACACTCATGGCTATTTCTAACTGCAATAGAATATGTTTGGTGTGTGCATGATATACCAGCATCTACAGGGGTCTCTGCTATATCGTCATAGTCTGTCAGATCCAGAGGCTTCATCCCGAGGTCCTGCAGGGCATGAGCTGTGGTCTTACAAAAGGATTGCATGGATCGCTTTATGTACTTCTCCCGTATGAATAATGCCTTCACCACACACTTTGCAGCATCTACCAGGTCAACGAATGGCACCTGGGAAGATATCAATTCACAGCAATGAAAATGGGATTACCTTACAAGAGTTTAAGTTTAATTGCTGATAAAAACACATACAAAAATCACTCGAAAAAAGCTCCTCACCCCACACTTTTCCTCTCCAGATATTGACACCCGCTGGTATTCTCTCTCCAGTGGCAATGCCCTTTCCCTAAAGCCATCATCAAGAGCGTCCCAACTCGTGTCCTTCAATAACCTGCAAGGATACGGACAGTAAGAAGGAGAGTTTAAAACAAGAGAAAGGTAGGCAAAAGCAGACCAGATGTAGAGATGGAGAATATGTGGATACAAGCAGCAGCAGAAAAGTAAATGATGGAGATATAATCCAGATGTTATAGAATGTATACATTTGCAATGGCAGCATTAGTGCAGTTTATTTTGAAATAATAATTAACCTACAGAGCTGCCAAGTGACCGCACAAGTGACCGCACAAGATTAATAGAAAATGCACATACAGAGTATAGACTTTCAGACTTGAGAGACTTGCTGTCTTTAGAGAGCAAAAAGCAAAAGAACAAAGTACGGATTTGTACATCTAGTCACCAGCAGGGGGAAGATGTGATCCATCCCAATATGCAGATAATCTCAGTCAGTGGTTCTGGAGAAAAGCACTTTCAACCAACAATTCCTAAATAATTTTAGACTAGACAGCAATAAGTTTATAGCAATTATAAATAATAAAAAATTCAGGCAAGTAGTTGCCATGCACATTTCTAAGAATACAAGCCAGATAGAGATGAACTGAAAGAAAATAAACAACCAAAGACAAAATCACTACACAAATCACACATACTGAAGCAGATCTCACTCACTCTAGGTCTGCAGCACTGTCGATTTTCATTAAGTCCTGTTTGGCACGGAGCAAAATCTCTGGCTCAAGCCTTGGGGTGATATGCAGCGGCGCAGGATAGCGTGGGCAAGGCAGGGGCAGATTGGCATCAGAGGTAATGAGAAGAAATTAAGCACACAAAGGCAGAGAGACCAGATATATGCACACACAATCAAACAAGCTCTCTCTCACACACACATATACATTTACATATATACATATACATACAAAGCATAAGGTATTAAGTGATCAAGGGGATTGGGCACCAACAGACAAATATCATAAGTTAGTAGTTGTACACCCTGATTGGTAAACAGGGGCTTGCAGGGTGCACGATCGGCTTATTGGTGCAGATAGCTTCAACCCCGGCAACCGAGACAGAACCCACCTCCTCGTAAAAGTTTTGCATAGAAGAAGATTGAAGACCAGAACAGCTGCAATGAGCTGGCTAGCCCTGTTAGCCGATTGCTGAGGTTAGTTAGCCCACAAACTGGCATGTTGGAAGCTGATAAGCATGTGTGCATGGGTGAAAGCAAGACTGTGTGTCAAATGTGGTGGTGTGGGAGAGCTCTGTCTGTCAGAGATTATGTTAAGAGTTTATTTAACTGGCTTTGTGTGTGCAGTGTGTTTGCATTTCCTCACTTAATGTCCTGGCTGATTTGCCTCTCCAGGCGGTGCCGTCGCTCTTCCAGCTGTTCGATGGGGCTGTCCTCCGGAAACTCATACGGTGCGCTTCGCATCTCACTCTCTGCCATGCTGCGTGTGAACAGCTCCTTTGTGCAAACATATGTTTATATGGTGTCATAAAACAGCAAAACAGGTCCACTTCCATGCACCTGTGGACATATGGAGGACTCTGGGGCTCACACAACCCCCCCCCCTGCTATATTTACCTTTGAATAAAGCCATAAAAAGCCAAGGCAGATATTGAACTGGACAAAATAAGAAAACTTTGATGAACTTGAAACATTTCTAATGTGTTTTGCTAAGTGTTGCTATGTGTTCTGGTAAGATAGACAATATCCCATTATTCATTTTAACATATTTATTATTATTATTTAGAATTCAAAGCTAACCTGTATTTTCATAACTGTCAATTTCCACATACAAACAAATACCAGTAATAGCTAATTCAAATATCTGAATGGCTGGAAAGCTGGTGCATGGATGCTAAGATTATTTAGCTTAGCTGTACTTAAAAGCTCTAATTAGTGTGGATTTGAATTCTTACCTCAGCAATCTCTTTGTATTTTTCGTCCATGGATGTTCGCAGGTCGATTGGGTAGTGTGTGAGAGAAACAGGCGTCCCTGGAAGTGATCTCTGGGGCTTGAGGGGCTTGGGCCCAGATGCACCACACAGGTCTGTAAGCAGACAGAGACAGAGTTTGTCATTTGTAAAAACAAAATTTTAAATAATAATAATTTGAGCAGTAATCCAAGAACATTTATCTGTAATCTATGCACATTTTCTTAGCAATGTAAAATGTCAGCAAAATAAAAGTTATACTGTCTACTGAATAGTATAGAGCTTGGTTTAATTTTCTGCATCTGGAGACACAATGCAATTCAGACAATCCATCTTGAACTCATCCTTTTAGTGTTGCGTGGGGAAGATGATATTTAACAACGTTGTCTCTTTTCTGCTGAGTAACGTGGCGACTTGCTTAGGTAAGCCAGAGTCAGTAAAGTCACTGTACCTTCAGTGGAAAAATGTATACTTTCCACCTCTGTATGAAGCATATTGTCTGTGGGAAAGAGCCATATCAATTTTACCTGGTACATACAGGCTTTCAAAATACTATGTGTTATGTGTGCTTATGCAAAGGAGTCATTGTTAGAGTGATAAGGCCTGTACTTTATTATTATTGAAAAAGCTTTGACGGAAAAGGATTTTCAATCCACAGGACCCCTCTCCAAACACAGACACACATATAACTTGGACTCTTCACAGTGTTCAATTACTCATAGCATACAGCCAACTGCATCCAACATCATGTGCGAAGCAATTGACAGAACACGTTCGGGTTCAGATACACATGGATTGTCTCGGTGCTTTGCCGGCTCAGAGCTAATTCAATGGCAATGATGCCAATTTCTCTATAAATAAAAAAAAAAAGGAAAATAGAGACAGACAAATATGTAAAAACAGACAAAGCTGACTAGTACCATCCCAGACAAAAATAAACAATCATTTACACTTGGTTTACCAAGGATTGGAACGCATGGCGGTTTGAGTGGGGAGACCTATGATTTTAGAAAGCACAGAGTTGGCTCAGACTATGTGCACACTACAGCTTAGACTCGTGCAATATAACTTCACATTCATTTAATAAAAAACTATAGACTTTGGACAAACAGCTAAATCATACAACCGCTGTTATCAATAAATTTGATGTAGAACTAGAATATCTGTCACTTCAATCACTTACATCTTCCACCAGTTACTACAGTAGTTGCTGTAACACATAACTCATCTCACCAGACGCAACAAAATACAGCCTAACAATAGTTTTCAAGATTGAGCAATCTTTGGCCAAGAGAACTTCCTTTGTTTCCTTTCCTTCAGCTACATGGACACATTAGCCCATTAGTATCTACACCGAAGACATCAAACACAAAGACAGTTGCGAACAGTTAGCCAGAAGTTAAACGAATGCAAATAGTGCATCACCATGATTACCTATGAAGCTCCGGTGACAGCGGCTGTGTCTGCAGGAAAATCCTTGTGCTATGTCCAAGAACAGAATAGAGGGCTGTACCAATATATACTGTGTCACTTCAATCACACACAGGCATGCACACACACACACACTTGTAAAGAATTACCTTACACACTGACACATGCGTACACATACCTGTGAATGGCATAGAGGGGCCTTCCCCACTCTAGACCTGCTGGAAACAGATGACGCCTGCTCCACTCCAGAATAAATCAAAGGCAAGACAGGAAAACCACCAAAAGACCAAATACCTTTCTCTCCAAAGACTTAGGGACAATAAGGAACATCAAATGTACTAATTCCTGTGTACTTTCTAAAAAAAAAAAAGCCATACATCTCACTTTAAGAGAACCACAGTTTAAAGAGAACCATAGTTGTGTGCACACACAGTAACTCACTCACTCATAACAAGTCTGTGGCTTTAGGAGTGGTGCGTTCACTCTCCTCTATAATGGGTGGCATTGTCGGTACTGTGTCTGGCCTGGGACAATTATCTGTTGCCATCTGCTGTCTGCCTCCAAGGCCGTGAAGTCAGGAATGGACAGAGCGTGTACCTCTGCACAGTATACTCTAGTAGCATGACATAGTCAAACATTTCAATATGGCACATAGACGTTTTACAGGACGTGAGTTACTGCTTTGATACGATCTGCTGACAATCATATACGCTCAAGGGCATTAAAAGAGTGTTTAAACATAGAACATGCATTATTATAGCCCAACCAATACTGTATTTTTGAGGTAGATATGAAAGTTTAAAAAAAAAAAAGTTTTTTAAAGAAATGCGACCACAATATGTACTGAGTAGACCGTAGACACTTTCTAAATTAACTCTATTATATCTTTGTCATATCTGTAGTGAAATTGCTTTCTTGCTACCAACATAATTGCCAACAAATATTTCTGAGATAAACTAATATCAGCCTGGCCAATTGATCAGTCTACATGCACAGTGCACAGACGTGTGTGGATACCTTCACATGAACAAACACACAAACAGAGTAAACCCCAGTATAGTATTCATTGTAATCCCCCGGCCTGTCACCCACAAATAACCACAGCACCCCCAACTCTATTTATCTCAGTGACATCATGGTAGTAGAGGTCTAAGGATAGAGCATGTCGTATGCTGTACAGTTTGTAAAGCCCTCAGAGACAAATGATCTTGATTGATTGTGATTTGTGAAACTGGGCTATATATATATATAAAACTGACTTGACTGGTAGTAGGGATCACAAACAACACAAAACACATCTATACAAGTAAATACAAACAGACTGGGAGAAACTCACCAGACTACAAAATCAATAACAAAGAAAAGCAGAACAATGAAACTTTGCTTTTTGGCTCATATTCTGCTCTGCAATGCGATACCTCTTTCAAAAACCACTACTGACATGCAAAACAAACAAAAACACAGCCAGGAGAGACATAAAAACATGAACATAAAAACAACAGCAGAGGCCCAATTATGATATGAAACTTCATCAAACGCTTATCAGTCATAAAGGCCTGTACGATCCATTCAGTTAATAGTTCATTTAAAAACAGATGTTCAAACAGTAACTAGACAGGTAAATGAAAAAGGGTACTGTTCATTTCTTCTCGACAGTGTTATATAACTAAAATTAGATTTAAACGGCCAATAAAGATAAATGCCATGGTGGAGTCCAACAATTATAAAAACTTAGGCTGTTGACTGTGGGCTTGTCCTTGGATCAAATTCAAACTGTGCATCTCATTTGGGAGAGTGTGGATCATAATTTTTTGGTAGTATTTCTTTGACGCCTCGACACAAGCACTGTTTTGTTTTTTTTCAAACCACTCTGCAGATCCAGATTGCATGCGAATGCATTTTGGCAGACAGGCTGGCAAACAAACCCAGGCGGCTCTAGCCTCACCTCAAACACGCTGTATACTTTGTGAGGGCGTCTCTTCTATTTTAGAATGAGTCAACCAATCTATCTCCATGTAGTCATTGTGAGATAATTTCTTGGACCAGTGAGTAATATTGACAAAGCTCTCCATCTCAGCTTTCTCTCACATCCCTGGGACCTGAGTCTGCACACCGCCCACATGCTCTACTTGTTCTTCTGAACCCTTCCAGAGAGACAGTCATCTAGAATCTGTGGAGCTGCCTCCGCTCTCTCAGGATCAATACAAATGTTTGCAGCGCGTCTCATCCTCACAATCATGCAGGACGGAAAGTAGCAGTAAACTAGTTTTGGCAGTAGTCAACCAAAACAGTGTACAGTTATGCCCTTAAAAAGATTCCATGACCAGATCAATCTTACTAAAAAGCAAGGGATCTCTATGTAAGGGATAT
The DNA here is from genome assembly GCA_032191485.1 of Leptoclinus maculatus. Lineage (NCBI taxonomy): Eukaryota > Metazoa > Chordata > Actinopteri > Perciformes > Stichaeidae > Leptoclinus > Leptoclinus maculatus. The sequence goes on from JAVDOI010000006.1 coordinate 12,943,735, forward strand.
AAGGGATGACATATCTTCGAGAACTGTCCATGCGGGTAACTTCACACTTGGCGGGGGAATTGCTGGGGGCCGAAGGAGATGCAGTACCGAAGTTGGTTCAATTTGGACATGCAACAATATTAATAAACTTTGAATGAACCAGCGATAGTGAGCGTGCGCTCCGAATGTCCACGCCCACGAATGGGTACTGCACTAGTCTATCACAATTTGACAACTTTTAGGTTGTGTAATATGATGTAAGCGGATTTTGACAACAATACTACTTTGTATGCAACACATATCCAGTCCCATAAGCCCCACATTGGTATCAAAGCTTCCCATCATGATAAACATTATATCACAGAGAACTAATGAGATTTGGCAGCCCCTGTAGAGATGACAGATGTTACACAACTATTATCAGTGCAATGCCGTCAACACAATAACAAGGACCCAAGGTTACTGGCATTTTGGTGAATACATCTGGCCTTGCACTGCCTCTTTCTGCATGGATATCAACTCGTCAAGCACACGGAGCAGCAGCAGATATGTTGTGGCTGTCCTTTTTTGCCCCAACATGACCACAGCCAATGACATGTTATATAAATATGTCTCAAAGAAATAATGAGAATTATACTTTTATTTTAAATCTGCAATTCCCTTTTGTCATTGTGGTCTGGCAGTGAGTTTCAGTTTGTTATACAAGAGATCATTGATTGTTCTCCTTTTTACCCAGATAACCAACAACCAGGGGGCTGGATCTCTGCTGGCTTCATGCTTAAGTGACGAGAAGTCGACTCTCAAAGGAAAACGTTACTTTATTTTGCATTAAGTGTTTAGCAGGTGTGCTTTTATCCAGAAGTGAAGGTGACTATAGCAGCAGGGAGGAATGATCTATTAAGCAAACAAGGCCTCTTCTTTCTTGTTAACCTCTTTCTAAGTTAGACACAGTCACCCACCAGTGGCCAAGTTGTCAAAAATAATTATGATACTCATCTTCAATGCTTCGAATAAGGTGTGGCGAGTACGGCGAGAATAGAATAGAATGACAATATAGTGGATATCATTATCACAATATTCACAACTATATATCATGACATGGCAAATTCGTTCAAAATCACAGTAAATGTAATCTAGCCGATGTTTGAATTGTGTTCCACTTTTACACATTACATGACACCAGACTTCATACGTCTCAAAAGTCAACATCAAAAACATACTTATTAATTACAGTTAGCTCCAAATCATTAGCTTTGACATTAGAAAGTCGTAGAACAATAACGTAAATATTGTGTCATTACAATATAATTCTGCTGAAAATCAATTAACAAATAATATTGAAATATTGCCCATTCCTTCTTCTTATTGTTACACAGCTGAACATGTGTTTGTTCCCTAATTATTCACCCATATAAACTTCAACACAACAGCTTGTGTGTACCATCATTAAATTATTATCATTAAAGGCTGTCTACTTATATTTGTAGTGATATTAAATACTCATACAAACACGAGGGAGCCTGTTGTCTGTTACTACGGTAAAAGTCATGGACAGCCAGGGATGTCACGCAGCAGCAACGAATGATGGGCATCTTAGAATAAGAGAATCTGTTGATTGCATAATAAATATGCCATAGTGTCCCATAGAAATGTGTTTTAGTTTATTTTTTGGTCCAATGCAATTGTGGCTCCAGTGTTTTGAAAGAGATTTGACTTCATACCCTGAGAGGAAGAGTGATGATGACACCACTTCCGATGTTTCTTAGCAACCACAGATGAGAATAAACCTTTACTTTGGGTCTTGTTTTTTTAAATATGTTATCAGTAGTAGGGATCAGTACAAGGGAACCAACATTGCTGATGGAATTTGCCAGCTAAAAACTATTGCTTGCAAATTCACTTTATTTTCTTTCTATTTTTTCACTTAATGAAGGACTGCTGGAGAGACAGAAATAAATTTCAATACATGCAGAACATCAAAGATAATACAGTATCTGTCGGAAGAGTACAGTGTTGATGAAGATGCAGTTCTGAATAAGATACTCATATTCTTCCAGCATCACTGGCACCTTATCAGCAACTGAAACTGCTGCAACCGCCTGATTTATTGCCCACTCTTACAGCTCCATATGCTGTATATGTTTTGTTTGTGTCTGAGCACTCACAAGGATTTCAGTGATTAATCCACCGGGCAACATTACTGCATCATACAGGACTGTAGCAAACACCAGTAGGGACTAGATGCCCCAAATGTTCACTCACTGCAACAGCCACACTCTGCAATAAACTACAACACACATCGAGCTTCACGAATATCAGCATCAACAGCAACCGACCAACCTAACAGATGCATGACGTATTTCTGTCTCTCTTTCTTTCTTTAAGACCCCTCCTCATTTCTATATTTCCTCACACTGCTTTTCTACATGCGGTCAGCTTATTCCAGTACACAGCAACTGTGTTTACTGACAGCTCATCTGTCACTATAAGCTTGCTTGTGCAGTATTTACAGAGTGATAAGTGCCATGCCTCACACAGAACTGCAGTAACTTCTAGCAAGACAGTATTAACATTAACATTCTTTACAGCATATGATACTGTTCATCATGAAGCACGCAGATTACAGTACCTCTATCTCACTGTCTTGTCCTTTTCTCACAGTCTCGGTTACGGTCGCAGTGGCCTTGTGTGAGCTCTTGCGGGATGCTGGGACATGTAACTAGGCCTGGGACGACCGATGCGCCCTCCCCCCGCTGGCACAGTGGAGCAGAGAGAATGACAGCAAAGAGAGAGAGAAGAGAGCGACAGCATACGCTACCTCCTAAACACAAGCTGCTCTAACACCAGGATCTTACAATCCCCACTCTTTTTCTGTCCGCTTCTCCTGTTTTAACTGTCGCCACCTCAAATGTGCTGCTGAAGCATTTTTTTTCCCTCTTTCCTCTGATTCTCTCTCTCTCTCTCTCTCTGCCTCTCAGCTGCTTCCTGGATTACACCGGTTTTCATTGCATGAATAGCACAGCCTTCAAGCTCCCGGGTTTAAATACTGAGTTGGAACATACCACGTGGCAGAAAAAGGGGAGGGACTGGGGTGAACCACTTTAGGCTCTATTGTGCTGTAAAATGGAGGAGGCCACGCATCCCTGGCCACTTCCACTTCTTTTCTACCGCCCACTTCTTATTCATGATGCACCACTTCAATCATCCCGAGTGCAAACCTTATGCAAACCTTATGAATAACAGTACTTAAAAGCAATTATTACATGTCCATTTAAATGGCCGGTTTTGTTACACATAGATTCAAACATTCTTTCTTAGTATGTGTAATAAAAACACTTAATTTGCATTCTAACAATTTATTTGCCTCATATGTATTTACCAACGCTGTAGCACTGTAATATGATCTTTGGCTTGTGGATTTCTTGATAAGTTGCTCTTACTTATTAATTGTATCTGTTCTAATTGGCTTATTGCTGTGATTTTATATTTGACTGCCATTACGTGCAGATACCTTTTATTCCGCTTGCTGTTGTTGAGTCTGTGTTGATGCAACCATGCAGCGAGTCACATTTCGCATGAAGCCAAATAAACTGAACTTGACGGAACTTTTTGTTATGCTTTAAATCATTTGAATGCGACGATCAGGTGTTTAAATTCAATGTCTTCAGTGTGATCACTTGTGTTTGTGAGGTCAATATTAGTATGACTGAGCTTAGGTATGTGAATATAAGATTGTGTGTACATGCAAGTGAGCTCATCAACATGCTGCATGCCGTGTTACTTTCTGCACCGATCACATGATGCCAGGGGAGGGTGTTTCCTTCCTCTCTCACATGACTGCGGTCTGTACGGCACAAGGAAGGCCTGTCTGCTGTATTTCACAGTCTATACAAAATATTTTTATGTTAAATTAAGATCATCAAGGAATTCTCCAGATGAAGGTCAAACTATTATAGGCACACAGACACACAGACATAAACATCTGCATGAAAGACGCACAAAAAGCAGACACAAACAACACCAAGTACGTCATTCTGAACAGATCCTAAATTCATGCAATAACATCACATACAAAGCATCCAGCTGGAAAGAAAATCAAGCCAACAATATACAGTACACAAGACTCGGAGGAAACTACAATGACAATGTTGTTCTACTTGTCTGACTCATAAGTGAGTTTGTTTTTCATCTTTCCTCCCAACTCAATAGTAACCAGTTTGACCGGCAGAGAGGTTGAGAGGCCACGTCTTTGTGCCTACCAGTGTCTTAAATGTCAGATCTCCTCTCCTCCTCATTTCAAAGTTGCATGTTTGCACGATTGACTAAGCTTTTATATGAATTTTAAAAGAAGAAACTTTACCTCCACATCCTAGAATTATCATAGATACTAACCACAATCAACACCTACCCATCACCCGTCGTTTTTTTGAAAAAAAAGAAATCAACCCATATACACAATGGCCGGTTGACGGACACACGACGGAACTAACTGTGGTGTTATATGATGATTCCACGTTCTTTCTGCAGTGTACTAAGTGAGCAGGCCATGGACCAACACTGTCACTAACTGCACTCCTAACGAAACATCATCTAATTCGGCTTGAAAATTGAAAGTGGCCTGAGGCCCGGCAGTGTCAGCTTTACAGCGCCAACATTAACTTGATTTGTGCAAGATAGTGGGTTCAAGTACTTTCATATATTTCATAAAAAAACACACAAATCATCATGAATAAATAAGAATTTTGTAAGCCTAGAGGTACTTTGCTCAAGACTTGGATAAAGCAAGGAAACGTGTCCTCATTCCAGGCATACCTGTGGTGGTGGTGGTGGTGGTGGTGAAAGTGTACATTTTGAGAGTGCAAAGCTTAAAAATAGCTGTGAGATCCTAGCTAACTAACCTAGAACAGTTATGTACTCTCAAAGAAGAGAATACATTATATGCTATAGTGCTTGCAGGGATTTCTCATGCAACATATTTCTGTGATCTTGTACTAGCTTGAGGCATTTTTCTATCTTTGACTTTCTGCTCCGAGCTTACAAATTGAAACGTCATCCCTTGTTTCCGGTAAATGATGAGGAGGAGTATGTGTTTTACCATTGCTGGTTTACAGCAATACAATCAGAGCAAGCTGGCAAGTTTTCTGACAAAAGCTAGACAATGTGCATATCCACTTTCTTTCTTAAAACCACATTTCTTGAAAACAGCCTGTGGTTTGGTGTCATTTTCAAGCCACAGCTTGAGCTTTACTGCTATTACCTCTGTTGTTTCCACACATCCTGTTCCCAAGACACTAATCAACGGACCACGGGGGAGTAGCTGTGAGCCGTTTTTTGACTCCCTTTCTCCCAGAGGAGAGAAGAGCTGCCATTATTGATAAGGCCCTTGTCAAGCAAACCTAATCTCTAACCCTGCACAGAAATTCCCATGGGAATAAAACAGGACAAACATTCAAACAAAATACTCATGGCCTCTTAGCATTCAGACCGATGCTGTGTATCTCTCTACCTAAGTCCATCAGGAAAGTTATCAAAACAATAAATCCAAAGGTGAGTCAGGGATCAAAGCAAAAGGTAATTAAAAGAGTGTAGCTTCACAGAGATGGTTAAGTGAGGAGGCTTCTGATAACACATGACCTGTTTCTATGCACTTAAAGATAGAGATTCACATGTGCATGCACACAATTTATTACTGATATCTCTACTTTTGGGACACTCACCATTCTTGTTTTGATTTATTTGTTTATTTTGTTTGATAAAACTGCGATGACAGAATGTTATAAATGCTAAATAGTCTACAGAAAGTCTGTACAAATTCATTGATTAATCGTTCAGGATATGCAAAGTCAAAGCCAGGTGACATCTTGAAATGTACATTTACATTGAAACACAACAGAGAAAAGCCTCATAATTGAGAAGCCGGAACCAGATGCTGAATGAAAAATGACCGCTTTTATGATTTTGTAATAATTGCTGATCTATTTTCAGTCAATCGATTATTCATTTCAGCTCTTTATTACATAAGCTTTATTAGGAGAGCTTATTCTAGTGGTCTGACACGCGCAGTAATGCAAAAATGCAAATACAATGACAGAAAGAATTTGCTACTTGATATCGCTTGATATCAAACAATAAAGAACAGTTTAACAATTGATCATTTCAAAGTGGACAGAAACTGCCTGACTGAACCAAGAAAGAAGTGACAATTTGTATATCATCTGTTGATTTAAAGCCCACATCTCACCCCACTCTCAAAACTCACGGATGATCGGTAAACTGTGATGAGCGTGTGTTTAAAACAACTGTGATGATTGTTTGCATCTTTTCACGATGCATTAGTGGAGATCGTTAAGTGACCAGGGGAGAGGTGGGCGTGCGATTCACTGACTCACGGAGGTCACAGGACAATAAATAGCTGCTCAGGGACCAACCATCAGCCGACGCTGGTTCATCTGTGATCAGTGAGGTGGTTCAAATGAAAATGGATCTTCATTAGCAGCCATGCGGAGAGCAGAGACAGACCAAAGCACTTGGTACTTAACTGTACTTGAGCAATGAAACACAAACCATCATCATTATTTGCATAAACACTGTCTGTCTGTCAGCCTGCAAATCAACCCAGTGAGTGTGTCCAATGGCATGATGAGTCTCGCTGCTGATGCGTGCGTGTGTGTGCGTATGTTGTAGTGATGATTAAAATGACTTGTGGCTCTGCTGGTTATCTAACCGCCCCAACAACAACAACATGCCCACCTGTTGGTGACACAGCTTTCAGGGCCTCGATTCCTGGTCCTCCAAAATCCTTTTTCCAGAAGTGACACACTTCTTCTGTTACATGGGAAGCAACCACGCTATTAATAGCAGAAGAAAGCCCTGGAATTTTCCACCCAAACACAGAGCAAACTGGTCCTCACTCATGCCAAAGACACTGACAACCAGTCTCTTGTTTAAAACCGATGGTCTGACTTTACAAAGCACTTTTGTTTCAGAGACTCCCTCTGGCGGTGAAATGGAAAAGTGCAGAACAGTACCTATTACATGTGCTATTAAAGAAGTTCACAGAAAATGTTCCAAATATTCTCACATTGTTCCAAAATAAAGTCCTGGTTTTTTGTGATACAAAAGGTTTGTGATACAAAAGTGATTGCTGTATCTTTTAGTTGCTCTTAGACCCAACTGTGTATCCACTCGTTCCCTCAATGCTCTAAAGTTTCACCATGTAAATTATACATTCAACTGTGCAGTGACACAGGTTCTGCTTTGTCTCTCAGAAGTAAAGAAAGAAATCCCACGGACAATTTTCAGCAGGAGTAGGTAACTCCTACAATACGCTTTAACGCTCACAGTCTCAACTGAGATTATGGGGCCTAGGGCAGTGTCTCCTGGTGTCACAGGTTTCAGGTTGTGCAGGTTAAAGTCTATAAGGCAACAATGTGTAGATGTGCTAATATGTGCAATAATTTACCCCCCTCAGGGGTAACGGTACAGAGCCCACATGACTTAGGAAAGTCCTGAAATAGAGAACGCACATCAATTCAAGAGAGAAGTCCACAGAGACATGCCACCATGACGGGAACAGGATTTCTGGTAATCAACCACAACAAGGGGCTATACCACCAGACAGCCTACAGATGAAAGGTACAGAAGGTAGTGTCAAGTTTAGAGGCCAGTAAGATAGTGAAGATCAAGGTAAGAGCCTCTGGATGAGATCAGATCACAACAGAAAGCGCAGCAGTGACTCATGCAGGAGAGAGGAATTCCCTCCACCTCTCTGGCAGCTTTTAACAGCCTCTATACCTCACGTCATATAAGCTTTGGCTGCAAAGCCAGGACATTACATATTCTGCTTCATGCGATGCAACGAAGGTCCAGTGGGAGAGAGCAGCCTGCAGGCAGAGATAGATTCCTGCAGATGAGAAAACTGACTGAGTAATCAATGTTTCCACACGCAAACCAACACCAGCACTGACACTAAAGAACTATAGGAGATATTTCTGAGGTTGCTACAAGAAGTAATACAGAAAAATACTAAAGGCTTCAGTTCATGACATGGATTTAATGCAAACTGCCCAAGCTGCAGCTACAGTCGATTTTTTATGCAGCAGAGATTTGGCATCAACAATGGTAACAGACTGCTGTGGTCAGATGGAAGTATTGTAATGGGTGGCCTACATGTGGCTCTTATGACAGACTGGGAGTGCAGTGGGTTCAGCCGAGCGGCTAATTGAGAGGACTTAAATAACTGCATGGATGGAGAGACCTCTAAGTTATTTATTACTGCAGCAAAGACAAGCTTCCTCAGCAAATACAGTATAGTGTGTATCAAGATGAGTTACTGCTTGTGATCTGCTGCGGCATCTCTCAAACATTCAACATTTGTGCCGTGGCTCAGTGAGGAAGTAGCTTCAAATTAAATCAATGTTAACATTTAATTGCCTCCGATAGATTGCTGCTCTAGTCTCTCCCCACAGAGATCAGTTAGCATCAACTTCAAAGGTAATCTCAGAGCTACGATGATTTGACCCGTATCCCATCACTTTAAAAATCGAATGAAACCCCTACGCATATACCTTGTGAATAGACAATCACACAAAACTAATCATACACCACCATGTGCCAGTAAGATACAAGCCTGTGGTGACATTAAAATGCTCTTAAAATGCTGAGATTGAAGTACTTCACAGTTTAGCTTTTATAAATCCAAGTCAAGTAATGAAGAACTATAAAAAAGGAATTGTCATTTCCCATATTTTGTTATATGAACTGTTGCAATTCCATTGTGATTGTGTTTAAAAAGTCCAGAAGTCATTGTCACTAAAGCAATCTATAATATGAGACTGAATCAAAGTTCCTTATAGTTATCACACCTGGGATGCTAATGGAGGAATACAACTTAAATGTGATATAAATGAGGTTTATTTTTCTCCACATGGTCGCTGCGTATTCTCCTAAATAAAAATGAGATTTTGGACAAACAGCTGGGGAGGGGGTTGTTGTCATGAGAGAGGTGCAGTTGAAAGATAAAACAATCCCACTGCTCTGTGCAACCCACGCTGAGGAGATAAGGAGAAGCCAGCAGACGCATGATAAACTGTTGTTGCTACAAGGGGCCCATTAAGGGCAAAGTATCCCTTTACAATCCAGGAAGTGTACCTCCAATACATGCAAACAAGTTAAATATATGTTGAAAAATAATAACTTTATAACGAAATAATCAATATATTAATGGGTGCATATCCACTTAAGCGGCCAATCCACATAACAGATATCTATGCATGTCTAAAAGTATCTAAATATATCTAAAGTACAAAGGTTGTACACTGTTTTTGAGTTTTGCTGTGTCATAGTGTATTTATTGCAGTAATTTATGTATTTATTGTACTAACGTATTTATAGCAGAGTGTCAGTTCATGCACGGTCAAGATTATCGTTTAGTTTACAGACGATTTTTCTTTTTATGATTTGCTGACTAATTGATGAGTCAATTGCCAAAACTAATCAACAATTTTAGTTATTGATTGATCATTTTAAAGTGCCAAGCATTTCTTGATTCATATATCACTAATAAAAAGGTTTTGCAGCTCTGAGAACATGTAATGTGCTTTCGTTCGTATTGTCTGACATTTCAAACAACTAAGAACTGATTATAAAACCAATGTTATCAACAGATTAACCCAGTTATAGACCTAGTTTATTTAGTTCAAATATTCTTGATTGTGAATTGCATTACAGTTCCACACAAAGCAGCATGCTGAATTCTAAATATACAACATCAGTCAAAGCTTCAAACACATTAAAGCAAAGTCTCAACAACAGATTAAAAACAAAACTGAGCAAGAAACCAGAGTTGCAGTGGTCCCCGCCTCTGGAAACTCAGTACCCTCCCTTATTGCTCCTGGTGAGCAGCATGGATTCTTAAATGCCACCGCACTAGCATTTGTGCAATTTTTTTAACTCCACATTCATGTAAGAGCCGTGAACTCGTTCATTCTTCTACGGGACCCCTCTCACCCCACACTCACCGGGGCTGGTGGTGCTCTGCAGGCTCCCCCTCTTACGAAACGGGGATTTAGGTTTAGCCTTCCCTTGTCCATCATTGTTGGAGGAGGAAGAGGTGGAGGAGGAAGAGGATGACATCTTGCTGCCCGTGCTCCTGTTACTGCCGGAGCAAAGCGAGTCAGAGGTGCGCAGTGGCCAGCAGAGGGAGAAAGGAGCACTGACGCTGGGGCTCTGTCTCATGGTGGGCAGCAGGACCCATACTGGGCAGGGAGAAGCTCCTCTGCAGAGCTGGCTCCTCCTCCTCCTCCTCCTCCTCCTAGCCAGCAGCAGGTCAGCAGGCGTGCCGCACAGCGACGAGCTGAGAGGCGGCCCAAGGCTCACCCGGCCCTCGCTGGGGGCCATCCGCCCTGGTTGCCCTAGCAACCAGGGAACGAGCTTCCTATAGCCGAGGAACATATAGCAGGAAGGAGGGCAGTGCAGATCAAAGTGTGCAGCTAGCATGACCAGCCAGCGAGCATGGAAACCGACAACAGCCCCCCGCTAGCTCAGCACCAAGGTGAGTGAAGGACAAAAGTGTTCCACTCATCTAAAAATAGCAGTTAGAACGAGTATTCAACACGGAGACAGGGATCCAGACAAAGAGACAAAGAATACAGATTGTTCAGAGTGGATGAGCACAGAAACCAGCTTAGTGTGTAAGCTGACTAGTGAACTCTCAATCTTCTCTTCTGGAAACTTCTGAGGGGAGTCGGGCTAAACACACTCAGCAAGGCCCACCTGACATGATGTATTATAAATAGTGGCAACCAATGCCTAGCGAGGCCAGTGATGCAACCACACGCACAACTTTCTCTCGTGTGGATCCTGTAGTTTAGGAGCATTGATCTGTTATGACACACTTCTATTTAAATGTAACCACACATGCTTCAACAAGTCAGCAGAGCTCTGACTCGTGGTAAGCTTTTCTAGGACTCTCCCACACTGACGACAACTAAAACAGCTCAGTGGAACCATTTCAGATTCAGGATTTTTCATGTCATCAATAAACATGTATTCAAAAACTGCATCACATCTACTGTATATTACTGAAGCCGGAGGACACTGACTATTGACTTTGTAAAATTGGCCTTACGTTGCATTTTGGAACGTTGGTATCCCATTATTTGATAGAGTGGTCAGAGCAACAGAGCTACAAAGAAAAGAAAAGATCCCCATCTAGTGGTATGAAAATTTAATACAGTTAAGACATGTTTGTCCTTTCTGAGCACACAATCTGCTGTTCAAACAGCTTCAGTTTATCAAACGGTACACTAGACAACATTTTTACGAACATAAACAATAAACACAGCATTAAGGAGCTTCTCCATTATTTCAATGCAGCTGATCATTTAGTAGGCTATGTGTGGTCATTTGAACTCGCTGTATACAACAGTATGGAGCACAGTTTACAGGAACAGTACTTGGTATAGAGATAGTTTCAAATATACTGTAGCTGTAGTTCCCCACAGTGAAGATAACTCACAACCACTCAATCATTCATTTCCTCGACCACCGTCCTCTATTTACACCTAAACACTTCAGAATACAACTGAATTGATGATGCAACTACAGGATTATGCTCAGCATGTTTGCATTAATCTGGTCTTTAAGTCTGAACTTGATCAACTGTGAACAAAATGCTCAACAACTGTGCCCGAGATCAAACCCCCAAAACACAAAAAACACACACTGATCTCTTAAAGCAAAACTCAAACTACAAGTTATTCTTTGTTAGACTTGAATAGAGTGTGGCATTATGCTAAAAACAAAGACAACCAGAAACCTGTTTGAACTATGTCCTGACGATTGAAAACAGACCTGTACATACAGTACAACAATCAAATAACTAAAACTCAACCCTTCTGTTAAATAAGCTTGGCAAAAAACATCTTTCCCCTGTTAGAATAGAAATCTCGTTTTTGGGTGTCTTCTCTCGCTTTTCTGAAATCTGACCCAGTTTTCTGAGAGCGCTGACGCTCACCATCTGGTGCAGCAGCAGCAAAGGGTAAAAAACAGGGGCCTACTTCTGTCTGAAACTAAAATCTTGACTACCCCCGTAACTATGTCACACATTTTGCTCAAACCAAATTACTAACATTCTGAAAGCCTTACCTGGAAGCAGGAGGCCAATATGTTAGCCCGATGGCTCCCGTTATCCCTTCTTTTGGTTTTCTCTTTGCCTCTTCTGTTCGGTTAAGCTTTCTGTCTACTCACCCTTTCGCTAAAAGCAGACCACTGTGCATAACACTGGCGGCTTGGGGAATTTATTTTCCCACTCCTTCTGAGCAAAGCTTAAGGAATTCAGTATTTGGTTTGCAGAGACCATACACCAAAAAACACGTGTTCTCTCTTTCTATGCATAGCCCTTCATAGGAAATGTAAAATGTAAAACACCATCAAACCCAACTGAACAAAGCATAATTTAATTAGATTAAGTACACGTTGCATTCAAAGGCTGATGTTGCCAAATCTATGCATGAGAAAAGCAAACCCAGGAGTGTTTTGCCATTTTACAAAACAGAGCCATGGCATGTTCCTATTAAAAGCTTCTGCTAATCAACTGGACTGATAGTAACTATTTGCAAATTGCTATTTGTTCTACTTAATGAGATTTTGATGAAGTTTTGTACTGCTCTATTACTATTCCAATTCAGTATTCACAGTATGCAATCTTTGAGAGAGTTTAGTTATAAATAAAAGCCGGTCACCACTTAAAAACATATATATATATTAATGGGATGGTTACCATTAGGATGTTACCACCTTGGTAGTGACCATGTAACTGTTACCCAGGGTATTCTCCAAAACAATACTTTTGCATGTTATTTGTGTTATTGTCACATCTTAAAATATAAGTACTTTTACTACAAACACAGTAATATGTATCCCAAATTACTAGTTTTTCCTTATCCAATAAAAGAGTCTATAAGGATAGAGGGTGCCATATTGTATAGCTCTTTGAGTATTTTCTATTGATGTTGGTCTATATAAGTGATGACTTCAGTATGCAGGTACTATACAAGCCACTTCAGTTGTCGCAGGGTAGTGGCATAAAGTACATTAATGTAGTTTTAAGTTGCTGGAGGTAAACAGTTACCTTTAGACCTTTTAGGCTAAACGTCTCTCGTTTCATTTGAAACGAACTTGGTAACGTTAACGTGCTGGTTTTGAATGCTATTTGCACTGCGTCACTGCATGCTGACTTACCACCTGACATCGTTGAGGACCAGCTGGGAGCAGAAGTACACGAGACAGGAAACGTCCTGCAGAAAACACGCAGCAACAGAGCACAGTGTGTTACACGCACAATAACACAAGTTCACGTTATCTAGCGAGCTGATGCGCTATCAGTAGTTACAGTGAGACCGCTCGGTTACCTCTTTCGTTTACGTTACCACAATGACTCCAGTTTAACCTCCGAAAACGTTACTAACGTTTAACGTTAAGTTAACGGTTGTTACTTATAGTAAATAACGTTCGCTGTCCGCGTTGCACATGAATTAACAGAATACCCATTTAAGATGGCAAATAGTTAGTTAAAAGAGACTCTTTACCTTGCTCGCGTAGGTAACGTTGGGTTTTTGTTACGACGTAAATGCAATTTCCTCAAAAGAAGGAAGGAGCCTCCCGCTTTGTGTGAGTGTGTCCTGTGTCGAGGGTCAGAGGTCCAAAGTCGGCACGCACAGACACACACACACACAGAATTGCTTCATAAGCACTGTTTTAAATCACTTTTGTGAATTAGCTGTAATTGGCCTTACATACAATATTTGGTGAATTCCATTGAAGCAACACCCAGACAGACTGTTTGCAAAATCAAACTGGAAGACAAATAAGAATGGGAACACATGTGTTTGCTGACTCAGGGCTTTCAAGACTGAAGTCCAACAATTTCATTAAAGCATGTGTGTCACTCGTGGTTAAAAACATTGACCGTTATTTAAACCAACAGATAGAATGTTTAATATTTTAGTAAATTCTGTTACAATATGATCAGGATATGGTGATGATATATTCATTGGTACTGTTTTAACTTTTAATTTGATATAAGAAGCTTTAAAAATAAGCAACATGGTGTTTAAAATGCCCATACTAACATCATCATTATGTTAAACTGTACAATAATTTAAATATACTCAAAGATGACTGTATTAGAAATCACCTTATTGATGTATTAGTTACAAATGTGGAAATAATATTAACCTTTGTTTGTTTGTAATGTTCACTTTTATTGTGCCTGTGTGTCTTATTCCTCTCTCAATGTTTTCTATTTCTCAGATCTCTCCTCAAGTCTCCAATACAATGTGCCGAATGTGGTGGAAACAAAGAAATCATATTGTTGTTTTCTAGCTCTCTATGTTCTCATCCAAGTTTGTTGCTGCCACAGAATCTGTCTGCGGCCCTCTTGTCCATCTGCTTTCACTTCTTTGTGATAACCAGCGACAGAAAAACTACTTGAGTCAACGTTTTGGGTTTGTTCAACGACAGCATTGCCCTTACAGGACAAGGCCAATAACAATCACAACTCATATGAGATTTTGAGAGCACAGCTTTACAGCGGCAGCAGATTACATCTTTCCTATGGCGTTCTAGCCACCAGATCTATTCTCCACCTTCTAATCTCACTTTTTTCTGTAACTTGTATTGTTCTTGTATATGGGTTTTTCATCTGTTTGCAGTTAGCTGTTATCTTGACATATACAACAGTATAGTTGTAGTGCATTTTTTTTTTTTTAACATTTCTTTGGTCCCAAACAGGTTAGATTGATTTTATTGTAAACAACTGCTGATATCAGTGACAAGACTTAATCATATCAGTAACATTTTACATTTCTTTTAAAGCACAGGAATCAATTTGCTGTTTGCGAAAACAAAAAAAGGTAATTTGAATACAAGGACAAAAGTCTTAAAGTTTGAATGCAAAATCTAAAGATATTAAGGCTAAGCAATCAAAGATTACCAAGAAAAAAACCAAAGGTCATTCTAAACAGCAGAATGGAGAGTAGAGAGTTATTTCAGTTTACAGTTTGAGATACTCAAGCAAGCCAGAGGTTGTGAAAGAAATAACAACAACAAAAAAGTTAGCTCCGGTACAGAATGTATTTTAAGAAGTCTCAAATAAGGATGTCTTGTTGGATTCCCATTAGAGCACGCTCCTCCTCCCGCCCACTACAGCACTGAGAAATGTCACTAGGTAATAATTGCCATGGGGATGGCAGATTCTGGCGAAGCTGGGGGCGGTTAGACTGAGGTCCATCACTAAGGTGTGAGGCCTGTCGCACACCAGTGTCTTACAACATAAATCAATCTGTCTATATCCATCTATTTATAGATCCATCTATCTATCCATCCATCCATCTATTTATAGATCTATTCATCCATCCATCCATCTATCTATCTATTTATAGATCCATCTATCTATCTATCCATCCATCTATTTATAGATCTATCTATCTATCTATCTGTCTTTTGACAGTTATATCTTTACTTTCTGATGAAGGCTTTGGCCTTTTGAAGTTAAATGTTACCTTAAGGTCAACGTGTTTGAAGTGTATCCTCCCACCCCTCTCTTTGCAATGGAATATGTGGAATGAATGTGTTTGTGACAGCAGCAGCCCCATAATGTTGTTAAAATATGAGAGTGCATCCAAAATGTTTTACAAACATAGAAACTCTTTATTACAACAATATCTCTCACTCAAGTTTTAGCCGTGTACTTTTCTAAAACACATTCATATCATTGCAGTACAGTGGAAGTCATTCTTTTATTTTTTTATCACAGCATAAAAAAACAATCTCTGAAACAAGTGAAAATCCTAACACAAACATACAACATCATTCACAGTTTGGGATATTTAGACGTGATGAAAAGAGGATATAAAGCTGGACAAGCTTTTGATTTTGGATTGGCATTGTCAATATCTTAAAAACCCTGTATCCACATTACATAAGAAAGTTGCTTCAAACATTTCCACATATAGTTTATCATATTTATCTGTGCAGGACTGTAAAATAATGTTTATTTTTCCTGCATGTGAGGTACTGTAAAAACCCTGACAAGCAGGGTAGTCAAACTAATCTAAATGTATTCTCCTTCCAGGATAAAAAATCTCCATAACTAAAAACCAAAAATAATTGCATACCTATCAAAATACATCAGCCTCATTGCAATGAAATTCATAACAAATATGTACACTCACTAAAAAAAGGAAAAAGGAGCATGCTGAGTGATACACACAACTCAAACAGTTTTACTAAACATAACATACAATTTGGTACATTTAACAAATGTAAGAAATAGAATAATATTTTAACGTAATGCAGTGCATCAAAAGAATACACATTTTTAAGATCTGTACCAAATAAAATGTGATAAACACATCACATGGCAGAAAGCTGGGTGACCCATAAGATGAGTCAAGTCAACCTGCATCCTAAACTGGGTCGAGATCTACTTTTTAGGAAATCAAATAAAAAAAAGATGTATTTGAACAAGGAAAACAAAAAAATTGGTTATCTGTAAACAACTGGTAGCAATTCCATGAGTGTTAGGCCACAATATGTACGTCTGCTTATCGATTATAATCAGATTGGCATAAGGGTTAAGAGCACAGCTACCAATCAAAAGTGACAGAAGTGCTTTTCCCTCAATGAATCCCCTAAATACTCATAATTCTGTGCATTTTATTGCTGTTTTCTTCAATATTACTTATTAAAAAATAATCAACTTACTGGAGTCTCAAAAATGATTGATTTGGCAGTTACAAATACAGTATCAGTTGGTTTTGTGGAACCGTTTCATTTTCATTTCTGAATACCAAAGGTTTCACCGCACAATAATGTAATTCATTTCAGCAATCGTTCCCTATTTTTCAGATAAAAAGGAATTTTCTTATAACATTAATTCAGTTACCTTCATAACATCAAACACATAATTAATGTTGTTTTTATCTTTAAAAAAGGCTTTAACTAGTTACACCAATAGTAGTCATAAAAGTTGTTTACTATACAGAGCTGAGTGGTTGTGTGGAAGGCCATTTTTGCCATTTTCAAAATCTAGCTGTAATTTCCCTGTTTACAAACAACAGTTTAAAATACATCTCAAACAACTGCATTTAATTGTGTAATTGATGAACTGATGAGGCAAAGTGCAATGATTCAAAATACAATTTAAAGTAATTTCAATTAAATGAGCTACCTGTTGGACAGCTTTCAGTATAGAAATAGAGAAACATGTTTTCACAGAAATAACTCCTGAAACAGTTTACATCTGAATGATCAAAATCAATCTTATTTTCAGTCATGAAAAACTTAATTGTCTGTATATATGTGGTTGTTTTTTGCCTGCTCAGACTCAATAAAATCTGAAGTCTCCTCTGCAATCTGTCCAGGGATACGGAAATCTATCGGTATGGACTGTGCTAGCTCCGGTGGTTGGGACTGAGCCACGGGGCAGCAGGCTTCCCCTTTAGGGCTGGAGGTGCTGTGAGAGTTTTGAGGATCCATGTTGCAGCCGGTGCCCTGAAGAAACTGGAGGAAATTCTCCTCTATGGATCCTTCACGGCTGGCCAGTCTGTCCTCCATCTCAACTCCTGCTCGATGAAACAGACAAGGCAGATGCTTGCCCAGCTCCTCCCGGATCTGTCTGTTGAGACAGCCATAGAAGAAGGGATTGGAGGTGAAGCAGAAGTAGCCAATCCAGGTGACCACCTCCTCCAGAGAGGCTAGTGTGGCTGGAGGGCTGGCAGACAGTGCTGAATACAGGTGGAAAGTAAAGTAGGGCAGCCAGCAACAAAGGAATTGCCCACCTACTGCTGCCAACACTGCTGCAGCCTTCCCTCCCCCAAAGGGACGATGCGGAGTGGCTCTGCCTGTCCCAGTCCCTGTCCCAGTCCCTGTCCCAGAGCTGGTAACCATCGTGGAGCGGCTGCTGAGAGATTCTGACCGCTGCCGTCGAGGCGTGTCCATCCAGGTAGGCAGAGGCCCATGGTGCATGGCTGCTACCCGAGCCACTTTGAACATATTGCAGTACACAACAAGAATGACCAGTAGTGGACACAGGAAATACACTAAAGTAAACAGGGCCATGAAGGCCAAGCGGTTTGAGCCTCCCCCTGTCCAATGTAGTGAGCAGCGCCTGTGACCCTGAGCAGGTGGAGATGGGACTGCCCCACCTCCTCCTCCCCCCACCCCACCACTCTCCAGAAGAGGAGTTCTTCCACCTTGCAGGAACCAAGCGAGCAGCGGCAGAGCAGACATAGCCAGGGCATTGACCCATATCCCCACCAGCACTGACGCTACCAGGCCAACAGTCATTTTTACTTCATAGCGCATTGGGTGTATGATGTAGTAATAACGCTCAACATTGATGACGGAGATAGAGAGGATGGCAGCGCTAACCAGGCACACACTGAGAAAGAGGTAGCTCCGGCACAGGGCCTCCCCGAAGAAGGCTCGGTTTGAGATCATGCCAAGGGGCATCAGCACCAGGGCTGCCAGCAGGTCCACCACGCACAGGTGGAACACAAAGGCAAACTTGTGGAGCTGTGGGGCCTTGGCAATGACCGCCATGACAGCCACATTACCCACCACAGCCAGCAGATCCATGAGCAGCATGGCCAGCAGGGCTAGCGACTGGGACAGAGCCCAGCCCTCAGGCAGAAAGGAGGCAGACATGTTGGAGATGAGCTGTGGAGGTGGGTGGGAGGAGTTCCACGTCGGCTCCATTGAAGCAGGCAGGCAGGAGCAGTCACAGGCCCATCACCCATCCTTCAAAGCCAGGAAGTACGACCAGAAAACAGCGGCTAGAAAATGAGGTCAAAAGCTGCCTTGTAATCCGGATGATGATGCTGCATGAGGTTCAGATTTTATGATTCCTGTCCATTTAGAAAGTCTTCATGTCTGCCGTCAGTCACAACCCACCCTAAAAACAAGAAGGACATATGGAAATGAATTGTGAATGTGTGTTCACCTGAGTTTGCATGTGTATTCCCCTTATTTGCTCTTTAGGGTTATATGAATTAATCCTTCAGTTGCTCGTGCTGAGTTTTACTTTTGCCCCAGCTACAGTTAAGATTAATACACTCAAATTAGAAAATCCTCCTTAGCTTCTCAAATCTCTGTTAAGGCAATTTTTCTGTTAAGGTAATCCAATGCCACTTCTCAAACCTTTTTAGCAACATGCTGAGAAAACTCAAGGAGTGAAGTTATTTGTAACTGTCATAAATCAGCACGCAAAAGAGTTGAGCAACGTGATCAGATTATAGTTAATAAATCTGCAACCAAATCATGATGCCCAAATCAAACATGTATGATCATAATGATCCTCTAGAAAAAAAATAGCTTGAACTTTGAACTACCTTCTCTACACTAATTATGTAAAGACAAATCCAGTCTGCTCCTTAGCTGAGAAGCTGCTGGTGATGAATGCTTTTCAAACACACATCCTGTCAATGCACGAATGCATGCTAATTCCCCAAAACCAATCCTATCAACAATAGGTGCCATTTTTACATCACATCTACACCTGCTGTGTTAGCTCTTGTTGGCTATACCCAGGGAGTAAACGGATTGTGTATGGCTAAAAAAAGAAAACACAAAGCACAACATTTGTACATGTACTACAATAGTATATCTGTCACTAAAGAAGCCCTGTAGGAGTGAATATAATGTTTCAATTGGAAAACTTGAGGGTATCCATGGGTTGCAGAGGCTGCCTGCATATTAAATATGCCTAGCTATTGCAGACAACAAACTGACATGGTATGTGTCAGATCAAGGAATCCAGTTGCTTACTGCTATAAATTCTCTCTGCAACAGATGAAACAAAAGCCCGGGATGTTCTGCCTCCTGTCTGCAGTGATTGAGGCTTAAAATTGAGCTCTAACCTCCCTCCTCACCTATGAATGATTGCCTTCAGTGAGCAACATCTCTAAATCACACATAGGGGTACTCCCAATTCAGTTTAACCCTCCTGCCAGGGTTAGTCATGACTTACCGCCTACTCATTTATATATTAATCATTAATGCATTACACCCACTGTTTAAGGCCCACATTCTATATATCACATCACCATTGAATTGGAGTTATCGTTGCACTCAGCAGTATGTAATGAGCAGATTAGAAGAAGAAGAGGGTGAGAGCAAGCGAGGAAAATGTGGTGAGAATCAGGGAGCGTGAGGGGAAGAAACAGAGAGAGAGCATCATGTACCTGAATCAGAGTATTTCCCGATGCAAGCTGTCTGCTGCTTTTGGTCTCTGAGGATGGAAACCTGGTGTAGCTCCCACTGCTGAGGTACACAGCGGACATCAATCATTGCACCTTGTGAATGCTGTTGAGGAACTGCCCACTAAACGAGCCCGTTTCTCTTCCCATCCCTTGATCTGCCCCGTGCATCCTCCTCCCTGGATGACTTGAGCTGTGGCAGCAGAGGCTTTTCTGAAACGATGCTGATGTAAATGCATGCAAAGGGACACCAGCTCACACTCTGCTTTCCCCCTCCACTCACACACAGTGACTGCAGAGATGGAGCAGGAGGCAGCTGGAAACAGGACACAGAGCTGCCGTCTCCACAGGGTCCTAGTGTCCTCATTGCTTTCTAAAATGTACCTTCAGAAATTAGGAACTGAATATGATGGTGCGGAAATGTTATGTTGCCGCTGCAGTTATTAGCAGTGTAAGCTGATTTTTTTTTTTTATCAGGGTGGTACGAGTGATGAAATATTCATGTTTGTCCAACTACTGTAATATGAATATATGTGTGAATATTTCTCAACAATTATCGGATTGTCATGAGTTTGGTGAGCGCCTAATTTCCTCTATGAAAACGTAGGTATAATATTATCATATATATTATTATATATAATCTTAAATATTATTAGAATCTATAAGTATCCCTCTAATTCCACCATCAGGTCAAAATATCTACTTGCCGGACACCTCTCAAAACAAAGACCAAATTCTTGCCTTCTTTAGCTATAGGCCTGTACTGTAACTTTATCATACTAACATGCTAAATGCTGGTCTGTTACACTTCATGTCACATCCACAGTTAGAATGCTAACATGCAAACTGTAGGCCAATACATGTAATAAAAACATTAGCAGGTTAGCATGCTGATGAGAACCTAACAGGGCTGTAAACCCTGACCGCTCAATGGCAAAGTTGTCTCTCCATTTTTCATTCACCCAAGGCATTATCTTCTGGTGTGTCATGGCATTACAGCCTATAGGACTGTTAGCACAGCCATGAACTTTTAGTTTTGTGGAACATCTTCATGAGGGATGCATTAATGCTTCAGAGATGACCTCCTAACCTCTTTACTCAAAAATAGGAATATGCACGATTCATGGTAACTCACCCTCTTATCTAATCCCTTATTTCTTGCTTCTCTCTCGGTTTATCTATCTAAGTCAGCCAGTAATGATTTGGGTTGTAATTTCACGGATTTAAGTGCCCTCCAGTACGAGATTTACCGACACAGTGAGGCATTGATTAGGCCAGGCCTCAGCCTCCACAATCCCAGCTTCTCAAACTGGGGCTCTTGTTGCCACGGTGATCTTTTTCATATACAGTCCATCTCATTGCTCAGTGGAGGACAATGAAATCTGGGTTATTATGGGTAAAGCTAGCTCCTCTGAAGGAGCAACCGTGGAGCTGCTTAGGTGTTTTTTCATTTTCATTTGTAAGGTTAATGATAACACACATAACATTTGCATTTCATAGAAATCACGTCTTGCACCTCGTACACCGTTGAAAAGCGTGTTTTAATTTCTGAACTGACTGTTAAAAGTAGTTCCCTAATAGCCTCTTTATAATAATGCCACTGGTTTAGTCACTGTGAGAAGTGAGGTCCTAATATCAAACAGTTTGGTGCTTTCAGCCCACAAACCAGTGAACTCACTGCATCAGAACATAGATGAAGTTACGGTGAACAATGGTGGAAGGCACTTGTTATTTGTATTGCGGGCTTTGGTATTAAAGCTTTATTTTATTTTATCATTTTATGTACAACACTGGATAATAATACTGGAGCTGCAATAATTTGTTGATGCTTCTAATTGCAAAAACTGAATTGGCAATTATTTAGAAAATCGATGTTGGCGTCATCAAAAATATCAAAAATCCTCTGGTACCAGATCCTCAAATAAAAGTATCTTCTGCTTTTCTTTGTCTTTTGTGATTGTGAAGTGAATATCTTTGCATTTTGGATGGTCATTTTTAACATTCAGCCCAGGTCAATTGTGATGGGCCTTTGTCACTGTTACTGACTAATTGATTGATTAATCAAGAAAGTAATCGGCAGATGAATCGATAATGAAAGTGACATTATGATGTAACTTGCTGCCCTAGTACATATCACTATGTTAACTTTATTTCAGACTCCAAATACCCTTTACCCTCAAAGATCTTCAAAAGTAGACGACCATCCCCATTTTTTTGTAATCAGATTCCTCTATTTTGAATTTCATGCAAGCCTATAGTAACCTATGATCTTTTAGACCTGACAAGCTAACAACGTCATCTGTCTCTTCCTGTCAATACTTCCAACACGCCTGGACGCCTGAACATAAGAAAACACAATGCAGTCGGGTGGAGATATTTAATGGACTGTGATTACTACTGTTGTCATGGTGAAGATGAATCAAGATATCTGGCACCGCTGAGGGGAGACGGGAAACATGCTTGTGTAACACATAACGCCTCTGAAACAGTATATATATATATATATGACTAAAACAACAAAACAAGTACGTGGTGTGGTTTTGCGCATTGTGTGAGTGTATCTGTCTGTTTTCATCTGTATTCAGGCATGTACACCTGAGTGTGTGTGTGTGTGTGTGTGTGTGTGTGTTTGTGTGTGTGTGTGTGTGTGTGTGTGTGTGTGTGTGTGTGTGTGTGTGTGTGTGTGTGTGTGTGTGTGTGTGTGTGTGTGTGTGTGTGTGTGTCAGGTGTTGACTCATGACAAAAATAGCAGAGTCTTGCTCAGCTGGCAGCACCAATCGCTGCCACCACAAATACAATGGTTTCCAGGACAACCTTGAAAATAGACTCCGCATTCGCACTCAGAAATAGCAAAAGGACGATGCACTAACCCCAGAGAGCTCCGACTGCCAATAATAACTACCCATAGATATGGACGCGCAAATAAGAGCCGCACTCAGAAATAATATAATGCCATCACATTTACCAAAACATAATTACCGCAACCTACACAAACAATCAACTCCAATTCAAATGCACATTTAGCACGGGTGTACCGAGGCATGGGAGAACATTAAGCAGCTCTGTGTTTAACAACATCAAAGCAAAAGCACAAAGAGGTTGTTCTGTCAAGCTCTACAACACCTGACATGATTGAAGGACAGATTCTTTACAAATGGCTAACATACCTTACTAACAAACATCTGTCACATCATTCAGCTTTCATGTAAAGGTGTTGGAGTGATGCTACTGGAGATAAAGGGTGAAGTGATGCATGGTGCCTTGGAGAGACTTTGGGTGGAAGGTTTTATATATCGCAGCAGACAGTGTGAGACAGTCACTGTGTGTATCTGAGGCAGAATCGTATCTTTTGGGGTTATTCTTTTGTATTAGGGATGCAACTAACGATTAGTTTCATCCACGAATAATCTGCGGATTACTTTCTAAATGAATCGATTGTTTGATCTATAAAATATCAGGCAATATAGTGATAAATGTCCATTCCAGTTTGTCAAAGTCCAAGATGATTTCTTCAAATGTCTTGATTTCTTTGTTCAAATCCCAAATATATTCAGTTTATGATAAAACAAAGAAAAGCAGGAAATCTCCATATTTGAGAGACAAAACAGCTTTTTATGCCATTTTTTGCATTAAAAATTATTTTATTACTTTTTACACAATAACTTTTAACAATCAATCTATTATAAAAAATAGTTGCCAATTATTTCTCTGTCAACTAACTGATTAGTCGACTAAAAGCGCTACTTGTTATGCTTCCAGTTAACATTCACCAGCCTGGAGCTTTATGCAGTGTGCATTGGAAATTATACATGATGTTCTGAGTCATTCATAAAGTTGCTGTTTTTTTCTGAATCACTGTAATGCAGTAAAGGTTTTCCTCTGGAATTAGTATGCTTTTAATTGTTTTCAGATACTTTTCATCAATTACATAAATGTATTGTTTTTAGTATGATGATGGTGCGGTTTCCTCTTTAACAATCCCAAAATCTCCATTTAAAAGGAGCTCTTTGAATTTAGAAAGTTTGACACAAAATTTGTTACGATTGGTAATGCAGGGAATCAGAAAATTAACCCAAATGCAGACAGATGAGGAGACATCCACTGTAAGCTTACAGTGATCAAGAGCCCAAATGGCAGTGTGTCCTGCAGAAAGGTAACAAGACACTGAATAGCAATGATGATGATGATGATCTGACAAAACAACAAAGAGACTAAAGTCCTTGTGACACCATTCAAATCATTCTGTGAAGTACTGAATTTACAAAAGCTTCATCATAAATAAAGTGAGTCCAAGTGATTGACAATGTGCACGTTTTTTTGGTTCTTTCAGTCAGAATTTATGATCTGATTCTCTATAAGTTTCTGGAGAGCAAAAGATTTGCAGAAAGTGTTAAATAAAAGCACGTGTCATATTTCATGGTAACCGTGTCTCTCTGCTTCATAATATGTTCCAACAAAATGGATGAGGGCGCGTTTATCGCTGTGAGACTGCCATCTTTAGCAGCCAAAATGAATGCAGGAAGAAAAATTGCCCAACAAAAATATGTGTTTGAACTAATTAGACATTCTCCTCTTAGTCTGTCAGTCATTGCTGGCATGAAGTCTGCTGCAAGAAGTTGTCTGGATAACAGCCCATGTTTAATTAAGATGGTGCTCTGTTTTGTTTTTTTCTCGTAAAGTTATCCAACTCAGCAAACCTGCCTCTCGATCAGGCCCCTGAACATGTCGGCTATGCCAGATGGTGGCAGTGTGTCCATTATGTTGTGCTTGCGGTACAGTAGCTGCCTGCTTCACCCACTGTAACAGAGATTACAGTTATATCTCTAGCACCTGTTTTGGTAATGCACTATTATAAATAGCCTCATGCACTTATCCACATCAAAAAACTCATTTGAACATGCATGTACCTGAACACAACTGTGATACACACCTAGTTACCGTGTACATTCTTGTAAATAAACAGGCAATATTGACACATAAGACAAGAACATCCCATAGAAACACATGGAGTCACCTGCCAAACATTAAAAGATCATAATAACTTTTTACAACTGTAAAACTAGGATTTTATTGCTGGGTTTTGGCACAGATTTGGATACATTTTTACATCTTGTTCTAAAATCATATTTTGTGTGCGCAGGATTATACAGAACCTAATTGTTCTCCTCTAATACAAAGAAACTATGTAAATGCTATTATTTTCTCACCGAGGGCTTTATTCATTTGTTCATCTCTCTGTGGCTTTGAATGAATTTCGGTGTGTGGTACATCTGACACATTACTGAAATAGAATTACTATAGATCGTTCAGGGAGGAAAATGAGCCTGAAAATAAAAAGTCTGATGACAAAATATGCAACTAAAACCCCATAACTACAAAAATATGCATGATCTGCGAGCTCTAATATCTTTGTTGTTTCAATTCAGTGTAAGAGTAAATATAAACCTACGCTCTAAATAAAGTCCATGCCAAACATGCATGATATATGATACATATGAAAGCATCATGGCACATCAGTTTATATCATGAACAAAATGTATTATTTCTGCTCATCACCCTTACAGTAACAATGTAACATATCTAGTACCAGTTCTTACAAATCATTACATCCATTATTATTCCAGCTGTGAGCAGCAAGCAGCTCTTTTTGAGAAAAGACGTTGGTGTCATTTAGCTGATGGAGCGTCGTGGGCTGGATTGAATATTGCCACAAAATGCTGCCACTGCCCCAGAGCGTACCTCATTTATAATTCACAAGAGAGAACTATAAATCTCCAGAGAGTGGAACACCGATCCACCAGGCCTCTGCCGAAATCAACCCTGCTACCTGATACTTCCTCAGGTTGAATCAGCCTTCTGAACATCGTTTCGGAACAGAAAACCACAACTGCCGAGAGACAATAATGAAGATGGAAATACTACATTCCTCAGAGAGAGACTGTAACTGTAGAATTAATAACTGCGATTTTGTTCAAGAAAAGGCTTTATCAGTTATGTCCTTTGTGAAGATTGTCTTCATTAAATAAGATAGATAGATAGGATAAGGGTGGCGATATGTTCCATTTTTTTGTTATTGTCAACAAATCCCATAAAACCAACCTGAACCAACAGTATACATTATACAGCCAGATAGACCACGTGAATGTTAAGCCATCAAGATGATATCATCTAATCATTATTACATATGTACATCGTTTAAAGCTGTATTTGATGTTGTAGCTAGCTTGTTGAGTGGGAGCTAACTGCTTTAACGCTATAAGCTGCTGGGTAGTGTAGTTCATAGTGGTGGAAGAAGTGGTCAGATAGTTAGCTATAAGCAGCAGTACCACAGTGTAAAAATAGCCTATTACAAGTCCTGCATTCAGACGTTTTATGAGCAAGATATAGACTACTGTAAATTTATATTTTTTTAGAGATGAATTGCCATTTAACTGTAAACCAGCTTTTTACAGTTGCAGCTCTCTGTGGTGGAGGTCATTTTAAGAACCCGTGCTTATACACGTACTGTTGTAGGCTTTCCTAACCCTCAAAATGTAAATAATAAAGTACAGGTACTTAAAAATGCGCAAGTAAACATGGGCTACATATTTATTCTCCACCACCGTTCATAATAAAGCATCATATTCAAATAAGTCATATGAATTGAATAGTAAAAAATAGATCTGCCTCCAAAATGTGGTGCAGCAGAATTAGTAGAACTGATGGGAAAACTCAAAAGTAAACAAATGTATTTTCTTGTCAGTTTGGAAAATCCCGTCTTTTATTTAGAAAAATACAACCAGAAGTCGTAACGTTACATGTTGATGTCAACATTGTCATGACCCGGCTCCTAGGCCACGACAAATACGGCAACGACACAACAGATGATGTTAACATAAAGTATTTATTTGACTAAATAAAGAAATAGTAAACTTTATGAAGTGTGTCAGTCAATAATATCAGTAGTGTCAATGTGAATGCGTGTGTGGTGAAGTGTGGGTGTTGTCAGCGAAACCAAAGGAAACCAACACCAAAATAACTGGCAGCAAATGGCCGGGATCACTCCACGCACGCCGCAGCCAAAACCGAGCAATGCTTTCATGCCCTCCCTGTTCCCGGACCAGGTGCTCTGCATTAGGTGATCTGCTCTCTAGGGATAAAGGGACAAAAGCATACTTGCAGTGATTAGAGACAGGGGCCGTCACAACATTCTCCAGTATGGCTGACTGACTGAAAAAATTTAGTTTTGTCTTACAAAGCTAGGGGATAAAAGGCAGGAACTATTTCTTAAAAACATAATCTGTGCAGTTCTTGTGATAAATTCAACATTTCTTGTCATTTAATTCAAGGAAGAGGCTTTAAATTCTCAAGGAATACAAACCGGAAGTAGCGTTGTTGTTGCTGGCGAAACAAAAGTAGCTTGATGCTAACTGCAAACATACTAACTTAGCTAGCTACATATTATGCTTAAAATGTTCTCGTGTTGACGGTGACAAAGCAAATACTACACGCAGGCACACAACGTTCAACAGACACGCTTACTTGTAGGTTAAAAACGCCGGCCGGCTTCTGCAAACGCCGGCCGGCTTCTGCAAATCGTTTTTAGCTATTGTTCCAATAAAATTCATTTAAAATATTGATAAAAATGTTTTCAGTTGATTTAATGGTGTTAAACTAAAGTTTAACTTCGTACCTTTCGAACTAAATATCGTTGTAATTATTAAAGTTAGCTTTGCCTTTACCAGAGTCGTTAAAAGGACGCTAACGCCGGTGAATTAGCCTCGCGCCGCTATTGGCCTAATCCGTCCAAACTTCTATCCATGTTGTAAACACTGGGAGCTGCTGGTTTTTCGGGGATATTTGCTTGTTACAGGTTCGCCAAAATTACCATTAATGCTGTCAACACATCCGTGAATGTAGTTCTGTCCTTCACAATAAGATATCACGCTTCAACAACTCCACCGTCGCCCGAGCGTCGCAGAGTGTTCTTTCTGCTTTCTCCCATCAAAGTCACTTTCCTATAGTATTTAGACATGTAAACGTCCATATATATTCATGAAATTTGACACGTAGATTCTTTGATATGTATGAATTAATATTATTTACACTTGGATGGCGATCGCCGAAGAAAGTGCGTCACGACGGAATCGTTCAAGATAGGCCAATAGCGGCTAGCGCCGTCCGAGGCAGGCCATCGTTACGTTACGTTGATTTGACTATGCATTGTCCGTTAATGACCAGCGTCCCGTCATGCACGGATTCATGTATCTGCACCGTAGCTGTTCAACTGTAGAAGGCCCAGGCATAAAATGCACGGCCCGCCACTGCAGCACAGTAATCAATCTCTCAGGAGTTCCCAACTTCTCCAACCTGCATGTGGCTCTCAGCCTCAAGCTCATTAGCTCCAAGATGCAAATCTTTAAAACAGGTCACAAATATTGAATTATGTTTATTAAAAAAGTGCAGTTATTTTCTAAAACAGCTGGGCACTATAGTTTTTTGCAACTGTTACTCAGGCTGGTGTAAATAAGGGTTTTTGGGGACTATTTTTATAAGTGGATTAATACATATTTGGTGAGCTTGTGAGCATTCACAGCAATAAACTACAGTGCCCATGTACATCAGAGGAAAGCAACATGTCAGCCAGTGCAACAATGTGACTAATTTACATGTTCTTAATAGTTTTTGGACAGCAATGGAGGTCTATGGCACAGAGGAAGAAGATATATTCGATTTTGACTGCACTGACAATGTTTGTACTGTTGGATTTTGTTGTTTTATGGGATTTATTGACAAGTTGTTGGGATCTGAGCCTGAGTATATCGTACTTCCGAATTTTAACGTCAGAAAAATTCCAAAAGGTCACATTCCCTGCATCATAGCAGCTGCAGAAGTGGCAAAATGTGCCTGTTTTCATGTGTGTGTGTGTGTGTGTGTGTGTGTGTGTGTGTGTGTGTGTGTTTCCTGCATGTGTATTTCTGTGGTAATGATGGGTAATTACTGCTACTGAGACCCATGTCACATTATACAGTGGAGTTCGCAGATGCACTGCGCCTGAACAACTCATGATGATTACATCATGGTGTATGTTTTTGTAGTCTAGTGAAAGCCATGTATTTCTATCTTTGGTTATTTTCAGGTTTTCAAATAAGTAATTATAGGCTAAATGTTGGTGAGAAACTTGCTTTTCACTCTGAAGTGGCGACATGTGACTTTGTAGAGTGGAGTAAAACCTTGGTGTTTCAAGTTTTAAGAGCTAACTCTAAATTAATCATCATTTTTCTTTTCAATGTACACACAGCATGCGTTACACTTTCCCATAATGCTCAGCTGCTCCAGCATAAGAACAGTTGGATTCTGACCCTGAATGAAGGGCATTGCGTATGATGACGCACACACTGCAGGAGTATTTAGAATAAAAAAGATCAAATTGAAAAGGTGTCCTCTACATCTCTCATAAATTCACCCATAAATCCTGAATGTCATGCAAACTAATTTAGGAGAGGATGTAAACATGGACCCCTAAAGTCATCTGACCAAAAGATTTAAGTAATATATACTGTATATGACATTCAGAGCATTAATATAGCAGCAAACAACTTGTAAAGATAAAGTGGAGGAATGTTTCCCTGAGCAGAGATTGAAGTCATTCTCCCTCTGTGTGTGTTGTTATCAGAGCTTCTCCTTGATTTGTTGTCAGGCCGGGCCGGCCGTGCGCGCTTTTAGGGCATATAAGTGCATGTGAGCGTGCCCCCACTGGTTAGCTCTGCACTGCTCTCATACAGCGTCCATATATAATAACGCAGCCCTCGATCGACAGCTCAGGCGTCGCAATGTGGAGAGCTGTTGAGAGGCAATAGAAATGCTCCCAATCTCGTATTATGCACCTTTAATGATGATAATATCAAATGATATTCCTCAAGTTACAGCACTCCATGAGCTGATCCTTACACAGCATTCTCCAGAAGGACATGAAGGTTTTAGCCAATTTATCATTTGTAAGAGTTTATTTGTGCAAACATTTGATCGAGCTTTTATCATTATCCAAGTTTTGACGCATTCATCACATCCCTGAAAGCATTGAATCTTATCCATTGTAAATTATAGAAAGAATGTTTCAGAAGGAAGTAAAGGCTAAATTTAGCATTTGCCAGAGGCGGAAAGACTCCACATAGACTTTTCTAAGATCTTTTCGTTTAAAGTGTCGTCATTCTTGCTTGTTATGTTAAAAGTGTTCATCCTCCATTAGTAGAAAGCTTCTAAATGGATTTTAAATATAAAATGCGAATTTATCTTGTCATCTGTGGCTGTCAGTTTGACACTTTGGTCAGACAGATTTATTTGATGCTTAGAATTCAAAGTATCTTTGACTTTGAGTAATCTGGTTAATTTAACAGGAAAGCGATCATTTCTGTTATCACTGCAAGGCCATGATGGCATTTAAATGTCAAAAAAACCCGTACGAATTGTGTGACTTCATTTCCTTTACAAGTTAACATGAACAGCTTTGAGCAGAACTTTTCAGCCAATTCTGTAGATTGTTCATAACAAAGGTAGGTTTAATTATTATATAGTATTTTGACTTGTTGATTATTTCTTTTGACAGGATGTGGACTATCTGGACAAAGTAACATAGTCCTGTAAGTGGGTACTCACAGTGTGACTCGATCCACCATTGAAATCTTGTCCAAAATCTTGTCACAGTTTAATCCTTTTAATCACAGACTTGCATGTCAATGTCGAGTGCTGCACGTTGAACTTTTGCTCCCAGCTGACGTAATAAGGTCCCTTCTGTGTTCACTCTCTTCACCCATTACATGACAATCATTTCATACTGCACATTGTTTGCTTTCTCCACCATCACGTCCTACCCTTGGCAGCCATAGCAACCAGACCTGTGGACCATTTAATCCTCACATGTCTTCTTATGTGAGGGCGTCTCTGTGATTTGACCTTGTGCTCAGAAGATTGATAACAAGGTATTTTAATGTCCATGAGCTGGATGGTCATATGTCACGTTGACTTCTGCATCGTTGCCCTTTTCACCTTCTTCAGCTTTAGACTCCAATCATAGCCCCGGCGTGTGTGTTCTGGCATTCCTCTTGTCGTTTTCAGCACCAGTGTGTCGCCGTGCTACTGAGTGCTACTTTATAGCCTTTCATGTTGATTTGTGCTATTGTGTCCTGCATGCTAATTTTCCTGTCTACTTGTCTGCCTGATATCAAATGTAACCCTCAACATGAATCAAACGCCTTGCACTATATGTGATGTGTTTTGAGTCTTCCTTACTGAATGCAAGTTATCTCATCAACACAATGAGTGTAGCCAGTTTAGTTGCAGTAAATGTGCACTGGACTATGTATAAACTATATCCCAGGCCAGCTGGTGTGAATAACATTGCACTACTATCACAGTCAGATTACCAACCGGGCAAAGCTGGCACCTGCCCTGCATGGGACCACAGAGGGCAAACTTTGTGTCACCTGGGTTGTGATAATCTAATTCAGGACAATATCCACGTATGTGACAAGGACTTTAATGTACTGTTGGTCCTGGTTTATTATCTAATATTGGGTATTGTGTCAAAATCCAATTTTAAAGCAGCTATAATCAACATTTAAAGAAAAAAACAATGTATCAAATGACAATGTGAAGGGGGTCATTTGAATCTGTTGGCCACAACTTTACTGATTTGGTTCACTCTCACTGCTCTCATCGTGTCGTTTTCTGCAGGCAGCTGCTTGCAGAAAAAAAGCCCTAAAAACCCATGTTCGATACCTGATCAGCACTAAACAGCAGACAGACACAGTTATAGATGGTGAACATAGTGGAGCATTTAGCAACAAAAGAGCCAGATATTTCCCTCAGGAGGTGATGGAGACCAAAACCAGAGCTTAAAGAGAGTGAATAGAGTGGACACAAACTCAGCTCCAAATGAATGATAATGTTGCTCAATAACAGCTGGATGTGTAAATACTGTTTGCTAACAAGTTCACCACATCAACTTAAACGACGATGATATGACAATGTTGTTTGACAAAGCATTGATGTGCTGTCTGTCTTGCCTGCTTGTTTCACCTATATGTGCATTTGTCTTGTTCAGTGTGGCTATTTTCTATTCTTTGATGTGTATGTTATGGTTTTTTTTTCTATACGTTGCTTTCCGTTTGTCCATGAATTTTAATTCCGTTTCCATTTTTAGATTTTGTTATTTTAGGTTGCCTTGAAACATCTGGCCTGGGACAGCAGATGTAAATTAGCCTCTCTGGCTAACTCTGGTTCACTTACAGTTCCACTGTTGATTAGTGTGCATTGTCCCGGTTAAATAAATAAATAAAAATAAATGTTGTGCTCAAAACCATCTTTTGTGCCAGCAGTGGCCAAAAAGACCTTCATTGTTTTGTTTTTTTGCTTAAATGTTGCTAAACTCCAACAAAGACAGGCTGGCCAACTCAAGATGGAAATAGTCTGAATTATATAACTTAAATAAATGGTATACAAGTATAAATCTTACTGATGTAATGAAGTGACTGTATTAAAAGCTCATGGGACAAGACCCTAAGCTATTCTTTTAACAACTTGCTGATATTGATCCCTCACACACTGCTGCATGCACATCACGTCCTGTGTTAAAGACTGCTGCAGCTGCAGTTCACACGTTTGCCCTGTCCTTCACCAGATAAGATGAACCACAGGGGAGGGCTTCATCATTAAAGACAACATCGCACTGAATGGGACATTGCTAGTTAAAGTGAAAGGAAAAATTGCATCATCCCTGAGGTCTCCCCTGTGTCTTAAGAAAGAGGCATCATGATAATGGAAAATATAATAATGTAATGAGCATTGCATGGGGAAAGAAATAACCAACAGGGAAAACCAGCCTGCATCGATCTGGAGCTCATCTCAAAGACAGTTCAGTGCCAGATGTTTACCACACTGCATGGAAATCATCATTTAACATTACATGTTGCTGTTATGGCTGTGAGCTTAATAACAGAGCACTATCTGAGGATGAAGTGTAGCCTTATATAGTCTATTACTTATACATGCTGAGGGACAGGGACACACCCCCTGCTCTGCTGTTTGCGCCCCTCAGATCTACTATCAGATGGCTGCATTTCCTCATCGGTGCAGACCGCACTGATTTCCGGTCATTCTGTGCGTTCTGGTGATCGCTGCTGCTGTGATGAAGAGGATGAGACTGTCCTGTAGCGGATCGCCTCTAAGACCGGACTGTTGAAGACTCCCCTCTTTTCTCTTCGGATCTTTAGAAACCAACAAAAGGTAAAGGAACTAGCGGGCGGGACACCTCAGCCTGCTGGGACAAATGTCTCTGACACAGTGAGGAGATATGATGATGTTCGGATGAGGCGGATCACACAAACTGCAGCATGTTAATAATCTTTCTGGATATCTATAGAATGTGTTTGTTTTTTTCATTTATATGATGCCGAGATTAATTTCGCAAATTCATCAATTGTGTTATGACGACATTTTTTGCTGCCCATCCATCATCCGTAACCTTTTGACCATCTGGTTCACCCATATCATTGCCAGCCAATTGAATGGGCGTTATCTAAATGCTTCAAACGGGCCACATTGCACCAAGCAGGTTGTGAAAGTGAAACTTAATGTTGTGAATAGAAACAGAACAACTTTAGGTTTCGACAACAAAGCTACTTGGTTAGGTTTAGGAAAAGATTGTGGTTTTGAAAAAAACTAAGTATGCCTGTTATATAACTTATGTATAATCAATTTAATTTAAATAAATCAACATCCGGTTTTGGTTTCACACAGGACCAAACCCCCAGCCAGGGTCCTGTCTAGATGGTAGCCCTC
The DNA here is from genome assembly GCA_032191485.1 of Leptoclinus maculatus. Classification (NCBI taxonomy): domain Eukaryota; kingdom Metazoa; phylum Chordata; class Actinopteri; order Perciformes; family Stichaeidae; genus Leptoclinus; species Leptoclinus maculatus. Next base: position 12,977,793 of record JAVDOI010000006.1, read on the forward strand.
GTTTTTGTAAAACTCTGGCGAGATGGTTGAGGTTAGCGACTCAGGCGGTGAGGCTTACTTGAGTTTTCGCAAGATTTTGCAAATCTAACCGACAAACAACCCCAAAGATGAGCAGAAGGCTGAAGCCAATTTGACATAGTGGCCAAAGCGTAGAATTACAACTTCAAGGCCCATCAAGTGTTGCCATTGGGCCCAAAAAGGTGTTCCCATAGACTTACTTCGCGAAAGAGACATCTGGTCTGAGGATGCCGAAGATTCGGGTAATTTTATACCCGGCAATTACGTTTTTTTGGGCTTCATGCACCACTGAGCAACTTTCATTGAAATGAACGGGGCCCCGCCTCTAATGTTGTATTCAGCTCCCGTTATACATTCATGCACAGGACACAAACAGCAGTCTTCAGCGTCAAAGTTCTGTGTTTGTTTCACCCATCCACCTCCCGTTTGTTTTCACCTGTCATAATTACTACGGTTTCTAGAGGTCGGCGGCATCTTCTTGTATCCGTATTGGTGATCAACTATATGTGAATCGATGATAACGGCCTTCTGAACCTACTAGTAGGTGTAACAGGCTCCTTCTAACCCATATCTCTGAGGCTGACAACCGCTTATATCCCCCATTCAATCAGCTGATAACATTCAAAGCAGGTGTCTAGTGAAGAGCTTCTGTAATGCACCCCTGGGCATTAGAGCATGAGATGCAGTGAGCATTAAGGACAAAATATCTTTCATTTGGATCCTCTGTAAAACAGTGCTGATTTATTGATCTCATTATCCATACAGCTCCACGAATCTCCTCCAAAGACGAGAAGACATCCAGACTGCTATAGTTTATAATCCTGACATGATGTGGGGGTCACTCTGGATTTCCCATGGTGCTACTGAAGCGGTGTTCAGAGGAAGGAGCTTCATCACAGTTCTACCTCTGGCTTTATTGTTGCCAACAGTAAGAGTCAGTGACCAATTAATAGGAAGCCCTCTGGACTGCCACAAGACTTGTGTCTGTGCCAGTAACATCGTCAGCTGCTCCAAGATTAATCTAACCAACGTTCCCATCACTCTTCCACCATATACAGCTGTTCTGGACCTTAGCTTCAACACCATCACCAGGCTACGTGCTGGGTGGACCCCCGTCCCACTCAGCAGACTACACAGCCTGCTTCTTAGCCACAACGGCCTCACCTTCCTCTCCTCTGAGGCCTTTACGAATGTGAAAAAGCTTCAATACCTGGACCTTTCCTCTAATTGCATCCGCCAGCTGGACGAGTTAATTTTTGAGCCGCTTGAGCACCTGGAGGTGCTGCTGCTTTACAGCAACCGCATCTCTCAGATAGATCGCACTGCCTTCTCTGGTCTCAACAGCCTGCAGAGGCTCTACCTGAGCCACAACCAGATCTCACGCTTCCCCTTGGAGCTGGTGAAGGACCGGAGCCGTCTGGACTCTCTTAGACTGCTGGATGTGTCCTCTAATCGAATCAAAGCCCCGCCCCTCAATGAACTTCAGGCTCTGCCCGCCTGGATCACGAATGGCCTGTACTTCCATAACAACCCTCTGCCCTGCAGCTGTGAGGTGCATGAAATGGTGGCACGCTGGTACCTCAAGAAGCTCAGCTCTGCCACGGACTTTAGAGGCAGCCACACTTGTGTCTTACCCGGCCAGCAGAAAGAGAAAATTGCCATACTGGATCTGAACTGCAGTGAGGTCACGGCTATGGACAAAAAAGCCTACCTGGAGCAGTTCGTAATCCTGGACTGTGACACCAGGGAGAGGAACATGACTAAGAGCTGGGTGCTACCTGGAAACATCCCAGTACCTCCAACATACAAGACTGCTTTGATGCGTCCTGAAGATGGCAGTCTCCAGATTGGGCCCCTGAATGTGGAGGACTCTGGGGTCTACACCTGCTATGCCACCAGTGAATCCTCCAATGAGACACTGTATGTAACTGTAATGGTGTTTAATTCCACAGATAATGGGGGGCTGGAGAACCTAAAAACAGCCTACACCACCCTCATAGGATGTCTGGTCAGTTTAGTTATGGTTCTCATCTACCTCTATCTCACACCTTGCCGCTACGCTTGTTGTCCAGGTCAGGGTCTGGAGAAAAGTGACCCCAGAGACAGCCTCCACTCTTCAACTGTTAGCATATCTCACGCACACGTGGAGACGGGGCAAGAAAGAGTGGAAGGCGGAGGCTTCGCCAACAAACATGGCGCCTTTCTGCAACCTAAGGACCAGCTGGAGCAGAATGGGAGGTTGAACCCAATAGGCGAGGAAGACGAGGAGTGGCAGGGGGACAACAGGGAGAGAAGGAGGTCTGACGCAGAGTCTGTCAGCTCTGTGTGCTCCGATACCCCTATGGTGGTGTAAAAGTCAGTGGCATCGCTCGGAGGGTAAGACAGTGATGTCTCGACCCATGTGGGTGCTACACAGAGAAATCTATGCTTTGAATGTGTGCAAGATTCAAAAGTTAAAGCTTTAGTTGTCTTTCACAGCTGATGGCATGTACTGTTGATAATAAATATACTGTCAGAGCAATGTCTCGATAAAAAACTATTTAGAAACGCCACAAAACATTCTGATAATGCAGAGAAATGTGGTTAGAATAATTTGTGACCTAAAATATTTGAATGATTGCATTTATCTCAGTTGTCACACAGGATTGCAATTGTTTGTTATATTACTTCACTTAAATTGTCTTTTAAAAAAATGCAACTAATGCTCTTAATATTTTCAATACTGTCACTTTTACAGCAAACTATTGGCTGGCCCTGCAAGAAATTGCTATGCCCGTAAGAATGTAAGTCCCTCAAAAGAAATAACAAATAGTAACTCTGAGCACTAATTACTAGAAAACAAACTACTTAAACTGAGGCTGCACTGGGGATCATGACACTACAAAGATTGGAAGTTTTAAAGATGTTGGACAAAAGTTGCTACTTGAAAGAGAAGCTATTTTTATGCAGAGCTTGCAGAGCTCACCTAATTATCACTGCAAGATGTTTAAAATGTATGCTATGTTTTACATTCCGGTTTGGTTTTGTCGGCCTTTACGGGAGATGATACTGTAAGGATTACTCTTATGCAATTGTATTTATCGATATATTTTTTTCTGATTTGAGTGTGATTCAATTAATAATATGTGTGTTTGCAGTAACTGAGCTTCTGTTGAGGTGCTTTCTTTTTAATAATGATTTGTATTCAAGTCTATTTTATGTAATTTTGGATTCAGAATCATTAACCCAGCCTTTTGTGATACAACTTACTTTTACTGTAATTCACTTCATTCAGAAATCCCAATTTCTATTAAATTAAATTAAATTGAATTGTTTCTCCAGGTACACAAAGATTTGGATTTCCTATTTGCAACATATCTGCTTATTCTAACCATTTGTGGCCTAATTTGCATTTATGCCATTTTTAAAGAGATCTTATTCTCATAGCCTGTGGGGTCTGCAGAGATTCACAGTTGACAGCTGTCCACTGTCAGTGTAGTAGAGTTCAACCTCTATTTTTCAGTTTGAACTGTTAAGAAAAGCTTAATCATGTTCAGAAATGCTATACCCCCAATTCTAGTTTAGAACGGATACATGAAAAAAACATAAATAATCCTACTTTCAGACTGCTGACATAAATGTACATCCTGTCACACTGGACTGTTAATAGCAGCCGGGAAGCATCACCCAAGGGAAACAACTGAGAGCGAGTACCATCTACTGAATGCTTTAGTGCCCAACCCTCAACAAATCAGCAAATGCCAGCCAGCCAGCCAGCCAGCAGTCTCATAAACACAGTCAGAAATAGCAGCAAGAAGTGCAGCCAGCACGCAGGCCTCCTGACGCAGATAAACTGTCAATGAAAGGTAGCAGTTTTCAAACACGTCTTCTTGTAGTTACATTGCTGAAATACCTTCAAGTTGTTGATTTTAGAGGCTCACATCATAACTAGAACGGTGTCGAACAAAAGCTGTTTGTGTATATAACACTAGAAATACCAGGAGATCCGTACAGATGATGTTTTCACAAACTTAAAGCCCCTCTGGCTCTGTCACCGATTAATTATTGTCACACAGTTTAAAGTAGCACTGCTAATAATAAAATGTAAACATAATTATTCATACTAATAGAATAATAAGAAAACACAGTAATCCCAGATGATAGATGTAGCAATGCACTGTAAATGTACTTTTATTTGGAAGGAACTGTTACTTTTATCCCGTCACTTCTCATGGTGCTTTTTCAAGACAATTTAGGTGAATCAACGCCTTAATTGAATTTGTCACTGAAAACCATCACAACAGCGTGGTTTATTAGTATTATAACGTAGCTACACCATGAGGACCTTCATTGACTTATGTCTCTTAAAAGGGGAACATTGCTACTGTATGCTAATGTTGTACATATTTCCTTTGTCCTCTGAAAGATACTTATAACCAAAGACTGTGTCATAGGTTAGGAATAATAACCTACTTGTTCAGTGTTAGTTATATTGTCATTAGTATGTTGAGGTTACTACTGTATTTCTTTAGGCCACAAACTTGTATTTTAATATATGCAATCCTGTATAAGGACTTATTGTATTTTATTATTTGCTGCATTATATCTTGTATTTTATTGTACTGTTTCTGTATTTCATAAACTACAAAAATATGTCAACAAAGAGTGAATGATGTCGTTTTATTCCTGTAAGGTGAATGCATTGAATCTGTGAAACATCACAGGGATAGTTTGACATGTCGGGAAACACGCTTAGTCGCTTTCTTGCCGAGAATTAGCTGAGAAGATTGATACCAAGTATACATGTATTTCCCAAAATGACAAACTATTCCTTAAACTCCGGAGTCTCCGGATGCGACAGAACAGATATGATGATGACCTGATTTTGAGATCGGTTTAGTATAAGATCATTTCTCAGCTGGCCAAGTTAGCTGGCTTCAGTTTCTGTATCACACTAACGACACAGCCTTGTTTACTTGAGGGTGAAACGGGAGACCTCGCTGGAGCGGAAAGCGTTCACCTGGGGAGTCGGATTTTATTGCACCTGCTGCTCAGACTTCCGGCGACATTCTATGCTGCTGGCTTTTCACCCTTATTTGGCTTGTGGGTCGAGGATCTTTTTGTGTAGAGTGACCCCTCTGATCTGTATTCACTCTCCTCTGCCAGGAGAGAACAGCCAGTAGGATCAGTATTACACTGGCCTCCTGATGTTTGACGTCTAATTTAGGCCTCAGATTCCAGTGTAAAAAATGTCCTGTTGTAGTTGTAGCAAGAAGCATAATCATTATGTGGAGCATGTGACATCACATTTCTTTACAAGAATGTGCAGAATCATTATTTAGAGTTAATTCTTTGTAAAGAAGTCGCAGTGTGAAACCTCACCTGCAGCCCCGTCCATGCTCCTCATGTTACCATGTTTACCCACTATACATACAACACCAGCCAGGTGTGTGTAACTAGCTTGAAACATTTGGAAAATACACTGCAGCACTGCAGCAGTAAATTCTGAGTTTAAAAGTATTTCATTATCAAAATGTAAAATGTAAATAATAACTTAAATAAAAGTGTTAGGAGGTATGAGAGGGTTAATAATCGGTGTATTGGTGCACATGTTGAAATGGAAAAGAGCTGAATGACACATCCCCTTAAATCTTAGGGGATTATAATTAGAACAAATGCAGCAGCCGAAAGAAAATCTCAGATCACTGAACATCGCAGACACAGATAGCATGAATGTAAGCCGGCGCCTGTTGACAATGAATGACGGGCGGTCGGTTCTGTGTTTTAGAGACTGAATTCTAAGTATGATGACTCATCCTCTCCTCAGGCCACTCCCAGGAGAATCACATGAATGGTGAAGGACTCACTGAGTCCTCTGCCATCTAGTGGCCACCAAAGCACAGATCCATATTGGAGTAAAACATTTGGGTTGATTCTTTCCTTTGCAGAATATTCTGCGATAGCTGTACAGGCATTTGAGTCCCTGAATTCCTCCTTCACAACAGAGAGATGCTGTCTTTAAGGTCTGAAAGGTAATATTTTATTAGATTCATTCACAAATATGAGTGGTAACATAGGATCGTTTGTTTAGCAGTGAATCATGGTTATAAAAATAAAGTAAATTACTTTAAACTGGCCCAGCTCTTCACATGTATTCACACAGCCTGAGCAAAGCCCACCCTGTTGTTGCTGACGTCGAAGGCAGTGTAGAACTGCCGCATGAAGACCTCACCCAGGATCCAGGAGCCAGATGCAAACCCTGTTCTGCACCTAGACGCAGACTGAGGAGAGTGGACAGAGAGCAGATCAGCTTAATCACCTCAGGATATCTAAATACTAGAATATTGACATAAATCTGCTGAAGCTACTTCTTGAACTGTTAAATCAAATTATTCATTTCTTAATACATGATTTAATTTACATTGATAAAGCCATTAGTTACAACTATTAACTCTTTTAAGTATGCCTTAGAGAGTGGTTCAAACACAAACCTGTATGACGTAGGCAGATGGAGGAAGAGCAAAGCTGTAGCCGTTGATGTTGAACACAATGTCTGGCAAGAGATTTGCGATACCGCAGCTCACTGTAGCCTGAGAGACAGATCAACAACATGTTACTTCTTTTACAACCCAGAGCAGTTTACTGAAAAAATATAATATAATACAAAACATTAAAAACACTCACATCACCATTCGGATTTGAGGAGGCTCCCAACCAACCATTGATGTTGTTAATATCTTTGTCAGGGCCAATGATAAGAGAAGTACCAGAGTCCACTGATGCTGCACAACTCCCAGAGCACGCAACGGTGTTCCCGTTGATGGTGATGCTATCGAAACAAATGCATCCGTTACATACATCAAAGGCAAGAAGAAGACCTCCAAATAAAGTTAATTGTGACGTGGCCATGTTGTTTAAAACACAACATAGACATTTAAACCGGAGAAGGATGCTACCTTTGTATTTGGATGTTCCAATAGTTAGTGGCCTTATACAGAGGGATCCAATTCAAGGTTCCAGTGTAATATGAGGAATCCATTCCTCCCAGAATCAACATACTGCCCTCTGCAGAACTAGTGGCACAGAGATTTTCTTTTAAGGAAATGAGCACTGCACTATTCATAAAAACACCATCCAGCACAAGGAAAACAGTTAGTAGATTTGCAGCATTTTTGTTATTTCTCTGTTCGTGACTCAAATGACACCTCACCTGCTCATGTACATGGAGAAGATGTTGCGGGGGATTTTGCCCTGGTTCCATAAGTTGTTAAATAAAGGTGTGCCTCCCTCCTGGGACAAACCAGGGAAGGCCAAACCAAGAATCCCATCCCAGGGCACAAATTCCAGGAAATCTGACTCTGTTTCAGTGAGGCCAAAGATCTGGTGGTCCACGTAGAGGTTGCTTATCTGATTAGGAAGTGCAAGTTGTAGAGTGTTATAGGAAACAGATCGCGTGCTGCATGGTACATGTACATGGTGTATGTCAGCAGCAGTGGTGGAAGAAGTACTCAGATCCCTTACTTTAGTAAGTGCTGACATATTAATGTAAAAAACATTATAAGACTTTACAATCACTGGACTTTAATGAAACCATGTGAGAAGTTTAGACGATACGCATAGCAAGTCATAGACGTCTGAAACGTGCCGAGGAGCCCCAACTACAAACTGCTTTTTCACACGCCAAAAAAGTAATTTTCATGTCAAATATTAATCTGTAAAGTGACTTGTAATTGTAGCTCTCAAACAAATATAGTGCAGTAAAAAGCACAATATTTGAGTAAAAGAATATTTGAGTTACTTTCCACCACTGGTCAGCATTTGGTAAAAAATGCAATGTGAATGTTTTATCCTCACCTTTATGAGTTCATACCCAGTATTCCCTGATGCATATCCGCTGTAATACGAGATGGTGAAAGTCTTAGTGCCGGCCTGAAAAGTGGAGGATGCCGAGCTGTTGAACCTTGAATGTTTGTCTAGTGACAGAAAGAGAGAGAGAGAAACAGCTGACAGAGAGTTCATCTCATCACTCATTGCTTCATACACAAAGACATCTTCTGTTACAAAGACTTCAGAGTGTGCACATACTGTCAATTCAGAAAATATAGTAAGAAGTAGGGCTGCAACTAACGTTTATTTTCATTTAAGATGAATCCTTTTGTTTAAAGAAAGTGCCCCAAAAATAATAAAAGAGTGCAATATGATATCCCAGAGCCTGAGGTGACATATTCAAATTGTTTCTCTGATCCGACCAATAGAACAAAGGTTTTAGAGTTTACTATCATACATAACAAAAAGAAACCATCTGATCATACAAGATCATCACTATGTTAAATTATGTTTTATCATTAAACTCACCACAAGCAGAGCTGGTGCAGGTCATAGAGGGAACCCAGAGATCGGAGGAACCGGTGTCAAAGAGAACCTTAAAGATCTGAGGTGGAGTCCCGATACCAATCTCTCCATAGTATGTTGTCTTTGCCCAAAATAAGATTATCTAGTTAGTTCATGTATTTCATGATTGCACCGGGCAGAGTACACAGTGGTTACATACATCTGGGTCGAAGGTCATGGGCACCACACTCTGCTCCTTCGTGGGGAGGAACTTTGCTGCAGGGTTGTATGGAAACTTCCTCCTGTACTCTTCAAACAGGCCTCTCTCCTCCAGCTCCTGCCTGGCTGACTTCCCTCTCCTCAGGGGAATCCTGAACAGGCAGTTCAACAGTTATCTGGACGCACACTCACAAACATGTTTTGAGAATATGTTAGACCTCATAACTTATCCTAAAAAGGAGTGATTTAGGGAAGTAGGACGATAAAATAAACGAATGAGTTCTGAGCTAGAAAAGGTCAAGAGTTTGTCTCGGAGGGGTGGGCTCATCATAAATGCTGGATTTATTAAACGCTTTTATCCAAAGCAATTTAACTTTGTCTCTCATTCACACACCGATGGCAGCAATGCAAACAGGTGCAGTTGCAGTAACAATAACTAATACTAACTAATGCAGTAACTAATTCAGCATATGGACCAAGTCAGAGTGTCACATAATGAAAAAAATAAATCAAACCAAAGCTTGATGCCTCATCATTTTCATCTTACAAATTGCTGTTTTAATGTGTATCCAAAATAATTGTAATACCACAATATGAATACTGCTTTAGGTTGTTTTTAAAGTATTATTTATGTCTTAATTTGTGTGAATGCATTTCTTTTCAAAATCTTAAACCTTTATAAAGGTCATCAAAGAAGTGAACAAATCTACTAGTAGAAAAATCACTCAGCTCTATTTTTTAGACTTGTTTTCAGTTTAATTTGACCTCTAAATTGTCTTAAATTCATCGCAAAGTTTACCAGAATTTCATTACTTCATATCAAATTAAAAATATTCTTTAAATAAATCTTAGCGAGCATCATCACTCTATTCTGTACTAATCCGCTCTGAATTTCATCACTAACTCTGAAATTTGACATCTATTGACATTGAAAAACACCTTCAGAGACAACACTCAAAAATATGGTAAATAGCTTGTTTTCATTTTATCATAAGTGAAAGTTTGTTGTATATCTTACCTGATAACCCCCTGTGAGACAGCCAAGAAGGCCAGTAAAACAAAGGCAGACTTCATTATTTCTAAAGTGACCCAATGAAGAGCTCACAGAAGTGCATGTTGTTTTTATACGGAGGTCAAACTAGACTCAACTCCTCCTTCTTACAGTAACACTCAAAACAGCTGAACTGATAAGAAACCACTTTCCAGAGGGCTGAATACGTGAATTCAGATAAAGGAAACAATAGGAGCAGAGTTCTTTTATCCCAATGCCTTTTAATCTAATGTCAATCAATTTAGCGTTATGCAAATAATAGAAGTTTACTCAGTTCTTTATTCAAAGTAAACTTGGACCAGAAATCCACATTAAAAGTCAACACACAGCTGAAATAAAATAAACAGTTACGTGTCAACAGTTCGTTGAATATAAATGACTAAAAAATAAGTTTCACCTTTTCCATTGACTGTTTCTGTTAATAATTAACATTAAGATCATATTATTTAAAAAAAACACAACTAAACTCAAATAGTTTAATGAAGCTGAAGGTTTGTTTTCATCAGTGAAGTTTATACACTCATATACACATATATATATATATATATATATATTTGGCAAACAAAGCTTAGATACGCTACATAAATATGGTTTAGAGTTATAGTTGAAAACGTCTATTATACTTACAGGCCTGTCTTAAACCAACGTGTATAAACCTCACTGATGAACACAAACCTTCAGCATCATGAAACTATTTGATTTGGTCGTCTGTTAGTCTGTGTGATAAAAGGGAAGTCCAGTTCTGTGTTTTAGTTTTCGGTGGTGGAGAAACGGGTTTGTTTGGAGCAAAGTGCTGCAGGAAAGATAAAACTGAATGAACAAAAAAGGTTTCCGTGTGTCAGGCTTTAAGGTGGCATCAAGCTTACTTTAGCAGACAATCAGAGGGTTGAAACATGCATCCTTCATTTGATATGATCAACTAAAAAAGAAAGTTTAATTCAGCACCTTCTCTCAGGAGTCAAGTGTGTTTTATAAGTGGGGACAGACTGGAGAGCTTTGACCTTTCACAGACGGCGTTCTGAATGAGTTTCTGTTGACTTTTCTCATCTACTGTGTGCACTTACAGAAAGAAATGTAAACTATTATTAAATACAGAAAGTGTAAAGGTCCCTCTGCGTCATGAAACAGTGGGCTGTCACATCGAGGAATGTTTCAAGTATTAATGGCTTTTAAAGGATAAAGAGTAAATCCATGTAGACCAAATGTTATTGACATTAGTGTGAAATAAGTTTAATATTTAAAAATAGAATTCCTCAGCTGTCAACCATAAATCAACTGGATAAGCTTATCGCATTACTTTAAAACAGGAACACTGATACTGTATCATTTCCCCCTGAACGCATGTCTTGTGTTCATGTGCTCTGGTAGTTTAACTCTGCCCTCTAGAGGACGGATAGTCTAACAACCACACAAGAAAGACGTCAGAATGTGTTTCAAGAAAAGCTTCTTTTATTCAAGTACAAATGCAGTTTACATTCTTACAATAGAATACCAACAGGTTCAATTTGAGAAGTGTACATTTTAAAAAACATTTAAATTGTACTCACCGAGGCATCGTTCCTCTTGTCTGATGAGTTCCTTGAGTTAGACTCTTAACTTCAGAGTTCACTAAAGCTGCATAGAGCTCATTCAGTCACACTGCAGGTAATTAAGAGTCTTTTCAAAGAGTTTTCTCCTTTCTTGTCTCCATACTGAGGTGACGACCTGAAATACTCAACATTTCAATTGTGAACAGATCATATTACTTAAAAAAAACGTTTAGGTGCTGTTTGAAAAAAAGGAGAAAAAAAAGGTTAAAAAGAGTGAAGGACAAAATAGTAACATGTTGTATTCACCATCACATGCTGATCTTTGGGTTAGCTCTACATTTAGGGTGTATATCACACACAGAGCACATTTCTAGTTGATTTTCTGAAGTACACATTATACAGGATCAAGAGATTTGTTTGAAAGTGCTCAAATTCTAGAAAGTGTACATCATTTTGAAAAAGCGCAGGCTAATAGTACACAGTAAATACACCATAGGTTGTTAGTCTGTGGTATGTGTTAAACTCGTTCATTGGCAGCTGTCATGTATAAAACAAGAAAGTCCTTCAGGTTGTTATGACTGAAGGTAAAATCAGGGGCGGGACACAGAACAGAAAAGCAGGCGCCGACTGTGTTCACTAAACCTTGTACAGCTCGCAGGTTAGCTAAAGATAAAGCATGACGTCACTAACTTCTACCGTCTCACTGACCTTTATTGCCTTGATTTCAGTTATCTCGTCCCGACTTCAATGTTAGCTCTCCGGCTTCTGGTTTTTGTTCTCATGTGATTAAAGGTCATCTAAACCTATCTGACCTCAAAGCTTTTACATCTTTTTCTATGAATTAATTCTCATAACTTTAAATAGCTTTACTTAAACTACTTCTTCCTCACTAGTGCAGTTTTCCTCTGGTCTCTCGTGTCTACACGTTTCCTTGCGCTGCTACTTATTGACATTCAGCTATGACCAGTGGTGGAAGGTCACATTTCATATCAGACAGATATAGTTACTGATTATACAAAACATATGACTCCCTCATAAAATATACTGTGGCCCTCAATATTTGGGTGAAGCATCCGAGTACTTCTTCCACCACTGACTAGGACTGGATTTGTGACCAACGCTGCAAAATCATTTGTAATTTGACAAACAGAAGTGTCCGAAAAAATACAAATATACTGAAGAAGGTTGAATCAGCAAAAAAGAGAAGTCCTAAGTCTCATCAGCACTGACTTACAGGATACCTGCTTAAACTAAGACCTCAAAAATGTTGCTGTCCCAACAAAAGCAGTGCATTGTGGGTATTAGTTTGGTATGTAATTCAGGGACATTCATTTCAAAAGGGCCTAGGTGTGTTTGCAGTAGTCTTGCACATTGAATACGTACCCAGGTCAGTAGTTGAGGTCATCTTGATACTTTACCTGTGCAGCAGGAGCAGGTCCAGCAGGTGAGACTCAAACCTTTTACAGCACCAGAACCTTGAATCCCGGCCGCGGCACCGCGTGGATACTCGGAGCTGCTCGGCTTCCTCTTCTTTGGAGATGAAGCCGCGATGAGCAGGAACATTCTTGATGATAAACGTCCTGACTCAATGATTTCAGGACACTCTTCCCTTTGCTTTCATATGCAGTTAAGTGTGTTAATCAGATCAACATATCAACAAATTATTTTGAATCCCTTGCACGGGACTTTGGCCAGCTTTTCTCCTCAGTTGTTTCCTCTTTTCCGGCACTGGATGAGACGTCTGGCCCTAGCACAGAGATCTTCTTCAAAACTCCAATGCAAGAACAACAAGCAACTAGACAAATGAACTCTACTCCTTTCTTGAGCGGCTGCAGACGCTCAAACAATACTCTGTGCTGCTGGAGCCGGATCAGGACGCAGACCGAGGGCCTTCGAGCGCCGCCGTGCTTCCACCGAGAGGCCGTCGCATTGTGATTTTGGCGAAACTTGGCGAGCGACAAACCAGATGGTTTCTCAGCCACACCTCCGGACAAACAGGCCAGAGGCGGCTGAGGAATGAGCCACATATCTGAAGAGAGAGAGTGACTCTGGATTTGCCTTTGCAGAAGGACTGAAAAAAAAAAAAGAAGCATTCTAGTGTGGCCAATTTCACTTTGAATGAAGCTCCTCACAAAGAAGTCATTCAACAAATGATGATCAACAAAATGAAAACTCAGAAGCGAGAGGCTGACCTCCCATTGCTTCTCTCCTTTCTGCTGAGACGGCTCCTGCTGTCAAAGTGATAAAGCCTTTAGAGTTTGATAGACAATTCCAAGAACAGAAAAGGTCACAAAAGTCGTCTTCCAAGGCAGTCGTGTTTCCCACGAAAGAGTAAATTTATTGAGACAAAATCTATCAAGTGCTTGTTGCACTTTGACAGTTAGGTATACTTCTTAGGCCCGTGAGCACTGATGTTCTCCATTTCTCTTTCCAGATATCCTGAGTATACAGCACAAATCATTTCTGTTCTCCATTTGAAACACAGTACTCAAATCAAAAGCAGGAAAAACAATTATTAACAGTCCTTTCAGAGGGAGGCGGGGCTAAGGCCACTGGAGATTGGCCTTCTCTCCTCTCATTCGTTCAGAAGTCCACTGAAAAAAAGAGCAACATGTTCTATGTCCTGATCAGTCAGAGATGTGCATGAATAAACCTACATAGAGCCTTTTAATCTATAGGTTCATAAACGGTACATACTTTGCTGGGGTAGTAATTGTTATTAATGGATTAGAACATAAGAAAAGTGAAGAATTTGATCAACCAATTACTGTTCCAATAAAAGTACAATATAAAATGGGTGGACGCAGAAGCAACCCTGTATAACGTGATCAGAAATACAATATATTATCTCTGCACAGCTTGATTAGTCAGTTGATAGATACTTTATCTGCAACGGTTATGATAATTGATTAATCAATCAGTTATCTGTTGATATATCTTTGAGTTTTGGACAGTTGGACAATAAAATGCTATTTGAAGACATTAAAACATCACCCTTTTTATAGACCAAGTAATAATCCAATTAAGCAAGAATATAACCAGTAGCTTATTCAATAATGAAAATAACCATCAGTTCCAGCGCTAAATATTTGTTTATGATACAATGCAGTTCAATAGCACACCTTGGGGTCAGAAATGAACATAGAGCTTAAAATCGTCTCTCTAAATAAAATTTAAACCAAAACTAAACATAATTAGCTTCATACGGGCAGTGCTCTTTGCAAGGTTGTTGTGTTGAACTGCATTCTGATGTACAGGTGACTGCTGCGTGTGTCCACCCCGACATACATCTACCAATGCTGAGTGGAACCTTCACCTTATGTCACATAGACCTCCAGATGTGGCTCAGACAGGAGCATTGATATTAATGTAATCTATTGTACTAAAACCCGTAATGCTGTATTTTAACACAATGTATTTCCACAATTGTCTTTAGCGTTAAGCACAACTGGCCAAAAGTGCCAAAAATAGAAAAGCTGTTATATAATGACACTTTGAATCAAAACGTTTACTTGGTCAACAAAAAAGTTATACAGATGCACATCTGGAGTAATCCTATTAATGAGCAATAGTAAAGCTTTAGAGCAAATGGATATACATCCTAAATCATATGCACGAGTTCGATTTCATTTTTTCAAAAGCTGACTGCACAAACATTATAGCACTACAAATGTGTCGACACTGGCCGGTTAAATCCATGTGGATTACAGATTAATTTAAAGCAAAATACTCATACATTGCATTGTATGAAATCATATTGTGTTTCTATTTAAATGAGATATGGCAAAATATAGCATTGATTCACAGAACTGTAGCTTGCTCTGAATTACTTTAGCAGAGTACCCTTTAAGTAATGTACATTAATCTGATAACTAAAGAGCTGAAAGCAGCGTGTCGCCTGAATTAATAATGAAATTTATCAACTCATCAAAATATTTCAAATTCAACGTGCCTTTCAACTCTATAAACCTTCAACAGGACGAGATACAAGCTACCATGCAGGTTAGGGAATATAAAGTTATCATTAATCATCATTTCCTGTTACTCTGTTATTACTCTCCCCGTTTTTACAACTCACAGTTTAACAGTTCATGAGTGTGAAAAGAGACATTTAGATTTATTTTTTTTTCCATCATGACGCTCCTCTGATAATGACCATCACCATGTAGTCATCATCTGATTTGGCAAAGGCTTTGGCGGAGGCATCCACAAACTGCTGTGAGAATTCACACGGGGGGAAAGCGTGCAGGACTCCTCCGTGGTCCTTGCCACGGCTGCCCCCAACAGGGAGGCTGATGATGCCAGCGGCCTCCTTCTGCTTCAGGTAGGACACCAGGTTCTTCAGAGGTCTCTCCGCCGAGCTGTTGTCGTCCTGGATCCCTCCGTCTTCACATTTCCCGGGCACGGCTAGAAGGATGGCGTATCCGCTGGAGCCGGCAGCTTTGATGCGACGTGAAACTTCGTCTATCTTGGGTTGGTCCAGACGCAGGCGCTGGCTGATCTTCAGCTGGGATGCTTGACCCCCTGTGGAGCCCTGCTGCAGCAGACCAGAAGCCACTGCCAGGTCCCCCTCCAGCAGGTGCAGGGATGTGGGAAAGCTGCTGTTCTTCAGCAGGAGGACGCCCTGCCAGACCTGACTCAGCTTTTGTCCTCCAGCTGCCGGCTTTGACTGCTGTCCAGACTTGGAGGAATAAGAGGAGGGAAGATTTTCTAAGCGATCCTCCTTCTTAGCTGGGCTCTTGGATGAGTCACTTGCTTTGAGTTTGCGGTCCTTCTCAGAGCAGGAGCCTGGCGCAGCCGGGCTAAGCGTTTTTCGCCTCTTGTCTCCAAAGCCAGTGTTCTGGCGCTCTCTGACAGGGGAGTTTCTACCAGAGCGAGACAGGCGTTCGGGGTCAGTGTGGCGTCCCCCATCTCTGTTACCCCCTCCAGGGCTGCGCTCTAACGAGTTGCCACGACGGCGCAGACCAAAGTCGATGTTGTCGGGTAAATGCTCCAGCCGACCGCCATCATCCAAATGTCTCCTTTTGCGGCCTAGATCTCTGCCTTGTAAATCACGCTCTATGGGCCAGGCCTCATGGGGACGCCTCTCAAGACGATCAATGGGATCAAAGCCTGCTCCTCGCATCCTGTCGTGGACGCCCAAGCCGGGCCAGTCAGCACCGGTGTACGGGCCCCTGTCTCTGAAGCGAGCAGGAAGTGGAGGAGACCTGTCCCTCACTCTCACTGAGTCTGTAAGGCGGTGGGCAAAGGGCTCAGGAACAAAGTCATAGTGCGGCAGGGGGAGCGGGAGCTGCACGTACTGCTGCTGCTGCTGCTGGTAGCGGTGCTCTGTATCCGCAAAATCCACTCTTAGTCTCCTGTCGGGGCCACCGAGAGGGAAGCCTCTCATGTGAGTACATGCAGCTTGAGCAGCATCCAAACTCTCATACTGGATGTAAGCCCACACTTCACCTTTCCTGTAGTCTATAGTCCTGATGGTACCAAAGCGGTCAAACTCCTTGGCAAGTGCAGCGAGCGGAACCCAGGGTCCGAGGCCCCCCACCCACAGTCTGGTCGTGGGTGTGGGTTTACCATAGCCAATTTTAATTGGGTTGTGGCCCACCACTTTCCCTGACATCGCTACTTTGGCACGATGAGCCATGTCAAGATTCTCAAACTTGATGAATCCGTAGGTGTTGCCCTGGCCTCGCACTGCCCGCTTTATATCCACTTCGGTTATCATCCCAAACCTGTCAAACGCCCTCCGCAGGTCGCTCTCCGTCACACCGACGTCCAGATTGCCCAGAAACAAAGTCCTGTTTGCTCTATGGTCATCCTCAGGGGTCATCACGTCCTCCTCACGGAACACAGCACACTCAGGGATGAACGGGGGTCTATTATTCCTGGCATCATACACTGAAAAATCTCTGTCTCTTTCCAGATCTCTGACGTGAGTAGGAGGTGGTGGTGGAGGAGGAGGAGGAGGAGGAGCAGGGAGACGGCCCAGAGCCAGCTGCTGTAGTCGGTAGTCTCTGAATCCCATACCAGTGGGAGAAAGGTTCCTCTGAGAGTGGGGATGCCTGTGTCCTGGAGAGAAACTGTCTTTAGAAACAGGGGAGCGGCTCCTGAGTCTGTTCGTGTAAACCGTCTCTATCTTCAGAGGCCGGTCGTACAGCACCAGCTTGCCGCGTGCGTGTTTGGCTGACCGCGCGTCGTCCGGCCTCCTGAAGTTCACATACGCCACCCTGTCGTCGTTTTCTCGACATATTTTCACACTGACGTCCCCAAACCTCTTAAACTCGTGGAACAACCCATCCTCTATCTCCTCTTCGTTCAGCTGGTTGCCCAGTTCACTTATTTTCAGAGTCTTGTACTCGTTTTCGGGGGTTGACGGAGGCCGCGGGTCGCTGCGTGAAGCGGTCCTGGATGTTTCCGCGTCGACTTCCGCGCCTCCGTACGGCTTGTTCCCCGAAACAACTCCGTAGTCGTAACCGCTACTAGTCCGACTGGTTGAATTGTGTCCGTCTGAATCCCTCATGTCTCTTTTCTCGCTGTGTAAACTTCTCCTGGATGCAGCGCCGTTGCCGTTGTTGCTACCAACCGTCGACAGCGCTCCGCTCTTCTTGCTTCCTCCTCGGTCTCTGCCGTCATCTGGCGCCCGAGAGCGTTTCTTCACCGGCGACCGCTCTTTTCCCTTCATTTCCAAAAAAAAGCCGATAATCCGCAGTCCACACGCTTACTTTTTTTAATCTCCTCTCTGTCACTGAAATACGAACGTACTGGTCTTAATTTACGCGGTTTCCACTACACTCTCAAGCTAGCGACATAACCGCCATATTGGACTACTTTGCACTACTGTACAGGAAGTCCCGCCTACGCGCCTGTAGAAGAAAGTGATTGGCTGAGCGGGTTAGACACACGCGAGAACAGGAAGTCTGCTCGCCTATCATAAACATGGGTGCGGCTCTGCTCTGGGGGCAGAGTGCAGTCCCTGAAGCCAGAGTTGAATAATTGGTCTGTCAAAGTATTTGTACAGGGTGCATTGTGACCTTGACGTAAGGACACTGACTGTTATTGAGTAATACATGACAGGAAAACAACACTTCATTGGAGGAGGGCTAGACAGTTGCAGCTAGGATCTATCTAGCTGTTTGCATTTTGTGCATGGGGTGGACCAGGCCTGTGTATAAGTAGTACATAATACGTGTGTCTGTACCATAGACTGTAGATAGGTCTGTAATGGATAGAATAAGATGCATGCATGATTCAAATGTGTTGTGTAGACTGTAGATAGGTCTGTAATGGATAGAATAAGATGCATGCATGATTCAAATGTGTTGTGGAACTCTTGATCTTTACATCTAGTGCATAAAAGCGTTCAGTAAACCCCTCTTATTATACATTATACGTACTTTATCTGCAGTAGTTATCCACAACACTGTATTATCCATGCAAATGACAGTGTTGATACTGTGTGGCTTTAGTTACTATGGGATGGATTACTACTGCAGATAAAATACACTGTATACTAGGCTTTCACGCTGAACAAACACGTTTTTACCAAATTTACACCAGTAGGGGGCAGATGAGTTCCTCCTAACAACCACATCAGTAGCAGCTTGTCACTGAAACAGGAAAGTAAAGCACTAACTGTAAAGCCTGACAAAAACTTTTGTATCCTGATTATTGACTGGAAGTCTCCTGAGAAACAGTTCACTTAGAAACCTCAGCCAGACTGTCTCTATGTTTGAGCGCTCTATGTCTATTTCCTTGAAGAATATTGCCCCATCACTACTCAGAATAAAACATTAAAACACTATATAACTTAAATATAAAACATCATATACATCATAAACATCATATTCTATGCTCTTCAAAACAAACAAAAATATTCAAACTCGGTTGGACTTCAGTTACTTTGTTTAAAAAGCGTAATTTGTTTGGTAAATTGTCAAAATTGAACAAATTTCCTGATCACACATTAGAATCCTTTACATTTTTACATGCCAACTTAAAAAACTTACATTTTATAATGCTGTTTATTTATTGTGTATTTTCTATATTTTATTAAATAATGTAATGAAATACAGAACAAATAGAACAAAAGATACACACACATCAAATGGATACATTACAGTAGGTCACAAATCATAAAAGCTTTACATTGCAGCTAATATTCCCATATCATATAATACTGAAATCCATTTCATTCCTTTTATGATATCTATACAAAGTCATAATTACATTACATACGTTACATTCTCTTACAGCATCAGTTCAAGAACATATATAATGAACCTCCCAAAGTCTCCCCATTTAATCACATGATGACGTGCCCCTCAGATAATTTTTTAATGACATTTTTTCTAAAAGGCAATCTTGAGTTAACTTCCATTTCAATTAACCTTTTTGCTCGTGTTTTTCTTACAGTAATTACACCGCACCAACCCAAGCTGTATTGCAGCCTAGGCCATAATTCATACTACACAAATCTGTGTAGTGGGGTATTTTTGGATGTGTGGGCACTTTTATTATTAATGATAATACACAGAAATAAAATGCTGAAGCATGTATGTAGGGCGCTCCCACGCGTAGGATTACAGCCTGCATGACAGCAGGGGTAGAAGTGGTCGTCCAATTAAACTGTGTTGCTTTATGGACAGAAAAGCAGACAATTCAGTAACTTTTTTGACACACATGCAAATATATACACACACCAGTGCATGCAAAAGTCTGTTTCTTCCTGAGATTCTTAAAAACAGGGGGAAAAAATCCTGAAGAATCCTGGGAAATGTTGTTTCCTCTGGCCAAGCTATCACACATTATATTAAATAATCACCTCTTGATAATTTTCAACAAAAAGGACTTAATCTCTCTTCTGATTGTGTCAGAGTTATTTAAATTCTTTGTTTTCAATAACTTTTAATCTGGATCCCTTTTTGTCTCACTGGCCCTAGGGATATTTTAAAAGGATTATGTTGTCCAAAACAAATGGGGACAGAAGCTTTGCCCTCAACCCCGTGAACTGAACCGGCCCCTCTTTGAGAGACCATCTGGTGAAGTTCCTCTATAGACTGTCACATGTCCACGCACAGGCCCAGCAAGGCAATCTGCCACCCAGTATTAACATGGGTTTAAGTGTGTTTATAAAGATACTATGAGCGGGGAAATTTAGTCCTGCTTTAAATCTCTTCCCAATATCCAGGTCAGTTGTTTGTCCTTAACCAAAGCATTCATCCATCAGTGTGTGTAAACAAAATTGGGCTTATGTATAAAATGGTGGCAAATTTATTAAAGGGAACTATAGTTGCTGCTGCTTGTTCACACCAGTGAATAACAAACAGGAAACAAACCTTCACACAGTAATGTTTTCAGAGAATGCAGCAATGAACTCACTGAAATATGAAACCTTGAATATACTGCAACAGAAAGGGGTTTCATCTGATAACAACCGTCAAATACAGAAAGGCGTGTGAGGGTTTTTGTTAATGAGCTATTAAAAGGGGAAAGGATTAGAGCGGAAAATACAGCTTTTAATGAGTTTCTATTTTTATGCGTTGCATTAAGGTGAACAGCATGGCCTGACCCACTGCACCCTGGCTTTTATGTCAGACAGATGCTTCGTAACAGATCTGTTTGGGTATTTCTGCTAACCAAAGGATAACCAATCCTTCACATGTCTCACCTGAACCATTACACAATCCTTGATGAATTCCCCGCCATGTGTGTGAAAATATGAGTCACCTACAGTGTCACATCACTTTACCGTATCACGGCACCCATCTGGTTTTTATTCATCTGTTAAGTTCCTCATTGTATCTTCATTTAACGACAATACTGCTCATGCAGTACAACAGTTTCTGATTACATCCTGTGTAAATAAACACACTGTCTTGGAGTGTTGCCGTATGGCAAAGCACTGCAGTGTGTGTCTCTCAGAGCCCAACATGACACACTTTCTCCACTGTCTGAACACCTGCATAACACCAGCGTGTCCCCGTGCACAGATGCACACTGGGAGAGCAGGATATGTGACAACAATGTGAGAATGCATTGGTAGATTAAGCAGAAAGCCAAGACAGTTGAGAGTTTTTTGACATTAAACCAAGTTATGCATGACTTAAATAGTCTTTTGCTCATTTCCTCATCTTAAGGAAAGATGAACAATACATGAAATGTTCTTATTTTTGTCTTTCCTCAAAACAATATGTTTGTATCCACAGGTTTTGCGTGATGCTGATGAAGTAGTATTGTGAGAGAACATGCGTCAGTGAATTATCAGTGCATCGATCACCCTGACAAATGTAGACATTGATCGCTTTGAATACTCATTCGCATCCGTCAAAAGTGTTCACATTCACTTGCTTTCAGCAGGATTTGCAGTGTAGATGTAATACGTTTGTTCAAGTGCTTGTACTCAGAATAATGGACTAGATAAGTGATACCAAAGAGCCTAGTGCAGAGTGAATCTTTTTTTAGGATCTGAGAGTGACCCAGACAGCACAAAACACAAGGGGAGAAACAGGAGGGAGGGAAGATGGGGCGAGGAGAGCAAAGCGATGGGGAGGGCGGAATATAAATGAGACTGGAGTGAAGGAAAAGTACTGGGCGGATATGGTGGTGCAGATGCAGAATGCATGAGCGCACGTGAGTGAAAGTGGGCGTGGGGGAGCAGAAAAGAAAGCGGGTGCTGCAAAGCGGCGGGGAGACAATGTGAAGTTAGAGGCGACTGAAGGTGAACAGCAGAGAGGAGTGGAAATGTGCTGTGAAAGGGTGCTGACGTCAGACACCAAGGACCATGAGATACAAAAATCATGGAAGATATTTGAAGTAAAGATTCCAGAGAGAAATTCTTCATAACCAAAGGGAGGACACTGCGTAGGGATTGTGACTGCCTGAGAAAAAGAATGCGGAAGATAGATAGAAATAAATATAAATATCTAAGAGAAAAGAATAACTGCATCACCCAGCCTAGAAAGCTTGTTAACAGAAAATGTTAAAGAGTGTGAAATCAACTCTGACAGGAAACACAGTCACTCAAGCTTCCCTGGTGTTTAGTTTACATGTATGCTAAGATTGTTGGTCATGATAGCAGCGTGGCCTTACGGATAGAAATGTCAGTCTGTTGATTAGGCCCCTACTTTGATCTTAATGAAATGTTTCTACAACTACTGGATAGATTACCATTATTTTGGACTGCTGGTTCCCAGAGAATAAATCCTACTTGCTTTGATGATCTCTTGACTTTTCCTGAAAAGGTTTAAATGAGGTTGACATTGGTGATTTTAAGTGACATATTTCAACAACTTAGATTGCTGAAATCTGGCACAGATATCCACGTCTCCCTCGGGATGAATTGTAATAACTTTGGTGATCCTCTGACTTTTCATCAAGCGCCATCATCTGGTTTGTGTGTTGATGACCAAAATTCTGCTACGCTAATGCCATTCACATCAGCCTCAGCTGTACTTTGTGTTTATTGATAATTAGCAACAGTTAGCATCATGTTAACACACTAAACTAAAATAGTGAACATGGTGTACCTGCTAAACATCAGCCTGTTGGCATTTTCCTTGACTGACATTAGCTTTAGCATTAGCTCAAAGCATCACTGTTTCTAGTTAGTACAGCCTCACGGAGCTGCTAGCATGGCTGTTAACAGCTGGTGCTGAATAAACAAGAACCAAGAAAAGATTTGAGGTTCAAAAGTGTGTACAATAAATGCAAGTATGAGTAAAAGGACACAAAGTAAATGAAAATCAGGCTGCAGTTCCTCCATCCCAGATGGGACTGTACGGTCATTTGCTAACCAGAGAGGGCATATAGCGCTGCAGTGCTAACAGTCCCACAGGCCTGCTAGGCTCCTGATGTAGGCTTAATAAAACACCTACAAATAATGCGAGTGACACACAACTGTCCACTTAGCAGATGCCCTGCAGCAGTTGAGGCTGAACTGCAGTGATCAAGAGCACCCCAGTACTAGTTTTTGTGCAAGAAGACTGTGTTTACTATCATTGTTGTGCTACATGATTGTAATTTGTCTTCATCAGACTTTATCTTCCCGTTAGACTTGTTCCAGTCTAAATGGGCTGTCTTAGACATGTCTTCCCTTTTCATCTCAGATGTTTCTTGTCAGACATTGTTTCCCATGAGACGTAAGTAGAGTAAACACAGTGGGGGGAGAAGTTATCTGTATAGTACTTAAAGTATTTGGATTTAAGAAATATTAAAATCACTCTGTCACCTATGATCCCACAGAAACGTCAGAGACCATAGTTTAAGTCTAGGTCACACTTGTGTGTGTGGATGTTTGAAATGCATTTAGTTGTTCCCAACTAAAGAATAAAGCAATTTATGGAGGGAGGAGTGCAGACAGGAGCGTGCAGAGATGAGACAAAGTCTGTCATATGATCCTGAGGTTGCTGTGGCAACTGCTTCCAGCAGTCAGCTCAGAAGAAGGTGCGTCAAAAGCATCACCAAGGACCGGATGTAGAAATACTAAAAACAGATCAGAACCTGAAATCGTCTAAAAATAGTTTGAACAACATCCTACTGCAAGGCCTAAATACAGAGAGAATGAGATAGGATGTGGTTCAAAAGTACTGGAGAGGTCACGTCTTATACTATATAGTCAGTTCAATCTGTATGAATGCTTATTAATTGAACAGGCTTTTGTTCCCACTAAGTTTAAAGCCTCTTCATTCCACATGCTTACTCTTCTATGTTCTATATCATCACTTAGACCAATGTCCATACTGATACATTTGATGCAGATGCAGATGAAGAGAAACATCAAGAATCAAGTGAGAACAAACACATTTGAGGCAGACATGTTGGAACGGACAACGAAATAAAAACCACAGTGTCAGGATGAAAAATGTCCCCTCGACAATATCTCCCTCCCCAATCTCGGTGGTGTTGAAGAATATTCGGGTGGACGGTACATGATTTATGGTCCCCTGGGTGACTGTGTCTGCTGCAGTCGTGTCGCATGTCCAATGTCTAATAGAGAAATGACCACCTGGTGAAAGTCCAAAGTTAGATCAGGGAGATAAAGCTGTAAATCACAGATTATTAGAGTAGTCATCAATGAAGAAAATTAAATGTGTATTCTCTTAGAGAGTGGATATCTGTCCCCAAAAAGTATGAGTATGTCCATGTTCTTCTTTAATCTTCTACTCCACTACATTTATTTATATATAGCGGCAAACAACTATTTGCATTATAAAGGTATAGTAGAGTAATATCTACCTGAGCATAGAATGAGCTGCTCTCCCTCTGTATATGTTGTAATTAGAGCTACTGTGCATTGTTTACATAGCATGTGTTTAGTGCATGTTAGCACATGTGAGCTTGACCCACTTGCTAGCTCACATTGGCCTCTGCACTACACTCATATAAAGCTGTCCGACTGACTTCCTCCTGGTGGAATGGTAGCACCAAACCCTCCAGCTTCCCCTCAGGTAAACACTGTTAGCTCTGTCAGCACTGTTGCTGTTGTTTACAGTGCTGTTTGCACCGTTAGCTGCTAGCCACCAGCTCAGCTGTGGCCATGTTGAGAGCTGATGAGAATAGGTTGTCCTGCTTTCAGAGAGGCTGAGCAAATACATGGGTCCTAAATAAACTATGTAACTGGAATCCAGCTAATTTGACGGCATAACAATGAATGTATAAAGTAGGCTAACTGTGAATTTACATCCCTTGATGGATCTAGATGAGCTGTTAAGTGTGAATCACATTTAGTCATCGTAACTTGAACATATCTTAATGGTGAGCAACAGGAATTCATGCTGATACTGCTTTGAATCATGGATTAAATCACCATTAGTTAAGTATTTGATTTAATCTTACACGCTAAATTTAGGCCAACGTCTTACATCACTGGTAGAAGAAACAATAACACATTTTCTCTCCTTCAAGAGCAAAATGTAATTTTCTCCCTTCCACTTTATTCATTTATTGTTCATATATTTATTATGAGTGTTACTCATTTATTAATGCTCATTCATTGTTGAGCAGTGAAACATGGCTTGTTTCTCTTACAGCCTCACAACTGTTTTTTGGGGATGCTAACAAAACCTCAATGCTAATTTTGTTACCCATATGATTTGTATTTCTGTATCCTGACACACCAGTGTTAAACGGCTTGAATTGTTTATCAATTGAAATGACGAAAGCTGCGTCAGACAATCACTTCCTCAGGTAGGAGTGGATAACCTTGACAAATCCTTCTTTTCTCTCTCAGCATCCCACCTTTAGATGTCGTGATGGGCGGAAGTCTCAAACAACAGGTGAGTAGCAGGTGATACATTTGTCATTGTTGATGAGCAGCACTTTGTGCGTCACGGTGCGCCCCGGACTCTCCACGCTGCATGTTAATTGTGGGCAGAGCAGCATGTGATCCTCCGTCCTCCAGTAGTCCTCCGAACGCTCAGTCCACGCCACACCGACACACAAGTGCTGCCCGGCGGATGTACTCATGCTTCTCCACTCTGCGTTCATAATAAACCCTGGATATTGTTGATCGCTGCTAAAGACTCACGGTGAGAAATAATTTATTCCTAACATCCCTCCGCTGTGCATCACTCTCTTCTTAGGTGTTATCACCTGCCTCGAAATAAAGAAAGTTCACAGACAGCTGGGAAATAGTTGCAATCGCTTTGTTTTACGTCTTAAACGCAGCTTGTTTTGAGTCATGTCTAGTTCTGTAGCCTATAATTTGCATCGTTGTCGAGATGTGGTGTAGTTTACACAGAGGTCACTGATTATCGTCTGTGACCTTGATTGCGCGTGTTTAAAAGTCGTCGCATCACTCGTGATGAGCAGTAGAAATCTGAGATGAAAACACTGGGCTCTCACCATCAGCACCAGATGTGCTGACACGAGGGAGCAGTGCTGTTGTGTTCATAAATGAGAGCATTCCTAACCTGCAGCTTCTCTGATCAACTATATTTTACTGTTAAAAAGGTTTTTATGGAGAAAAAAAACTCTTTAGATTTACACTGGTCCACGCCATTATTTTCTGTGAGATCTAATGGGCTGTTGCCAGTTAAGTATGAATGAGCTAGTTGTTAAAGACTTCAGATGTTTAATACTTCCCAGTGTGAAACAGCTGATTAAAATCCTTGTAAAAGAGGCTGGTAATCAATCAATTATCGATTAATGGACACGTGGACATTTAAACAGGACTGATTACGCTGATAGCTGCAGGGTTTGCAGTTTTTCATCCTGTTAGTTGTATTGTGTTACTAGAAGTGTTTAAACGTCATTACTCTCTGTTTAAATATCACTTGTCTTACAGTGAAAACTGTGATGGGGGAGGATACGCAGCTTTACTTTGTCACGTGACAGGATATCTTTGGTTTTAGAACTGTTAGTTGGACAAAACAAGCAATTTGAAGACATCAACTTTGGCTTTAGGAATTTGTGACAGACGTGTTTTATTTAATGAATTTAGAAAATAATCTGTTGATAATAAAATAGTTGTTTGTTCTAACTCTGGTCTGGATACATCCATTGTTAGAGTGTCATGTCCAACAACATGGAGTCACAACAGAAGATAGCTGCATACACACATGACAAACTGCTGTATTGTACAGAAGACACTATTTCCTAAATTAAACCACACTATTGTTGTACAGAAAACGACTCTACATTGCACCCTCTGGTGTTGATGTGACATTTTGTCAGAATAAGCAGGAGTCCAAGTCATTAAGAGATGATGTACATTATGAGGTCGCTTTCCCTTGTTATGAAGAATGCAAAAGAATAAATAGGTTATGTAGGTTCTATTTTTAACTCTGTACTAGATCTCATTGACACAGGAGAGAGATAACATTGCAAGCACACCCAAAGATTAGTTTCCTCCTGCCATGAAAAAACATGTCTTTACTTTGGCATGAAATGATTCCACACAGTCAGACTCTTAGTATCTGCTGGGTTCATGAAAACTGTGTGTTGGTGGGTTTTTCCGGGCGGATTATTTGTTGGGTGTTTTCATCTCTCAACGTTGGCTGGATGATGCAGCCTCTGATTGATATTACGTGTCTTGTATGCTGTAGGATGGGATTGAATGACAAGACAGAGAGGCAGTGCTGGGGGCTTTACAGTTAATGCACACAGGATTATGAAGACTTGTGAATGGACATGGATTATTGCATCACAGGCTCATCTTGGCATGCACAGAGGAGGAAATCTGGTGTGGGATGAAAAATGCATAAACAAGTAAACAAAATGCACATTCTGAGCACGAATTAACTTCCGGTGTGTTTGTATCATTCTTGTTACCTTGAGGAGCTCTGAGAGTGTTTGTGTGGAGGTCATGTTCCTTGTGGAGAATCTGCTGGTGGTAACAGAGTTGGTTTTAGGCTGATGTAAGAAGTGAGTGTTGTGACGATGAAGGCTTGTGTGCATCAATGCTGTTGCGTCACACTCAAGGTGGTGCAGCATCTTCATTCATCCTTAGTCACACATTTTCCCTCTGCTTTGACAGGACTAAAATTGTGACTTAGTCTGTATTCATAGCCTGTTGTTTTATTTATCTTTTCCTCTGTATGTGAAACAATGTTCAAACAACCTACGCTTTGCAGTTGTGCATGTCAGTGGATGGCAGATTTTTATAATGGAGAAATTACTCACTCAATAAGTAATGAGCCTGCACAGGGGCTCGTGATGTGGATCAAGAGACCACATGACGGCACCTGCTTCATCCAGAGCATCATGTTCACTTCCTCCATTTCGTTTGGGTTGAACCAACCACTCCCTGAAAGAGGGGTGAGGCTGGATGTTGCAGCCAGGCTTCAGAGGATTAGGGGAATTACAGGGAAAAAAGCACTAAAGTTAAGCTTTGCCGAACAGGGAAATTAAATAGAACAATTTGCAGGATTGGGTATTTTTTTTTTTTAAACCAAAAACATTTCGTGAGAGACAAAAAGCTGTAGCGTAAAAATGTCCCTGCTGAGTTCTGTTGAAAGAATCGGGTTAAGTTAACACACAGGTGTGACGAATGGTCTCCTGTCTTTATGTTGACATCCTTCATGGCTCTGGAGAGGCATAACCATGTGTTACAATCCATTGTCTCATTATAAGCCTAACCAAGCACTAAATGGAGGAATAATTGTGTCAGCGACTGTGTGAAGTGTTATTTAAGGATCACAACCAGGAAAAGGAAGCTTAAAATTAAATGAGCCTTGACAAGGGCACAAACCCGACAGCTTATTTGAAATGGAGACTATTTATGGGATTTTTTTTATCCAATAATAGAAGATTATTACATTTTAATTATTGATGATAGTCCTTGAAACACAATTTTCTATTTGACCTTTCTGTCTTTCTGTCTTTCTGATGCAGGACTGAGGCCCAAACCAAAGATCCAGCTGTCACTGCTCAGCATCTCCCTTATAGCTACATCCATCCACCTCTTCTCCTCTATCTGTCTGTATCACCTCCTTCTGTTCCCAACAGACTCGCTCTCTCTTTCTCTCACCACCCCCACCCCCACCCCCCTCCCGACCCTCAGCCTCCCTGATGCCTAAGAACAGCAAGGTGACGCAGCGCGAGCAGAGCCATGAGCACGTCACAGAGTCGGTGGCCGATCTGCTCGCACACGAGGAGACGCTCGACTACAAGAACAGCTCCCTGAACGTTGGAGGGGCCGCCGGGAAAAAGGTCCCACAGATAGAGGTGCCTGAAGACGATGGACGCCCCGCCTGGAACAGCAAACTGCAGTACATCCTGGCACAGGTTGGCTTCTCTGTGGGCCTGGGGAACGTGTGGCGCTTCCCTTACCTGTGCCAGAAGAACGGAGGAGGTAATATACTCGAAGTAGTCCAAGCTGCCGTGTTGCACAAGGATCATCACATTTACTGTAATTAAATTCACATTTTACAGAGTTCCTTTACGTTTTTAGAGGTTTTTGATATCCATAAATTCATCTTAACTTAAAGCTATCACAACCCTTTGTGATAGTAACAAAAAAGACAATATGACGGATCGTAATACGCTAATAGTGTCTCCAACCCAGGAACACTGAGAATAAACATATAGACTGGTTCAATTTTGGTGTCTAAATATTTAAAAGATAGAAGAGTATAATCACATAAAGGTTCTAAACATAGCATCTTTAAGTATGTTTTCCATGAGGTGGAACGTGTAATAGATGTGACTTTTGACATTTAAAATAAAAAGTTTTGTGGATATTCATGATCCCCTTCAGGATAATTTGCAATAACTTTGATCCGCTGACTTTTCGTCTACGGTATTAATTTGTCCAATACTTTATGACCAAACACCTGCAAAACAAAGAATGTTCCCACCAGCCTCAGCTGTACGTTTAGTTTAGTGCCAATTAGCAAATGTCAGCAACTAAGATTGTGAACATGCTTACCAGTACACCTGCTAAACATCAGCATGTTAGCATCGTCATTGTCAGCTGTGCTAAGCAGGACACCAGGGGCAACCTCCGGGTTTGGGAAAGTGAAGCCAATGTGGAAGTATTTGAACTAACTTCTTTCAAATGGCCATTAGGGGGCGACTCATCTGGTTGCAAAAATAAGAACTTCTCACTTGATTTATTACCTCAGTAAACATTGTAAACATGAGTTTATGGTCTGAATCGCTAGTTTCAAGTCTTTTTCAATACAGCATGATGTTGATTTTGTAAGTTATGATCCTATTTAGAGTAAAATAGACGATACAGCAGAGTATGCTTTAGTGCGTGGCTACCATGTGATTGACAGGTCGCTACCACAGCGTTGTCCGGTCTCGTTGTTGTCCGTGTTTTTGTCCTACAACTTTTACTAGGACAGTAAACTAGGACAGTAAACAGCAAAGTCTAAAAACAGCTGCACTATTGATTACTACTGCTGACAGGGCAGGCCGGGCTCCACTGATATTCTGGTAAACAGAGAAGGGCTTGATAAAAAATGTAACTGTATAGTGATGAGGGTTTATTTCGGTTTGGGGCTGCATGTAACCGGAGGTGTACACAGTGTAAACCTGAGTTCACTATAGGTGGAAAAACATCTTGTCATCATTGGTACTTTTCAAATGACTCCAAGTCTTTAATGTTGTTGTGTGCCTGTATTTGATTTACTGCATATAGGCAGGATTTATTGCTTATAGGCAGGATGTGTTGCTTATAGGCAGGATTTACTGACAGTACACTCCCAAACCAGTCAGGTTATGCGGCCTGGTGAGCAGCCATTTTTCACTCTGTAATTGTGTGTGTGGCAGCCAATTACAGACACATTAAAGGTCTGTGTTGTTTGGGAGTTATCGCTGTGGGGGCTTCTCTCTCATTGATGGTACCTCCTCATGTATTTCTCTTCTCCCTTTAACATCCTCTATCCTTTCTCCCTCCATTGTCACATCTTAATGCCGTATTCCACATTATATTATCTGTAATGCAGTGGATTTAAAAATCCTGGCAAAGGCCGAAAACTCCTAACTACATTTAACCTTACTATTCTCTCTATTTCAGCCTTCTTGATTTAGCCTTTTGCCTCCTCTCTTCTCTTTCTGCCTCATTACTTCACCCACTATCAAATGTGTGTGCTACTGTATGTAATTCCCACTTTTGATGTATTAGTAGTAGTACGTGTTTGTCTGCTATAAGTCCCAGATGACGAATCGCCCTTCACATGGAACACAGTTGCAGCCTGATTATGCCGCTCTGGATTAAGCTGCAGAGAGACAAATTTAGACTTCCATCAAAATTAAAATGAAATTCTAAGAATATATTCGTCAGTGGAGTCGAGGACCTTACATTTGAGAGGAGCTGGGTGTGGGAGGGGGTTGGGTAAATATATCTCAATGTATGACATTTTGTAAGTTGAACTGATGCAAAATAGTTGATTTACTGTACAAATGTCACTGGTATTAAAACAGCAACGTTTATACTCACATTGTTAAAGGATTATATCAGTATATTTACATATTTTAGCCCATTTACTACAAATACACTCATTGGATGACCAGAAAATGATGTTTAAAAAACGGTTTAATGTCATGCGGTCCTTTTAAAAATACAACCTTTTTCTGTCATATTGGATTTCATTGTATTGAACATTTTGGTCCTGGCATGTAAATGAGAGAGACAAATAGCAGTCTAATAATACGACAGCACCACAGACTACAGACTCAAAACAAATGATGTTCTGTAACGAGCAAACAAAGAAAGAACTGATCTCAATATAAGACGTGGAAGAAATTCTACAGCAATATGGTTCACTGTAAAAAGTGTTTAGCCGTAATGTAAAGTATATGATATTCAAAGTAAAAGATTAAATCTGTAAGGAAAAGTCCACTCTTACATTATCTCGAAAAAGGATATTCTTTAATTCCCACAGCAACAACTTTGTTTTGTTTATTTTTCATTAGAAACATACTTTTGCGTCTTTGCAATTGTCAGACAAATACAACAACAATAAAAGGCATTAAAATTAAGGACGGACATCACTTTTGTTTCTGTGTTGGGTTACCAACCAAACATTAGTCTCCATTTTTGTTTTGTACAAATTTACAAATGTTCACATTTGCCTTGAAATGACTAATGCCATGTGCCTCCGTGTTTTTCAGGTGCCTATCTGGTTCCCTACTTCATCCTCCTCCTCCTCATCGGCATCCCGCTCTTCTTCTTGGAGCTGGCTGTGGGTCAGAAGATCCGGCGTGGGAGCATCGGGGTCTGGAACTATGTCTGTCCCAGTCTGGGCGGTATAGGGGTGTCCAGTCTGATGGTGAGGGGGGGGAAAGGCACTCATTTCCATTTTCAGAATAATCTCTGATCTCTACAGCAGGAAGCCTAAAACATACACTTGATAACACTTTCTTTAGCGTGCTGTTCGGAAAAGCAGTTTGAAAGCAGCGTAGTGGAGAGAAAAAGTGTGTGTCCTCTGATAAGAATCAGGGAGGTTAATGGAGGAAAGCATGCAGTTTAAAAGAAGCACATCTGCTGAATGTGCACCAGTATAAGTAAAAACCAGCAACTGTTCTGTCTGTGTGATTTATTTATAATTGTCTTTGTTTGTGTCTCTTATGCATGTTCATAGCATGTAACAACCATGAAACTGATATGGCAATGAGCAGGATAGAGTTACAGGAACATCCGGAGTCACCACAGCAACCTTCACACTGCCTCAGGCTTTCTTGGGTTTATGGGAGGTATTGACGTGCTTGAGAATGAAAGGTAGCCTTTCGTTAGAGTTGCACGGCTGACGCAGAAGTAGCTATAAATATCTCGAGGAAGATCAGTGTTGAAAAGAGAGCGCTTTAATTATTCATGCTTTCCTCAGCCGTATTTAGCTTGTGAATGTCCTGGCTGGCAAGATTGCTCTGGAGATTGAAAGCAACATGGAAAATACACAAAGCATGCTGCCTCATCTGCATACTTTTCTCACACTGTATTATACAGTTTAGTGGAGGTATGAAAATGAAAACCTGTAAAATGTGATCTATCTGTCTGTCTGTCCTTCTGTCTGTCTATCCAGGTGTGTGGCTTTGTAGGTCTCTACTATAATGTGATCATCGGCTGGAGCATCTTCTATTTCTTCCAGTCCTTCCAGTATCCTCTTCCATGGAGCGAATGTCCAATCAGAAGGAACGGGACACTTGCCAGTGAGTGACAGTAACTCTACAGCCATGCTAGCAGCTCTCTGAGGCTGCCCTTCGACACTGCAGTGCTTTGAGCTAAATGAAAATCAAAGTATTTTTACTGCCCAGCATGTTATCTACATGCAGAAAAGGTCTAAAGGGAACTACTGGGTTTATTTTTCATGGATATAAGAAATATAATACTGACCAGTTTGTGTATTTTGTTTTCAGTTGAGTCAAATGCCATTACAATAGATGAATGCTTTACTGTCTAATACCAAGAGTGCATACATTTTCAGGATTATGTTGTGTCATTGTTATAATCAATCTTTTTAAAAGCATCTACATGGTTCTTCTCATAATTATTCCTCAATGAGCCACCATGCTACAAGCTTTAGGATTACATTTGCAGCCTCAGCCTTTCGACAAACCTACAGCAAGCAGATCAGACAAATTGCGTTAACTTCCTTACAACTTTCTGTCACGACTTCACGGACATAATCCAAAATAAAACCCTCCGGAGTTCATTTGATTAGAGGCGATAATAACATAACCCCGGGGCCAGCCGAGAAACTGTGACTCAGCGAGGCTGAGGCTGCTGGCAGAAAGACAGGGAGCAGAGTATCACTGTATGTGTGCTCTGTATCCAGTGTGACACACACAGCATCGTGATGGAACAAGACAGTAATCAATTTAGCAGAGGCCAATAGATTTCATCAGATGTAGATCATCACACATCTGAAAAGAGCTTACTTGCTGTATGTGGGTTTTGTATGTGAATCTGCACCATCCTGCAATATCATGTGGAGAAACGCAACACTGTTAACTCTAAACTCACATACAGTACATATAATACTATAATTTCCCTGAGGTAGGAATGTACTGTGTGTTCAGTAAAAGTGTTCAGGTGTTGTGAATTGCAAGTTCAGGCTTTGCATACTAAGCACACAGATGACCTTGTTTAGCTCCCTTCACGTCCGAGAGGTGTAAACCAGCCGGGAATTGAGATATTGACGCGAGCAAACACTCATTATATTTCTCCCTCTGCCCTCTCCAAGACATCCAAACCTCCCTGCTGCATCTTCACACCCCATTTCTCTTCCTTCACACTCATTAACACCCAAACTAAAGCTCCATCTCCCTCTGTCTGCCAAACATGCAGTTGTGGAGCCGGAGTGTGAAAAAAGCTCGGCCACGACCTACTTCTGGTACCGGCAGACTCTGAACACCACCAGCACCATCGCAGAGGGCGGCGGCCTCAACGTGAAAATGACCCTGTCTCTACTGGTGGCCTGGATCATCGTCTGCCTCGCCGTCATCCGAGGGATCGCCTCCTCTGGGAAGGTAGTGGAGAGGATAAGGCAGAAATGTACGATGTGATGACAGAAAACATGTAGGAGACCACCGGATTCCCTGACCTGAATGTATGTTTAAATGTTCCTCTTTCCAGGTGATGTACTTCAGCTCTCTTTTCCCCTACGTGGTGCTGTTCTGTTTTCTGATCCGAGGTTTGATGCTGAAGGGCTCAGTGGATGGCATCGCTCACATGTTCACTCCCAAGGTGAGACTTTGTTCCTCGCAGTATTTTTAATCAACCATGCTGACAAATGTTCAGCAATCTGACTTTCTCTTTTGATATCTCACAGTTGGAGAAGATGCTGGAGCTGCAGGTGTGGAGGGAGGCGGCCACCCAGGTGTTCTTCGCCCTGGGGCTGGGGTTTGGAGGAGTCATAGCCTTCTCCAGTTACAATAAGATTGATAACAACTGTCATTTTGATGCAGTGCTCGTCTCTTTCATCAACTTCGTCACTTCCATTCTGGCCACGCTGGTAGTGTTCGCCGTGCTGGGCTTCAAGGCCAACCTCATGAATGAAAAGTGTATCGTAGAGTAAGTTCAACACCTGCAGAAGCTATTCATCCTTTAAGCACCATTCATGGTGTATGTAAAAATCTTTAAGCCAAAAATATAAAATATGAGCACAAAAACAAAGCGTGATCAACTCAGCCACTTGTTTGTTAACAAGAAATGGTTTATTTCCTGTTGCGTACTGTAGATTAGCCAAAAATGTTAGCCTGAATGTTTACAACATACCACTAATATTTAAAAAAAAAAAACAACATCATGATAGTAAAGCGGTTAAGGAAATCCTTTCTGCATATACATTTCATATATATTACAGTATTATATAAACATTGTGCAATAATATGTACATATTATCTTGTCATTGACATACTCAAGTCCAAGCAGACTTTATATATGTACATACACACGTAATATATGCACATAAAACCACCTCTGTAAGTAGCGTAACTTATATACAGTATTTATTACATTACCTGTCTGGCAGGCTAGCCCTTCTTTTAAATCTCTTCTTAAGACTCACTTTTATCTTATGACTTTTAATTAACTGATGGTATGTTGTTATTTCAATTATTTTATCTTGTTTATGTCTTAAGTTCTGGATCTTAATTACTTTGATCATGTTTTTCTATTAAAAGGTGCAATATAAATACATTTATTATTATATACAGTATATACATATACCTTGCCTGTATATAATATGTACGTTTAAGTTTGCTTGATATCTGTGGATTATGTTTATTTTATCTCCGTAGGAATTCAGAGAAGATCCTGGGATACCTCAACTCTAGCGTCCTGAGCTACGATCTCATCCCTCCACATGTAAACTTCTCCCAAATCACCACATCAGACTACGCTGAGATGTACGCCGTCATCAAGACAGTAAAAGAGGGCAGCTTCGCCCAGCTAGGTCTGGAGCCTTGTCTCCTGGAGGACGAGCTCAACAAGGCAAGTCTTCGGCACAGCCCCGCTACAGCCGACTCCTTAACATGTTCTGTGTTCGACTCTTTTTTCCACCTGTCAGTCTGTTACTTGATTTCAGTCCTCTGACCGTCTCTCTGCAGTCTGTTCAGGGCACCGGCCTGGCCTTTATCGCCTTCACAGAGGCCATGACCCATTTCCCGGCGTCTCCGTTCTGGTCAGTAATGTTCTTCTTCATGCTCATCAACCTCGGTCTGGGCAGCATGATCGGCACCATGACCGGCATCACCACACCTGTCCTCGACAGCTACAAGGTCCAGAAGGAGCTTTTCACAGGTAGACCTGCCCCACTGACAGGACAGTGTGTGCTATTAGTAGTTGAATCTCCATACTCAGCACTGCATTAAAGCACATCTGAACGGGCTTTGTATTATTGCTCCGAGTGTACTGAATGCAAAAAACTCACAGGAAACAAACATTTTATTTTCCATTTATTTTCCTCTGAAAGCTAATTTTTTGTCTTCTGTGGGTTTCTTTCAGTGTGTTGCTGCGTTGTGGCCTTCTTCTGTGGTCTGTTGTTTGTTCAACGCTCAGGGAATTACTATGTCACAATGTTTGATGATTACTCTGCCGGACTGCCTCTCACAGTAGTGGTCATCCTGGAGAATGTGTCTGTCGCTTGGATTTATGGCACAAAAAGGTACAACTGGCTTTTTGTGTGTATGTGTCTGAAATTCATCACGCTCAAAAATGAAATAAAAGTGGAACATAGGAGTATTAAATAAGTATACAATTGTACAAAGGGACTTAATCATTACTGTAATGTTTTTGTTGTTCTTTCTCTGTCAGGTTCATGCAGGATCTGGAGGACATGTTGGGTTTTCGACCATGTATAATCTATTTCTACCTGTGGAAGTACGTCTCCCCTCTGTGTCTCATTGTGCTCATCACAGCCACTGTCATAGAGATGGCCATCAGTCCACCAGGATACAATGCCTGGGTCGAAGAGCTGGTCAGTCTGTTTGTTTGTGTGTGTAGGTGTGTGTGTGTGTGTGTGTGTGTGTGTGTGTGTGTGTGTGTGTGTGTGTGTGTGTGTGTGTGTGTGTGTGTGTGTGTGTGTGTGTGTGTGTGTGTGTGTGTGTGTGTGTGTGTGTGTGTGTGTGTGTGTGTGTGTGTGTGTGTGTGTGCGTGTGTGCGTTGCCAGCTGCCTTGTTTGAGGTTTCTTTTCTGTTTTGATCTACAATTTTTATATTTTCCTATTAAGGAGTTTTTACTTGACCACCAGGTCTGGAGTCAAAGGGTCATTTAAAATGTGAACTTCATGGTGGCGATAGAGGAAAAGTCAGAGGACCACTAAAGTCAGCCAGATTCATCCTCTGGGAACCATGAATGGCTTTATAAAAGTCCATGGCAATCCATCCAATGGTTGTTGAGATATCTCAGTCTAAATCTGTTGGGCCGACCAACCAACAGATTGACGTTGCCACCCCTGCAGAAAAAACACTATGATTCTCCATTACATAACAAAACAACCTGCTAATTTCTAGTTTGGATTCAAAGGCAAAGAATTTCATTCTTATGCTCCCCTCCGTTTAGAGAAAAGAATTCTTTGGAATATAAATAATCACTAGACCTTTCTATGTGTGTGTGTGTGTGTGTGTCTGCAGGCCCAGGAACGCTTCCAGAGTTATCCTCCCTGGGCACTGGGCATGTGCTTCTCTCTCATCATCGTGGCCATGCTTCCTCTTCCTGTTGTCTACATCGCCCGTCGCTTCAACCTAATGTCAGACGGCTCCAACAAGCTGTCTGTCTCCTACCGTAAAACCATGATGAAGGACATATCCAACCTGGAGGAGCAGGACGAGTCCAGATTCATTCTCGGCGCCAAGCCCGGCGAGGCACCACCATCAGCGCCAGTAAGCAGGGCCTTCCTGACTCCAGGAGGCACCAAAACCCTGGACACCAACTCCCTGTCTCCAAACATCTGCTACGGTACGAGCTACCAGAATGCTGCCATCAGCCCCACCACACCGACTACACCGACCACGCCCGCCACACCAGAGTCTGACTCTTGACTGCTGTGTCAAACAACCCTCTGACACCCAGTCCTGTAGCACAGTTCACCGTCTAGCCATAAAGTCTCTACCGAGGGTCACTGCAGAGCCGAGAATCCCCACCACTGCCCTACAAAACTGTATGTAGCCACCCAATTTATCTGAACACACTCTTCTCAAAATAACACCAAGGAACCACCTGCAGCAGGAGGTTAAAAAAAAGACTAAATTCACTCTTAATAGTAGATCAAACATATCAGAATGAGATTGACAGTGGCACACTGTACATCTGTATTTATTCTGTATATAACATCAAAGGGTTTATTAAGATAAAGTTCTGTGATCTGCTTTTCTTTGCCTTAGTATAAGGATCCTCAGCAGACACACACACTCACGCAGTTTAATGCACATCCCCGTCGGCACAGTTCAGGGGATCTGAAAGAATGAATGTAGAGGAGCCGGTGTGGTCCTGCTGGTTAAACTGTTTTTTTCCGTACACTGGGCAAAGAGAGCCAAGATGAATGTGAGTTTAATTGTTTTATGGATTAAAGCCTGTCCTCCGTAGTGGTACAGTGTGTCAAAGCCATACAGTTCAAGTTATTTTCTATGAAGTATTATGCAGGGATTTCAGTCAGTACATAAATTATGTCTACACAAGCACCTCTGTTGTGATGTTTGAGCTAGAAAACACTTTTCATAGCGTGGATCTGTTTTCAGGGCTCTGTGTATTGTAAACTATACTTAAGGCTGCTCTAAAGACATCCATTTATGTCCAATTCCCATTTCCCTCTGTGTTTTGTGTGTAGCCAGTATTGTAAACAGTGGTATGCAGTATAGTAAGATGTAAATGACTTCATCATCCGTCACACAAACATTATAACTTGTAGAAATACTTCGTTTCAGTTTCTCCACCAAAGAGTACATAGTAGACAACAAAACATTTGAAATCTATATATTTATGTTACTGAAAAAACAGAAGGGATATGCTGAATTGTGTTGAAAGTTAACCACTTTCCACGCTTGTTTTCAGCACGCAAGACTGAAAAACAAGGCACTCGTTATCATTCAGTAACAGAAAGCACAGCTTTTTCATGAGAATTTGAAACAAATGTTGATTCCTCGCTTAGTGCAGTTTCTTCCTCCTAGGACACAAAAGCACAAAAGAGATTTCACACAATTATTGTGCACAAGTGAATTACTAACCCTAATTGTTGACGTATTGTTTTGAAGACTTATGCACACCAGGAATTAATATGTTCCGTACAATGAGTCAGCAATACATATTTATTTTAGAGCACAAACTATATTCACTTTGGACCAAAAACATAATGAATTGGAAATAGGAAAATCAGCAATGGACCAAAAGATTTAGGAACTGAAGGAACAAAAATCCAAATAAAGTAATAAACTCACCAAATAACTGAGTATGAACTCCTGTAAGCCTTGGACAAACTGTACATACATGCACAAACAACACATTAATGTACACATCAAATGCACAGTTTCTGTATATGTGTGGAATAATGGACCTCATTAAGTCTTATTGAAACAGACAGACACCCCCACGTTTTCTTTGTGATGTAGATCTTTGACTCCTGGTTGAACTGATTCATTATCGTACACACTGGTAGCAAATAGTTGTGCAAAACTGTCAACAAGTTCCCACTGAGCACACTCACGTTCCTGTTACATGGAAGAGGATACCTTTATTTATTTTTTTATCACAATATTCAAAGCAATGGCGTTAAGGATTAAATGGACTATATTTATATTCCTGTATATTTGCATTGTAGATGTGATAAACAACAAAGATTTATCTTTTAAAAGTGACCAGTATATATTTTCATCTTCTGTGATAGTTATTTAAATTGTATATCTAAAGACTTGTGTATTTTGTAGTCTGTGTAGCTATTTCTTTTTGTGCGATGTGAAAAATGCTGCTGGGAGGTGATGTGTGATGTGAAGTGTAGTCTTTATGGACAGCAGCAGCTGGTTGTCTGTTGTGTTCATGAGAGCTGTGTGTTCTTCTGGCTGCAACTCCATCACTTTAGCTTTAGCGGTCTGCTTGTTTATAGCCACACTAGCACCACCTCCGTTGACCACAACGCCATCCAGCAGGTCAAACTTTCCTCTTGTGCAACACACACAATTCCTGTCTGCCTCAGACATATTAAGATGAATGCTAAGATAGCATCATGCTAAATGTTATCAAGGTACCCGGCTAATTGTGTGAAAAAACGCTAACACGCTGTTACCTTTAGCCTGACAAGATTATTAGCATACTAACTAACCTAACATGTTAAATGTTTTATTAAATATCACCATGCTAACAAATCCAATAGTTGCTAGCATACGTGTTAAGATGCTAACAAGCCTCGGCTCAAATTTTGCAAAAACAGTAAAACTTCCTGTTATTCAGACTTTGGAGTATTACAATGTAACCCCACTGTTTGGCTTATAGTCATTTAAAAAGCCTGAATTAGCTGTTACAGGTTTGCATATTTGGGCGGTTCATTAACAGGCGATGTCAGACACAAACAAACAGTGTAGCTGTTAAGTTAGATGAATTTATTCAATCAGTGTTAATATTGGATTTGATTTAGATGTAACTGCCAGACTGGCTTGCAGCCATTTTGCCAATCGCTTTGTTGTTCTTTTTTTCATCACTATTCCTGATATCTCAGACTTGGTATAACTAACTTGGAGGATGACATGAATCTTAATTTCCAACCCGGTCACTTTTTATTATGGTCTTAATGATATGACACGAACGCTGCAAAAGCACAGCTGAGCCCAACTTCAGCTGAGACTGATGAATCAGCGCTTTTAGACTGAAAGTTGAGCCAAATCAGAAGGACCACATTCAGACATGTTTATTTCGACAGAACAGCCATTGTGTTATGTGTTTTTTGTGTCCTTATTCCTTCTGTCACATTACTGGAGATGGACTGATACATCGAGGCCCACATGAGCACACACCACGCTCATGTCTTAACTTTGTATGCAATCACACGGCATCCAAAATTCAAAACTGTCCTCATTTTTTGCCCCTCGAGAGCTACATTTCTTCCTTCATCCAATCAACAGTTTTGTGTTCTGTTTGTAAAGATCATCCATGTCTTACTGTCTAGTGTGGCTCTAAACTTAAAGTCTTGTTTTATCTCGTCTTGTTTTAGTCAGTGTGAACCAGGCACTTCCTGCTGAGTGTGTCATGTAGAGCTCTCTCCGTTGTTCAAGTCTGTAAATAATCTTGTGTAATCAAGATAGATTTTATCCATGTGAAGTATATCATTGTCTCAAAAAGTAACTGTTTTAGCAGTAAAATGCAATATAAAGTAATAATGAATGTGATTAATGCACTTTTTTTCACTCGGACTGCAAAAAACATTAGGGTTTGTTTTGTTGTCCTCATTGTGTAAAAGCAATATCAAGTTATTACTGCAGAATAATTTAGGATTGACACATTAGTGTCTGATAATAGCAATGATTAGGAGCCCCATAGCCAAAGTTATGTTACAACTTTTGCTTACAAGTGCTGGAGTGTGTGTGCGTATGTAAATATAGTAAATGTGTGTGTGTGTGTGTGTGTGTGTGAACTATATATATGTGTATGTGTGTAGATTCCTTCTTTTACCTGTGGGTGCAGGGCCTAACTGAGCACACGTTTAAAGCACTATCTGTACAGGAGACACGTTTATAAATGTCTCTTTACAGGTTCTCTCTCTCTCTTTCCTCAGTCATATTATGATTGTATCATACTGACAATTATTGTAAAAAAGAAATGTGAATCAAAAATATTAATAATAAAGTGTGGACAAGCTGCTGTCGGATTTTGTTTTGCTGGTTTGAAATGTAGTCAAAACTGTGTTAAGGATTAAAAAAATAATAATTATAAGTTTACGTTGGGAATGTGACATTGTCAGAAATGTTATTAAGGGGTTGAATAGTACGAAGCCTGGAACTGATTCAGCTGATTAAACAACGCACAAACCGAAATTATCAATGTAAGGATTGAAGTTGTTAAACCGTCTCCATGACAAACGTGCGTGAACTGAAGAAACTCCAATCTGTCTTGTGTTCTGTGGGTGTTCGTTACTGAGTTCCTCTTAGTGAGATTCTGTGGTATCTCACCACGAGTCAGATAGTTATTAAGCCAGCCGTTAGGTATTGAGTTTTAATATAAGTCATGAAGTCAAAGAAGCTGATCATCGACATTGAAAATAAACCACAACAATGGCTAGCTCTTGTTTAACAACACTTTATATATACATATATAAAAACGCTCCGATGCTGTAGAAGCATCTCTATTTATTGCCGCAGAGGGACATTACATTACATTACAGTCATTTAGCAGACGCTTTTATCCAAAGCGACTTACAATAAGTGAATTCAACATCGGTTTTCAAGAGAACTACTAGTCACCAGAAGTCATAAGTGCATTTCTTTTTTTTCAAACAAGCATCTAAGAGCATAAACCAGAGCCAACGTACAGTGCAGAAACAAACGAATGCAATAAGTGCCACAAACTAATACGAATACAATAAGTGCAACAAGCTAGTATGGATACAATAAATGATGTAAGTGCTAAGTGGAAGGCTCAGGGTAGGCCTTCTTGAAGAGGTGAGTTTTCAGCCTGATGAAAGATGGGCAGCGACTCTGCTGTCCTGACGTCAGTGGGGAGTTCATTCCACCATTGTGGGGCCAGGACAGAAAACAGCCGCGACCGGGCACAGGGACCTCTGAGCGACGGGGCAACCAATCGCCCCGAGGCAGCAGAGAGAAGTGGTCGGGCAGGGGTGTAGGGCTTGACCATGGCCTGGAGATAGGAAGGAGCTGTTCCTTTCACTGCCCTGTAGGCTAGCACCAGAGTCTTAAACTGGATGCGAGCTCTTACAGGTAGCCAGTGTAGAGAACGGAGAAGGGAAGTTGGACAAACTTGGATGTGTGTATCTGTGGATGTCTATGTGGGAGGTGGGCCAAAGGTCAAATACAACTAAATAGTTTTTTACAAATTCGTCTTTTATGGCGTTTTACTCTACAAGAGGACTAGACCTGGCATCCTAAATTTCATCCCGATATCAATATGTTATGTTAGGTAAAGATGGTATTAATGTCACTCTAAGTATGTGCGGGATGAGGTTTAACAAGTGCATGTATGTGTGCAGCTACAACATCTGCAGGTGTGTGTGTCTAAAAATAGAACCGGCCACCTGCATACACAGGAAGGCCAGCAAATCTTCAGAGGGAGAAACACATGGGTTACATTCCTTTGGTTACATTTATATTTTAATCGTATATGTGTATATATATATATATACACATATACCACATTTCTTATAGTTTAAAAAAAACAACAGCATGCAGACATGAAAATAATATCAAGTTAAAAACAGTATGATGTACAACGTGTAAGAGAATGCTGTGTTTGTTAATTCATCTGTTCAGTTTGATTATCGAGAACAAGCTGATTGTTCAAGTACATTAAAACTTTAAGACGGTGG
Source organism: Leptoclinus maculatus (assembly GCA_032191485.1). Taxonomy (NCBI): domain Eukaryota; kingdom Metazoa; phylum Chordata; class Actinopteri; order Perciformes; family Stichaeidae; genus Leptoclinus; species Leptoclinus maculatus. The sequence goes on from JAVDOI010000006.1 coordinate 13,020,824, forward strand.
TCCCAAATAGGGTCCGGGCACCTGCAGAGGTCCTTGAGGTAATCCAAGGGGGCCCCTATAAAACTGAGATTTACTTTAAATTCATTTTAGTTATTTACTTATAAAAAAGCACAATGAGATTTTGTATGAGGGCGGTTACGTTCTTCACTTTCCATTGTATTTCTGTTACTTCCAATGTCCACAAATATGTCATTTTGTCCCATTTCATCAACCTAACAATCTGTCAAGATGTGGCTCCAGAGGGCCTCAAAGGCATCTGCTGGGTAATGCGGACTATTTTTGGACTACTTGATGTTGGGAAACCCCAAATGAAGACAACAAAGCTTCAAAACCCAACCTTTCTACGAACCTCAAGTATAGGTCACAGTCCGTCCGGTGTCAAATCACAGATACTGATGCAACATTTCTCTCCGAGCCAGAAGCCCGGATACAAAGGCTCTGTGAATTCAGCTTCAACCGTGTAAAGAAACATCATTGTGTCTGACACCTCGTAGAATGACAGAGCTCCCTCTTTAACGTTCAGATAAACGCCGAGCCTGCGTTGACTGGGGCATGTTGTGAGCTGGATGCTGTCAGCTCTGTGGCTCACAGAGTAGTTTGTGGAGCGATCAAGGCTCCAGGAATTTGCATTGGCCCCAAAAGCTGATCGTTGGGTGAAAGATTTTCTGTCTATTCCTTTGTAGGCGAGGGCGATCTCAGCCTTGTCTCCTTCCACCTCGATCTCATAGTAGCAGCGCTCGGCCTGCAGTCCCTGCCGGCACAGCACCTGCCGTCGGTGGATGAATCTCTGCGGGTAACGAACAGCTTGGCTCTTAAACTCGGAAGGGCTCAGCCTCACTTCTTTGTCTCCTGCAGAAATAACCAGGTCCTCATGAGCCGTGGTGGGGTCCAGGCTGAGGCAACAGGCATCTGAGGTGATGATGACAAACATGTAAAGATAAAATGAGCACTTTGGGAACACAGTTGTGGTTGACGCGGTCTACATACAGTAGTGGAGGAAGAATTCAGATCCTTTAGTTTAGTAAGTAAAGGTTCTAACTACTTAAGTTAAAGTACAGACGTGTGAGAAGTACATGTTCTGCAGAACAATGTTCCCAGTGACTGATATATTATCATATATGACATTATTAGATTTTTAATACCAATGTATCAGTGTGAAAGGAATAAGTTACTGTTGCAGCTGGTCAAAGTGGAGCTAGTTTGAACTTCTTTATATACAGTTTGTGGTTCCCAATTTAAGGGTCAACAAGAAAAATCTGAGAGGTGAGATGAAGGAAGAAGTTCTGCTGCAAAAATGTATATTTGGATTCTTTACCTCTTTGAGCCATTAACATTTATTCAGATTAATATCGCAAAATAACCTTTTTGTAGGATTACAAGCAATTTAACAATATGTTGTATTCTATAGGCTTATTATTTTAGGTAAAAACTGAAACTGAAAAGTGGCTACAGCTGTCATAAATGTAGTGAAGTGAGAAGACTCACACTGCAGGAACTCTGCTCTGGTTTTCGGCTCCACGTTGTGTTCAGTCAGGTTGTTAACTCCAGAGAGACCTACGAGACCATTTGAGAGCATCATTAAGTGTCACTGACAGACTCTCGACTTGTCATAGTAGGAAAAGCACAGGTGTTACTTATTACACCAACGAAGGCTCCATTCAAGTCTTTTTAAATTTTGTTAATAACAGTCTAAAACATCTGTCACAATAAAAGCCTTTACCTTAAAAAGGGTCAGTTCACCCAAATTACAAAAAACAACAATAAAAAGGAAATTCAGCTTTTGGTAATGTTTTTTCTTTCCCGGGTTTTGAGATATACCGAATGTCTTTGATATTTCTCCACCCCAATATAATCGAGCACTGAAAAAGAATATACATAAAAACAATTCACAAGCAGAGTCATTAGTCATTTGGGACTATTTTGTCAGTAGAAAGTAAGCGTAAGACTAAATAAGTAGTTTCAATAAAATCTGTGATGGTCCCAAAACCTGGAAAAACAAAAACAAAACTATTTGTATGGTTACAGAAAATAATTTGTTGACTTTTTAAAAAACATTTGTATTAAGTGGCCCTTCAAAAACCAATTCTTCCTGCTTGAATTAAGATTTTTAGTGATTACCATACTGATGCACACGATGCACCGTTTAACACATACACATAATGTAAATCACTTGCTGTGTACAACAGCACAAATTATAATGCAAAACCTAATACCCCAAATTATCACACATATTCCAGAGGTTATAACTACGTACTGCATGCTGCACCTGGGGTTGACAGGATTATAATTTCCATCTTCTCTGACTCTTCTTCTGATTCCTGCTGCTCTCCACCGTCAGCTACTGAATAAATAGTGAATAAAAGCCATGAAATATATAGCTACTGTATACATATTAAATAAGATTGATGTTAAATGATTTCCACATCAACAAAGACACACACCAGTTTGAGAGAGTGAGGCAAATTGTCTGTCGCAAAATTCCTCCAGTTGCTTCCCGAGCTGATTGACGGCTCTCTTTGTAAACTCAAAGGGGAGAAGAGGATCCTCCGAGTCCTCGTGGAGATGATGGAGATGGTCTTTTTTACAGAGGCGCTGCATTGAGGGCCAGTCCTGTGAAGAGAGAGGATTGGAAAAGACACAGAGAAATAGAGCAGCATCTGTTATACAGGTTCCGGTGATGTTTCTAGTGATTGTGATCAAAGTTACCTGCAAGAAATGAACATCGCTGTCAGTCTGTGCCAGACGATCCAGCTCAGCATCTCTCTTTCTCATGTCCTCCATCTTCACCTGCAGGGTCTGCAGGGAGATCTGGACCTGAGCTGCTGCCTCCTTCTCATGTCCTCTGATCAGCTCCCTCACGGACATGTAATGTCTCTGGAGGGAGTCAATGATGCCGGCCAAGACGCTTTCACAGTAGTCCTGTGTCTCTCTTCCCTCCTCCTCCTGTTTTATACACAAGTGTGAGATCTGGGTCCTGTATCTATTCCATTTGTTCTCTGGGATACAGAGTACACTCAGTATGAAGCGGCCACATGTTCTCCTCACCTGAATCTGTTTGAGAGTCTTCACCATGTTCTTACATTTCTTTTCTTGTTCCTGGAGAATCTGCTTGGATTTTGTTTGTATGTCCCTCAGCTCGGTCTTCAGCGTGTGTTGGATAGAAACACACATTATTTGTTTAGTTTTATGAGCCTGGTGTTGTCAATATGGCATCCTTATCTTTGTGCCCGTTGGAAGTGCTGTAGTTTGGAGGCCTTTTTTCTATGAAACAATTTCTACGCAACAAATTATAAAGCGTGGATGCTTCACACACATCTTCAACCCGGCAGCTCAAGATCTGTACAATCACCACAGTTTCAAGTCAAGTCAGGTCTGACGTCTCCTAAGGTTGTAATGAGCGTCCTCTCATCCGTTCTGCTGTAAACATGGCATATCTAAGTAATTCAGAGCATATACTGTATAACACTCCTTTATCTTTTAGCATACAGTATCAGAATTGATTAGTTGGCTTATGATCACTTTAAACAGGCTATTACAATGCAATGTGAAATGAAAACCTTCCTTTAAAGCAAATAATAGACTAACATTACAGGGTTACACAAAAATATTGCTAACGTAACCTACAGTTAAGAGTACAAACGTATTGTACAATTACACTGGGTCTCCAACTAATGACAGTTCATAATCTACTGTAATTTAACACGTCCCTCGAGCCTCTCAGACCCAGAGATGCTCACAAGTCATTTTCTGAAAGTCAAGTCTCAAGTCACAATGTGTGTGACTGAAGTGCAATTTGACTCCAAATCCCAAATCTCCATCTCTATTTCAAAGACACCCAAGATTAGTGTCACCAGTTCAGTATCAGACCAAATGTGATGTATGATCACAATCTCGCCTTCTGTTCCTGAGTCATTATAGCATTAAATAATGGACAGAAAATAACAGTATGATGTCACAGTGAGGTTCACCTTTCAGGTCCTTGTGGATGTAAAATGTCATCACTTCATCCAAATATACATCTGTGTGAAATGTTTCTGTTTGTTTGTTACACGTACCTGTTTCCTCCTCCTTTCCTCTCTCACATGTCCAATTGTGTGTCCCGTGTGACGAGCTGAAGCACACAGCGCACATATGATCTGCTCGTCCGTGCAGCAGTACATATCAAGAGGCCTGATGTGCTTCACGCACAGATGACTTCCTGATGAAGTGCCAGTCTCTACACTGCTCCGGCGTGCTCTCTCCAGGGCCTGCATGGACGGCCCCGAGTCTTTCGTCTTGGCATCACGCCTCTCCATGTCCCTCACCAAGTCGGCCAAAGCGGTGTTCTTGATCGGCTCGGGTCTGGCGGGAAACTTGTGACCGCATGCAGGGCAGCTGCAGGCGCGGTTCTTCCTCTCGTCACGATCCAAGCGGTCGTGGATGCACCGCGTGCAGAAGCTGTGACCGCAAGAAATAGTTGCGGGATTCCTGAGAAGCTCGCCGCAGACTGGTCAGCAAAGGCGGCTCTTCAGGGTGATACAAGGCTCCGCCATGGATGAGTGGAGAAAAAGGGGGCGGCTGTCACAAGTTTCGGTTTCATTTCTGCTTTTGTTTTGGTTTCCTGAAGTCAGAGAAGGGAGTGACTCAAATATTTGGGAAGGACAGAGAAAGGCCAACAATGGTGGTGTTGTAGTGCCTTGTGCCCTGCAGACAGTGAGGTGGTAGAGGATCACCTGCTGTTCATACTTTTATGATACATTTAGTTATGGGTAGAAAAGTTGATAAGTGTTCTTCATTGACTTAATTACTTTTTCATATTATCTCTGTATCCAACCATAATACTTCTTTAACCAAATGTCTTCACAGCATCAAAGACTGTAAAGTACCATAAGCTGGCATTGAATACTGGGTGAGATCTTGTTTACATGTTCTTTGACTTGCTGATTTAACTTTGCCTATGCACGTGTTAAAGTAATAGTTCAAAGTTGTTCACCAGTTTCTCTTTTTCAAGTCCACACAAGTTTCACTCAAACGTGACGGTTCCAAAATTGCTGAAAGGTCTCTCTCACACCCAGGGGCGTTTCTAGGATTCAAAGAAAGGGGGGGCTTAGCCCCAAGGGGAGTGGAATGTTTGCGCACAGCAATTTTTTGGGGGCCGCGGATATCCATTGTTTCAGACAGTTCATAGATTGGTTCAATCAGAAAGAGTGTGATTTTGCTCTGTAGTTTTGCTTTACACTGTTAACATAGCCCACTACAATATTCCCTTTCATTTGCCTCAAGTAAACCTACATTTAAGCAGGTAACAATCGTTAACAACTACAGATAGCCACATTCTGTAACTACCTGTACTTACAATTTCACTCCGTGCATCATTGACTTTGAGCTGAACTCCTTGGCTATAATCCTGCTGTCGTTGACGAGAGACGTTACTTGGCAGAGTGAGAAAGCCAGCGCAGCAGCCTCCCCAAGGTCCTAGTGCCCGGGGATTATATAGTTAAGTATGATGATAGGCTATTGGATTGTAATTTGAAGGGGTTGAAGAACATAAAATAGGCCTAACGACGCCCCTGTTCACACCAATGTTGGTTGTGTCACACACTAACACAATCTTGGTCTGACATGTTGCCCTGAAAAGACATGAAGCCAAAATTTGAATTTACAATTTTTGGCTGTTCAGAATCTACATCAGTTATTGAAGTTCATGTTTAACACGCAAGACTCGTTTTAACAGACTTAATAAACAATCCTCCACGTTTCCTGTCTGTATCTCTACTGCCACTATCAAACATCTAAAAATAATCTTTTAACTCATTATGTGATATCATTCAGCTCTACTCAAGTCCTTTGAACCCACCTAGAGCCTCTCAGCCTGAACACATCGTTTCGACTGACAGAGTTTTTACTTGGCAGTAGTTAATACGAATATAGACATGGAAACTATAAACTATGAGTTTATAGAAGAATATTTTTCCTTTTTTTTTTTTCCTTTTCAGAGCCTTCAGTTGAACTTGATTATTGACCTTTTTGATTCCAGACATTAAGACAGCATTGTTAGTTAATGATTAAATAAGATTCTTCCTGGTGTTTTCAGCTTAAACCAAGTTGCCATGTCATGCTGCCGAGGAAACAGTAACAAGTCGTTATTCAGGTTGTATGACAAACGGGGAACATAGTGGAGCTTTTAGCAACTAAAGAGACAGATTTTTTTTCCACCTGACGTTGGTGAAGACAAACACAGAGCTACAAGGCAAATGGTAATGTTAACGTCAATATTGACATTTCAATCTATACACACGTAGAGATCCTGTTCAAGGTGGTGTACTCATTCCCCCAAAAACAACCAATAAGCATCATGGTACAGACGAAGGCTGCAGCTAGCCGTGTGCGTTACAGATTAACTCTAGTTCTCTGTGTTGTTTTCCTCTCTTTTTAAAAAGAAAAACAAATGCTCCACGAATGACATCATTTTATTACAGTATTTAAGTCCATGTAAAACTAAGACAAAGCCATGATAAATAAGTTTCACAATTTACATGTATTCCCATTTCATTAACCTTTCTTATAAAACAAAAATAACAAAGTTTAAAAGAATAAAAAGACAGAGCGAACTGAGTTATCCCGTTCAGTTCAGAGCAGCTGTCTGATGAGTGAAGCTCAGAAATCTCAAATCACAAAACTTAAATGTTTCTCTTTTCTCTCCCACACTCACATCATGTTAACATGTGCAAACAGTTCTTCCACACAACAAAGCTAATTAAGATACTAATGAGTTGAAAATAAAACAAGTTAAATCAAGGCTGTATTGTCATGTCCATTCAGCCTGGTGGTCAATGAGGGTCTGAATGGTTTCCTCCGTGGTCCCAGAGTAAAGGTGTGTCGGATGAGAAACCCAGAATAATGCTAATAAAATTGAAATCATTTGCAAATGTAGCGCAACAACAAAGGGAGGGTCAGATGAAACAGAAGTTTGTCCTCTTCACGCGATAACTATTCAAAAGTAATGTTTTTAATTGTACAAACAGCAATTAAGACTAAAAAGCCCCAAACCCCGTTCCTTTCGTATATATCTGAAGAAGATGAACTCATGAGACGTACAACGGAGTGGTATATTTAGTAACATGTTAAATGTGCTGCCTCAACAAAAATAATTGAAACAGTTAAATTTACCCCAAATAAATCTCTTTAAGATGAAGAACATCATGTAGTGCTTCAAGCTCAAACGTACTGACCTTCTGTAGCAGGTGAGAGGCACACAGAGCAAATACCTGCACATGTAAAGCTAGTAGGAGTCGGGTTTAAGTCTAAATGTGGAGCAAGATTTAGCGCTGGAGTCACCATCAGCTGTTGGTGGCATTAGTGTAGGGAAAAGTGTAAATCATGTAAAGCATTTGTTTGGATTGTTGTAAAACATGATTGTAAGTCTAAACCTTCCCCTTTAGAGAAAGAAATCCATCCCTCACCTTCAGTCCGTACACAACATGAAACTTAATGCTGAGAGCACTGTCGGTGTTTGTCTGAACTCCTGATTGAAACTTTTTTTTTTTTTTTTTTTTTAATAAAAGTCCTTGATTCTCACTGTAACAGTTCTTCCCAGGAAATGGGTTTGGAGAAGACCTCCCGCTCCAGCCAGAGGTCATAGTTCATCTGGAAGTCCTCGGGCAGGTCCACCCGCTGTCCCAGTACGCTTTGCAGACAGTTGTCCACAGGCAGGAAGTCCGGGTTGATGTGGCTGTTGTCGTAGCGGCGGCTGTTGAAGCGCTCGATGTTGGCCCGCAGAGCGCACTCCTCGGCCTGGAAGTCCCAGGGACGGGCATCCAGATCTGCTCCAGGACAAGCAACAGCAGCAGGTCAGGTTTAGGGCACTTTGGTTCTGACCTCGACTTGGACCGCAACTAACGATTATCTTCATTACCGAATAATCTGTCTATAGTTTGGTTAATTTCCTAAACCCAAGCTTGTTTTGTCCAAAGCCCAAAGAAAACAATTAGATTTGTTTTGCCATCTTTAAAAACCCAAACGATTATTTGATGATCTGAATTGTTGAGTAATTTTCTGTCACTCGACTACGTGTGTCAACTCTAATTAAGACCAACAATAAAAATTTATAATATACACACGCGCTACAATGTAATGATAAAAATATATTTATCACAACTTCTATTTTATTGTGCTTCTATTTTATTGTGCTTCCTCCTCCAGGCTGAAGCTTCCATCACCACTGAATGTACCGGTATACATACTGGCTCTTTGTTTGCGTTCCCACTCACCGTTCCCGTAGGCCCAGTCGTCGTTGAGCCGATGTCGGACCTTCTGATAGATGGCGGACATGGTCTTCATGTTGCTCTTCCTCCACTGACGGCCCAGGTATTTGGTCTGAACTTTGAGCAGCTTGAGGACGTAAAGCTGCATCATGGCCTGCTTGACCTTCAGCGCCCTCTTCAGGATGGGAGCGGACTTAAACACCACCAGCATCTGGGAGAGGAAACGACGAAACATTAGATTTTCAATTTGTGGAAAACATGATGCGATCTGTCACGATGAATGCTGTTTGATGAGAAGCGAGCTCACCATTGTTCTGGAGTGCTTCCACTTGGTCAGTTTGTTGAGGATCCTCAGCAGGTTAATACAGGAGAACAGATTTCTCCAGCAGAACTGATTAGTGTCCCCCGCTTCCTGTAAAAGACAAAATGTCCACATTAAAGATGACTTCAGTTCTACTTTTGACTTAAAACGCTGCTTTATCAGGTGGTGAAAACTTATAAAACAACTGAAAACTCACCAAACTCTCTGCTGTTAACTCCGGGAGCTCGTGCACCACACAATAAGGAAAGTCAAGAACTGAAATGCTATCAGGGAAAGGAAACATAAGCACAGTGAAATAAAGGCCATTTAAGTACTCTTTAATTACATTTATTGCTATTGAAAGTTGTGATTTTTGTCATTTAAAGAGGCCCTGAAAGTACCCGTTTTTAGCTGTGATGTAGGACATGATGTTCTGGTTGAAGAACTTCAGAATGAGAGGGATGCAGTTGGCAAACACCAGGTGCTGAGCCATGTACTCAAACTATGAGATAAGCACACAAAGACATGCTCAGCTGAGAAGGACATTTATGAATTTCCTTATATCAATGTAAAGTAAACAATCATGAGATCAAAAGGTGCTTTAAACGTTTCAAATATATATCAAGGAAACATCTTGTGATGTCAAAGGTGCGTGATGTCTGTACCTGGTAGATGTGGTTAAGTTTGAAGTGCTTCAGCAGCAGCAGCAGGATGGCAGAGATGGCCTTCACGATGATCTCTTTGTGCCGATTAACATCAACACCAAGTTTCATGCTTTGCAACACTGTAGTCCTGCAGAACGAGATCACCAATGTTAAGTTAACCTATGATCCTCAGACGAACATCTACAAAGTATTTCACTGTGATGTGGTTTATTAAGGTCAGACAACTTTTCATCTCTTATGTTCAAATGTCATTTTAAATCTTTCCATCCCTATTAACCGGACCTTTGGCGATACGATCTTCAATCAGTATATCAAACGTAAAGCAAACATTTATCTCATTTTAAAGTTGTTACTGAAGTCAGGATGTTTTCCTTGTTCAGAACACAATGTTGCACTGGAGACGAACTGGCAAAGCTGTTACAACCCTTTCAGAGGCCCTGCAGCACTTACGGCATCTCCTCCGGCAGCACGTCTGCCAGGATGTTGATGGAGTCCGTCTTGGCTTTGGAAGTCGGAGCTGCTGCCAGCAGGATCTTCAGCAGAGCGATCTGACATTCAGAGAGACAAACCATGCAGTCAGTTACAGTCTGATGACATCGTGTCGGGGCTATACATCCAATGTCCAAATTGCCTTTTTGTCTTAATGCTGTAACATTTTGCATTTGAGTTTTTACCACAGTGTATACCCGACCCCAAACAGCACTAACCATGTATTGAGGCAAACTGGGCAGAATTCCCTGATAGAGCAGCTCAGTGGAGGACATCTCCACCTCCTCTTCACCCTGATGATGAGGAGGGAGAAAAACAAGAGACATAAAACACATAGAAATACGTTACCATGAACCCTCGAGACAGATTGGTCTTAAAAACTCTGCTATCCTTAACCTGAAGAAAGAGTGAAGACTTAAGCTACTATGAGGAACTTTCATGTTGTTTTGAATTTGGCGGTTCCTGTGGTAGTTTCTGTTTAGAAAACCTCTCATTTTTCTGCAGCAGGTCTGACAGTCTGGCCCGTACAGTCCTGGTTCTGGTTCTCACTCGACTCCCTTCCCTCCAGTGGGTCCAGCGATACAGCTACATTGAGACTAACCCGTTTCATAACCAGTTAAAAGTTCCTCACAGTAACTTTAACCTCATCCTCTGCTATGTGAAGTGCATTCTATCACTCGTTTAGAAACACATGGAAAAGGATCTTAAATGCTACACAGTGTTGGACAGCAAGAGTAATGTGCACTTTAAAGTTAAAAAGACTACTTGTAAGAGCACGATAGCAAATAAATAACATTTTATATTCTTTGTTTCTTTGACAGATGGAGGCTGGAGGAGTTGACAAATTGAGATGACTCTACAGGCCTGACATCGTCTACAGATATAATAATAATTCCAGGTTATGTGAATCATTAACGCGTTTGGTTCCACTTACTCCAGACAGAGGGGTTTTCTGAAACTCCTCCTCCTTTGAAATCTGTATCTCAGCGATGGAGATGTACTTGTGCTGAAAAAAGATGAAAACTTGAGTAAACCTAGCAGCAGGATTGCCATTTAGAATATCCTCGAGGTATAAAACAGATTTCATGCAAAATTGTGGAAGGCAAATGCAATACCTGCTTTAACGTCTTTATGCTCTCGTGAATCGGCCGGGGCAAGCCAACAACTGTGTCTGTATCACTGCAAGACATGCACACGATTAAACTCAGCACACACAATACAGTCACAGTACAAAACATTAGTCCCAGGTTACTTTGTAATCACAGCAAACAAGGAGAAAACTTACTTTCCAAGTGTGTAACCAATAAATTTACTTCTACTTGATTCCAGGAAATTTTCAATATCCTTTTCCCTGTTGGAGCAAAAACAATAACGTCAAGACAAATGAGACCTCAATCTTCTTACGGTTCTTTCTTGATTTGTGTACGTAAGGAAGGAATCAATGAATACCTGACTTTAGGAGCCCACGGCAGTCCTTTGGGGAAGGACACCCTCTCTGATGGAGGGTGTGGAATAGGCGGAGGCATCACCTCGTCCCTCTCTAGAGGGAAAGTCTCTGCCTCTATGGAGTTGTCATTGTCATCGTTGTCGTCCTCATCCTCACGAGAGTCGTCGGCCTTGTAAGGATCCTTTTCGTTGAACGCGTCAAGATTGTCCTGTTTAATCAACCCCTGTGTGAGAGACAAGGAGGACGTTGACAGGTAGAACACATAATGACATGCAGCTGTATCCAGGGCTCCACAAAGACAGTGGGAAAACGCACAACTACCACAAAGAAAAGAGTCAAAAGCTACTGAATGTGGAAAAGTGAGATGCTCAATACGTGCACACAAACACGGGCACTTAATGGCACAAAGAAGGCTTGATGGCAGCATGAAGGCATAATCAGTGACATCGTGTAAGATGTGCACAATGTACAGATTACTATATCAATTCATGTCTAAAGGTAATCACTAGTCTCTCAGAGACTAGTGATTACCTAATAAAAAAATAAGTACTCCAAATCTATTTTAAATGGTTGGAAATGGCTTGTAGAGCTTTTCAATTCAATACTGTTTCCATACTATGGAACATAACACTTTTGGGCAAATCTAGTAAAAACACCAATTCTTGAAGAGGTTTCTTTCTGTTACAGATCCACCTAAAACCTCAGATAGTCATAGTTCAACTAACGTGTGTACATGTCCAAAGTACCCTTAACTACTGAGACTTAAGTTGACTCTCCACTGTGATTCTATCGAGGTTGCTTTTTTTTTTTACATCTCAGTCAAATCAGTATTAGCAGTAATGTCGACCTTGTGTTCGCGGCGCGCCCGTTTCTGCTGCTGCTCTATGAGGTCGGATGCAGACGCAGGAGGAGAAGCAGCCCTCATGCTGCGGATCACTCGAATGCTGTCCTCCGGGAGAGGGGGGAGACGCAGCTCCTCACGCTTATGGACCTTTATGCTTTGGAGCTGCTCAAACCCTCCGAGTGTGAACTGAAACAGAAGAGAGGATTGGAATTTGTCTCTTGACTTCAGATAATACTTTGTTGTTGTGAGATCACGTGGAAGCATTTAATGTGTCTCACCAGTATGCTCTTCCACAACAGCAACAACACCTTCTTCATTGGAAAGTGAGGCGCATGACCACTGCAGAACTTGGTCACCATGCCGAAGAGCATGACAGAAATGGGCTCGTTGTTGAACAGAGGAGATCCTGGATTAGAGAGTTGATTTAGGAATAGTTCAGCTCGCAAGTTTTTGTTTGTATCGGTGACATGACTGCAGCTTTTCACACTTGTGAAACTTACCCAGCTCTGCTCTGAAGGTTTCCCTGATGACTTTCCATTCAGGCTTGTCGGCTGGGTCATCCTGTTGTATCGTTTCCACCATCAGGTACATTATGTTGAGCAGCACTCTGAGATCTGTGCTGTCAGCCAGGGAGATGGCTGGTTTCCTGACAGCACTACTGCAGGCAGCACTGTTACTGGAAGGGAGAATACAAATGTGTTATACTCTTCTGATGCAGATCATTTCACTATAATAATGTTAACGGAAGATGTATACAATTGTAGCTTTGCAAAGCCAACCCACATATTTTTGTTATGTTCACTTTGGTCTGGCAATGCTGAAGCTGATTTTTCTAATCAACAATGTATCACTTTTGAATAAAAGTAGAAAACTGATGGAGAACATACTCAATCTCCATGTTGAGCAGCTCCACCAGAGCAGAGAGGGTCCCCACATCCAGCAGCAGAAAGATGTTGTATCTCATCCAGTACTGCACCTCAGCCTCAGAGCTGCACTCAGCAAAGGTTCCTAGAGAGAAACAAAATGCCCCACAGTCACATGTACAAAGAGACAACCACAGATTGCCATTTTGATCAATGCCCCTAATGGCAAGAGTTCACTGTGTACAAAGTAATTCCATGCTGAACCAGTTTTAAGTTATGTGGACTTACCCTGAGCCATGTAAAGAATGGCTCTGGCAGCCTTCAGCCTCCTCTCCCGGGCAATCACCTCCAGACCGTCCAACAGGCGCATGGCGTGAGCTCTGTGATGAGCAGCATCAAGCTCGGTCCACTTCCTATCTGAAACTGAGCCACAACATGTATATCACTTCTTAATCTTAGATGTAATACATTGTTTATTATGAATTCATTAAGATTTGACTGAGTGTAATCAAGTTGAACTACGTACCGTGTGTTCTGAATTCGACCTCAAAGCACTTCCTATTGAGAGTAAACTCTGGTCCTTCAGTATAACTATACAGCTCTGAAACATACATCAAATATATACATTATCTGAGCACACCTTATGTTGCAAGAATGAAATTCAGAGGAAATTTAGGAGTCAGGAAATCTCAATGTCCATGATGACCACACACACACACACACCTGAAAGCTCTGTGGCCCACTTGTCTGTATCAGCATATTTAAACTCGATGTCTGGAGACTCGGACAGCCCCTGTACACAACACATGACACATGTTATTCCCTTATGAATGAAGAAAGAATCACTATAGAGTAATAATCTAACTGACATCAAACTGCATTGATCTGACAGATAAACATTATATTACAGATATAAATATACGACCATTATATACAATGTTATAGGTTACACTATCTAACAGTATATACCACAGTTAAAATCAAAGCCACAGGACCAGCTGCACTATTAAGAATATGAATACAAAACTATAATGTGCATAATAATAAAAACACAATGATGAAAACGTGCTTCACCAAAGCAACATTTTGAATGCAAAACGTTATCATGTAATGTATTATTATTTATTTACATTGCAGTGATTTTACTTCTTCCGACTGTTGATCATGCATCACTTTGTGGCACATAGAAACATCCCTCTGCATCACATTTACAGTGGTTTTAGCTGTACATTCTCATGTCTTATGTTTGTGTGTTATTGTCTGAATGAATTCAAAAGATTACAAGAGGTCAAAGCAGGAAAACATGAAGTCTGGAAGTGATTTTCTAGCATAGAAACTCGGCATAAACCTCCCACTGTCATGCTAGAATGAACTGGCTCACTGTGCTTTCTTTATAGGTATGTGATGGCTCTATGGTGTTCATATGACTGTATAATTAACTTATATTAATACACAAGAGCAGTGCGTTATAAAGAAGAAGCCCGTTTTCAACAGGTAGCAGCTGGACTCTGACAGCCAGTTCAGTCTGGCCTGTGATTAGCTAACATCAGCTAGCCTCTGCTAAGTTACGTTACTGTTCAACATAACACAAGTTAACAATGAACTAGAAGGGACACACTGCACACATATAGGTACTATACTTGAATACTACCAAGAACCGCAGTTGTTGCTGTTCGTTTACGTCGCCGAGTCCAATGAGAATTGATATTTAAGCTAGCCTGACAGAGCTAACAGTAGCTATGGTTGTGCCCCAGCAGCAGAAAAGGCCTCGTCTGTCTGTGATTAGTGAGCTGAAAATTAATTTTAAAAACTTCAGTTTACGTACCTCTGAATCTTTTCTTGGGTTGCGGGTAAATTCTCCCCTGGCTTTGTTTGGTAGCATCGCTCTCTGTTTATTGTTTACAGGAAGCCCACCACTGTTCCCACCGACGTCCATCATTTTTTGTGCAGTGTCCTCTCGCGAGAGGGTAGTTAATCCGCGAGAGTTGGATTGTATTCAGTCATTTTTTTACATTTTTCATGTAATTACTCTTTATACAGTAATTACATGGAAAATACACACACGCACACACACACTATATTTGGTTTTGGTTTGGTTGGTATTCCAGCCATGTATGTAGTACTTACTTGTGTGTAGTACTTATGTTGTACAAATCAAGAGAACTCTGTTGAGAAGTTTGCAGATGACACTATCGTCATCGGCCGGTTTACAAACAACAATGAGACTTCATATAGAGAGGAAATCAACTACCTTGCAGAGTGGTGCTCAGAGAACAACCTACTGCTCAACGTCAGTAAAACCAAAGAGGAGGCGTAGCTGCACACCCCTGTCTACATCAAATGAGCCGAGGTGGAGCAAGTTAACAGCTTTAAGTTCCTGTGAATCACCATCACAGACAACCTGACATGGTCATCACTCACCTGCATCCTGGTGAACAAAAGCTCATTAACGGCTGTATTTCTTAAGGAAACTGAAGAAGGCTAAATTCCTGTGCCAAGTTCATTCCTGTGCCAAGTTCTTGATAACTGTTACAGAGGAGCAATAGAAAGCATCCTGACTGGAAACATCACAAACTGGCATGGGATGTGTACGGCACAGGACAGCTCTACAGCGGGTGACTGCCCAAAACATCATTGGTACCCATCTACTGAGCATCAGTGATATTGGTGAGAAGAGCTAAGGGGATATTAAAAGACAATACCCACCCAGCCATAACCTATTGACCCTGCTGCCGAACCTTCAGACTTCGTGCAACCCTGGTGTACAACGGAAAATGTAGGTGAGGCCTAAAACTAATCATGTCTGTGAAATTATGCATCAGTCATTTTTCATTTTAAACAGCATTTTATTAAAGGGAACTGTGCACAGAAGATTAAAACGGTGTGTACACTGCCGAAATTATATTCTTCAAACTAAAGATCGTCTCCATGTCAAAAACTTCAAACAATTAACAGTGTACATCAGCCAAATCACAGTGGTGCTTATTTATTTCAATTCTACAAGAGTCAAGCTGTTTGTCTTGTAATAACACATTTATTTGTCTCTATAATAGAGGCAAAACTAGGGTAAAATGACTTGATTATTAGTTCAAACATAGAAAAGGCATCTTTTAAGTAACCAATATAAATGCCCGATTGTTACAAGAAATCAAACTGGGATGAAACATTAAAATCTATCAACAGAACTAATGTCTAGAACCGTCATCTTACAGTAATGCATTCGTGTTGAGTGATGCTCTCCACCACTGGAGGTAAAGAACAGAAGAAAACAGAGTATGTTCTGCTGCATAGCTATCACTGTATATTGCAGAATAACAACCATGTTGGGCACATTACCATCCTGCGAGAGGAGCACAGTTGTACATGTGAATATAAATTACTAAGTGAGTCACAAGGCACTGTCAACTGACCAGTAACCATGGTTACGGCGCTTTTCTCGCTGGCAATGATGTCGTCACTGAATGTCTTTAAAGATGAAAACACCTCATAGGAGCATCCTGTGGGCTACTATACAATTAAACAGCCGGAGTAAGTAACAGAAATGAATTAGCTAAAATTCACACAAAAATTTAAAATACAGGAATTACCTGTAACTCTGTGGGTAAGGTTTGGTGAAGGGTGATGAAACAGGATACTGAGTAAACACATGTGGAACAACACCTAAAAGAAGGTAACAGGGTGCCGAACCCTCGGCAGGGACAGTAGTACTGTCAACAGTTTGGAGTATGATTGGCCCACAGACCACCAGCGTGATAAACAGCATGTGGAAATGTGTCGAAAAGCTATAAGTTCAGCATGACACAACTACTACCTGCACACTATATAGTTTGAATGAAAAAATAATCACTCAGCTAAGTTAACAAATGTGTGGTAAATACAGTAAGTAAATATAGAGAATTAAAACTGTGCTTAGCCTTTTGAACAATGAAAAGCGTCACGAAACTTAACTAAATATTGTGTTATTAAAGCTATAACGGTGCAATACTGCTATAAGACAGAAGGTAAAGCTAACGCACGTGACAAGGCCAATGTGCTGACAACAATGCTTGTCCATGTCTGAGCATTTGTGGATTTAAGATGGCTTTTCTGTTGTTAAAAGTCTTCAACAGAAAAAGAGACAGCGACAAATCTAACAATGAACTCAATGTTGCACTTCAGCAAATACCATAATGAGAGCGGCTGGTCAGAGGCTGTAACACATACAGGATGTACCACTGCTCAGCATGTAGTCTATGACTTGTGATATTTACACAGAATATAAATAGCTGCAATGGTCAATTAACTCTGAACAGGTGACATAGATTTTAGCATCAACATCTCCAACACAGTTGTACTGTAAATAATCATGTAATGAGAATGACAGTGAGACTCGACATGGACACTAACTTCAGACAGTGCTGATCTGGTAAAAATATATTTACAAACAATTTGAGATATTTGAATGTCCTGAGTCGCAGATACTATTCTAACCAGACACCAAAACCTCATAAATGGACACATATCTTCAAGAAAATAAATGCCAAGCTCTCTTCTAATGTTTGCTGTAGTCAAAAAGTACTGACGTTCCTCTTTTGCCCAGACGTGCTGATTGTTTGCAGTAATGTGGATGATACCAGAGAACAAGACAATTCTCCTCTATGTTGTGGATGGAATGTATGAAGTAAGTGGACGCTGTCACATTGCTTTCAAGCTGCATCGAGTGATTTTTTTTACCACTGGGGGACAGAAACAAACTCACAGAAACACAGCCCTGATTCACAATCAGATCATCAAGTTGTTATGGCTCGTTTGTCAGCAAATAGTTGCCTACTTATACCTCCAGCAGACACGCAACGACACCTAATTGGAGTCAAGTGTCTTGTCACCTGACAAATTAAAGGTGATTCTGTTCACCTACTCCTGAGAAATACAATTGGAGCTCGACTTTGTTCTTGGCTGCCAACGGTTCAATGCGAATGGTTGATGAGAGAGACTAAACGAGGAGCTAACAGCGGCTAGAAGCTCAGGGAGCTGTATTTTTATAGGTTTGGAACTTCAAGTGTTGGAATTTAATATGTTGATGTCAAAAGAAACGCTTTGAGCAGGTTTTAACAGTTCACACAACTAACCGTTAGCATTTCACAACAACGTTAACCCTTCCCTGTCACAGTCATTTGGCACAATATATTGATCCATTGCTCAATATCTATCAGAACTCTGAAATAACCTCGGGGCCTGCAGATTTGGAAACGGATAATAATAATAATAATAGAAACAGAAAATACTGAACTGCAGATATAAGTGATATATATTTAGGTGCGCTGACTTTTCGTAGCCAGCTGGGTCTCATGTGCAGTTCTGAAGGAAGCAGCAAGTGAAGCAAAACCTGCTGTGGTCGGTAAAATACAACTATAGATAAGCCGTGTATCATGTGAATGAGTATAAAAAACAGAATGCATAAATCTTTCTCTTTTCTTAGGGATAGGTGATGGCAGCATTCATATTTAGGTGTGCTGAGCTCTGGTTCCCTTGCAGACTAATACCTGTGAATAACAAGAACAAGTTTAGTTTTGAAATGCTTGATGTTTAAATGTTAACAGCATGCAGTACAGTATTTATTTCATAGCTTTTGGTTTTCATAATGGCAACATTTTGCAGAATTGTACCTGTAGTAGTTGGGTTTAAAAGGGCCGTTCTTATTCAGGCCGAGGTATTTTGCCTGATCATCAGAAAGCTCCGTCAGGTGGGCATCAAAAGTGGTCAGATGCAGACTGGCGACATATTCATCTGGAATAAATGGATATGGTTTAGTAAGAAAGAGATACCCAGTGTCTGCTGGGTACAACTGCACTAAAAAGGTCTAAGCCTGACTGAGATTACAAGTTATAAGTAAGGACATTTTGAATTTCCACCTCTTGCTGTGAGGCGACGGTGCTAGCCACTACACCGCCATGCAGCCCCGTCTTAAACATGTACTCTCAAAACTTACATGCGAGGCAGACTGACAAAAAACAAAATGATACTTGTAGGCTTTGAACATTTATACTGCAGGTTAAGGTCTATATATCCTCACCCATCTTCTTGGGAAGCAAGTAAACATCCTGCTTGTATCGTCCCTCGGGAGCGTTGTACAGCTCTATGAGGGCCAGGGCCTGAACACAAACATGGATTGAATAGAGTATGAACTTCTGAGTGGATGGGAGCAATAACTGCTGTGCATCTTTAGCTGCTGTACAGTATAGCTTATTGCAGGCTGTCGGGTAGCATCAACAGGTACCTGAGTGGTGGCTGTGATGGACAAGACAAAGGTAGGAACAGTGGAGCAGCTCAGGTTAAGGAGACGTCCCTGTGGGAGAAGACAACGTGTAAAAAAGAATCATGTTTAAGTATGTTACAATTTTATGAAACCATGCATACAAACATGTGGCCGAGTTCTTCACAAGCCAGAAATAGAGACTGGTCAGTCACTCAGTGTAAGAGACTTCATGGGCGGTTTTTACTCAGCACCATTAAAATGATTAAAGGAAGTAAAGGCAGTATTGTTATTATAAACAACTGTACTTATGCATCACATGTGTGGCCCGTTACCTCAGCCAGAAGGATGACCCTCTTGCCATCGGGCCAAATGACGTGATCCACCTGAGAGCGCACTCTCTCCCACGTCAGCTCGGAAGTCCTAAGACTTGCCTGCAATGTGAGGACAGGTTTATGCCCACTGTTTAAATATAGATCAAACCAGTCTGTAGGATGGTTCAACTCTGAATTCTTCCCTCGTAGCACAATTTACCACATCAATCTCGGTATTGGAGTGGCCCATGTTGCAGACAATAGAGGCATTTTTCATGCGGTCCAGCTGGTCTCTGGTCACCACATTCTTGTTCCCTATACAGAAAGACACCATCAATCAGCTTACATCGTCCTCCTCACGGGACATAATTAGCACAGAGCCCTGAGGAACAGTGCAAAGGCCTGTGAACTAAAAGACGTTTGTTATGTCAGAAAGGTATAGATAGAAAGGCTGTATAATGTAGTCCCGTGTCAGTACATCCCAATGAGCAATGCTTGAAGTGGAGTTTACCAGTGCATGTGATGATGACGTCAACCTGGCGAATGACCTCATTCAGCTGGACCACCCTAAATCCGTCCATGCTGTCAAAGAGAACAGAGGTTCAGCATTCCGCTCCAGTGACAAACACTAAAACACTATTTATTATTTACCAACACGCAACTCAATTCAGCTGCAGGGCTGGAGTCCCTGTTGGCTCAATGTGGTGTGTTGTAGTTTATGCTGAACATCAGTCGTCTCACAGTAATTTTGTTAAATAATTAACAAAACACAGTTAGCTGGCTATGCTATGTTCATCCGTCCTGCTGTCTGTCCTATTTATATATTGTTGACATTCAACACATTCAGCTTGGATCATCATAATCCCACTTCTTGTTTTCCTCACCAGGCCTGCAGGGCACAGATGGGATCAATCTCCGTAATACAGACGACGGAACCCAGAGCTTTCAGAGCAGCACAACAACCTTTTCCAACCTGCAAAGACAAGACAAGACAATACACTGTGTGACCAGCAGACTCATCAGTATTTAAAAGACAAGCCATCTTAACACAATCCAATCAAGTCCTGCAGATTTTGATCCTTTAACATCATCTAGACTCAACAGTCAGACACAGTACATACTGTCCAATGAAATAGGGTGACAGCTGTCTGTGTTATGAGTCCCCGGCCTGTGTTGTCTGAGGTATTAGCATTACAATGCATCATCATCATGAATGTTTTCACAGCTACACGATGGAGATTAATGTGGCATGAAAACGTTAAAAGAAGCATCTCACCTCACCGTACCCACACACGACCACCTGTTTGCCTCCGAACATGACATCTGTGGTTCTCTTCAAGCTAGAGAGGTTTGAGGCACAGAATTAGCACTTTTATGTGGAAGTGAGAAACTGCCAATCTGAATCTGTAGGACTCCTAAATCTGTCATATTTACACCGATGTACAGTAAAAGTCCTGTGACAGTTCCACAGTTTTGGATAACACAACAGGTCTGTTTCCTGTTGGAATAAAAGCTCTTTATTCAAACAGATCATTAGTAAATATCCCAGTGCACGAATCCAAAAGTCTAATGAGGCCGACACTTGGTGTCGTAACTCATAATGGAACACCTGCTACAAGACATCCGTGTACCTTCCAGATTATTAAACAGAAGCAACAGCAATACATTATGAACAGTCGGTGCAGAAAGCACTGACTCGACACAGAGATGTGCAGACGTTGTTAAAGAGTACCACACTATTTATATGCTGCCGCGGTGATAATTAACAGGACGGTAATCAATGCAATAGTTGTGTTCTCAGGCCGTTTGGCTCAGTGTTGAGCAGAGTCCAGAGAGTGTGCACAGTAGAAGAGCCTGACACGGACGAGAGCTCTTTAAAAAAATGACTGAGATGTTATGCAAGTGTGATCTTTTTTGGACCGGCTGACCTTTATGTCCCTGCAGTGTCACAGTAAACAAAAGGTCTGATGGTGGGCATGTGGCAGCTGATAACCCACTCGGGAGTGAAGGAAAAGTAATGTGACTCTTTCTTTGAATTGCTGAACTAAACGATGAATTGTGAATCTTAATTATTTGCAAGTGGCAAAAAATTTGCTGACGTAAGACAATCAAGTGATTGCTTTGAAATCATGAGCTTTTCTTATTTATCACTCGGGGGGGGAAACACACTTTTAACTTGTATTTCTTTCAAACCTTTGTCACTATCAAGCTGTCCGATAGACAGTGTGCTAGAGTTTCAACATCAGTTCAGTTATTGTTCAGCCTTCCAACAACCAAATACCTGACGCTTGAGCCGACTTACCCGTCCAGGATTGACTCTCTGCAGCAGTAGAGGTTGTCAAACTTCTGCTTTGTCACAGAGTCATTTACATTCATAGCCGGTACGCACAGTTTTCCAGCTTTAGACAGCTGATACAACCTAGAGAGAGGCAAGAAGAGGAAGGTAGAAGCCTTTACCTTCATGCTGGTGCGTGTTGCTTGTGGGTGTGTCACTAAATATTTTATAGGAAGCGTTTATCTTATGAAGCAGTAAATCACCTGTGAACCCCAGTGACACTCTCCTCTACAATGCCCCTGATCTTCTTGAACACATTGGGGTATTTTTTGTACATCCAGTGCGTCAAGTCTCCTCCATCATCAAGGATCTAACAGACAAGTGACAAATATTTACGTACAAATAGCTATTAAATTTGTTTGCCTACATCGTTCACATATCACAGTCTATTGCTAGATAAACTCTCCCCTCACTAAAGTTAGAAAAACAAACTTTTCCATGTACCATGTTAGGCTGCCAACCCTCAGTGTTGACACAGCGGTCAATACACCACCAGAAGTCATCCTCAGACTCCCCTTTCCAGGCAAACACGGCCACACCTGAAACAAAACAGATCTTGAAGAATCTTCCATCAATAACCATGTATTTGTCTTTGAGCTGCACATATGACAGTGATTGAGTGCAAAGTTATTGAATCTGTGACGGTGAGTTATTCAGGAAAACAAACCAATATGGTTCAAAATTCTTTGCACTTAAGGAGTAGCTCAGTGGACATCATGCATTGTTGGTGGGTTGAGTTTGTGTCTACTGTTAAGTAAGTTTACTACGTACTGAGCTGTTTTATGTAGAAAAAAAACATACATTTTCATGAAACTATAGGGCACTTAGAAAGCTTAAATGTCTGCCACTGTTATATGTAATGTACAGTTATTAATCTGTTGTAACCCCCTCAGCTTGTCATGAGAGGTCTACAGTGGAAATTTAGTAGATACTTAAACCGTCGCATAGCGACCACAGATAAAAGGCTGAAGTAGTGCTGCTCGTTTACTAAATGCCAAATCTTATGTGTTCCCATTATCTCTGCAGGGAGGATTCTTTCAAGAGTTTATTAAACATTTCCAAACAGTATCCTTGGTTCTAAAAGACATGCTCACATGGAAAAACACTGTATAGTAATCATATGGTCTGTTATAAACATGTTATTGTTCGTAGTGAAGTGCAAATAAAACATGTATGATTTCCACACCTTGGTGTTATTAAGGGGCAAAAACAAGTGTCCACTGCCAGTATTTAACTTCACAAACATTATCCCCAGGGTTGTTTACAGGTAAAAGTGAGTTGTTGTGTTTGAGCTCCAAAACTATAAATGCTCTTGACCGTATCTACTGCTTACCCTTCTCGGACAGAGCAGAAGCCACTTCATTCTGTGTAGAGTAAATGTTACATGCAGTCCAGCGGCACTGAGCCCCGAGAGCCATCAGAGTCTCGATCAGCACCTGCAAGCACAAGAAAAAGGTTCAAATAAGACAGATCTATTCACTAGTGAGTGGCCCTATCCTGATTGAGAGGCACTATCACACTGGAGTCATTGTTTGGGCGTTGAAGCTCAGAGAGAAATCTTACTGCAGTCTGGGCCGTGATGTGAGTGCAGCCCACAATTTTGGCACCTGCCAACGGTTTCTCACTCTGCGCTCTCTTCCTGAGTGAGATCAGCGCTGACATATCTGACAATGAGAGAAGATAAAAAAGGGAAGAGTGAGAAAGACAGCAGATGATGAGAAAACTCAAGTTCTATAACCACCCTCCATTTTAGAAAATGTAGCTAGATAAAAGCACTCTGAACTATATCAGTGTGTTTGCCTTTTCTTTACTATAACGTTATTTTAAAGTGGTGAAAGTGGTTTTATTTCTTTAATTAGACCCGATGGAATCAGTCAGATCAAAAATCTGAGGGGCACTAGCTAACAAAACACTAGCTGCTCAAGAGACAACTTTATTTTCTAAATTGTGAATGTTTGGTTTAAATCTTACATATTATGATTATTTAGATTAAGATTTGATTAATTAGACAACATTCAAGAAGAAGTGGTGCCTTTGACCCGGCTGTGTCTCACCTTGTTCTGCGATCTCAATCTCACGTCTTCCAAATTCAGCCTGTTTGATGCTCTTGACACAGAAGTCGCTGCTGCCCTTGGAGTTCACCTGAGTTTTGTCCCGTGGTGAGGTCTCATCGTCAGAGCTATCCGTGTACGATGCTGCTGTGAAGGAGACACGGGTGTCAAAGAACTCGCTAAATTAAAGCCACCAAAGAAAACAAAAGTGGTTTAATGAATTTAGAGCTCCCTTTACCACCTCTAAAGTTCAGCTAACATCTAGAACAACACGGGTTATTTTTTTGATTTGAATCAAAGACAGTCATTCATTCAAGCAAAATATTATACTGCAGACAAATTGAAGACTGGAGGTCAAGTGTTATCTTGCCGTCTCTCCTACTTACCGGAGCCGTAGCTGTCTGTGGATGACTGAGAGATGGAGCGGGACAGGGAGCGACGGCCTGCCTTGGTGGGGAACCTGCTGAACTCCTGCTTGTCCTCCACAAACTGGATTTGCTACGTAAAAAAAAAAAAAGTTACACGCTGTAAATGTTTTCATAGACGGTTTACACTGAAGTTATTTCAAATAGATACAAATCTAAGTCATGAGCAATGTATAAGCTCTTATTAAGGTTCTGCTTTAGACTCGCTGTGGAGTCAAAACTATTGGCCCCATCTGACTCATGCTTGTGAACATCCCCTCAGTTCATCATAGCCTTGATGAGATCCCAAAACTTCCAGACATTTGACATTTACCTGAGAAACATATTATCATATTATTATTTCAATGTATTACAGTATAATAATGTTGCTGTTTGAAAGTGATTGGCATGCACATCGGTATTGTAACTATTGATTGATTTCCACACCTATAACACTACCCGACTATCCTAAATTGATTCAGCTTGGCGTAGTTTCATCACCTGTTTATTCTTTATGTTTCTGCTTCCATACGAGTAGTTAATGCATACTCAGGGCAAAGCAAACTGTGTGTGTGCGTGTGTGTGTGTAAGAGGAAGGAACTGGTGTTTTTGTACCTAGCTTTATGCATGGTCAGCTAATCTTTTTGTTGACAGGGACTTTGCATGCATCGAAGCAACATGAGTGAGAAAAACAAAATCTTCCAGGTGCTGTAGTGTTATCTCCAGTTCAGGTAGAAGTCAACAGGAAAATCTGTACACCTCAGCGGTTTCTAAAAATGTTTCTGGGTATTTGTCTTCACCGTGCCAGGTGAGATTTTTTTACTTTTTTTGGTCTCAGAAAAAACTATATAAAGATATAAAGAATCAGCGCGTGGGAACATAACGTTAATAAATCAGACAATCGGAATATTTTCCCGCCAGCCTACAGTGTGTCCCGTCCCCCTTCTCCTCATTATTGAAGAGGAGTCAGGTTCTTCATCCTGATGAACGGTCGCTCTCTAGCCGCTAGGTTTGGCCCGGTACTGAAAACCCTCCACATACCAGTGAAAATGACATGGCAACAAAGAGTAATGTGAAGCTGTTTTCTTAAGATTAAGGGGAGGAGACACCACATATTTCCCCCTGGACAGGATAGTGTGGGATGCAGGGTCTCAAAGCCCGACTCATACTGATATTGGTTCCCGAAGATCTGATTATTAAAGAGCCAGATTGAAGTGCTTCTTTTAGGTTCCAGGACTAATGAGAAATGATGGTGGTGATGTTGTTATAACCACTGATGATTGGCTTGAACTTAACCATCAATACCTAGATATTAAATACAGAACATACTAAACATCTGCAACATAACACCTTAACAGAAGCTAACCATGTCTGTGTAAAATAAAAAGTCTTCCACTGGGAGTTGACCCTTTATCCCTGAGCATGAACAACATGCAAACAGCAAATAGTCCTCTTCTTTACCCCTTTTCTAAAACCTTTAACTTCACATGGCAGATGAAACTAGCCATGACCTAACTTTGTCAGTAATTTGTCTTTCTGTGTTTTACACAAACATTGCCACAAATGAATTCATTATTGCAGTCGCTGTTTCTAGTACTAGAGGTTCTCAATTGTATTCCTTTCACCGTGTCCAGGATTAAAGCTTTGGGAAACAGTTGTTAAATAATTTTATTTGACAAGGATCATACAAAAATAATGTGAATAATTATGTTAACTCTATTAGCAGGACTTCATTTTTTTTATTTGGCACCAGAAGACACCTTAAACTATTCAACTAAACAAAATAAAATCAAACTGTTCTTTTGAGATCCATAGAATTGCCCTCTAACAGCTGCTATAATTATTAAGTTCCTCCCTGAAGGAGAATGAGGATGTGAAACACTTCTATATAGTGAGACTGTCAGGCTGACTAATCAATCCTGGCTGTTGAAACTTTGAATTTGACAGAGTTCTGGTCTCAGTAAAGGGTATATTTTGTCTGAAACTGGTATTCATTTGTCCACTGCAACTTAAATGAGGTGTACAAATACTTTCTGCTTTAAACCCCCAAGAATTCACAGTGCAACTCGAAGTCGAAGGTGTCAGTTAACATCCCTCTTTTGTGAGTGTTACATGGAGCAAATCATTCAGTTGTTTCCTTGAGTTGGATGACGAAAGTCAAAGATCTGTGCGTAACTGAAGAAAACTGTGACTGGTCTTTTCTGTTAAGAAGCACAATAGTGACTGAGGATTACAAAGAAACCTTCAAACGCCAGTCATTGTACACATGTAGACAGTGGTGACTTTTCATTGCTGATCTCCTATAATTGAATACTACTTTTAGGCTAAAGAAAGCTGCCAAAGCCGTTTCTTGTACTACCTCACAATCTGGGGCAAAGAAAAACAAACATAATGTTTACTGTAGCATATATAACATATGTAGGCCTATATTTCATACACAATATTAATCTGCCTGTCTCTGCAGTTGTACCTCTTTCTTGTGTCTATCTGCTTTATTCTGAAACACAGATTGAGAGACAATCCACATGTGAATGATTATTTGTGTATATTTTTGCTTTAATATAACATTCCTTAAAATGAGCTAAAAATATATGTTAAATGTATTAATCTTGCAAAATGAAGTTTAAGATAAAGTCTATTTCCTTTATTTACCAAAGGACTGGAGGACATTAGTTACTGCTGTGCTCAGTATACTGTAGGCAGGTATTGATGTGAACCCAATTTATTGAGGTACACCTGACCCCGTGAATGAATACCACAGATACATGAGGTACTCTAACTGCTACATGCTGAACGAATTAAAAGCACTGTATACAATGTGACACACTAGATCTTACCTTTTTAACTGGTTTGTGAGTGGGCACCGCACTGGCGGCGGCCGACAGCTCTCCCATGGTCATTTCGCTATTCTTGCTTACGGTCATTGCTGAATATTTTTCCGCCACGTTTTCGCTCTCTTTCACATCTTTGCTGGCCTGTTTCACCTCCAGCTTCAGCTCCACGGCCGGATCCGACATGTTGAAGGTGTCTGTGGTCAGAGATACAACCAACGTCCAATGCCCTCTGGTAGTAACGTCAGAGAAGCTAACGTCAACGATGTCCTCTCGCTGCTAGCTAACTACTCTCCAACAACGAGCGGAAGAGAGGCTTTCAAATTAAGTACATGTAATAACTGTCAGTAAAAGCAACAATGGGGTTAAAGTATGGGTGTCTTCCCCTCTGAACT
Source organism: Leptoclinus maculatus (assembly GCA_032191485.1). Taxonomy (NCBI): domain Eukaryota; kingdom Metazoa; phylum Chordata; class Actinopteri; order Perciformes; family Stichaeidae; genus Leptoclinus; species Leptoclinus maculatus. The sequence goes on from JAVDOI010000006.1 coordinate 13,048,238, forward strand.
GTTGCTGACAGATGTTGTTATGCTGTGTGTTATGCTGCGTTGAGTTGAGTCCCTGCTGGCTCAGCTGTCACCTGGCTGAGTAACTTTGTGGGCGGTACCCAACAGGCTGAGGGGGCGTTGCAGCCATACAGCTGCGTTCATAGCGAGTGGGACATCAAAGAACTAAAGTTATTGTATATGTTTTGGATTTCAGCCGTCAACATTTCACTCGTGAATCAATCTATATGTGTTATGTATACTCACAACTTGGAGTGAAATAAAACATTTTTGATTGAAAAGACTGTGTGTATGGGTATAGCGTGGAAGCAGTCATTTCCCAGTCGTTCTAAATGCAGCATTAAACTCGTAGTAATCGCTGGAATCCTCATCCACTACGCATGCGACCTTTTTACTTTTACCTTGAGATTGCAAATTATGAACTACTAAAACACTATAAATCACGACACGGTGTTTTCAGCTTTTGCACGCAGATTCAAACAATAAACCGATTTGACACTGCTGGTTCTCACTATATTTACACTGTGCCTGTCTACCCACGGTCTAGAGCTGTAATGTAGTCCATCTCTACATACAGTTTGTGCGTGAAATGCCTACATATTTTTTATAGCCCTTTTTCTATATTTTTCTCTGGTCAATGTAATTTCAAAACGTATTTGCACTTGTGAAACTGCACAGGCAGCCTAGTTCCATAAACAGATACTATTTCCGGCGGTGAAATATTTACCGTTTCCCCGCCCTCCCGAGAGCAGCACCCTAGTCAACCTACCGTATGTACCAGACCAACTGACTACTGACGTATGTTCCGTCACGCCATTTTCCATCGATGACTGAAAGAAGCAAACCAGCTAGAGAAACGCGGATAGTCGGAGCCGTGAATTGCACCGATAACGGTAGAGTTTGAACGAAATTCTAAAATGTGTGACGTGCTGAAACTTTTTTTAAGAATACCACATTTTCGTCGATTAATCGCATCAATTCAATCTAATGTTATTGTTTGAATCCTGTGTCTGTTAGCCGAATGCTGCTCCTTAGGAGTAGGCCTCGGAAAGGCGACAGCCATTTTAGCTACCGTTATAAAGCCGTTAGCTAGCATTAGCTTCAAAGTGTCCAAACACAATCTAATGTTGAATGTGAAACATTTATTGCATTAGTATTCTTTTTTTTAAAAGCGGGACATAGGCAGTAATGTACGGTTGAGCCGCTCAGGTAAACAAAGTCCTAGTACTTCAATATAACGGTACTAACGGGTCAGTATTAGCTGAACGTTTGCATGAATACTATTTCCTGTAACGCTGACTCGAGGCCAAGCGTCTTTCTGTTGCTTAACATTTTAACATGTTAGATGTGTACACAGTATGTTGTTCTTGTCACGTTAATTAAGTCAACAACTAACAGAAAACGTTGCACATATTTTGACACGTTGGTGGTCGTTATTTTGAAAGGTTTGCGGGTGAAGGCACATCGGCACATGTCTGTTTTTTAATGCTGTAGTTTCTTGTGTTTGGTGGGTTGCTATGTATATATTTCCACCCTGGTGGACAATATAAATGTATTATATGTTAACGTTGCGGAAACGGGAGTATTATTATTATTCGACTGGTTCATGCTTATCTCATACGAAAACAGTGGTGTAAGGCTTTATCTACTATGGGTCCTGTTTGTTGCTTTAGCGTAGCTGTTTTTGTCAGATCAGATTGTAAACTAATGCTCCATTAAGATGTAAAGAAACCAGGACTTGAGAGTTTCTTATTTAAAGGAGAATCTATTTGTCTGTTGCATTACTAATCAATTTCCTTTCTTTATTATTTTCCAGATCCGGTCATGCATCGCGACTGTCCTCTTGACTGCAAAGTCTACGTTGGAAATTTGGGCAACAATGGAAACAAGACTGAGTTGGAGAGGTCGTTCGGCTACTACGGTCCTCTGCGCAGTGTTTGGGTGGCCAGGAACCCTCCAGGCTTCGCCTTTGTAGAATTTGAAGACGGTCGAGATGCTACTGATGCCGTGCGAGAGCTCGATGGAAGGTAGACAGCCATCTAAATCATTTTGAGATACAGTGAAGAAAAACAGGATTCATCTTGATACAGCTATGGTGGTTAATGATAACTGGTTGTTTTTACAGGACGTTGTGTGGTTGCCGGGTGCGAGTAGAGCTGTCCAATGGCGAGAAGCGCAGTCGCACCCGTGGCGCTCCTCCTCCGTGGAGCAGGCGCCCTCGAGACAAAGACGACAACAGACGTCGTAGCCCACAAGCCAGACGAAGGTGACCCATGTTATGATTTGACAGTGGCCAGCAGGGACAGCATATTTTCTATGTTGTTGTTAATTCCTGCTCGTGACCTACTGGTTCCGCTCTCTTAACCAAAGTATATTTCCTGGTAATTGCGTATGTTTTTCCAGTGTGGGAATTTCTAGTGTTTATCTTTTCTGCTGATTATACATTTGTGATAGTTTCATCTTCATTGATATTATTTACGTAGGGAGTCAAACAGACTTTCATAACCATATGAAATAGGACAATTTACTAGATCATGTAGTCTTTGTGTTGCAAATGCATCTTTAAATCTGGCCTGTAAAACCTCTGCTTTAGGTACTTGTGCTTATTTTTAAGTGTACATAAGTATGTGCACTCTCAAAAGGTTTGAAAACTTTAAAATGACAAAATAGGTGTGTGAAATAGGAGGATGTAATTCCTCAGAAAAAGTATAATCTGTTTAAAATTTTGGGGGGATAAAAGTGCCAAATGTTATGCATTTTTTCCTTTTGTTTGAGGATGCTTTTATTTTTCATCTATATTAATAAGAATGAAACCCGTTGCAGAGCCGTCACCATGCCTCCTCTCACCATCCTCTGAGTCAATCAACTAGTCCTCTTTCAGCATCATGTGACTGCTGACCATCGTGCACCAATCAGCTTGGCTGGTGCTGTCACATGACCCAGGCATGGCCAGTCGTCAAGTTGCACCAACCCATTGGTTCCTCAGCATGCCGTTCTCAACCTCCTCCTCCTTCAACCTTAATCCAAACTGCAGCGGCCCACCTCACATTCCCGACCAATCAGCGTATTACGTTCCCAAAAGTCTACAACCTACCAACAGCAGCCTTCGGCTAACCAATTAAAGCAGGAAAAAAAGCCACAGCCAGCCCCCATCTGCCTGCCACCTAAACACCTTGCAGCATCTGGCCTGTCCTATTCAGCCAATTCTACCTACCCGGCCGGCAGTCTGCCTCCCTTTCGTCATATCTAGCTTGTTGAAAACCAAAAATACTAGTAAGTTTTCCTGCTTCATTCAGTACACTGCTGATTACAGTTTTGAAAGTGAAGAGACAGCTGGTCTGAAAAGGTTGTTTTATTAATTATTTAAATCGTATGTCTGGAACTTGACATTTCCAGAGATTTCCATTATAGACAAGCATCTGTATGGTATTTCTTGGGGCTCTGAGCAGAATTATCAAATCACACAAATCAAAACTCTCCTCAACCCCCCCAAATTAATATAAAAAGTTTTTTTTTGTTGTTTTGCTGTATGGTTGGTTTTAGCAGATCTTAGCCTGGTGGCTTCTCAAGACTTATTCCCAGTGACCAGTATATTGTGTGTTTGATATTAGCTTCCTAATGTGCTCCCTTTGGGTCCAGTGGGCCAGTTTCATACAGATGGTGGCCTCTGTGTGTGTGTTTTTATCCCCACACAACGTGGCCGGTCCACAGTGCAGCATTGAAATCCTCCGATAGAGCAAATGTTGCTTGTGAGCTCTCTCCGATTTTGTGATCAGCTCAGACACCGTGACAAAAAATCTCATATTAATCACAGCTCGTAGGACACATCCTACTCCTCCATTCCAAATAAATAAAGTCAATTGAACTTGACTTTATGTATAGATGCACAATGCACTGTGGGATAGGTGAGAGATCATTTTTAAGCACCTGCCATCTTTATGCACTAGGTCCATTGTCAGTGAGTTCGATTTTTTGGATTGAGATAATTGTGTTCCTGGAAAAACACCCAAGTCTTTTATTTCCATTTTGTGTAATTGATAGACAAAGGGCTGTGTTGAAGGAGGCCCATGTAAGAAAAGTATTTGATTAGTGTGGAGCTCTACAGGGGGTCGATGCGTCTGTGTATGTTCTTAACACTCTTTTATTTTCCCCATGCAGATCCCCACGCAAGAGGAGCTTCAGCCGCAGTCGAAGCAGGTGTGTAGCTTTCAGGACGTCTTGTATGTACAAGAAACAGCAGTTTTTAGTGATACCCACTAAATTCATTAACTCTCTGTGTGTGTGTGTGTGTGTGTGTGTGTGTGTGTGTGTGTGTGTGTGTGTGTGTGTGTGTGTGTGTGTGTGTATGTGTATATATATATATATATAATTATTAAATTTGTCTACTTCACTACTTGATCCAAATACTAGTGATACTGATTCAGAACTATGAAGTTGATGAGCCCAAAATATTGATTCTGATATGCATCCATGTATTTTGCCAAATGGGAACCAGATTCAAAATCCAAACCAACCCAACAGGCATGCAGCAAGCTCAACCGGCCAACATGATTATTGTGTAGAAAACATGAGTAATGTTTATTTGATGGTTTGGTGTCTGCAGGTCTTTATCCAGAGACAGGAGGAGGGAGAGGTCCCTCTCCCGGGACAGGAACCATAAACCTTCACGGTCTTTTTCCCGATCAAGGAGGTACGGAAATCTTTTGAGCTACCTGAAGATAAATTTAGTCTTGTGTCCTAACGGATATGTGACGGTTTAATGAGAGGCGCAGTAACACGACTCGCCTATAAAGCTATTAGTAGATCGCTCTTGGTTTTCTCTAGAGGACACTGTACCACTGAGAATACCATGCGTCCCCATCCTGTGCCTCGGTCTTGTTTGTTTGAGTTTGGTATTGAGAGTTTTAGTTTGGACTGTAATTGTTTTTAGCTTTAATGGATTTTTTGTTTCACTCTCCACAGTCGCTCCAGGTCTAACGACAGAAAGTAGAGGAACACCCGCCGGGTGTAAAGGGAGCTGAAGATGAACGGTTGTACAGGCTTGGCCGTTTCAAATGATGGAATTCAACATGGCCGTGTCGCCGTTTTTGTTTTAACAATCAAGCGTTTTAGTGTCCCCTTTACATGTTCTCATTTTCACAGACATTGAGTGGGTGTGTACAGGTGTGACGCCTCACCTCAGTCCACCTAGTCTGTCCTGAAACAGTCGTGCCACCCAGCATTCCAGTTCACCAATTATTCTCTTCAGAGTTTTGCTTTTTGTCAATGAATGTACTGTGTAGTTTGACATAGTGTGAGTAGTTGCTCTTTTTCAATGCCAGCATTTTTTTAGGATTGGGATGATTTATAAGAGTCTCCTTTTGATTCTGTTTTCAATGTGCTACTTTCTTACTTCACCCTGACGATTTCCATCTGTTAAAGGTTGGTTTGTAATAAAAACAGCCTCACATCCAAGAGTCAAAACTGGCATAGATTTAGAAAAAAAAGACAGATTTTTGTTCTTGAAGTTTTCCATAATTTTTCTTTTGTTTGATACAATGTGAAATGGTCTCTCAATTAAAGAAACCGATTGATTACAAAAGACCTGCATTGTTTATGTCTATTTATTTCCTCTCGGGGGAAAGGTTATTATACTGTATTATTATTTTCTACAAGAAGCACTTAACAGGAGCTATGGTCCAGGTCACAGTCACTTTCTCATGAAAATGGGTAAGTAAAAGTGGGTTTAGTTGATTCCTCTGTTGCCCATCGGTGTAGGCTGCAATTTGTTTGGTTTGAGCTGCACTGCTCTCCTTTTGACATGTTAGTTTGATCCACTGTATACTGGCCTAATGTACATTTATTTTAGCATTTGAAATGATCAACTTACTATAAAATGACTGATAATTAAACAAATGAAAAGTAGATTCAGCTCCAAATCTACCTGTAGTTGTTTTTCCTATATGTAATTGTAGTAGTGTTCTATAAGATATTTGGATACATCTTTGTTTTACATCAAAGATTGAAACTTAGTCACATTTCAGATGGTCAAAACTGATTTGGTGACATTTTCCTAAATTAAAGTTTTGCCTAAATTTAATATGTGCATCTATATTTTAATAACTCACTGTGTATGAGGCTGTTTCTAAGTTGTCACATAGGAAATCAAGAAACGGTAACATAGCCAGTTCTTGTCCTCAGATATCTTCCCAGATATCCCTCCTTTTCTGTCGTACTTTCTGTATAGTCTTTGGTTCGGTATGAGTTCGTTATGTAATCCGCTTGATTGGAGTTTAACTATTTCACCAGGATAGATGAGCGACAATGCTGCTGATAAAGTCCCCGTATGTGTGTGGTGTAAAAAGCCTATCAAAAGGTCCTGATGACTGCGGTGAGTCCGGAGCTATTTTCATTAATTTTGAGACATTCTTCACCCCGTTGTGGTCAGAAAAGGTGCTGTGTAAATATACAGCTGGGTGGGTCTCTTCTGTTTCCCGCAGACATTTTTACGCGCGCTTTCCCGCTTGTTACTCGAGCCCTGTTGACGTCATAGAAGCGGTGACTCACGGTATCCAAGGAGACGGGTCTCACAGTGAAGGAACTCGCGGGAATCCACCCAGAGACCTGTGGTATTTACACCCACTGTTGAGTAACGTGAATAATGACTGGTCTGAAGAACACAAAGGGGCAGCTTGTTGGAGCTAATTTTAGATTTGGTCGCACTAAGTATAATTTAATCTAAAGCTATCCGTTTTAAATCATGGTCGAGTGAATGTCTTTGTGATTTGGACAATTGTTCAGACAAAAACATGACATTTTAAGACCTCAAATTACTCATTCTACAATTTTCAAATTTTTTTTTTTAGACTTAAAATTCAAAGGAATAGTTCGACATTTTTGAGTCTACAGAAGCCGGTTAGCTTAGTTCATCTTAAAGACTGGAAATGGGTAAACAGTCGGTCTGGCTTTGTCCAAAAGTACCAAAATACACCTACCAGCACCTCTTAAGCTCACTAAGCTCACTCTTAAGTCCCAATGAAATGAAAGATACTCAGTATCGGAGTCTTGGCCCTGCATTCAGGGGCGTTTACAAAAAATGATCCAAACAGATGAGACTTTGGGCTGTACAAACAAATGTGTTAAATCAATTCTTATTAAACTACACCACAATCATTCTTATGAGAATAGTCTGCAGCTTCTGGGATCATTTAATTAAAGTAAATACATTTGTTTGTTCACAAAACCATCAGGTAACTTGAGTGTTTCAGGTTACGTCGTAGTGGTTAGTAATTCATTATCAATAAGCAGAACTCCCTTGACGAGCCTTTGTCTGTTAGTAAATAGTTAACTATGTGGCCACTGGCCATGCATAGTGTCTATGTACTTCATTTGGCGCCATTTATCACATTCAACTTTTCACGTTGCAGAACAAAGGCCTGAATAAGATGAAGCACAAAATGAAAAAAGATAATTTGATTTGGCTTGTAGACTCACTGCACTGTGCAGCTGCCTTTGAGCTGAGAGACAATAAAGTGTCTACTCAGCTGTACAAATGTAGAGTCACACAGCTGCTGCTCAGCAACAAACAGTATGCGCTCATTGTATTGTTCCATTTAGTTTAAACTTCATTACCTTCAGTACATATCACCACTGACTCTCTTCTTATGTCCCATCAGTCTCCTACTCAACAAAGGACTCACTGTGGTGTCCGATCAGTTGGGCCTTTATACACTGCGTCCTACAGTTAGGGTTATTGTTGTTCTGCTGGCAATAGGCTCATGGGGTTGGGAAGCATGCGGAGTTGTCTCTTGGTTGACCTGTTCCCGAAATAAATAAGCTTATACGACAACAAGAGGACTGAGTGGAACAGACTTGAGTCCAAAATGTAACTAATGTGAAAGTTACAGAGACTTGTAACAGGAACGTTAAGAGACTGAGTTACAAACCCACAGAGTTATTCTCCAGCCTCAATATGAAGTAACTTAGAAAATTGCAGGTTAGTTTAAATTCAATAAGACTTTATTATTTATCTTGTTACCACAGTCTTACACAATTCTAAACTGTATTAAAACTGCTTTTGAGAAAAAAATATTAAAAGAATAGAGGGGCACTTGTTTTAGCTGCCTTTACAAGTACAATAAATAGCAAGTAATAGTGAAAGCACATGTACAATTTTTAGTTACTTTGTAATTAAGGACTTTACATAAAACATATGTTTTTTTATTGATTGATATATGGATCTAAAAAAGGACATCAATCATGGGATAAGATGTTAAAATGATTGGTGAACATGGTCCCATGATGTTAAAAGACAGATATTAAACATGTAACTTGAAATTTAACTGTAAAATCCTAAATCCAAAACTACATTAGTGCAAACCAACAAAACAAAAGCAATACTATAATGTAGAAATACTGTGTTACAAGTACAGGTCCTGCATTTTAAAGAAAAAAAGTACATTACCATCAAAATATACCAAAAGTAAAAGTACTCATTATGCAGAATAGCCCATTTTAGAATCATTACATTATTGGATTATAATTATTGATCTATTAATGTGTACAAAAATGTAATGTTGCATCTGGTAAAGGTAGGGCTAATTTTAATTACTTTACATAGTGTTGGGAAGCTTAACATATAGTAATATAGCATAATTTACTAGTTGATTCATATTTTTTATTAATCTAAATCTAAAGCAAACAAACAAATGTATGTGGAAATGTATGTGGAGTAAAAAGTATTATATTTACCTAAAAAAAGTAGTGGAGTGGAAGTATAAAGTAGTACTTTAGTACAGTGCTAATGGTAAAAATTATTTGTTTGTTACTTGTGGTATATGTACCGTAAATACAGTAACAGGTGTATCTTTTTCTTCCACGTATTTGTGTCTGACACTGAAAATGTGCCTGAGCTGAAATGGGAGGAGCCAAACAAAGACCCATCCGGGTTACTGCACAGTCAAACGGCCTGACATGCGCACTGAGAGGCAGCGAGAGTCGCCCGTGCCGAGGTTGTTTTCTGGGTCGTCTTGAGATGGAACTTCCCCTGTACTCCAGAGCCAAACTCTCACGTGTGCTCATGTGTTTACCGGGACAAGTTTCACGTGTGTGAGCGTAGACAGACTCCGCCTCTGCACGGGAGAGGAAGCATCTCCGACGACCGGAGTTCATACAACTTTAGCCCGTGAGAGTACTTGGAGAAGTTATCAAGGAGAGTACTACTACTACTACTAGTTGTTTTTGTTTTACTTGAGAGGGAGGGTTGGATAACATAGGATTTTTACACCGAAGCGGATAAACGGACTAGCTTCATTCAACAGGTTGAATCAGAGGGATTTTATCTGTACTGGACTGATAATGTAAGTATAATGACCCTGGACTAATGTTAACGATTAAACTGTCTGTTTTTAGCATTTACTGAGATGATTTAGTGTTTTGTTAGCTTGTAAGCATCTCTAGAAAGAAACACATGTCTCCGGTTTACAGTCTAAGTAACGTTTTATAGACGGTAATACAGTTGTTTGTGTCCATATATTGTCAGTTTTTGTATTTTTTAGTCTTGAACATTTTAAGTTTGATGACTCAACGCTACTCATATGAAGTTGGGTGTGTTTGTATCTTCAATCAGATTTCAAGTTTTCAGTTTATCACTCTAAACTCTTCACAACTCATGCTGGCGTCTTGTCGGAGGTATTTTAATATGTGTGTGTGTGTGTGGTGATGGAGGGTTGGTCAGACTCCAGTGACAGCCCAGTTGTACTACTCGCCGACACGAGCTCCAGCCTCACGTGGAGCGCTGTAGTAAACTGGGCAGGGTCTATCTGTAGCTGCTGTGTCCGCGGGGCCCATGCCGGGAACTCCTCCGCACATGTGTAGTGTCGTTCTCCCGCCACAGACTTGAATCACTCCGCCCCGCCCGGCTCTCACTATGACGTCGTGTCCCGCGAGGAGGGTGTGTGGGCGAGTAATGGTGTCTCACAGTAGTGCCCCCCAAAATGTTCCCACACCCCTTTTTTACCCAACATAGATGAGCATGTAATGATCCATTCAAACAGTGGAATTGTCTTTAGAACGTGTTAAAGGTATAGTATTGTTAAATAAGTGAACTGTTGCTGGACTCTTTCATCCACTCATCATGGTGTCTGTGACCATGATTCCTGACTTTATACGATTTATTTGAACAAGTTAACTTTTATGAGACTACTAGTCGTCTTACATTTATTAATTAATATAATAAATACGATTTAATCTAATACACCGTTCACTATTTATGTCATTTTAAGACACCACATCATGTTACAATTGCCACATTACGTGACCTCAGAGTAGTCTGCTCTGCTGTGTGGCTGCAGCTGAGTCACGTGACAGGACACGATCTACCAGACTTCTATTCATATCTATATAGATCTTTTTATCTATTGGGCAGGGGTTATTTTGGGGAACACTTTTGCTTAGTTTAAATGACAGATATGCTTTAAAGTAGCCATCGGTCCAAGTCAAACTGGAGTTAGTGGGTCTGACTGTTAATGAGGTTGACAGTGTGTACAGTGGTTCATACCCATCTTCATTAGTGTCTCCCATAGTATTATTATTATTATAATTAGAATGACCTCTCCTCCCCTCCAGTGCTGTAAGCTGGATAATTAGGGTGGGCTGAGACTCCTGCCCAGCACTTCCTGGATGACTATAATGACTTATTATTCTCCTGAGACACAGCTGATTCCTTCCTGAAGCTCTTACGGGAAAGTGCTATTACCATTCAACCCCTATACTTGTTTTTTTATGTGAGTGCTGTATGAATATCCAGATGTGGAAAGTACTGATTCAAAAAAAAAAAAAAAAAAGATTTGTTAATCAAACCTCTTGTAGGACCTGCTTATTAGCTGCTCACTGAGGTCTGAAACGTGTTCAGTCTGTCTGACACTGCCACCTCGTGGGGCCTCTGTGGGCCTGCAGGGATCTCAGCCTCTGCTGAGGTTTTGCCTTGACATGTCTGTCTGAGATTATGCCCGGGCATGTACCAGTGATTCACCAGGAGGGCTCAGTGAGTCACTGGCTGCTCGGCTTCATATAAAGAGCAGCCCAGTATCACCAGTCTGAGACGCTCTGTAGTTACCATTGAGGATACTTTAACTGACTGGAGAAATGGTAAGCCTGATGTATACTTTTAAAATTGAATAGTACAAAAAACTTAAACAGAATAACGTCTGCTTTATGTTTTTGTTGATTGAGGATGGATCTTTAGCATGGATTAGAATATATTTTATTTACATTTTTTTAATTATTCGGTGGAAAAATTAAGCCTTTTATTTACTTTTTATTTATTGAAAATGATATGATGATACGTGTGTGAGAATTAGAGCTGCAGCCATTAGTTGATTAAATGATAAAACGTGTTGGCATACTTACAGCTAAAGTTACAGCTCATCATCACTGTCTCAGCTTCTCCGACTAACCGCCGGTCTGAACCTGTGTTCCCTGCAGTGTAGAACAATGGCTACTCACAAGCCCATCCTGAGCCTCCTGAGCCTCCCGAGCACCGGCTCGGCCCGACGAAACCTGTTTGGCCCGGTGGACAGAGAGCAGCTGCAGGCGGACTACCAAGCCGCCCTGCGGAGGGACCTGGAGGAGGCTCGCCATCGATGGGGCTTTGACTTCCTCTCCGATACGCCTCTGGAGAACAGTGACTTCCAGTGGGAGGCCATTCCCGGCGCCACGGTGCCGCTGCTCTACAGATCCTGTGTGCTGGGTCTGGGACACGCAGAAGGTGAGAGGGCGGCAGAGGCGGCGGTTCAGCCCGAGGACGGAGGAAGGGTCGGGCTGAAGGAGAACATCCCATGTTCGCCAGAGAGATGTGCACTCAACCAGGAGAAGCTGGAGAAAACACCAGGGGGAGGAGAGAACACGGGGCTGAAGAGGAAACAGACAAACATCACAGGTACATATTCCAAGTGTGAATGCGTAGAGTTGTGATTTCACGTGGATTTGCATGAGCTGAATTTCCTGTTTCTTTATCTCGACAGATTTCTATCAGGCTAAAAGAAGAATAGTTGGGATGCCACGCAAATCCGGCGAGTGAAGGTGCCAATATCCCAAGAGAAGCACACAAACAGTACTACTCTCAGGAAGCCTTCTCTGCACAGACTCTGCACAGTCACTCACCACGAGGACCCAGATAATCATCTGAGAGCACAAGGGACCTCAGCAATACATCATTGTAATATATAACTATATGGTTAATTAGGGTTCTGTATTTACTCTAAGGGGGGGGGGGGGGAATCATGGATCATGGTGATGCCAAAGTGTTGACGGACATTTCCTACTGTACATTCCTGCTTTGTAGAGACTGCTGTACCTCCAGCAGTACGGAGGAATGATGGATGAACGCATTACTGTACACACTTGAAACAGATGCCATGTTGGTTATAATCATTACGGAGTGGCTGTGATCGAAAATGGTCGAGAGTGGATGAAGCCCTTTGGCTCCTTTTGTTCAAATCCACTTTTTTTTTACAATGTGAATCATGAGGGCTAGGAGTTATTTTCTATGTGTTATACTTAATATATTTATACGTACAGTCTTTTTCTACCATCGTGTAATCATAGAACAATGTTTAAAGAGTTTTGATATGCTGTACATGCAGTTGCTTTGCTTTAGATTATTATTGACAGAAGTGCCATCATGTCTTTCATTCAAAGCAGGTCTCCATGAGGACCCTGTCTGGACTCTGACATGTGTGCACCACCAGATATTGTAGGTTAGGAGCGTAGCAACATGTCTTTGGTACACTTAAAAACACTTATATTTAGGTCTATTTATGTATATATATATATCTATCAGAGATGTATCTATAGAGTTTAATACAGCACTGTTAAGTAGCATATTCAGAAAAAGATATTGCAGTATTGCACATCTGATAGCTGGCAGCACCCTCGAGTGCCTCTACGGGACATTACTTGTTTGGGTATTTGAAGCTCCATTAAGGACAATCAGAAGAATGTGTATTATTTACTTAGCTAAAGTGCTTTATTCTTTTTTTTATTTGGAAGCATAGTGCAATTATAACAGTTAATGTGTTATCTGCCTCAAACGTTCTTTTGTTGTCGACACTTATTTGTGTTGGTAAATCCTGCTGCTATGGTTAATCTGAATGGGTGTCGAACAAGGTCACTGTCATGTTCATTCTTCACAACTGCTTAGAAATGTTTAGCGCTGCAAATACAGAGCTACGCAAATAACAGCATTTACCCCGAACAGTGAATGCACTTCTGTTCGTAGATGATTGTGCACAGGTCGTACATTTTGTTTCATGTTAAAAGCTACAAATTGACAGATCTATCCTTATTTATTGAGAGATATTATGCCTCGTGTTCATTTTGTTTTTGGTACATTATTATGACGATTCCAAATTCCAATAAAATGTTCAAATGAAACTAGTGACTGTTTTGCATTATTTGTCCTTTTTTTCCTTCTTCTCATTTGTATTGTGTTTATATGTATCAGCAACATTGGTGGAAGTATTCAGATCCTGAATTCATTCATTCATATTCTGCTAACTCACAAAGTAGTTTAACTAGCTGCTTCCCAGAGTGTCATGCCAGAAGTATTGATCATTCTGAAGGTAACAGAATGTTACCCTTATAGTACTATTGTATGCAATTACAGCCAATCAGGTGCGTGGTTAACAATTAAAAACAAGTTTAAATATATTAATATATTACACCAATAATATACACCATGGCATCAGTGTATTCATAGCTTAATGTTTATTTTATATTCTTAAACATCCACTTTGAATGTACGAAGTATATTGACTCAAGTACTTTACTTAAGCTCAATTATGTTCTTGTGCTTAACTTGAGTGACTTTTTACTTCATCACATGTATTTGACAGCTGCAGATATTTACTCTGCTGGTGAACTTACAAAACTAATGATCATCCTATAAAAGATGACACATTGTGAGAGATTAAACATAATGTAGTTAAAATTAGCTCCATTTCAACCGGCAGCATCATTTAAATGCTACTTTCATATTAATGCATCAGTAATAATAAATAAAGCAATACAGGGGCCTAAGTACTTTGATTTGTTTTGTATGCATTAAGTAGCCTACATTGTGCTGATGATACTTGTGTGCATCTACTTAAGTTTATAGATAACGTTTACTTTTCTCAAAGTAAAACATCTGAATACTTCCACTACTGCACTTTTATGCAACACCTTGTGAGTGGATGAAAGCTGTTTTTCCTCTTTGAAATGTATTTGAGGTTTGCTTCTCAGCTGGTGACGGCCTTCTGTTTGTAGATGGTATCCCTCCACAGACGCACGTGCCAGTACATAGAGAGAGAGAGAGAGAGAGAGAGAGAGAGAGGGAGAGAGAGAGAGAGAGAGAGAGAGAGAGAGAGAGAGATTTGAAGTTGGGTGAAAACAACTTCCAGCAGCCCCGAGCAGCTCAAACGGGCTTCTGTTGTAACAATACGCTCTCCTCCTCTGTGAGGAAGGTAAATTAAGAGAGTGAGTCACTGCTCAGACAGACGCTGTGTATTTTGGCTCCACACCACTGCGGCCCCGCATCAGCACGCGCACACTGGGTGCATGTGTTTGTATTGAGGGTTTAGGGGATGAAGGGCCCGGAGCAAGGCCCTGCTGTGCTCCCTCCTCCCTCTCTCCTCTCTCTCCTCTGGCTTCAGCGGCACAGAGGCACCTGCACGCCTGCGCTAAGCTCTCCCATCCCCCCGCCCATTTCCCTCCATCATCTGTCCCTTAGCTCCCACATCCATTATAGGCCAGGACAGCTAGCGTTTGCATTTAGACTGAGAGAGAGAGAGAGAGAGAGAGAGAGAGAGAGAGAGAGAGAGAGAGAGAGAGAGAGAGAGAGAGAGAGAGAGAGAGAGAGAGAGAGCGCGTGCGGGTGAGAGGTAAGAGAGACGGAGGGAGCATATGACACAAAGGAGAGAGATAGAGGAACAGATCAGTGCATTAGAGGGAGTGAGAGGAGGGGGGGGGGAGGCTGCAGATATCGATGGCACTAACAATGGAGCGTTAGGATCCAGTGAGGTGATAGTCAGCCATATAAAGGCTGGGGGTAAAGATATTTGAGGAGGGGGGCTCCTCCTCGGTGAGCTCAGGGGGAGGAGGAGGAGGAGGAGGATGGGCCTCGAACACAGACTTGCAATGGCACTGCAAAAATTGGATTAAAGCAGTATGGTAACGTTTCTAATTTAATTTATTGCTGTGCTGCTTGTGTCTCATCCTCATGTGTTCGCATCCACGCTCGTTGACATCCATCTCATGTCACAGTGTGTCCTCCTGCCGAGTGAAGAAGAAACGGGCATGCCCCTTTTTAATACCATAGACATCTATCATCTCCATCCTCATCACAGCCTTCTCTTCCGACCTCCAGGTTTTTTTTGGGGGGGATCCATCACCGGATTCATCCCCGTTAGATTTGAGCATTTGCTCTATGTTTGTTTCCTGTTGTTTGTTTTCACCCATACGCCGGACACCGCACCCCCCTCCTCGTATGAGCCATATTTCTTATCGCTGCTGCATATGAATCTCACTTCTGGGACCAGATCGGGGGACGATTAACCACCAGGGACTCTGCACTCATCTGTTTTTCATCTCTCTCCATTACAATGTGATTGTAACCTACTTTTGTTTATTTATATATAAGGTAACACTGCCTGCCTCGCGTCGCTCTTGCTCTGATTTATAATAGCACGAGGAGCGCGTGCTCCGAGCTCACTGTCACGCAATTGAAAGACAAATAAATCCCGTCTGTAGAAATTAGAGCAGCGCTATGATATTTTTTGTCGCTGTCATGTGTTTGTCTGAGCTCATGCTTGCAGGGTCTGATTACACTGTTTTGACGTCAGGCAGAGGGTCATTAACAATCCCGCCATCTGCCAAGATGCACATATAGATGATAGCCTACATACGAGGGAAGCCCCTCGTGCACCAATGAGATGTTTGCTCAGAGATCAATCCGACAGAATGATCCAGAACACACTGATATTAACATTCAGAGACACATAGAGCAATATCACATATATTTAATCATCACTATCATTTCAACTGTACAGGGTGTTTTTACCTTCTTATTCCTCGTGCATGTATTTTTAAATGCATTTTTAAAGTAACTTGTTTTCTGGTGAAGCAGAGTTTCTGAGGCAGTGCAGAGCAGGAAGCAGACTAATTATATATCATCTAATTAATGCATGATGGCCTTTCGGTGTATTCTCCGATGCCTCCACCAAATCAATTATAGGCGTAATTGACTAAACCTCATTTCAGAAGCAAAAGTGATTAACAGGTATTTATTTATAAGAGTCTTTCCAAGACGTTTCCTCCCTACAAACTCTGTAATTTGATGATAATCATAGAAAATATGGAGAAAGTTAAGGGTTTTATTTTTGTCAGTTGAGCTTATCAGCGTTTGTTAATGTTTCAAAAGCATTTATTGAAATGAACCTGCTCTAATTACATCAAAGTAAATATCTGTTCATTGTTCATTTAGAAGTGGACACTTGAATCCTCATATTTGTTGAGTTGTATGTTTGTCTCTAGACAAATGTCACATGTTTGCATGTTCAGCTGACCTGCTACTCTTGACTAAAATACTCTGTGGATCACACTGAAACGAATGAATTAAAGTTGTACCAATTGAACTCGTTGTCGACAGTATTTTCCCTATAATTAGTTCTAGGAAATGATTGAGTAATGAGTGAGTTGTAAATGAAAGCCTAGCTATTTTTGGAAGGCCAAAAAGCTAATATGTAACCCACAGCTTAGTTTGGCTGTTTTGGCGCCAGAAGTTTGAGATTGACTTCTTTTTTCATGCAGGAAAGCTTTTTCAAAAAGAAAGCACAAATAATTACAATCAGGATGCGACACTGGCCCTTTCACTGTGCCTGTTACTCAAAAATAATCTTCCTTTTCACTTTGACTTGAATAGATTTCAATACATTCTCAATATTCATATCTTCTTGAGTAAAGTCATATCAATAATACACTACTGTGTATTGTAGTACTCTCTCCACCCCTGATTACCTCCCTCCTGCCCTCTCATCCCCTCAGCTGGACAAGAGCGAGGTGGCAACTCTCGGCCTACCCTCCACCACCAGCCATGGAGGCTCTGACAGTAACATCAGTGCGGACGGAGCGCCAGCACCACCAACAGCAGCAGCAGCAGCAGCATCAGCATCAGCATCAGCGTCTGGGGTCATGGCCTGTGGGGGTGCAGAGGGTTTCGGGGTTGGCGAGCCACAGCGGACACGTGCTGCCTTGGAGCATCTGCAGCAGAAGGTCCTGAAGGTCACCGAGCAGATTCGCGTGGAGCAGGAGGCCCGTGACGACAACGTTGCCGAGTACCTGAAGTTGGCCCACAACGCAGACAAACAGCAGGCGTCCAGGATCAAGCAGGTGTTTGAGAAGAAGAACCAGAAGTCAGCACAGACCATCGCACACTTGCACAAGAAACTAGAGCACTATCACAAGAAGCTAAAGGAGATAGAGCAGGTAGGTGAGCAAGTGTGTGTGTGTGTGTGTGTGTGCAGTTAGTTTGTGTACGAATATGTGATATCTTTGTGTGCCGCTGTTTCTGTACTGTGGCTGTTTTGAATAATTATCTCTCAAGGCTGACTCAAACAAGTGTTGAACTATATCTGTGCGGACAGTTGTGTCCAAATATAGACTGATGATTCTCATCTCCTAAACCAATGCATCATCCTGTGTCTCACCTTAATTCTCCACAGGGCCTGCTCTCCTCATCTATCTCCCTGCAGTTCTCTCCCTTAACCTAATCTTTCCTACCTTTGAGATCCTCCACTTCTCTGCTTCCTCATTTCTCTTCCCTCTCTACAGAATGGACCGGCCCGGCAGCCTAAGGATGTCCTGCGGGACATGCAGCAGGGATTAAAGGACGTTGGGGCTAACGTTCGTGCTGGGATAAGTGGTTTTGGAGGCGGAGTAGTTGAAGGGGTCAAAGGTGGAGTGACTGCCCTCACTCACACAGCCGTGGTCTCCAAGCCGAGGGAGTTTGCCAGTCTCATCAGGAATAAGTTTGGCAGCGCAGATAACATCGCTCACCTGAAGGACTCACTTGAGGACGGAGTCGGGGGCCACTCTGAGGACACCCTGACACCTCGTGCACTGAGTGGAAGTGCTACTCTGGTCTCCAGCCCAAAGTACGGCAGCGACGACGAGTGCTCCAGCGCCTCGTCCGTCTCCGCAGCAGGCAGTAATTCAGGTGGTGCAGGGGGAGGAGGGGGACTGTTGGGACCAACCATGGGGAGCCCAAGGCTGGATGGACACCACCATCACCACCATCACATGCACAGCTCTTGGGACTCTCTTCTTGAGGGCCTGCAGGAGATCAAAGCCAGTCAGGCGCACATGGAGGACGCCATCGAGGACATGAAGGGTCAGCTGCAGAGTGACTACTCCTACATGACACAGTGCCTGCAAGAAGAAAGATACAGGTACACATCAAAAGAATAAATAAAATAATACCTTGTCAGTCACTGTCAGTCACACTTATGAACTCTGGCGTATTCAATACAGTCCTCACATTTAGTGAAAATAAATCTTTCAAAACAGTCACAAATATGATCTTTCTTTACAAAAGGACTTAATAATTTACTTTCACAGCTGGACATTTTAGTTTTTAATAAATGTTACTCAAACAAGAGCAAATAGCGAATTAAGCGAGTAATTACACTTCTTGTGTGTGTTTGTACTGTATATTCAGGTATGAGCGACTTGAAGAACAGCTGAATGACTTAACGGAGCTACACCAGAATGAGATGACTAACCTTAAACAGGAGCTCGCCAGCATGGAGGAAAAAGTCGCCTACCAGTCCTACGAGAGAGCAAGAGACATTCAGGTAAAATCTGATACATTGTTGAAGACATTTAAACCCTTTAAAATTGGCCTTAATACATAAGTGTATATCTATGATATTATTTATCCTTAGTTGTCCTTAATTAAGAGTAAAGCCCTGAAAAACTTACAGTCACCAAAAAACTCACCGTCGCTAGTTTCTGATTTAAATTTAAAAAAAATCTAAATCCTGATTGGTGCACTGTAATACATGACATCTCACTGTTCCAACTGAGCCCCGCCCCCTAAGAGCACAAAGAAAAAAGCAGGAAAATAGAAATCTCTCATGTGAGATTACCAAAACCCTTCTACCTTTGGCAGAAAACAATGTGTTCATTCATAATAAAAAAGCTGATTGAGAAAATAACTTTTCAGGGCCTTTAATACAAAAAAAAGAATCCCACTGTGGTTCCTCTTGTGTGTGCACACAGGAGGCTGTGGAGTCGTGCCTGACTCGCATCACCAAGCTGGAGCTGCAGCAGCAGCAGCAGCAGGTCGTCCAGCTGGAGGGAGTGGAGAACGCCAATGCTCGAGCTCTGCTGGGCAAACTCATCAACGTCATCCTGGCGCTCATGGCCGTGCTGCTGGTTTTCGTCTCCACCTTGGCCAACTTCATCACCCCGCTGATGAAGACCCGAGCCCGGGTGGCCGCCACCGTGCTGCTGACCTTGCTGCTGTTCGTCCTGTGGAAGCAGTGGGACTTTGTGGAGCCGTGGCTGCTGCCCAGCTGAGCTCCCTGATGGACACTCCAGTGGGGACCAGAGTCACAAACTCAGTCAGAGACCCACTGAAGGATCCAGAGACTGAAATAGAACGAGGGCCTCTGTACTTGTTCCCTTTGAGTGTGAACGTGGAGCGTCTGAGGACAAAACATGGCACTTTTGGATGGATCTGGAAATGATCTGGCCTGCAGAGAGTGTTGAGAGCTGTTTACAGTGAAAAAGAACAAAAATGCTCTGCTTGCCAGTTGAGCGACAGAAGACATCATCTCATCTCATCTGTTGGTGTTGATGACCAATCATCGATTACATTGCTGTCACCAAAAACTGAGTTTCTTGCAAGAAATCTTTGGAATTGTCTTTTTCTAAATATTTATGATACATGAATTACAAAGACTAGAGCAACTTAATAATTAAAAATGCTGATCATGTTCGCCTTCATGTTGAAGCTATATTATATTTGAGAGCAAAGAGGTTTTTTTTCTTGAATGTTATTGCTCATGCATGTCCTCATATGTGCACTAAGATGCATCTAGCTGGCATGAGTTAACATTTCATTAATGACTAAATAAATCTTCTTTAACTGCTGTTTTGCTGTCAGAAATACAGTGCGGATATGTTGTCTCAACTCAGTGTCACTGGTTTGTTTCACATCCTGTAGAAGCAGTGCTTTTAGACGCAATTCTCTCTTTTTGTCTTTTTCTCCAAATCGAATGAACTGATTAAAAAAAAGCTGCTGATATCTGCGACAAAGTCACCGTAATAATTCAACCATGTGAAATCTGTTCTGTCCATAAATGCTATTTCATAATCACTATTGTAGAACTGGTTCTAACCACAGTGTCAAATTAATGGCATGTCAAATTGTATCAAAGTTTATATCCAGTTTGCAAAAAATAATTATTGCTGTTTTATTAAACCATGTACGAAATAAATGATTTCATATGTTAGACTGACCGTGAATATATCCGGAGACTTTTTGACTGAAATGTTGTTAAGACTGCAGAACAACATCTTCCATCACTTAGAAATTATTATCATGGTAATTATTGTAGCCAACGGTTTTGTATCAATAGTTAATGAAATATTTTCTAAAGCTATATAATTCTGTTTTAGGCCTTTAATAAAAGCAACTTGTTTGAAAAATCCCTTTGACTGATTGGACTGCATGGCCACTTACCTTAGGATAAACTCCAGTCAAGGGGATTTTTTTTTACAACCTGGTAACCCAAAATTGCTGCTTATTGCTGCTCTATAAAGAATTAGTATGATTTATTTACAGCTAATAAAGCCATTGGATATAACATATAAACCCTTGATGAAAGGTGTATTATTAGAGTGTTGATGCACTATGGGGTGCAGTGTGATCAGTTTAGTAAGTGCTCTTTGAAATACAAACAAGTGTTGCTTTAAGTAGCACAGCTGATACAGCAGTACAGTTAAATTAGCATTCAGCTAAAATGCTAAACTGTTAGAACAGTAAATTTGAGATTAGCTAACATTAGCTTACTTACGCTGCTGGTCATACTAGACCAAGTGAGGCAGCAGCATGTGTATTCAAATGAACAACAGCGCATTATAATCTAAAGAAGACTTTTCAAGTGTAAGAGGGAGAAAGTGATATTTCTTCTCTTCAAAGTTACAGTCTGGCTTTAAAGACAATAGCAGTCTCATAGTTCACCAACAGAAGTTATGAATAAAATCGTACAAACAAAACTTCTTGGTTTATTTTACTCTTCCCAGATGTTTGATTTATATGATTTCAATCAAATGAATTCAGGATAATCTTTAGAGATTATTTACATTTAATGACCTCCCATCATATTTCTGAACCAGATTACAGTTATTCTAGGTTTCACATCTTTAAGGAAGCATTAGAGAAGCAGAATTAATAGATTGCAGATCATCCGTGTATCCATCTGCTAATCCTGTGATTCATTCAGTTCCACTTCACTGTATCCTCCTTTAATGCCGTGAACATAGATGTTGCAGACATTATGATGGCTACGTGAGTGAAGCGACGTACAACATGCTCATGACCCGAATGAACCCTCCTCCATCTTTTAACTTAGACAAATGGTCGCGCTGAAGACACCATTCGCTCTAAAATGAATACAACCCAAGAATCGTTTCAAATTTGTTTTGTCTTTTTAATAATCACCGTCTGGTAAAACCCATATGACCATTACATTTATGACAGGTATTCTTACAGTACAAGACAGAACTCAAAGGGATCAGAGCCGTTGGCATGGCCACACCTGACCACTGAAAAGTAAGACATTCATCGTCATTAGATTGTTCCAACTTTTACATAGAGTTCACAAATGTACTTTGCGTTCGACTCCTATCAAACACAACAGTTCTTTCTTGATTACCTAGCAAATTCTAAAGACCTTGATAGAAACAGCAGAGTAGAAAAAAAACATTGTATAACAAGCAGAAGAATTCCTGATTTTATCTTAATTTCCTGTCAAGATGCAAGATGTACAATATATTGCTTTCAGGTGCTCAACTCAAAATGGCCGCCCCAACACATTCTTCTGTATCGCAGTCTGGCCGTTCACTCGTTTCTCCTGCAGTTAAAACAGAGGAGCGGTGTGTCTCTCCGACCCGGGCTCAGACTACCTAACCGTTACACCACAGGGGGAGCTGCCATTTAAACAAGATACAGGAGCGTAAAGAAGAACAATCACAAAGATAGGACCAACCATAGTAGCCCCTCCTCAAAAGTGCAGCTTTCCATCACTCATCAAGTGTTTTTAATGAAAGTGAAACACAGAATGACTACAAAATAAACTAAAACTATTCCTGTTCACTTGAGAGCGCAGGCCAAAGGCCTTGATCCTCAGACACAGTATCCAGTCACAGCAGTACAATTGAGGAGAGGACATGATGAAGTACAAACGACACAGGGATGAGCAGTAAAAGTTTCCATGTCTGACATTTCACCATAATTAAAAAAAAAGCTGAACAGGAGGCGACACGGAGTCTGGACTTTACTCACTAGATTAATTTAATTCCAGTGGAACTACACAATGATGTTGAAAGAAGTACCTCTTATAATATTTAGTGCATTGGCTATCAAATGTACGGTTATTTTAAAAAGCACATTAACAACATGATTGTGATAGAAATGCTCCAAAATCCAGAATCCATGTGGCCGTTAAATGTGAAATGCTGTTTCAGGAGAGCGCCTGATTGGATCCAGACTCAACAGTCATGAGCCCGATCGCAGTTAGAAACACGGACACACAACGTGGTGCTCAGCAGGACAGAGTCGGACCTGCTCCCACAGTCTCCGGGCCATTAACCGATATGCTGGTCCCACAGGCCAAAGGAAGCCGTGGCCTCATTTATGAAAAGGTTTTTTTTGATTTCTACAAACAAAATCCAAAGCCACCCATTAGAACATTTACATTTAAATGATTTTCCTTTAATCTACCGGGGCGACATTACAGTGTGTGTACCATTATTATCATCTTCTTCTGGATTATGCTGCTAAAATGTTCACCCCGACTCATGATTGTGGCTGTCCTACTGGCCCCGTTGCTATCTTTTTTTAGTAAATCTAGTAAAAGTGATTGCTTAATGACATCCGGGAAAACGTTTTCATAAATGCAGCCGTAACTTGCCCAAAACAGGTCGACATCACAGCGAGAGGTACCTAGGCAGACCTCTGGGTATAGAAGAGGATATAGGCCTGAGTGTTGCACACTTCCTCCACACTGCAGACCTTCATCTCAGAGTCATTACAGTGGACCCAGAAACCTGAAGATACAAAAGAGAAAAAGAGGTTACCAACAGAACCACAGGACGCCATAGTTTGATCTGAATCAGGTCCGGTCTCTTCCTCACCTCCTTCTGTATTGTAGCAGTATGCGGTGTAGTGCCCTGAGCCAAAGCCTTTCCCGTGATGCATAACAACAGCAGACAGATCGTAGGTGTAGCCTCCTCTGTGGACAGAGTGACCTGAGCCTGTGCAGCAGTATGGTTTGATGTGCAGAACCTGGTCGAAGGCCACATGGACGCCGATTTTCTCCCTATGGTTCCGCCCAGACCATCTGCCAAACAACGGGGAGTAGTCAGTCTCACAGGCACCACGATGAACACAAATGTACTTAAGCGCTCGGATTTCAGCGGCAAAAAACAGCAGCAATGAACCCGCCTTGGTTTCTCAAAGCGTTTTAAAGATATTTAACAGTAAACATTAGAATAACCAGCCTGTAGAGAAGCTTACCTGAAGCGTTTGAGGTGCAGCCGTAGAACCTGAGGTAAACGGTAGATCAGAAGCTGCTTTCGAGCCTCTGACAGAACTAAGGGTTTGTGGGACGATTTCCGTCTTCTTTCTGACAAAACACGACACAATGAACTGGTAAATTAATCCACAATCAATTCAAATGACCATCACTGATATGAGGCTTTGTTTTAGTGCAGAGTTGACACACTTTCCGTACAATATATCAGATTTTGGCAGCAAACAAAATATATTTTGTGTAGTTTTCAAGTCACTGCCTTCTCCACGGCTGTCAGCAGTTAACACTCCTCACTCATCCTATGAGTCATTGTCCACTGCTGGAGGAGCTGCCTCTCACTCAAAACTGAATTAAGTCAGTTTTTCTAATTTAAATTCATATGCAAGGCTTAAAAAGACTGAATCAGGTTTTAAAATCTAATGTTAAATTGTGGGCAGGCATCCTGAATTAATTCATAATTATCAAACTCCAGCTGTAGAGAGCAAATCTTAACAGATAAGAAATTAAAAATGTTGTTTTGAAGATGTTTTTAAAAACCCGCTGCCTTTGCTTTGCATTGTATTAAACGTGGTACTAACTGTTGCAGTGGTTGCAGGCATAGATGCTGCCTTCGAGAGCCTCCATTTCCGTAAACTTGGACAGCATCTCGGTGAGGGTGCAGCTGCGCTGGTACGCTGTAGCGCCTGATCCTTTGTCTATGCTGTGGTATCGCTCTGGAAACTCCAAAGACAAATCCCAGAATGGCTCAACTGTGTTAGACTTGTGCTTACAGGACAGACACGTCACCTAAAAAAACACACAGCGGGAAGAGAAACAGGTAAGTGGGGATGTTAGTTGATGACACACAGTCTCTCTGAAGACAATACCATGAGATGAAAAAAAAAATATCACAAAATGTCTGAGTAATGGAATGTCTTGCAGTTGATTATTGTTGTAGGGACAGAAAAATAAAGAATATCATTATGCAATACATCACTGTAGAACACATTATTTGGTCACACTGTCATAAGTTGTTGTTTATTCTTTTAAAATGACCTTAACTGTGTGAGTTTAAAGCTTTGGGACGTGGTAGTCGTACTATAAAGTGTTTATAGGGGCACATATCTCATGTCTCACCTGGCTGAGGAGCTGCCCATGAAAGATGGTGTTGAGAACCTTTAGCACTTGCTTGGATAGTTTCCTCTTTGTGATGGGGATAACTATCCTGCGTTTGGACCCCTCTGTGTCCAGCTCCTGCTGCACCTTGTCCAGCAGCTCGCACAAGAACTCCTGGGCGTCCTGCTGGTCGTACCCACGGAAGGCCGGGATGAGGTTCCACACGGAGTGCAGCATGGCGAATGGAGACACTAAAGACCACCGGCCTGACCACATGACCCTGAAAAGTGTATGTAACTCATGGCACAGAGACATTTGCTGGCGGGTGGAGCAGCGAGGCTCCTTGGGCTGGACCAACTCCGAAGCCTGTGGGGAAGGCGGGGCGCTTTCCTTTTTGCCCGGGGCCAAATTCCAACTGCCTGGTTTTCCCATGCGTCCAAGAGGGCACCCTGACAGTGCGGTGTTACCACTGCTGACTACACCTCCCGTCACACCCTTCATCTCCTGGGAGTTGTTGGTCTTGGCCAGCAGCTCCTCGGTCTCACACAGGTCCAAAGTGAGAAAACACTCCCTGAATTTCTGCAGGTGGCTCAGCACTTGCAATATTGAGTTCATGTAACATGTGTTCCCCAAATTGCGCAGACCAGTGACACCTGGAGCGAGTCTACGGCGGGTTACCGCGTGTGTGGAGTAGTACCTCCTCAGTTTAGCAGCTCTGCCGTTCTGAGGAGCCTTACGGGACAGGGTGAGAGGGGAGGGTTTCTTGGGAGGAGGAGGTAGGCGTTCCGGAGGGTCGCGGAATTTGCGAGGAATGAGTGCGATAGTCGAACGTGGCGCCTGAGTAAGAAGCCTCGCACTCTTTCTGGGAGGGACATTGCCGAGCTCTTCCATGAGTCTCCTTTTCACCTCTTTTTTTTGTCTTCTAGCTTCCTCGAGTTTCTCTTCACGCTGATTCTGCAGCTCTTGATGTTTACCGATCCACATCCGAAGCATCTTCCCTAGGAGTGCTTTCCTCCTGTGACGCGAGGCCAGCTGCATGGCGGGCTGCGGCCCTCCTTCCCCGACCCAGGAGGTGCACTCTCCCCCAGATGAGGAGCGCAGTGAGCGTCTACCTGGGCTGCGAACGGTGGAGAGGGCCCCTCTGAGGAGTTTGAGGTCTCCCTCTGCATTATCATTGAGTACATAGTCTCCACAGGCAAAACAGAACACATCCAGCTCACGCACCTCCATAGCCAGTGGGTGCTGTGACTCCTGAAAGTGTTTGAGCGAGTGCTCCTCCATGAAGCGTCCGCAGGCCACGTGGGAGCACTTGAGGCAGGCCCACACTGAATCGGTGGTGCTGCAGTCCACACAGTGCCATTTTTGCGGATTGAGGATTGAATGGTCTTGGCCCAGACGAAGGCGTCCCACGTGCTTACAACGATCCATCTCTCCCGATACACATGTGGCCTCAGTGATAGGACACACGTCCTGGAACCAAGCAGCACCTCATTCTGAGGCGAGATTTACAGGAAAGAAATGAAAGATTAAGATCTGCTCGTACAATCCAGTGAAAGGACTGAGAAACACGTATCCAGTCTGAATCATTCATTGAATAAGCATACACGCATTGTACTGTACATAAAGTTACTCACTGTAAAAGTAGTTTGCTTGATCGGGTTTGGGACAATACATCACAACATCTGCAGAGAAGTCAACGGCAATGATCGGATTGATCACCCATGTCCACCGTCATCAACGAGAACATTCTGAGAAACAGGGATGAAATTAAGTTAATAGTGCATAGTTGCATGAGAAATAATGAGACGATGCATCAAAACTAGGAACATTAATAAAATATCAAATTTACAAACAAATAAATTAACAAATAAGGCATTTCCTGAGAAGACAGGTCACCAAACAACTAACTATCTTCCTACTTCAAGGACACCCAGCATGTAAGAGTATTCAAAAACACACACTAGCATCCGCTAGCGTGGAATAATTATAGATAATTTGCAATCGTGAACACATCAAATGGTTTATGTTTACAAAGCCTGTTTACAACTTATTAAAAAAACAATATCAGATCCTGGGAAATGACAGTGACTGCAAAACTGCTTCACAAAATGGGGTGTCACAGTTTGACGGATGTTGTGGTGCTATGCTAAACTAGATTAACACAATGCGTAAAAACCACTGGATGAATGAGAGACTTGGAACAGACGGTTTCATACAAGGCCTTTCTTCTCTTATGTGCTCACGGGTTTTATTTCTTGACTTCACAGAGAGCCTGGGCTCCATATGAGGGCCTGTAACGCCCATTGAGACATTGTAAGTAATATTGGGCTATACAAATAAACTTAACCTCACATTCCCTATGATTGTTAGTACAGATCATTGAGAACCTTTGGAATGAAAACAAAACAGAGTATGGTTGTTATGGTGTAAATACACTATATTTGTTATAATAAATACACAAATGATTGTGCTTTTTCATAGAGACAATATTTAAACATCCTACACGGCCAAACTTTGAGGCAGAAATGTTGACATAAAGGAGGATGTCTGTCTGTCCATTCCAGTTATGTGGTGAATCCATGTAATTATCTACCTCGTCGGTATCTGCGCTGTACGACACCATTCTTCTTGCTTTTGTGGAAACCATCCAATACTTTTAAAACTACTATTTATATTGAAAAGACACCGTTAACTTGGTGCAACTGGTTTCTAGTTGGCTGCATACACCTACATCGTGCTATGTTGTGTGTTGTGCTTATTGGAAGTGTCTATTAATGTGACGCCGATATTCACCAAATGTTCCAATATCCCAAATGCATCCGTCCCGTGTTTTTTAAAGCCTGTCGCCAGGATCAGTATGGTTGGCTCTTATCGCCATGCTAAGCTATCCCACCATCACCATGTTGAGCCAGAACAAAGAGCAGTCAAGAGAGCCACTCTCCAGGAACATCCAATAACTTTGTTGGTCGGAGGCAGCTCAGCCAGCCATAAGTTAGCTTACGCCGCTAACCGCTAGCCACGGCAGCTCCTGCAGAAGCTTAGCGTCGCCTACTCCTTCTGCTGTCTATTCTAATTATGTACTTTGTTAAAACACACATGATTCGCTTTGTACCAAGTGGCTAACATTTATGTTCTTAGCTTGCCATAGTAGCCACCGTTAGCTACGCGGCTAACGCGTTTTGCGGAGGACAATCGAAGTTAACCTAACGGTTGATGTTGGTCGCTAACGTTCACTAACGGTAACTAAGTGTTAACACGGCACGGCTTAGCTCGCTAGCGAACTGCGCCGTTAACCGTTTTAAAAAACTCCCCGGTGACTTTCACCACAGAGAGCCGGTTAATGGGGTTGTACATTACCACCGGGCCCCGTCTGTATTCGTTACTACATTTTGCAACATCTGATTAACGGAAAAGCTGGGGTAACGTTACCATCGCCAACATCCATCCATCCGGTACACTCGGAGCTGGTTGTTGTCCTCCTCGCAGATTGAACAACCCAACTCTCGATCCGAGCCCAGACCCCTCCGCTCTCATTGGACTGGGACTGAGCGGCAACCGGGCTCTCATTGGCGGAAAGGCTGAACAACAGGCAGCAGAATGGACCGTCCGTCCACCCACCGGTGCCACATGGAACAATAACGGAGGCCAGACCGCACGTCGGGCACACCGAAGACCACTGAGCCCCTGACCTCGATGTCCTCGAAAGCCCCATGTCCGCCATGTGTCAGCTGGTTTGTGCTAATCTGATCAAATGCATCATAGGATGTGTAACTTTTAAAGCACAGTATTAGCCGAATGTGGTGTTGTAGTCGTCACGTGGAAGGGACTAAATCTAGATTTAGGGCCTTTTATTCATTGTGATTTAAATTAGCACTGGATGAAACGGCATGGTGCTAAATACTAATACAGCACTTTGCAAAAATACTGCAAAAAAAATAATGCACTGGGTGGAAAGTCATCTTTCCCACAATGTATTGTAGTTTTTTACCGACTCATTTTACTACCCCCATTCTGATATTAGGAAATGGAAATTTTTAAACATTGTATAAACTTTTACACACATTATACCGTACTTTGTAGAAGTACCATGGAAGTCCTCCTGCTTTTCCTCCAGCTCTTCATTCATTTATACCTTTTCCCTGCAAATCCTCCAATGTTACGTTATTAGTGACACCTCTGTATTGTGCATACTGATCACTAGTATGGCCTAATAGGAAATTAAAACTGAACAGAGACCTCACTCGTGTTTCCTGTATTTTATTTAAACAAGTAAAAATCTCTATAATTAAACGGTCTATTGAATAAACATCATTTAACTGAAATCCGCAGGTCTCTGCACAGATGAACAGAGACATCCTTGTGCATACATCAATTAGGTTTTTTTCTGTCCAAAGCCTTATTAACTAATCAAACATAAGCCTTTAGCAAACACCCACTACAGGAAATCTACTAACAAAAACTCACAATTATCTGTTATATTACTTTCAGCTAAAACTGTCTCTCTAGAGAAGGTTACAACCGAAAGACATATTCTAGCTTCTGTTCTCCATTAAGTCTCTTTCATGCAAGATGGTTTTATCAAATAGGAAGGTTTATTACAATGTTGAGGCTCCAGAAATGGAAATACAGACTTTGAAAAACACCTGGATAACATCCTGATCCACAGGACCAGAGTTAAAGCAACATTAATACAAACATAAAAAAAGGTTCTCTCCGTGGCCACTGACAACTCATCGCACGCTGCTTCCTGGGACTTGCATTTTACGAAGTTTGTTGAACAACTCCAGGTACTGATTCATGGTGTCCACGCAGTCTGATGGTGCAAAGAGTCCTTCAGGCTTGGCAGCAAACACAGAAGGCAGTTCGGGGACGCTGGGGCCAAGAAAGGATTGCATGAACTCCTTCGTGAGGTTCCAGCAGTCCCCTGGAACTACGCAAGGACAGTACTCCACCTGGAGAAACACACAAAGCGTTAATGCAGCCACAGTGGAAAAAAAAATAAATCATGTTTCCACTCTCACTTATATTCTTTTAACTACATACCTCTACTGATATCCCTCTGGCACTGGAGCTCATTGTCACAGTACCAACTTTTATCAAGAAGTCACAGTAACGGTATCTAGAACCACGACACTCCACCTTGTGCCCCTTGGCATTTTGAAAGTGACTTTTTAGCTTCACCATGAGAACGTCAAAGTTTGTGTCGGCTATCATGCAGGGGCCGCCTTCAAACAGACCCATGCAGCTCAGCGGAGTTTCAGAGTTGTGCATCATGTATAAGAGCTTGGTGGGCTGACCTGTAACAGACGGGCAAGACTGACTATTAGAGGTGTCAAGTAAAGAACTTTATTCACTCAAGTACTCTATTGTTTTGATGTACTGATAACTAAATGTGTTCACTTCGTGAGATACTATTAATTAAGGACAATGCAATTTTACTTTTTTCATAACGGAAAGCCGTGAGTTACAAGTTGATGATTGAAGGTCTAAAGAATGTCACTATTGAGTGGCAATGTGGGAAATGTAGGATTCAGGGTTTTGGGAGCAATATTATGGACTACAAATCTGGATTTACTGCCTGTAATGTTCATAGACGATCTATCAGAACGATTATAAAAAGTACATAATTAAATATTACCGCTGACGTTTCCTGTTGCATGGTATGTCTCACAGTCTACACAGAAGCTGCCCTGCTTCACAGCACCCAGCTGCTCCAGTTTCTTGTGCAGGACGTCCACTGTCTGCTGCACGCTCTTCCCCTCCGTCACAGGCACCTGACACACACTGCAGAACAAACAAAAGCACCACGTCAAGTTAGGATCTGTAAGGAAGTACTGAGAAGCAGAGTACGATTGAGATGTGAGAAAGATGAGCAGAGCATCGTGTGAATGAAAGTGAGCGATGAAGCGCTGCCAAGTAACACAAAAACACGTGCGATGGTTGAGGCGAGATAATGAAGATGTGGTATGTACAATAATGACATTGTTTTCCAAACATTGTTAACGTTTTAAATGTAGCTAAAAACACAAAGCAATCATCTCACCAAGTGACCCCCATTGATGTTTTGCCTCCAATTGTATTCTAGGTTGTCGGTTGAGTACTTCCGGGTGAAACATGTGTCTTCCGCTAGTTAAATCGGAGTATTTCAAATTTTAAACAGA
This sequence comes from Leptoclinus maculatus, assembly GCA_032191485.1. NCBI lineage: Eukaryota > Metazoa > Chordata > Actinopteri > Perciformes > Stichaeidae > Leptoclinus > Leptoclinus maculatus. The sequence goes on from JAVDOI010000006.1 coordinate 13,079,328, forward strand.
CACGAAACATCCGTGACAATTGATGATGCTGGATATTTACAAATCGTGGACAACAAAAGCGTTTAACGCCAACAAAAACAGCAAACACGACTAACACCGTGCTCGGGTTCGACGTTACGTGACGCACACTACGTCACTTCCTCTCTGCAATGGACATCCGCACGTGTTGATAAAGCGACTGTTTACAGTACTTATTAATTCTAGACCTCCGGTAGCTCCATAGCACATGCCAACCAAACACACTGATAGTGTCGCTACATCTTCTATCACACCACAGCGATGCCCAAAGTGAAAAAATCCAAAGGCGGAGGAGGAGGAGAGACGAGCGGAGGAGCGACGGCGATGGCGCTGGCTGACCAGATCCTGCAGGCGGACACGATGCGAGCCAGAGGCCGGGTGAAGAGCAGGGATAGCCGGGCGGAAGACGAGGACAACTACGTAGACGAGCGTCTGTCTCGGAAAATCTTACAACAGGCACGAATTCAGCAAGATGAGCTTCAGAGCGAATATGGCCCGGCACCAGAGAAGAAGATGCCAGTCACTGTTCTCGGTAATGTCGGAGGTCTGTCCTCCTCAATATGAACTGCAGCCATGTTATTGGAAGTCTATGAAGTTGTGTTTTACATGAAATACATTAGATTGAGAGATATTTGGATGGAGTCTTCTGTGTCAGGACGTATCTACTTTATAATGTCTACATTTAAGCACAATTTAAGTTCATGTGAAAGTTCACATGTTTGTGAGTAATTTGTAGTTTTATATGTTCAACATTAATTATACAGAAGTAAAAATATATACTAACTGGAAGTGGGGATGGAAATTTGATCAAATCAGGAATATTTGATCAAAGGAAAAACTTTGACACAAGTATAGTGAACATGTTGAACACGTTTGACTGTGTAAAGCTCCTTCAGGTGATCGACTTCACTTCGGAGTGTGTATCTTAAACAGTACCGTGTAATCTTATTGACCATCTTTGTCTTGTCATAACATATTAGGGCCTGCCACTGAGGATGCAGACTCCGATGAGGAGTGGCCCACACTGGGAACGGTGGGTGCTGATGACGGCGATGTGGTGTGTGACACCGAAATCGTTATTGACCCCGACGACGAGAAGGCCATGGAGATGTTCATGAATAAAAACCCTCCAATGAGGCAAGATGCAGCATAATCCTGGCTTTATTTTGAAACTACCTGTTGAGTTTGATTTTGAATGAAGCACAACAAGAGCTCAGTTCTTGCTTTTAAATGCTTCGCTGTGTTTTCTCTTTGTGTTCTTCGTAGACGGACCTTAGCTGATATCATCATGGACAAGATTACAGAGAAGCAGACTGAGGTGGGGACAGTGATGTCGGAGGTGTCGGGGCGTCCAATGCCCCAACTTGACCCGAGGGTAATAGACGTGTACAAAGGTGTCAATAAGGTGAGTTATATCCGTCGACTTAAAGTGAAGAAAGTGTTTTTAGTGCCTGACTGTAAGTGTAAAGACCACCTAGTAAGCAGTTAAATGATAGTTTACATTTCTGTTCTTTTGCTTCAGGTTCTGTCTAAATATCGCAGCGGTAAATTGCCAAAGGCTTTTAAAATAGTCCCAGCACTTTCAAACTGGGAGCAGATTCTTTATTTGACCGAGCCTGAGACCTGGACAGCAGCTGCCATGTACCAAGCAACAAGGTGAGTCCCCAGATGGTCTGTTTTTGGCTGTACACTGAGCAGGTTATCTCATTTACTGCAGGTATTTCAACAAGGTACAATGAAGTGTTTTTCTCCATGCCTTTGTCATAGGATCTTCTCGTCCAATCTGAAAGAGCGAATGGCTCAAAGGTTTTACAACTTGGTGCTGCTGCCCCGAGTACGGGATGATATCGCAGAGTACAAGCGACTCAACTTCCATCTCTACAGTGCTCTGAAGAAGGCCTTGTTCAAACCAGGAGCATGGTTTAAAGGTGAGACCATTTTAAATGGATGGTTTTAATTTTGTCTTTTTTGAGAGCGAGAAGAAATTTACATTAGAGCTGCAACAATTGTGGATTGTGGAACTGAAAATTTCAATTTGTCTAGCAAGAATGCCACGAGAAAGATGAATAGATAATGATTAAAATCATTAGTTGCAGCCCTTATAGATATTAATCTCATGTTTGTTAAGTTGAATCCAGTAAGCATTGTTTAGCTGTCCTCTCTGATCACACTCAATGTCTCACACTCAAAGACTCTGAAAAGTATCTTAGTTCACAATAAGCTTTACAGGTTATGCTGGTTAATGTGTTTCTCTGAACCTGAATCTCTTTATGCAACCTGTTTTAAGCATCTCCCAGTCGTGGGGGGGATTTTGATTACGTCCAGCTTGATTATTCATCAACAGCAAAGTGAAAGTGCCTAAAAGCTGCAAAGTATTTTTAACAATTTGTTAAGGACTGAATTCATTAGCGCCACTCTTCTAGCTGTTATCAAAATTCTACATTTGGATGGTGAATACATTTGTTATTTAGCAAAGGGCAGGCTGAGAGTAAAATCCAAATAGTGTTGATGTAAAATAGTTACTGATGTGCCCTGCAGACCTGTAAAGCGTAGCCATCATGTTAGGCATTACTAGTTATTGTTTCATCAAATCCCCAGTGAATGCTGAGCTAAGCTCAAGTCACATCTGACCCTTGAAAATAAAAAGTGGGTAAAGTGAATGAAAGAGAGGATTTGACAGCTTGTTGCAAAGAAGGAAATAAAAGCTTTCTGGGACGTGTCACGCTTCTAATTTCTGCACTAAATTTAGAACTTTTATTCAGAGGACGCTCACAGAGGATTGGTTTATATTTGTGTCCACAGGGTAAATAACACCATCGCTTCTGGAAGCTCAGACATTAACAAACTCAAATTATCCTTCATATGTCGAGCATTCGTTTGGCCAATGATTGTTTTTCTTTAATCCTTTGTGAACTCACTGTTTACAAACTGTCTCAGTTTAATGTGACTTTTGTCCCCCAAACGTCCCATGACCCATATTTAAAGAAACACCAGTATGAGACAACTCCACTAAGTGGCAGTGTTGCTCACAAATACACTGAACTGTTTGTCACACAGTGAGTGAGAGAACTGACCACAAGTGACTGGCATTTTCCATTAATTACTCTATTATTGGAGCTCATTTAGTTTACTGAATACATTTAATATGTGATTACTGGAGTTAATTTTAGGTTTTTCCATGTGATCACTGCACCCGGAGGCTCTGAAATAATTGTTTTTTTAAATATATATATTTTAAAATATGATGTATCATGTGAACAAACATGAAAGCAAACCTAAAGCACACAGTTATACCTTAAGTTTAATATGCTGTGTGCAATATAGTGTCTGATGTGAAACTGCACTCTGGCGAGTAAACTGCCAACATCTTTTTTTTGTTTTGTTAACCGTTGTCAGCTATATCAGAATTAGTCTGTTTCAGTTATTAAACGCATTCTACAGGCATTCCCATACGTGTCAAACTTGACTGTGTGCTTTGGAATCAGAATAGTTTATTGTATTGTGTAGTTTAGGAATTAAGTATCTAAAGGTTTATTTTAAAGGGGCCGTCTGCCAAAGTATGAAAATACCTGAAAATAAAACAAACATGGATGACTTTAATGACTTTGGATGACGTCAAGGTAATTAAATCCAAATTTAAGGGCTATAATTAACTTTAACATGGCTGATTCTGTTAATCCTACAACAATCCTGAGTTCTCAGGTGGAGTTAATGCTCCCAAGTCATAAACATGGGAATCATTCCCATCTCTGCCATCCCTCCCATATGATGTGAAGAAGGCAAAACTGAAGATGCTTTTTTTTCTTGCATTATTTAAATGGTTGGATCCAGTGTTTTTGGAGCTTTAACCAGCTTAACTGAGGAGTAAAAGCCAGGTTTATCGCTGCCTCTGCAGTTGTGGAAGTACCGGAATACCCTTTTGATATATTTTGCTTCTTCTGTCACACAGGTATACTGATTCCTCTGTGTGAGTCTGGGACATGTACTCTGAGGGAAGCCATCATCATCGGAAGCATACTCACAAAGTGCTCCATCCCTGTGCTCCACTCCAGGTAATGATTCCTTTCACTGATACACACACACACACACCTGCAGACAGATGTCAACATCTCATCGTTATATGTAGGATTCAGCCAGGTGTCCTTTTGGCAAGACAAGTACGGTTAAGATTGCATAACATGGGAGGTTGCATAACATGCGAAATTGTTCTTGTCTTTCAGCGCTGCGATGCTTAAGTTGGCAGAGATGGAGTACAACGGCGCCAACAGCATTTTCCTGCGCCTCTTGCTTGACAAGAAATACGCCCTGCCTTTCCGTGTCCTAGATGCCTTGGTGGCTCACTTCCTGTCCTTCCGCAGTGAAAAACGTGTGCTTCCTGTGCTGTGGCATCAGAGTTTACTCACCATGGCTCAGCGCTACAAGGCTGACCTGGCTTCCGAACAGAAGACGGCACTGCTGGAGCTGCTCAAGATACAAACACACCCTCCGATCTCTGCAGAGATTCGCAGAGAACTGCAAAATTCAGGGTCGAGGGATCTTGAAATTGGGCTCCCTGTTAGTGTTGAGATGGACTGAGGATTTAGTCTGGTCTGGGGCTTCTTCCTCCTCCTCTGATGCAAATGATTCACGCTTTCTTCAGCATGATGAAAATTGGGTTAAATCTAACTTTGTTATTCTTCCTGACCCTCGAAAGGACAGTTTCAAAGACGGCAGTGTCTCAGGAGCCATAATTCTGTCCCCTGCTTGAATGAGTTTGTACATTTAAAAATGCACATCAGTTGTGATGTAGTTGATGAAATGTCACACCAGGAATGTCTGAGCTTTTTTTCCTGCAGTTGGGAAGACAAAGACTGGTATTTGTGTTTGCTTGATTAAAGCAACTTTGTTGTTTAGAAGCAACAGTTTTGATTAAAAACAACCGGAGTCCATTCAAAGTTGGTCAGGGAGAATGTGTTTCTTTCCATTTTATGTTGTCTTAACTGTTAAGGTGATGCACAAGATAGATGGTGAAATACTTTCTATTTGCAGCCTGTTTTTAAAAACATTTACATTACCTACCTGGTATCTTCATATAGGAAATAAAAATGGATACTGTTGGTATTTCTTCTGGAACATATTTAGTCATCTCTGACCTGTCAATTTAAAGTGTATCAGAAAACATATAGACTCATTCATCATTCATTCATTGAATACATGAACATTGAAAATTAGTAATAAAACTAATGTAATATTAAACAAAGGCAAAATAATTAGCAAAAAGTCAATACCTAAAAAAAAAATTACTTATTACTATTTTAAGGAATGTCAATGTGACAGTTTGCCAAATTAAAAAATATATTTCCTCCTAGTGCTTTTTATCAAAGTTTTTGGTGCGAGTTAGATATATGTACATTTATTTTTGGTGTGAAATGTCCTTACGACTGAAGAATTGTAAATTTGAAGTTGGCTCTTTTTAAAAGTTCTTAAAGACAATGAGTTACTGTTGCATTCAAATTCAGCATCATTGTTCAAATGTAGTTGAGGTCGGATATCATAAAATAAATGTTGACCTTTAACTGTGTCTTCTCTGATCTAGGCCACAGAGACCCCGTTACGTTCAGTTTTGATCTTTTTATGATAGACCTGGACTCAATTTATCAAATTTAGTTTGAATAAAACCCGGTACCCCAGTTAGGCCTGTTTGTGTTTGCTACTTTAAAGGCCTTTTAAACGTGTCATTTAGTGAACGTCCCAGGAGGGTTAGCATAGCTAGCTAACGGTAGCTAACTAACGGTTAACAGACGAAGCGGACACCTCGTTGAACGCGCCTGTATTTAACTTCGTCGAATGGATCTTTGTGGATCCGGAGACATACATGCCGGTGATACGGAGCGTGACGTGGTTCTCCGAGCGGGCAATGACCCGCCGGTGACCGGCGACCTCCGAACTCTGCACAACCTCACGGCCTTAGAGAAGACCTGCCGGGTGGCCCCAAACCGCGAACTAGTCCAGGCAGACATCGAGCCTTACATGCGGAAGATACTGACAGTGTGGATGTTTCAGGTATGCAAATCAGTCAAACTCAAAGTACATGTCATCTTTGCTGACTTAAAGGTACAACATCTGGCTGTTTTATAGGTGTGCGAGGAGCAGAAATGTGAGGAGGAGGTGTTTCCATTGGCGGTGCACTACCTGGACTGTTACCTGAGCAGCTTCGCAGTTGAAAAGTCCAACTTGCAGCTTTTAGGGTCTGTTTGTATGTTCCTGGCCTCCAAGATGAGAGAGACTGTCCATCTGACTGCCAGCAAGCTTTGTATCTACACAGACAACTCCATTTCAATCTCAGACATCCTGGTAACTCCATTTCTATTTTTCACATAAACTACACATTGTGTTTGGGATCCAATGATTGGATTATACCTACATGCACAACTCATTTCACTGTTCCCCTCAGATAGCCATAGCTTTAATGGTTTATAATTCAACATTTTAATGTTCAGGCCTTTTGATGGTAGAGTGTGTTAAAGGCATGTGTGTGTTGCAGCACTGGGAGGTGGCAGTGGTTTCCAGGTTAGACTGGTGTCTGGCCTCTGTGGTACCCTCTGACTTCCTGGAGCCGGTGCTCCACGCTCTCCCCTGGGTTCGGCCCCAGCACCTTCCTAACATGCGCAGGCATGTTCACACCTATATTGCTCTGGCAGCCACTGGTAAGTTCCATAACTAGGTTACCAAAATAAATAAAGAAGAAGACAATACGCAGTGGCAATGGATACAAATATGAAAAAAGGCATTTTACAATTTCCCCCCCCCTTGTGTTAAATGATTTCTGTGCTCGATTGTAAAGCTGTTTTATTCCTCCAGTGCAGTAAAAGCAGCTATTTTACATCCCTTGTTAGTGAGCGTTAAACGTGACAGGGATGTTAAATGACTTTCCACACGGTGAACAATGAACACAAAGCGGCCACAACTTTGATTGCGATGTGTCAGCAGTTCATTTTGGAGACAGAGAGCTGAGTTTGTGTAATCCTGTATTGTCTCCTGTGAAAGACCTCCGTCCGACCATTCAGCTGGCGGATTTCCCACGAATCTCTGTGGTGCTGCCCGAGGCAACAGGTCACGGGGAGACAGTCAGTTTGTGCTGTTTTAGACACACTATGACGTTACAGCCCATAAAGTTGAGACAATTCCGAGGCTTCCACCATTGTAGCTCATTCAAAAAGGTGTCTCGGCATGGATTGAATGTCTGATGTTTTGTCTCAGAGTGTCTCCTGTCCTTAATTAGGATATTCTACAACCTTATCAGGTTCTGGGAAATGTCTGCTTTTGAATACAAGCTTTAGTCCACCAGGGTGTGTCTGCAATGGTGGAATCCATTTCATTGTCTACATCTAGCCTTTACTGACTTTCTCACCGTTGCAGTCGGCTACAAATACTTCAAGTGAACTGCAAGTGGCCATCTTCATTAGGAGATATTGTACTAGATATGATTCTTTCACTATTGAGAGGAAGTAATCTTCGTCTCTTATTGTCAGAATGCAGGTTTTCAGTGTTCTTGCCCTCCACCATTGCATGTGCCTGCGTGAGCCTTGCCATGCAGAGGCTAAAGTCAGTGGACGCTGACATCGCCTCTGATTCGGTGATGATGTTTTTGGCCAACCTATTGGTCATTGATCTGGTAAGGTTAATGTTTAACTCACATTTTCATATAATATCTCTTTGACTTTGCCCTGTTGTCAACATTGACTGTCATGTTTGTGATCACGTTAGAAAGCTCCCCGTCTAAACAGACTGTCAGATGTGTGTTTTAGCAGAACAACCAAGCACACGGAGAGTGTTGGTCAAGAGCCAGAGTCTGTCCATGACCCACTAATGAACTTATGGTTGTTTTTCCTCTTCACCTGACCCTGAACAGAGTTCGGTCGTCCTCTGCTATGACCAGCTAGGGAGTGTGTTGGAGCTCAGCCTGCCCTCTTGTTTCCAGGCCAGTGTTTGCAGATCCGGAGCACACAGCTCAGAGATCAGCTACAGCCCTGCTGACTTTCAGGATGTTTTATTCACACCAGTGACATCACCCCAGGAATTCAAGCAAAAGAAAACACTCCTCCCTGACATTAACGGCTAAATTATAAATTTACAGCCATGAAACAGAACAATGCCATCACGCCTTAATCCTTATTGTTCTTGGCAAGTTGATTCTTTTGGAGATCCCTCTGCGACATGTAGAGCTATTACAGTTTAAGATTGGTTTTAAATGTCCATCCTGTTGCTGCTCGTTTTAAAGTGTTATGCTAGGCAGCTTTGAAAGATATAATACATTAACTTTTATATTGAATTGCGCTGAATCCTAATATCAATGTTTGCACATTTTAAATGTTATATATTCTATTCATATATATCTGGATTCATTGAAAATGTTATATCTGCTTTATATCTGGACAGTTCCGATACGTTTGAATAGATGTTTCTACATCGTCTCAACACCTTAATGAATTCCCTTGTGGCTATAAACCAGTACTGTTAAAAGACATTAAGCATTTGTATGTAGGTCACTGATGACATGAGCCAACACTTGAGTTCTCTGTAGTTTTTTTTTATTTATTTCCTCATCCCGGTCATAACAGCATGGCAGATCACACAGTCATATCAATAACAAGCCCAGTAACTTTGGCAAACATGGTTTTTGTTGCTGTTAAAGAAAATAAAATGCATACCTGCATCTTCTGGGACAAGTGGGAGAGAAACTGTGATGAAATGCACTTTATGATGTACACAAAAATTAAACAGATACCATTTTAGACCCCTCTTCCTCTGTCACACTTGAATAATAAATCAGTTGTCTGTGACAGATTAGAAATGAATGAAAAGAATGTTAAGTTGGAATCAGCCAATTCAAAGTTTACTTTTGTATGTTTTAAATTCCTGATAAGCCTCATAGTGTGGCCATAAATACCTGAAAAAACTATTTTTGATGTTCTACTTTAATGCCAGCATGCCAATCCAATTAAAGTAGCTCCAGTGTGCAGCATAGAAACAAACATACTAATGTACATTTCTCTGATTACCAGTAGGTATTTCATAAAGCAGGAGTAGAAACCAGATATCTTGTAAAACGTAATGATCATCATTAGCCTGCATGATTCATGATTTTACTTTAAAACCTGATATTTAAGCCTTTTTTTTGCCGTTTAAGGTCACCAGGTTAAACCGTGGTACTTTTTTTTTTTTAAAACAGTTAAATGGCTGAACTTTTAATCTAGCTTTGTGAAATACCGTACCACCATAGGTGTCTAGATATTTTAAATTAAAAAGTTCAACACACTTCAGTACATAGGTTACACATCATACAGTAGTTAGCTGGGGCGCATTGTTCGCTTTCAAACACCTCACTGTTTTACAAAGTAAAGTTTTTTGGCCTTTAAAAAAGCCTTATGAGCCCCACCTTTCCTGTGAAACCACCTGCACACACAGAGTGAAGGGCCACCACCTGTCCATTGTGTTAGTGTGCAGGCTGAGGAGCAAAAGCAGGTTCTACTGGTTACGCTCGATGTGAGTCAGATGTCATGATTACTATTCAAGTCATTATCCAAACTTAGAACGAGTCCTTTCAAGTGAAAAAAACAAGAATAAAAAAAAACAATTGCTCTTTAGAGCTGAAGTCCCTGTTACAAACAAACATCTTGGCACTTTTTGCTGTTGCTTTAAATAAAGAAACAAAATAACTCCAATGACATTAGCAAACTTACTCTTTGGTATCCACGAAATGTCATTTTCTCCACATCCTGAAGCACAGTAAAAGCTGTAGTATACCCCTCCTAACCTTGAACCTGTGCGTTATTGCGGTTCTCCTAGATAAATATGTTGACAGATGATCAGCTCTCACACTGCTAGAATCTTAAAGAGCTGTTAAGTCATAAACTCTTTATCAAACTGTCCTGTCGACAGTAAAAGACACCGACTTTGTGGCTTAAGCGTTGTTCAGACAACAGTCCTATTGTGACTGTGAATGTCAGTTTCTTGGTTTATTGTCACTGAGCAATATGTTCAACAAACTTTACTTTGACATTGAAGACCAGTGTTTTGGTTTCAGGGTGACTTTTTGCTTCAACTACACCTTTGATAAAAAGCTCTTAAGTTGACAATGTAGAGCTCCTGATTGACCAACAGCAGCTCTCCTCTCCTGAGGATCTTTGAAATGGACATTTTAAACTGCAGCATCATATTTGTAAAATATTGTGCCGTCTGGTTATTTTTTAGCTTGTTTTACTCAAATTACAAGCTATTCATAAAGACACTTATCACCATCTAAAATACAATCGGACATTTAACAAGAAGCCTCCGGCCTTTTTGGTACTGTGCAGTTCCTGAAGTTTGCCAGAATGATTATCACAACAGTGTGCTGGTGAGGTCACACAATGCACTTTGGCGACCATGTCTTCAGTAGTTTAGCAGTCTTTAGTTAGTGTCCTTCACCAATAACAGGCCTTCAGCTTGCTGCAGAGCCTCGTGTAACCGCGGCTTGTTTGTAAGCCTCTGTTACATTATCACAGTCTGTGATAGAAAAGGCACTGTCAGCCACTCCAGACCTGTAGCAGTTCCAGGCCCTCGGCAACCTGTCCCCAAGGATCCCGTCTTCTGTGATGTCCAGCAGGTTGTCAGCAGACACGCATCCTCTCATGCTGGACTTGGCTGGTTTATCCATTTGTGCTGGAAGTCCTACGCAGTCTGGCAGATCCAGCTGGTCAAAGGACTCGGAAGACAGAATGCTGTCCTCGCTGGTGGCCCCGCTCGGTCTCGACCTGACGCCTCCGCAGGGTAAAGAAGCCGCCAGCTGGTCCAGAGAGCCAAACTCCTGCAGCCTACCTGAGGAGAACTTTCCATTGCGCTTCAAGATGCCTTTCCTGTGAGTTGGCGCTGACGGGCACTCTTTAGCTTGTGAAGCCCAGCCAGAGTCGCTGTTCTCGGGAGAGGAGGAGTAGTAGCCCGACTCCTGCTCCGTTCGCTTCTTTAGGATTCCTTTGCGAGGCAGCAGATCAGCTGAAGGCGCATCAGCTGGTGCAGACAAACCCAAAATGTTCTGTGGCTCCACTGAACCCGCAGCAGGGACTTCACTCATTGCCTTCTGTTTCACACTGTTGCGTCTCTTTAGAATCCCCTTCGAGGGGCGACTGTCGGTGCTTACTTCATGAATGGTCTGGGAGACGTTGTTTTCCTTTCGCGACCTTCGCAGGGAGCGCTGCCGGACGACTTCCCCTCCACCGCCCTGTGAGCGCAGCAGGCAGCGCATCTTAGAGCCGTTCTCCAGTAAAGGCCTGGACGTACGCCGCAGCCAACTACCAACAAGGGCCAGCCCGGCAGGATGCGATGTCGATGGAGAGGCTGGTGAAGTGGTCTGCTCCACCGGACTGCTCTTTGTCTCGGCCAGTAATGGCTGCGGGTAGCCCCAGTTGAGCCACCAGTGTCCTGCAATCTCCTCTATTGTGGCTCTGCGCTCAGGATTTACCATCAGCATCCAACGGATAAGCCCACATGCATCTGAGAGAGCAATAGAGAAACAAACACGGTTACATTTTGACGAAACTAAATATATACACCAAAATAAATGTGTCAAAGAATCGTTGAGCTGAAAGACTCACCAGAGGGATTGATGGGTTTCCGGTAGTTTCCGGTGCTTATCTGTTGGACCAATGCCTTGTGGTTGTTTCCGTCAAATGGCATAGTACCATGAACCATAGTGTACAACAGCACACCAAGAGACCAAGTGTCCACCTCTGGCCCGCGGTATGGCCGTCCATTGACGATCTCTGGGGAAGCATACAGAGGGCTTCCACAAAAGGTTTGGAGGTACTCATCACCATGGAAGAGGTTCGACAGCCCGAAGTCTGCGATCTGCAAGAACAGGAAGTGGAAGTCAAGTGGAGCAACAGTCAGAGCTGAAATAACCTCTCAAAAGATTCCATTATGTGTCACTATAAGTCATTGATCATTCATAACACGCAATACTGTGATGTTAAAGGTTGCATAGTGAATCACTTTTCACAAGAACTTGAAGCAATGAAATCTTCTGTCAAATATAACACATTATTGTTAATTACCTTTGATAGAACCACCATCTGCTGTCATTTATAATCTAAACCATACAAATATCGAATAACCTAAAACTGCAGACTTTAAACCCTGTGTGTGTGTGTGTGTGTGTGTGTGTGTGTGTGTGTGTGTGTGTGTGTGTGTGTGTGTGTGTGTGTGTGTGTGTGTGTGTGTGTGTGTGTGTGTGTGTGTGTGTGTGTGTGTGTGTGTGTGTGTGTGTGTGTGTGTGTGTGTGTGTGTGTGTGTGTGTGTGTGTGTGTGTGTGTGTGTGTGTGTGTGTGTGTGTGTGTGTGTGTGTGTGTTGGAACATGTCCCATACACATACCTTCACATTGCCGTTGCCATCTAGTAAAATATTTTCCAGTTTCAGGTCCCGGTGTACTATTCCATTCTGACAGGGGAAAAAATATAAGTTATTAAGCATAACAATATCTTACACCCAGGCCATTACACATCCGTTTTCTATATTATATAAAAGGATTAGTCTTTACTGGGTCAGAACACATTCTTTTCCGAGTGAAGTGTTGTTTCTAGTACGTCAGCTATGCCTCATTGTCCTCCGCTCTGTGGGGGGGCATGCCTTTGACTCAGGCACAGTTTGAATGCGTTTTGCTTTCAAACATGCAGGTCAACTATTACGTATGGGCACTACTTGTAGCAACGGATTAATTTATTGTTACGATGTAGTCATGAAGAAACTATTGCGTGGACTTCTTTAGAATTCATCACTGCACCATACATAACCAATTTTAAAAAAAGTCTTTCGATGGCCTTTTCCTGACTGCTTGCAACGTGGAAAATTAAATATTTAACGAGACATCAGCACTCAATAAAACAGATGGCTGACAGAGAATATGGCAGGGCAATTCACTCTGTACATACAGTCCAGCAAACATGTATAAAGGCTCTGCATAGTGCTGAACAACACTAAAACATAGTGTGCTGTAAATGTAATTACACAGCAACAACTGCTCGTGTGTGTGTAGAGCCCTTCTATTCCATCACACCCTCATTAAGAGTGCGTGTTTGTAGAGACGGCTGGCTTTTAGCCCCGACGCTAGCTCTCCACAGACCAACTGTTCATTTCCCCCTGCATCGTTCTCACAGCCTCCCTGTTCAGATCAGCAGGCTCACAGTGAATAATGCCCATTATGTAACTTTGGGGGTGCCAGCGCTCTGGAAAAAAAAACAATGACGAGCGGAGCAGCTAGTCTGAGTGGAGCTCTGCGTCATTAGCCTCGACGTAGCAGCCATGCGCGAGGAGGGCTGAGATACTCTACCACAGCTACAATAACCAACTTTACGTGTTCTGTGTGAAGGCGTTGGATTGAGAGAGACGGCCTCACCTGATGGCAGTAGTGCACAGCCGATACGATTTGTCTTAAGAAGTGCCTGGCCTCCCGCTCAGAGATGTTCCTCTTGTCACAGACGTAGTCGTACAGGTCCCCTCGCCTGGCGTACTCCATCACAATCACAATTTTGTCCTTGTTCTCAAATACTGCAAGATCAAAAAACATGACAACATTTATTCAAAGGTTTCAAATCCAACTCATCACCCAAATGGAACTGAATTAGATTATCTCTGCAGTGCCAACACGTTTTAATTAAGAACATTTCTGCATTGAAAGCCCATCATAGATGCGACCATCATAGTGCGACCCCTAGTCCACTCTGATTAGGATAAACGGGGCCCCATGATGACCGTATTGCAAACATGCACTGAGGTGGACAAACGCTGAACGATGACCATCTCATCAGGCGTGAGGAATACTGGAAGACACAAGAGCCCTGCACATTTTTCTTTCGGGGTATGACCGGACGTCAGCGCTTATGTAACATGACATCGTTCTTCAGCACAAAAGACTTGCGTGACCAAACTCTGAATCGCCAAACAGAGACCGATTGAGAGTCGTCTCTTTCCAGGTATCACGTTTCACTTTGCATGTAGGCGACTAAGTCAGCTGTGAAAGGCGAACCAAACACAAACACAATCATTTTGAATACTGTACCTTCATATATGGTGATGATGTGCGGATGGCAGAGTGAGGACATGATCTCAATTTCTCTGCGAATATGAACCAGGTCTTGCTCATCCTTTATCTTATCCTTTCTGATCGACTTTATGGCAACCTAAAAAAAAAAAAGAGAATTTGACTTTCAGAAAAATCGATCATATTTTGCATAATTTTTTTAGAAAAGTGAGATTTCTTCCAGGGACTAATCAATAAAATAATACAGCTTTAAAGTTGTTAGGAGAGTCAAGTAGTTACTTTAAAGCAAGAGTAACTTTTGATGAACAGCAGCTGCTGTGGCCTTAAGTGACAAGTGCAGGAACAAAGTGTAACAACAGAACCAGTTGAGACGAGTCTTTAGAAGCCAGTAAACCGTCTCTGTAATGTCAGTTACAGAGCGATATCCATTTTCCAGTTTGCCAACATTATCCACCATAAGCTCTTTCATACACAGCCAAGTGAGGCTGCAGCAGCGAAACCACTGAGTGTATTGAAGTGTGCAACGGTGTATTTTTTTCACTTTTCATTTGAAAGAAGAATGTGTGTCAAGACTTATACAATGGTCAGCAACTGCACTGCTTTTGGAATAGAAGTCAGTAAATAAATAAACTACATTGTGTCTGTCTATTTAGCAGAACAAGTGCACAAAAAAGAAGAACAACAAAATGTTAATAAGCATTTCCTTCCCTCTGAAGCTCGTCCTCTCGCAAAAACTGTGCCATGTTGTTTCTAACAAGGCAGAGGCATCGCCGGGTCAACGATTGTCTACTGTAAAGAAATCTATTGGCTGCTGTAAAGAAATCTATTGGCTGCTGTAAAGAAATCTATTGGCTGCTGATTTGTCTGTGAGACTTGTGGAATAAGGACATTTAAATGTGAATAGTATCTGTTGGGGACTCATCACATACAAGCTTTGGACAAGTCTGTACGTCTTTATGTTGCGTTTGTCTAGTTGAAGCTCAGATGCCTGAGATTCCTCTGTGCACAGAGTGCGTCATCCGTCTACCCCAAGTTGAAGGGTGTCATGAGGCCCCCGATGGGCACTAGGTAGTGGGGTGTCCTTGTTTCCTCTCCTTTCTGACCCTCGAGGCTACAGACACAGGGGAAGTGAGTAAAGCGGCGACCCGTCATATCAGTTTCTACACACAACTGTCTCCCGTCATGAGTCAGTGTCTGGCCTCGGGGCTCCTCCGGGTCACACCACACAGAACCCTTATCCTGATTCTGGGAACTGTGGCTTCCTGCGTTTGTTTGCATATCTGTCAGACGGGCTGAACTCACACTCATGATGAGTTCACACCCATGTGTGGTTATCTGTTGGTGTGTGTGTGTGTGTGTGTGTGTGTACGGCCTCTTTACTCAGTTTGTTCCACGCAATAGGCACTGAGGTTGAAATATTTGATATTTAACACAGAGTTCCACTGTGTTACTGTTGCATAGCTCCCTGAACCAACTGACTTATATGTGACCCGTTTGGAGAGAAAAGCAAAAGAAGTAATATGTGTCTACACATGTGACTTCACACATTACATTTCACAAAAATAACACAATATACCTTAAATGACCAAACATGTCAATAGCGTTACCCTAAATTACCAAATAACATTAGGTTAGCTTAATTGGATATTTCCCACTCATTCTAAACTGCATGAAAACTACTAGCTAGCTTTGAAACATACAAACATACATATGTACTTATACATTAAATACCTACATTTACAAAGGATTAGCAGTTATGTTTAAGTGTTTGGTGCTACAGTGACTTCTTTTTTTTGACAGCACGACATATTAGAGCTAAAACAATTAATTGACAGAAAATGAATTGGCAACTATTAAATATAAATAATTTAAGACATTTTTTTCAAGCAAAAAGTGCCAAACATTTCCGAGCTCAAGGTTCTCGCTTCTGAGGCTTTTATGATTGGCCTTTGTGATAATGAATTTAATATCTATCAGCTTTGAACTATTCTTTTGTATTTTTATTTTTTAAGAATATGTTATAGAAAAAAGATTTGTTAATCAAGATAAATAAAGTAATGCTAGTAATGGCTTTCTGAATAGCTTGTTGTGGATACAACATACATGTCAATGTGCGGTCTACCCTACAGTCAGTGTGTGCTGAAACCACCCTCCTTAATGGTTACGTCATCAAACGTATGCATGTAGATAATGGGAACAGCTGTAGTGCCACAACGCACGCAAGATGAAGCCATCCTTTGTGTTGGGTCACTCCCCGTGTCCAATAACATCTCTTTGTCCATTGTGTTGTCAATACTAACAGGTAGGTAGATCAAAACAAAGCACATTAATGTTTCTCCTGTTTCCATTGTATGCCAACTGCTGTTTGAGCTGAACTGAATTCAAAACATACATTTGGGCTGATCAGTATTTTGAGATGTTAACGTGGGTTTGAGGCATGACGACCAGGAAGATGGCTGCAGGGATGACATTCAGACGCCAACTCTTCTCCTATAAAAGCTGAGTGTAGCAGCAGTGAGTCACGTCAGACAGTGTCAGGGCAGAGAGGGGCGGACAACAAGGCTGAACTTGTTTTACTGTTTACTGCAGGTACAGAAAGGGGAATTCCTGAATAACTTCCGTGACTTCCATTCACTTTCACGAATAACATCTAAGAGCATTTCCGATAAACCAGACCTGCTGACAAAAGGGAGTTCACTTCTAGGCCAAGTATCTGTATTTTTGTTTTTTGATGAGTCATCATTTCTGAAGGCATTTATCCGCACCTGCAATAAAAATGCAGTTACACTCTGGGTGTGCCTTTTGTTTTTGACAACTGGCCTATAATTTCTTGATTAATTAAATGTTGAATAAATGACGTTATGGAAAAAAAAAAAAAAAAAAAAAAGATCTAGTAGAAAGCTAATTATCAGGTGAAGAACACAGATTGTAATATGTAGACAAACATACACTCAGTTGCCATTTAGTAGGTAAAACTTGGTAAACTGAGTGCAAGTCTAATGCAAGAGCCCTGCAGTTAACCTTCAGGAATGTCATAGAGTTTCGTTTTTGTTAAAACTGCTTTAGAAAGTTGTTGATTCAACTTTATGGCCATTTTATAGGCTGTAGTTTGTGGTGCAGTTACATTATATTGCATTATACTGATATGCTTCTCACGTTTAGTCTACCACCATTCATATAAACTGGTACATCATTTAAGAATATAACCTCTGTGCTCCTTTTAAACGGGTTATCTCTGTCCAGTGTGTTTAGTTTAGATACCTCCCATTTCCCCTTAGGTCACAGGGAACTGCAATCAACCCGAGAGCTAGTTGCGGTTTCCCCCTCTCTCTCCACCAAAGAAGGAAAGTTACCTAACTTTCCTGTTTTAAACTTCCTGCTGGGATAAGCGAAGAAACACCTCCGCTTACTTCCTTTTAATCCAATAGGAGGTGACTGCGTAAAACGCCACAGTACAGAGGTTCAGGAATCAATGTAGGCTTCAGTTTTTGCAGGATGATCTCACATAAGTATCGATTCAGTTGCCCAATGATCTACTTTAATGCACCACAAATAACTTGTTAAGATATTAGGTTTACCACAGACACGGGAGGCCACCGTGGTAACTGGTGGTGTGTAAATACTTATGAATGGATAAGTGTTATATTTAATTTAGTTTACACAGAGGACTTTCCAACCCCGTTAGCAAACAAAGTGACACACACACACGTTCTGAGAAAGGTCGTGAGAATAAAAATGCTTAGATTACTATGCAAGACATTAAAACAGCTTATTCAGTGATTTTTTACCAAATACACAGAATGGACGCAATGTTTAGAAAACAGAAAAATAAGAGCAACCTAAAACAAACAGTGATGTCTAACGTATGCTGGTTTGTCAACTGATACACTAACCTATTTTATTAGTTTACAATTTAGTCGTGGCTCATCAATTCCTTACAGGGACACATTTGAGGCCCCCTAATAAAAACCCATACCTGTGTGCAGACAGTACTTCTAAAAATAGCTCTCTATCTCTAAACAACAGGCGGCCGATAGGACAACACATGTGGACACCGTCGATGAAGGCATTACAAATTAAAAGTGATAAAATAATGTTAATATCGGTCCTTACCAGTCGGCCGGATCTTTCCTTGGCCTTCTTCACTTTGCCATAGGTTCCTTTCCCGAGGGTTTCCATAAACTCGTACCTGTGCTTCAGGTTGTGTTTGTGGTGGTGTCTCTTCACGGCTTGTCTCTTCACGGTCACCTGGGACGGAGCTCTCCCAACAGGAGGATGTTCACCCGGTGAAACTGCCCCAACAGACGGCCAACGGTTTGACGAAAGAAGGGCACCATTCAAGCTCTCCATCCTGATACAACGTTGTTGTTGTCTTCTTCTTTTTTTTGGCGTATTTTCTCACGCAGATAAAGTGCATTCCTCCGCGCGGAGCTCTGTTGTTGTTGTTGGAGCAAGTTGCTCCCAAAAGTGCTCAGGTACTATTCAGATAAAAGTGGAAATACGAGCTGACTCCGGCTGTGCAGCAGATTACTACAACTAAATGTTTCAGACAGAAAGCTAAAGAGTGTCTGTTTATCTGTAGCGCTGAGACCTACCAGCTGCAGGTACACAGCGTGCTGCGACACGAGCTCCGCGCTCAGCCTGCAGCCGGACACGTCAAATAGTCGAGGGGCGTTCCAGGTACACGGAGGAGCGTTTGATTTGTGACACCAGACGGCGCAAGAGCATGGATTGAGGTCAATTTGTTGTATTGTTACTTTCTTCTTAGTGGCAGATTTTTTTTATTTACATGTTTTCTAATCTCCAAGTTAAACCCTATTTTTAGTTCAATGGTGCTTCAAAGTGGTGTGTTATTAACAGTAATAGTAGCAGCAGCAGACTGCGACATTAACAACAGTAGTGATTTAAGGCAGATAGCTATACTAGACTAGTACTTGTAATATACTTTTCGTGGTATTTAGTAGTTGGTAAGCCAAGTTAGAACACATAATGCAGATCTCAGCTTTTGTTTTGTGTGGCTGCTGTTACAATCGGTGTGCACGGGTATTTACAACAAGCGCACCACAAAATGAAGCGTGAGGCAAATGTATTTTATATAGCCTTGCAATATGTAGCCTTATGATGTGCTGTAATTTAGTAGCATACACTAATGCACTGTATTTAGAGATTAGAGGTACTTGCACTTGTACTCCAATACAATTCAGAGGGAAATACTAATGTTTACTCCACTACATTCATTTGACAGCTTTATTAGTTACTTTACAGGTTAATTTGACATGCAAAACGTAAAGCTTGTAAAATATGATGCAATAAATTTAGAGAAACAAATAAATAGAAAACAAATACATACAAAATCAAACTACCCAAAAGTAGTCCTATATGAAATAGTAAAACTTGCACATTAATGCATCAGTGCTAACAATGGAATATATAATAGTTTAACATTTTCAAGGACAATTCATTTGCATTGTGAGTACTTTTACTTTTATACTTTAAGTTTTGCATGCTTTGCTTAGGTACTACTTAAGATACGTTGTTAATGCAGGACTTTTACTTATAACTGAGTATTTTTAAATTGCAGTATATTGCTACTTTTACTTGGCTAAGTAAAAGATTCCCCACTAAATATAACACAGAATATCAGTAAACCTAATAAGAGAACTATACTGCTGAGAACAATAATATCAAGTTGTTGATAATTTTGAATGCATTTATTGATAATTGAAAGTTTGACACACTTTATTGCATTTTTGGGGCCTTTTTCCTGAATTATCTACTTAAAAAATACTGATTAATGAGCTGGAGCTTCCTTTTCCAACCTAACCTAGTTTACCTGATTAAGAGCGACTGGAATAACACAGCTACAGTTGATGCAATGACTCTCCCAGTCCTTCAGAGAGATCATTGGTGTCATCATGTGAAAATACTACACATTATATAACTATTATATAATTGTAATTTAGTTTACACAGAGGGCAAACTACCTGTTAACAAACAGAGCATTATCCACATGTTTGTCGTCTGTAACAATAAAATGCTTAGATTATTTTATGGCCTATGTGTTGTAGAGAAAATGCATTTCAAATCCTAGCTGAGTTCATGGAGCTAGAATATATGTTTTTGTTCTCAACCATTAGTCCGACTTGACCTAAATAGGAAGTCTAGTGAACTGAGAGAAATACATTTTAGAAAAGAGCAAGAAGTTGTGTTATTAGTGTCATTACAGATGTAGGCCACTGGAGATCAGCATGCAGTCACCACTAACTAGATGTGGAGCTTTAAACTGCATACTAGTAATGAGGATATTCTAGTCGGCGTTTTAACATCCTATGTAGACTGTGATATTAGTTCAGCCGGTGAGTGTTCCTCTGTTTTTATTTATTTTATTTTATTTTGCACAATTCAAACAATAAAATTAAAGATAAACAAAGATAACAGAGATAAATGAATATCACAGTGCAGGAAGAGGCAGAAAGCCAACTGGGCTTATTTGAAGCCTCCACCTATATAGGTTAGGACAGGATGAGCATATTTTTTTATTTCTTTTAATTGTTTATTTGATAAGGGACATTGCACATTAATAAAAACATTGCTGTAAATGAGCCAGAGTTAGCCAAGAGGCTATTTTTCATCTGTAGTCCCAAGAGGCAGATGCTACAAAGTAAACTCCAAAACAGAATATAAGATTAAATTAACAAGGTTATACAATATTGACCCTTTACAATGCGTGCACAAACAGTGAAAGAAGTGAGAATATTGTATATATGTAATATATGTATATATGCAATACTTAGGGCCAATTGACTGCTGAATTTAAATTCATGGATACGATTTAGAAAAGAATAGTCCCTAGGCTAGGAGAAAAATAATGTAATTAAGTAGATCTGCCAGTAGAGGGGGCTCATTAGTCGTGTGGAGTCCTATGCCCCAAAATGGTTATCTTATTATACCTTAAATGTCTCTACAATATTTGCAATTCAATAGTTTAATTTTCTAAACAAATGTTTGTCAAGTAGGGTGGTATATGTACAGAAATGTGTTGTTAATATAAAACCAAGAGGTACAGAAATGTGTATGAGTATATGGATGAGATCTGAGTGGTTTAGGGGGTAGAGGTTCTCAAACGTTTTGGGTCCAGGGACTCCTTAAAGAGGAGAACATTTTCCAAGGAGCCCCTCTTAATCATAACATGGATTAACTATCATCTCATTTGTACTCTTAGATGCCATTGGAACTATTTGTATTCTAAAACTTTTCAACCTAAATACTTCAAACCTATTTCATAGTGATTAACAGAAACACAATACATTTAAATCTTGTTAAGATAAGATTAGGCCACAGAGTCCTGGGGGTCCCCGGACCGCACTTTTAGAAAAACTGGTGAAGGGAAAGTGAAGTGGATTAACAATAAACTTTATAGTCTGGGGGGAAAACAAGCTCTAGATTTCCTCCAGTGCACATGATCAGTCTTCTTATGACCCAAGTTAGCCACAACAATTACAATTACATGCTGATGATACAACCAAAAAGATAAAGCGTTCTTGTTCCTTTTCCATACATGCTCCACTAGAATTAATGATCTGCTGACAAATTAGTCATCGAAGGGAACTAATTAGTTATTTAAGAGTATGAAACTAGTATTCTTTGTCCTCTAAGATTTGTGATGGAAGCCCATTACTGATATTATACTGTATTCCCAGACTGAATAGTACTCTCTCTGTGACAAGTAAACTGGTCTTTATGTGTAAAATCAGTGGGGTGCCTCTTTAACTTTCTAAATCAAAATGATGAGATACAAAGGTAAAATTTGATGTTCATACTCATTGCCTGCTGTATTTTCACCTCCCAGTCATCTATCACACTGATTGTAGACTATTTACCACTGGCATAATCAGCTGTATATATTGTCTCTTTTACATTGTACATAACATAACCATTCTACTGTACACACTTCATTATGTTCATATACTAGGCTATATTGTTACATATTGACCACCTGCCTGACATAATTTATTTTTTTGCACATACATTACATCCTTTTTTTCTATCACTAGAGGACATTGGTCTATTATCCATTCTATACATTATCGTTATATATCTCTATACGTACTTTTGCTACTGTTTGGTTTAGAGGCTAAATGGCATTTTGTTATACTAGTACTATGTGTGAAGAATAACGTTGAATCTAATCTAATATTAAACCACAACTGTCAGAAAATTAATTTATAAAATGAGACACTATATGTCAAATTAGTTAATTTTTTTATTTCAATTTATATTACCAATACTGTCTCATAAATGTTATATATCTCATAATGTTGACTGTACCATTAGTATTTCTATTTTTGTCAACCTGACATCAATTTGTTTCTGTTTTCTTGGTAGAATTAGTTTTCTAAATTGACTCCATTGTACTTTTTTTTGCCACGAGAAACATAAACTGACAGCTATATCTGATAAGATCATTTCTAGACTATGGCTGTGTGGCATATAGGTCAGCGTCTAAAACCTTGTTGGGAAAACTGGATGTAATACAAGCACAATCATTAAGGACATGTAGTGGAGCTGTAGTGGAACATCTGTGCCTGCATTGCAGGTAGAAATGGGGGAAATGCCATTGGAGTTAGGAAGAATGCAGATCATGATGACATATTGGGTCAGTTTACAAGGACATAACAACCATCTAACAATAAGTGCTATTGAGGCATGCTGAGAACATGAAAAAAACAGGTGGCTGTTCATTTTGTGTGGGTCCCTGCCCATGCTGGAGTCGATGGGAATGAGAAGGTGGATAAAGCAGCAAAAACGTCTTTGAAGAGTGGGAGAAATAACATTAATGTAAATATACATAAGTCATGAAGCTAAAGTGGTGATTAAGGGACAAATCAAAAAGATCAGAATGAATGGAATAAAGGGAGTAAAGAAAGATGTATTTTTAAAAATAAACCATTGGTTGGGAATGCAGGCTCTAGTGGACAGAATAGGAAAGAAGAGAGGATTATAACAAGACTAAGGAATGGCCATACTGGTCTTAACAGTTCCCTCTGTTATTGGAAAGCATAATAATGGAAAGTGTGAATTTTGTGAAGAAGAAGAAGAAATGTGGACCATGTTTTATTGTCCTGTCAGAGGTATGATTCAGCGAGAGAAGTTATGAAAAAATGGTCTAAGATGGACTGGAGAGGAAAATATAATTATTGTACTAAAGAAAAGCTTTAGTGACAAATGTTGGAAACTTCTTCTGGAATATTTAGAGTCAACAAGTCTAATGAATAGTCTATTTCGTTTCTTTTCTTTATTTAAATTTGTTTGGTTTGGTTGTCGTATTAGTGAGGGTATCTTTAGTCCACACTCCAGATTAGTGGGTGGTGGTAATGCAACCGAAAGCTGTTTGCTAACCACCATTAAAAGCAAAAGAAGAAGAAGAACAACAACATACTGGACAGTAGCCAGCTGTTGAGGATACAGACAGTATCTGCTGTTGCAGTTCCTAGTCACAAATTTGAAATATTTAAACGCACTTCGAATTTTTTAGCTGTGTCTACAGTTGAATTGTATGCAATTTGTTTGGCCCTAGAGTGGGTTGAACTACACAGACCAGGCAAAGTCCTTATTTGCAGTGACTCCATGTCTGCACTCGTTAGTCTGAAGTCGGGTATGTCCAATACTCGACAAGATCTGTTACTAAAAATAATGTCAAATCACTCTAGAGCAATAGAACGAGGCACTGAAGTTATATTTATATGGATACCGGCCCATGTAGGTATCAGAGGAAATGAAAAAGTGGACAAACTAGCCAAACAAGCACTAAAGGAAAACAAAGTAGACGTATGTATCAAGTTATCCAAAGCAGAGGGAAAGGGCATCATCAGGAAAAATATCAACAAAGTATGGCAACAACATTGGGATGCATTGGAAGATGGCAGTAATGCAACAAAAAGGATGCAAGCTGCCGTTAAACACCACAGAAGAAGAAGAAGAAGAAGAAGAAGAAGAAGAAGAAGAAGAAGAAGAAGAAGAAGAAGAAGAAGAAGAAGAAGAAGAAGAAGAAGAAGAAGAAGAAGAAGAAGAAGAAGAAGAAGAAGAAGAAGAAGAAGAAGCTGTTGAGGATTCAAGACCAATATTCCTACATTTCCCATACTGCAGTGCGTCTTCCCGAACCCCGCCCTTTCCTCTCCCTAAACTTTGGTTGTGTCGACTTTCTGTTTTGCAGTGATTTGATGCGAGTTGACCCGGACTGGACACACCTCGCCCTGCACCCCCACTGACCCTCCTCTTCGTCTTCCTCCTCATCATCATCAAAAGAGAGAGAAAGTTCGTGTTGTTGAGCCTCCGTCGCTCTCCAGGGTGGAAGATGTCCGCTGGCTTATCCGGGCCTGAGCCACTTTAGGAAGATCTCTTCCCACGGAGCCTCATCGAGGAAAACAACAACGTTTTTGTCGCGCGCTCAGGTTGTCGTTCAGTGGCAACTGTCAAAGTTGCCACCCCCCCCCCCCCCCCCCTTTAAACACGGAGCTGTATGGCTGTGAAACGGTTCCCTGGATTTCCGTGGAGTTAAACGTTATGTCTGTTGCTCCAGGCCAAGAGGACGGACAAGATATGCCTTCTGGCTAGCAGCGGTAACGGTATCTGGACCACAGCTAGGTCGTTAAACGCACATTATTCAGAATCACTTCATTGTGGTGTTGTTATTCTTTGTTTTTTAGACCGTCTGCAATCAGCCTGACAGTTGGTATTCATCAGAAATATGCCGAAGTAGCGGTTACGTTGTTAGCTAACCGTTAAAATCTCTCTTCGAGTCAACTGCAACCTTAAAGTTATCTTGCACGACATTAAGCTAGCTAGCAGTTCAAGTCAGCTTCAACATCATAACAACAAAAGCCAAATGTCTGGACTTTATTCACTGACACGAGCCACTACAGGGACTGTTGTCTGTCCAGCACAACACCAGTGTGTTAACACGGACTACAAGTGAATTCATAACACAGCCTCTGCTAGGCTCCCATGGGTGAACTAACTTGGCTACTAACGTTAAACTAACTAACTAGCACGCAAGGGAAAAAAAGGTGTGTAACAGGACTGGTTGACATTCGAGCAGCTTAACTAAGACGTTAAAGCACCTGCTGAACCTTGTAAACCACGGAGAGGAGAAGACTGTTGACCATGGAGGGAAACGTACAACAACAGAAGACGACACCTTTAGCTCGGGAACTGACGAGGATATTTAACAGCTACAACAAACACACCATACAACTGAAGAAGAACTTAAAGGAAACTAATGCGTTCTTCCGGGAAATAAGGCAAAATTACAGCAATGCTTGTGCATCAACCATGAGCTCGGATTCAGCTTCTTTTGAGGCAGGTAGGTTTGAACACATGCTGCAGCAACATCCCAAATGTCACTGTGTTCAACCATCTTTAAAGCATCCCATGTTATTCATCTGTATCCTAAATGTAAAAGAAAAGCCATGACGTTTCTGCTGCCAAGATATTTCTCCATCACCAGCAAATAAACTGGAAAAATTAAGGTCATTAGGGTTTGGGAAAACTAAAGGGATTAAGCCCCCTTCTGAAAAGCATGAGTAGACTAAGTGCACCAAATATGCTGAGATTTCTTCACTCTGTAGCTGACCGAGAGCCTGGAATATCAGACACACATTCTTCTATTTTACATTAATTGTGTGAGTGTTTTAGTGACTGGTTAGGTATGTATTCAAACTTTAAATTAAGCATACCCCACGCCCCGTTTGATATGCTTTATAAAATGTTTGTCACAACTCCTTACATCCTAACATTTCATGGAAATTGTTTAACCGCACAGGAGTGATAGTATGAAATGTAATGTGTCACATCTGTAGGAGTGGCTTTCTTCAGAGCCGGTGTGCTGTTTACAGAGATGGTTAAATGAACAATGTTAAGCCAAAGATTATTAGTAATCAACAGGGGAAAGAAAAGAACCATAATGCTGCCACAAACGCGTCTTCACCCGCTATTTTAGATTCATCTTGCAAATGTGCATTACATGCTTGATCTAATATTTTGGTAGAGGTTATGCATTGGCTGCCTGTTTAGTCTATCCACTGTGCCGGGGGTCATGTGGTCAAATGCTCAGCACCGGTCTGTCTGAAACAATAGGCTTTAATGCGTCATGTTAGGTCAAGGGGTGGATACCAGTAGGGTAATGCTAGATTAGAGTAACAGTTACAGTAAATCCATACGTTAGAAAGAAATGCACTTGTGTATGAAGATAAAGTAGGCCAATGCTGCTCTCTCCTCTCTTTGTTTTAGACTGTGACTCAGCATCACTGAGGATTAGGCCTATATCTGATACCCTCAATAATACGGTTGAATTGGTTCTTCTGTGTGTGTGCTCCACATCTTAGTGCTGGATCAGGAAATAATAGGCCAAGGAATAATATCAGACTGTCAAAAAAGTACATCTCTTACATTGAACAAGGATCTTCTGTATATTCTGGAAAATAATGATCAGATGCAACGGCTAGTGTGTCCTTTAATACCCAATCTCTGCGCACAATGTTGTCCAAGAACTCCACAAAAAGCCCACTCAACAGGGTTGCTAAAGGTTCCTAAAAAGCTCCACTTCCCAACATCATATACCTCTTTGTGTTCTGTCCGTTCCCTCAGGCCAGCTCAGCTGCATCTCTTTCCCCAGCCATGAGGAAGAGTTCCTGCGTAACACGGTGGGTGCTGCCCCGTACATCCTGGTACTAGGCCAGGACTGTGCCGCCCGCTATCGGCTGCTTAACAGCCTCCTGGGGGAGAGGTTGCTGCCACTGGGTCCAGAGGCCGGAGAGGCTTGTGACGGAGTCCAGGGCAGCGTCTGCAAGAGGCGGAAGCTGTGTTTCACCCATGGGAGACAGACACGGCTCAGCTTGGCACTGCCGGGCCAGTATGAGCTGGTGCACCAGCTGGCGGCTAACTGCGGTCGCTGGGACACGGTACCCCGGGAGGACCTGGAGATCCATGAGGAATGTGAGGACCCGGCCCACAGGCTAGCAGAGCTGGAGATCACCCTACATCACCCACTGCTACAGGTAGGCTTTAAATCACAGGTAGCAGATTCTGTGGGAAACCTATTGGATCTACTTTCCATGCAGTGTCCACTCATAGCCCAAATATGGAGTTTGATATGAACATTTTGCGTAGCAGTCATTACTTTTTCCCCTCGTCATGAACTTTTACACTTCCCAGACATTTACAGTAAGACTGGGCAATGTGGACTTGTTGCTCACTGCTGTGTTTTTGAAAGGAGTTGTAGAATATAGGTGAGATGATGAGGCAGTGTGTGCTTGGATGAATAGTGGGTGTTTTAAGGCAGAAAGCTCTCTAAAGCCCTCTGGAAAAGCTTTTACCAGAACTGACATGAGGCAAAATTAAGTTGATGACATCAAATGTTGGCACCAGGACATTATTAGTTTGTCTAATATCTGATACATGACACCCATGATATCACATTAAGTGATAGTAAGTAGATTAATGTGCTATTAAATAAACATAAGTGTTCTAAGATTTGACATTGTAAGATATGTATACACATCCTTCCATAGGCCAGTAGAGAGGACATCTCTGCAGAAAAATGAGCAGTATTCAGGGGCTCCAGTTATTTCAGTCATGAAATAACTGGCACGTGTACTTGGAGAGGACACTTAACGTGGACCTGAAGCCTTTGCATGGTCCTCCATTTCCTGTGAATATGTCTCGACAAGAACTCATCCATTAGAAATTTCATATTTTGATGATATAATAATTACAAATTTGAATATGGTGTTTTTATGTCTCATAACAACTTTTTTTGAATGAGGTTTGGTACAGTTTAAGGTATACCAAATGAGAAAAGTTGAGTTTTAAATTACTGCTAGTTTCATATGGTATTCTGATTTAGCCGGTCATGTTGTGGTTTACTGTACTGGACATAAACATGAAAAAAAACTGTCCTTTAATTATGTAATTGATTTCAAACAATATGGCTCATCCCTAACTGTTTATTTTTTTGTGTGCTTGCATTTCCTCCTGTAGCCCAAAACAAAAGGTTTAGTTTTTTCATCCTTGTCTCTGGCTTGAACTAGCCTTTGTGTGCACACATGGTTTAGCTCACAAACAGATTACTTAGGAGAGCTGATTATTTCCTGTGTTGTTCAGTCTTTTACTTTACCTGATTTGTGCTACTTTTCAGAAATGCATTCTTTTCCCGATCAGGTTTTTAGCAGAAAAACAGATTCACAGGCTACTATGTTTACGGGAAAAAGGACAACTTGTTGGACACAGTGGAACAAGTCATGCTGGTATTCGGCCAGTGCGACCTGAAAATCCCAATATCTTGTGGGAGTGAATTGATCTAGCATGGTGTAAGGATTGTAGTCATTCCTTATCATGTGTGACACGTGGAAATTAGTCTCTAATCCTTTAGACCAAGGCTCAGAAACAAGGCCTCGCTCTGCCTCATGGCGGCCCACCCGCCCAGCCCCCCAGCCCCCTTACGTAATGCCACTGGTCTGGTGCGTTTCACATGACTAGGTCATGGTAAAAAATCCCAAACCCTTCGCTGTGATGAAGGGGCCATGGTTACACCTGAATTATGGGACGGTGGTTGTTCACGTCGTTAGGAAAAAACTTTCTTGTGGTTTTTATAGAAATACAAGTTATTATTTTTAGTTGTGGTTTGTGTGAGCTGTGCTAATTGAAAAGACCCGTTCACAACTTTCTTTCCCCAGCATCTCTCCTGAGAAAATCAATTTGTACAAATGTTGACATTAAACACATAAAGAATAATTAATCCTCAAAATATGCGTTTGTGACAAAAGCACACCAGTCAGAGTCTCTCAATAGTCTTGTGGAACAACTTAATTTGTGAGAATTTTTATTAGTTAAAGTTAATGTTTGACTATTATTATATTGACTTAATAAACCTTTTTCACTGCTGCATCTAGATCCCCCAGTCTTAACTCAAAAACATAAAAGTATGAAAGATAATCGCCTGGAAGGAACGTATTAGTGCTGGAAGTAAAGCCAGTCATTTCACACTGTTGTTCATTTCTCACATGTGACTGAGAGGCGGGGGATCTGCAGCCCCTTATTTGGGTCAAAAAGTTGGTCACATTTGCGAGGACATCAGAGGCGTTATTGTTCGTAGTAATAACACAAACATTATCACAGATGAGAGACAGAACAATTTTCATGTATTTCCATGCTAAACTCAAATGTAATATTTACATATCATTTTGATAGTTGTGAACATAGGTTTGTCACAAAAGCAGTGTGCCACTCCGATTTAGGTTTGTGCTGAATGAATTAGAGATTACCGTGTTTAAGTGGGAGTAAACAAAGGCCCAGAATCTCTCGTCTCTCTGCGGTATTCACACCCTGCTGCCATAATCACAGCGACCTGCTTTAGTGGCCAACTTGCTAATTATCCTTCTCTTCATCCCAGAGTTAACCCCTGCTTCCCACCTTCACTTGAACACCCAGGGGACAAAAAGGGTGATATGCTATCGCCACGTTTGGAAACTTCTTGTGGTCCATACTCTGTTATGTTTATTGCTCCATGAATTCACATAAGTAAGTCTGGTGGTAACAAAGGCCTGTTATGTTAGCAGTCACCCTTAAAATATGCTAATAGAAGAAAACTCTTGATTTTCTGACATGGCCATTTTTCATGACTGTGTTGCTTTGTTTAATGCTAACTCGCACTGACGCTTCTAACAAACATAAGAAAAACAAAATAGTAACTTCAAAATAGCCAACAGAGATATTCTCGATGGGTTTATGTTGAAAAGCGACTGCAATAAATCAGTTAATACATTGTCTTGATTTTGATTAGTTGTGAACAAATGTTTGTAGGCTATCTTTGTGCTAAAGAGACTGCTCAGATGGGCTCTGCTCTTGTTTCTTGGAGACAGGACTGACTGTCTCCTTTGTGTAGCTGTTGGTCATTTCTGCCTCTTTTCTCGGGCTGCCCCCCCCCTCGTCATGGTCTCCCTATCAAGCCCTCTCCGAGACTGTTTTTGTATAAGTCGTTATTCATCAAGGGTTAAGAAAACCTATCACTTGTGTCATTTTGCTGCCCTGTTGCAGACATTCCCAAGACCACCACAAATATTGATGTGTTCACAAATAGAAGGAGCATGTGATGTGTGTGTGTGTGGAAGTGTGTTTTCTTCATTTTGCAGTTAAGGCTGTTTAGACATCTTCTAACATACATTGGCTCGAAAACTGTCCTCCAAGTGCCTTGAACACTAACAGGGTATATAACAGACTATAGTTTTTTTCACCTGGTGAATATAAGCCCAATATTCACTCCCCATTTAGTTCTGTTTTTGGTCTCCGCCAACTCCTGAGGAGAATATCCGGCTGATTAACTGCTAAATGCACCACTCTGTGTGAAGCAAAACAGTTCAACCAAAAACAATAAGCTTGTCACCACAAGCAAAACCTTTCACATTACACATAATAATTTGATGCATTGTTATTATTAAAAAAACAATGATTTAAGCAGCTTTAAATTCCTTTGACTTCCATTTTTGGTTCAGTAAAAATTCAGCAACTAAATCCAGCGGTATCCTCCGAGTGGTGTCTGCATGGCTGGAGTTTACGAAAAGTAAATGTGAAAGTATGTTTTTGTCAAATTCTGGTGAACTGGCCTTTCTTCACAGAACCATAATTCCTCATTATTGACTGTATTTAAAGCTTGAAATGAAATAAACATACGTGTGTTTTGTTTGTGCTTTGTCTTTAGGAAGCAAAGGTCATGGTGGTGCCTTGTCCGAGTGTCCAGCCCATAGCAGAGGCCCTGGCAGACTGCACCCGCACTGTCATCCCCATCATCCTCTACGCCATCAACCAGGACTCCCTAAGCACAGAACATGTGGCTGAGCTCTGGAAGGTCAAAGAGATGCTCTCCTTTCCTATCTGTTTTATCCGTATTCCTGACACAATGCCAGCAGCCTCCCCAGAACCCGGCCGCCGTGCGGAGAGGGAAAAGGAGAGGGATAGGGAGAAGAGTGCCCTCCATAAGCAGCTGCTCTCCCTCGGCTTCCTTCGTAGCCCAGTAGGAAACTGCTCCTGTGGGGCCCCGACACAGACGCCCGCCCCGGGGACCAAGCCCCAGAGCGTGCTGGGTGAGGCTTTCGAAAGGCTGCATCGGTTGCTGGTGCCTTTTACTCGCCAAGTGCTTCAGAACCAGCAGGTGGAGGCTGCAAACCTGCTTAATGGGGTTCATTGTCGCTGTCTAGATATTTTCATCAACCAGGTCAGAGGATGATGCAGTTGTTACTGCCTTTTGCATGCACTGCTTGATCTCTACTTTTGACCCAGTATGCCCCTGACAAATCCCCATCAGACCTTTATCTTCTCCTCCCTGCAGGCCTTTGACATGCAGAGGGACCTGCAGATAACACCCCGCAGACTGGAGTACACCCGTGAGAAAGAGGGTGAACTCTTCACCTCCCTTATGGCCATCGCTAACCGTAAACAGGAAGAGATGAAGGAGATGATTGTGGAAACGCTTGGCAGCATGAAAGAGCAGCTGCTGGAGGATGCTGCCAACCTGGAGTTTACAGGTTAGTGAGTGAACACCCTGGATGAGTGCCACAGTGCACAAAGAATTACATGATAAAAGTTGGTGTATAAATAATGAATACGTTTGCTCCTAAATTTGAACTTGTTTAAAATGAACTTAACCAAAATGTCCTGCTGTTTCATAACACGGAGCGGGTTTGAGAAACATCTTGATTATTGCATCATATCAAAATAGTGGTTATAGTCCTTATAGTTAACGTAACACTTCAAAAACAGAAGTTAAGTCAGTTTTACAGTTTGCAAATAAATGTTTGAGAGGATATTACTGTAAAAGATCACTAAAGCTCAAAATGATTATTTGGGACTGTTCCCCAATCGGGATCTTTCCATCTGTGTACATCCAATTGAATTAGCTCTTTTTATGATGTGGTACATACTAATTACTGATTTATGTCCAAGCTTGTGATTCTAATGGATATTGCAAATACTTTGACATTATCAGCAGTGAGTTTATCATGTGCTGTGGTTTTCACCTTTGGTGTGCAGTCAACAAAAATGATTTATACGTATCACTGTTATTAAATGCATGCTTTTAGTAAATAACAAGTTATGTTTTGAAAAGGTGTTTGGATTCAGTCCAGACGTGGAATGATTTACTGATTTGGAAGAAGTGAATTTCCTCTTCAGATAAAAGTCACAGTTAGAATTCAAAGGGTTTTTGAAAATTTTATCTTTTTTTCCAAAATGTGATCTAATCTACTCAATTATCTTAATTTCTGAATATTAGTGTTTCTCTACTCGTGAGTTCAACTAAATCATAACCCATGAGTCTTTCTACAATAAAAATGTTTTCATTATAAAATCTTATTCTAGATTGTCGGAAATGTGATTTTCTGTCATAGACTTCAGTAACCTGGATTCTGTGGGTTCACATCGGATTACTCACACATGACTGCATGTGTTCATTGTTTATCTTGCTCTTGAAATCTTCCACTTAATGAGAAAGGATTCCCTCTTTATTATTTTTCTATATAAAAAAAGAGATAGCTGACTCGTGGTATCCATTCAGATTCTTTTATTTGATCCATTCTCTCTTATATTTGTGATGCTGCCGATGTGTCTCTGAGGGAGACAAAACAGACAACGGACTTATCAGGTCAGGCTTTTTAATCAGCAGCCTGAGTCACTCAAAGACAGTTTCTTTACGGTGTTTAGAGTCTAGTCGGAGCTGCAGAGACTTTAGACCTGCAGAGACTTTAGACCTGCAGAGCCACCTGCATTTTTGCCCACAAAGTTTCACACTGTCTCACTCAACTTGCCGCTATCAGCCTTCGATAAGTATCGGCCGATAAATGTGCAGTCAGCTTTTTCCTGCTCCAAACTATCACTTATTATATTGGCCTTTACAAATCCATTACCACCAACCTCTAAAGGGTGCGAACATTTTTCAAGTTTCAACCATACATCAATTCTGGCACCCAACAAAACAGCAAGAATACATTTTCAGTGTGTAACTTTAGCGTACCGCTCCGAGGTGATTCCATATTTTCTTCATTCTCTCCTTTGTTTCGCTTCCAGCTAACACCGTGACGTAATCATCATCATGGCACCAAAAGGGTCGATACAAGGGTCCTGCAATAAACCCTACCTTCTAGAAGGTTGATAGAGAGGTGTTGATTCAACTGGGGGGGTCACTTTGGAGGCTGCAGTTTGTGGTGCTGTTGAACTATATGAAGTTGTACAGAGAGGGTTTGTCTAAGCTAAATGACAGTGACACCTTTCTGTATAATGTCAAACGACACAGTGCTATAAGTAGCCAACTAGGATGAGCAAGTTTCTGTAGAGCACACATAATCTAGCACAACCCTCCAGAGACACTTGGTGCGTCCGCATCTTCAACATCGACACTGTCTCATACTAATGTCTGACAGCATTCATTCATCAGGAGTTCTGTGCTGTTGGTGGCTTACACCACATATTAACGTGACAATCTATTTTCATTCAACTGCAGACATCATTGTAACAACTAATGGAGAGCCTGTTACGTCGAAGGAGATCAAATCGTGCATCCACCAGATCCAGGAGTTGATCGTGGTTCGTTTGAATCAGGCCGTGGCAAACAAGCTGATCAGCTCTGTGGACTATCTGAGGGAGAGCTTCGTAGGAACTCTGGAGCGATGTCTCAACAGTCTGGAGAAGTCACACATGGAGTCTTCTGTCCACAATATCACTTCCAATCACCTCAAACAGGTGGGCAGTCATTTGTGAAGAACAGGAACCGTATTTAGTTTGCTTGTCTAGAATGTTTAATGTGAAGATGCTTAAATGTGAGCAGTAAGACCGTATTTATTAATCTCGTATAAGCTTTGCATTTTAAGATACTTCTACTACTATTATTATTATTATTATTATTACTACTACTACTACTACTACTACTACTACTATTACTACTATTACTACTATTACTACTATTACTACTATTACTACTATTACTATTACTATTACTACTACTACTATTATTATTATTATTATTATTACTATTACTACTATTACTACTATTACTATTACTACTACTACTACTACTACTATTACTACTACTACTACTACTACTACTATTATTATTATTATTATTATTATTATTATTATTATTATTATTACTATTACTATTACTACTACTATTACTACTACTACTACTACTACTACTACTACTACTATTATTATTATTATTATTATTATTATTATTATTATTATTATTACTACTATTACTATTACTACTATTACTATTACTATTACTATTACTACTACTACTACTATTATTATTATTATTATTATTATTATTACTACTACTACTACTACTACTACTACTATTACTATTACTATTACTACTACTATTACTATTACTACTACTAATAATAATATTACAATTTATTTAAGAAAAGTTACATACAAAAGGATTTCTGACTGAGGCTCCAATATGACAAATGTCTGCAATCAGATTACAAACGTTTTGAGGGGAAATTTTGGGTTTTGAAGTAAATTGTTCCCCGTCTACTGTTCATTTAATCATCTAAACCTAATTGTGAATTAGCTGCATATTTACTCCCTCTTCTCATCTGCCACAGTTACTAAATGCTGCCTATCATGTGGAGGTCACATTTCATTCAGGATCCTCTGTCTCAAGACTCTTCTGGGAGCAAATCAAACAGGTCAGTGTCTAATACATTCAGCAATAAGCCTTTCAAACCGCATGGTGATCAGTGACTTCTGAAGAGGTGTTCTTACTCTGTGTCTTGCCCCTAGATAATCCACAGGATAACGTTTGTGAACCCTCCTGCCGTCAGTCCAGAGTGGAAGCGGAAAGTGGCCCAGGACGCCATAGAAAGCCTCAGTGCTGCCAAACTGGCCAGAAGCATTTGCTCCCAGTTCAGAACCCGCCTTAACAGCTCCCACGAGGCCTTCGCAACATCTCTGCGCCAGGTGAACTTTATCTTTCTCACCTTTCTCTCTCCATTCCTGTACCACTGTGCTCTGTTGCTTTCTTACGTTCATCTTGATTATATATATCAAAAAACAGACCATATTCTGGCTTAAGTCTCCCACAGTCGGATGTTTCCATCTAAAAATGATTTTCTCTACCATGAAACCACGAGTGGATGTTGAATCAGGCTATGGCGGATGAAATCTTCTCCTTCTGAGCTGCTAACAGACCTATCCATGCGGAAAATAAATAGTGCAATAAAACCTAGCTGGCAACACAACCACTTCTTTGAGAGGACGGTCTAACCCTCCAAAGGACGCCTCACCCGCTTTCTCCAAGTCCACAAAACACATGTAGACTGGAGGAGCAAACTGAGCTAAGCCTGCTATCCCTTTTTGAACGGTTTGTCTACTTGAGGCCATCCAAAAGTCCTTCTACATAGACTCCCCGAACTCATCCCACACCTGGGTTTTTGCTACGCAACTGCCACAGCTGCAGCTCCTCTGGCCAACCAATACCTCTCTGCTGCTGAGACAAACCCGAAAGGCCTCCTTCTTCGCTGGCGTCCACCAGCGTGTTCTTGCGTTGCCGCCACGACCGGCACTGATGACCTTCTGACCACAGCTCCAAGCTGCCGCCTCCACAATGGAGGCTTTGAACGCGGCCCACTCTGATTCCTTGTCCCCAGCTTCCTCCAGAAAGCACAAAACATTCTTCCGGAGGTTGAAGACCTCGCATAGAGGCGACCCTCTCATTCCCCAGGGCTACACAGCTTATCAATTGCCATCTCTAATCACCAGTGTGAGATACTGTAGGTGTGAAAGGTCGATTTAAAAAAAAAAAACAGGGCTTTGTAAAAAGGACAAACAGGCTGAAATGTGGCAACAACCTATTCCTGATATAACATGACTTCCAGGACACCCTTATTAAATGAGACGAGGAGAATTTGCACCAGGCAACAGGTCTGAATGCACATCTTCATCACTTTAGACGGCTTTTATTGACTCTCAAGCCGTGCGCAGCTCGTGGTTCAGCAATGTATTCCTCTTCACTTGAATTGCTTGGCCTTTAAAGCTCCAGTGTGCAAATTGCTCCGAATCCTTCCTTGAAGTCCCTGACAAATCAGTTCCAGTGAAATTGCTCTGATAATAATTATCACATGACAGACGGTGTGGGTCACATCACAATTTAGTTATTCATCTGACTGAGTGATGGAGTGCAGGTCAAACACGGCAACCTCATACAATATTATTATTGTTCTGTTATGTTCCTTTTAGAAATGGCAGAATCACAAGTAGAGCGAACAGTAAATTATAGAGATAGAAACTCTTGCAATTTGATACGGAGGAAATGTAATGAATACAAAGTGTGCTGTAAAGGCAAAGTAGAGATTATTATCAGAGGGAAATACAGACTTTTTGGTCTTATAGGCATTTAACCGAGGGGTCCTTTATTCTGTCCTGAAAAGAATACATAACAAATACACTCGGCACTTATTCTGATCCCCAGAGCAGCAACAATGTGATACATAATTGTTGCAGTTAATTGCCTAATAGTGAGTGTTGGTCTGCACGTTGAAAGGAAAATAAATCCTACATGACACTGCTCACAGCAAGGTCTGTGAATTATCTTGAGTAACTGGGTCAAGATATCTGGAACGAGACATTGCTGTTTACTTTTTTAAATGTATTTTTTTGTGGCTTTAAGCACAAGTTGAGTGGCATCTATTTCAATCTCTACGGCCGATATCTCCAACACGCATTTCACATCTAGACAACAATCTAGATTGATAAATAGCACTACATACATATTGGATTTTGGTGTGAACTGTCCCTTTTTAACATTTTATCCACTGATGCATCAGTCATTACCTTTTGTTGCATGTCCGTATCTTAAAGGTTTCCTAAAGCCATTTTTGACAATCTTAGGCCTCTCCTCTTGTAAATGGTGAAAGATGCGTGCGTCTGATCCATTTCTCTTAAGCAACGCTGCATAAAACAATGATCAACTGACGTTAGACATATGAATGAATGAACTTGGCATCCTTTACCAAGCAAATAAGTAACTTAAATAGCAAGTAATAATTTAAACTTAATAATCGGAGTGAACAGACTTGTGATGGCTCAATACAGTTTTCAGGCCATCAATATTTTATTAATCTGATTATTATTGAATAAATTAATAATAATAATACCGTTTATTTATATAGCATCTTTCAGCATTGTTGCTCCAAAGCGCTTCACATACGAGTACAGATAAATGAAAGCAGGAGAGCAATTAAATACAAGATCACAGTCAACAAATATAAATTACTAGTAAAACAACAGAAATATAATAAAGGATAACTTTACACAAAGAGAACAAATAATATAAGGAACATATAAAATAATGAAGAAAAGGATAAACGGTAAAAGTGCGTCTTGAGGTGATTTAAAAGAGGCCCGTGAGTTTTTTAGCTTTTAAAATGAATACTATCATTACACAATATGCCAGATTACAGAACACAATCTTTAGATAAAATAAAAAGGAGACTCGATCCAGCAAACTTTACAGTATGTTCTGATGTTGCCTTAAAAGTATCAGCTGAGCACAAAGCAAACACCAGCGATGAGAACTCAACCCTGTACTGTCAGCCTCTGGTTAAAAATAACTATGAAATACATCAAGCAGTGACTGTGTTGGCTCTCTGCATTAAGTCTGACAAATGACCACACGACCAGCGAGGTCAAGGCAGCTGGCCTGTAGTCACTGAGAACCCGAGGGCAGTCGTCCTCGCTGAAAGTAAGTAAGTAAAAGTACGGCACGTTAGCCGCTGCTCTACGATCGTGAAGTCTGATGAATAACCGTTCAAATTAAACTAGTCATTTAGCAGCTATTTTTTGATGCTAACCATGAGATATTATGTCATGTGTTGGCGTTTGTAGCTGGAGGAAGGGCACACGGGTCGTCTGGAGCGCACGGAGGACCTGTGGCTGCGTGTGAGGAAGGACCACGCCCCTCGGCTGGCCCGCCTGTCTCTGGAGAGCCGCTCCCTCAGGGATGTGCTGCTGCATGGTGAGTCACCATTAATTCCTCTCATTGTTCACACACAGAAAGGAAAAGTCAGGCAAAAATGTTCCCTCTTTAAATTGTACCTTTTGCACGTGTGACTCTGGTATCATTAAATAGCCCACCAGTTACACATACATTACACATTTGCAAAACATCTTTTTTTTTTGTGTGTGTATTTTAGTGTAAAAAAATGTTGTTTTATGACAGGAAAGCCGAAGCTCGGGCGAGAGTTGGGTCGGGGTCAGTACGGAGTTGTGTACCTGTGTGACAGTTGGGGAGGACACTACCCATGTGCCCTGAAGTCTGTGGTACCGCCTGATGACAAACACTGGAACGACCTGGCTTTGGAGTTTCACTACATGAGGTGAGTTAGTGAGAGCGACAGCTGCATTCATCAAGTGCACAACATGTTTTCATTGGACACGACAGTCGCCTTGTTATAAAGGTCAAACTCCACCCAGTATATGAAAGAAATAGTTTTGACTGTTGAAGCCTTGTGCACAAGTCAGCATGTTGAACATGTCTAATTAAGGAATGCGGGAAAACTACTTTATGTGGACAAACAAGACATACATCAATATACTGTGACTTCAAGTCAGAGTGGCAAGCTTTAAGATTATCATTGACATAAATGATGTTTATTTGGTATCTATCGCTGCAGGAAGGGGGATTGAGCCCACTGATGAAAGTATTGCATAATTGATGTATTTGTAGTTTTTTCTTTTCGCTCAAATACAAATTCTGATCAACCAGGACTGAAATCTTAAGGATTGCCACTTTAGCAAAAAAGTGATTACTTTTATGATCATGTTACTGAAGTAGGATGTGTGTTGCTTCAGGTCTCTGCCCAAGCATGAGCGGCTCGTGGACCTGCATGGCTCTGTGATCGATCACACCTACGGAGGCGGCTCCAGCATCGCGGTGCTGCTCATCATGGAGCGGCTGCACAGAGACCTCTACACGGGCTTGAAGGTGACTTGACAATGCAGAGATTGGAAAAAGAGACACATTATTGTTTTAAAGGTAATATTTCATTCCAGTCTCCTTTCTCTCTCTCCATCTCCACCAGGCCGGTTTATCACTGAGGGAGAGACTTCAGATTGCCCTGGATGTGGTGGAGGGGATCCGCTTCCTGCACGGCCAGGGCCTCCTGCACAGAGACATCAAGCTGAAGAATGTTCTGGTAAGTTCAGACCAACTAGAAGTTCAGCAAACCTTTTGAGTCTGTGACTTCTAAGGCAGCTATATCTCTGCTATACTCTGACCCAACCAGCGCTTCCCTCTCTTTTGATGTCTGCTGTCCCTCATTCCTTTTCCAGCTGGACAAACAAAATCGCGCAAAGATCACCGATCTGGGCTTCTGTAAACCGGAGGCCATGATGTCTGGCAGCATCGTCGGGACCCCCATCCACATGGCTCCAGAGCTTTTTACAGGTACGATTACTGAGCAGTCATACGGTCCATAAGTTCATCATGAAGCAACTCCTGAGGTACAACTTCAAAAGGTTTAATAGGTCAGAACTGTCTGAACAAGCAGACGTTTCTTTACTTGAGAGGAGAACCCTGTTTTTATAGACACAGTGTTATCACAACTGAGATTTGTCATCACATCTTATGTCATTAATTACACTGAATTGTGCAGGAATGCTATACTTCTGTCTTTTTAAGAGTTCCTCTTCATTGTGACCCTTCTCCTAACAGGAAAGTATGATAACTCGGTTGATGTTTACGCCTTCGGGATCCTTTTCTGGTACCTCTGCACTGGTTCAGTTAAACTCCCAGAAGCCTTTGAGAGATGCTCCAGTAAGGACCAGCTCTGGAATAACGTTAAAAAAGGTAATAAACGCTTTCACACCTGCAGTGTGGTTCGTTTGGTATGGATTAATGGAAATACATATTTTGTTTTCCTTTAGTTGTGGTCCAGTGTGTGTTCACACTGACTTTTTACAAACAAACCAAGAGCAGTAAACATGACGTTATACAAACTGATGGGAACTCTGGGAGATTTTTATGGTTTTATAAGGATCCATGCAGGGAAATCGTATTCCGGTGACACTTCAATGCTTCTAATGCGTTTATTTATATTCTCTGATGTCACAGATCCACGAGGAAATAACTGATTATGTGTATTAGTCAAGACCTCATGCTATGATGAGGACAAACGGGTACAAAAAGAAAGAAACGGAATGAACAACAGGTGTCTCTAACCATAATGTACAACTAAATGAATAAGACTTATATTATACTGCACGACTGAGAGTTTGTAAACTGTTTTGATGTAGTTTTGCTGTTATTAAACAAACGTCTAGTTCAACTCATCAAGACTTTTCACTGTTTTTTGATTCTCCGTTCACCGTGAAGACATGCAAGAAAAACAAAGTTTTCTTCAAGAATTCAAAGTAACATGGAGTAAGTGATTTACAAATGGTCATTTTAAGGATGAAGCATTCCTTAAGATTGTGTCCTTGACAGTTCATGGCCAGAAGAAAGATTTAAAAGTATTTTAGCTTTGAATTCATGTTAAAATCACATGTTAATTGTAAAACTTGTGGTTGGTTGCACCAGAGTTGGTTTGAGCAGAACAAACCAGATGAGCTGTTAAAGCACCGTAACCGTTACCTCTATGACGTAAGTGCTTACTCACAACCTCAAACGTAATCCACCTGAGGCTGGCATACAAATGAGAAACCTTCCCTCGGAACATGTCGGGCTTCAGATATGAAGCGCTGATCTTCACTATCTGAGGACTCTGTGTGTGATTCTGTCTGTTGGCTCACTTTGTGTCCATGTTGCCTCCAGGAGTCCGACCCGAACGGTTGCCCACTTTCGATGAGGAATGCTGGCAGCTGATGGAGGCCTGCTGGAACGGGGACCCCTCCCAGAGGCCCCTGCTCGGTATTGTGGAGCCCAGCCTGCAAAGCATCGTGGTCCGGCTCTGCAACTGCGGCTCAGAGCAGAAAAGCAGCAGCCTCGACGACTCAAACTGAAAACACTCCAGACAAACTAACAGACGTGTGACAGGGATTCTGATCAGGAAACTATTTGTCTTGTATTTATGAAGTACGGAGATGAACAGGTTACAAACGAATAATGTTCGAGCTGTCCTCCTTTTGTTGGATTTACATTATTTATGAGGAGTTGACATAGATCTGAAGTGACGCAGATCTGAAAATATGTGTGTTTTATTGTTTGTGTTTTGTGCATTTGTATACAAACGCTTCAACATGCTTTTGTCGTAGTTGCCGTGCTAATTGCTGCTTGGTCATAGAATTGTAACTTAGATGCAAATTGTTTTAAAAGTAGTCCATTCCCAGTGTTATGAAAAAAATATGAATATATAAAAGATTAATTTTAGATTGTATTTAAACTGAACATGTCTGCATCTATACAAATACATCTTTTTTTAATAAAATGATCTGTTACGACTCGATTGTATCATACCAATGCTTTTGTCTGAGGTAAAGAAGTTGTATCATTATTTGTGTAAATCAGTAGCTTGTGACTCGTTAAAACATTGTCGACTTGCAACTCCTCTTAACTGGTTGCATGTGTACACTGGTTATGACCAGTTTAAACAATAACCATTGATTTGTCTAGAAAAATAATATATTTATTATAGTTTTTTAATCTTGTGATTTCAAATATCTCAGATTTATCTTGTGACCTCCACGTTGGAAATCACTGCTCTAACTGATTACATTCTGAAAATGATACATTTGAAGAAGTTTCAAGTAGTAACATGAGTAGAAACGTTTTGTTTTTAAAAGAAACGCTGCAAACTATGAATCAAATCATGCACACATGTACAGCGGTGTATCTCGGTAAGAATTTGGCCAGCCAGCGTTTCTCCGATTGGAGTGAGATGAGGAGAAAAGGTGACGTGGTGATCTTCGCAATAAAACATCTTTGATGTGACGTGTCGAGTCTTGTCCAATCAGCGTTAAGATGTCTACACCGTCTTCATTATCCTCATAAGTATCTATTAATTCGTATCAATTAGATACTCTTTGGGCTTGTTTTATCTACTTATTCTGAAAGAGTTGAGATGATTATTTTCGCTATAAGATCTCATTCGATGATGCATTCCATTAACCTTTTGGGCCCGAACAGTACCGATCACTACCGCACAATGCAATTTTCAGTAACAAATATAATATTTCCACAACCATGCAGCATACCGTTTGAACGAAGAATTTCTCATGAACAGAAGCATGTGTAACACTTTCTCAAATGACGACCTCTCGTGACCTCTCGTACGTTTATGTCTCTTGCTCTGGCCTACTTCACTCTATTCACTCCAAGTCTTTTGTGTGTGACTACTGACATCGTTTGCTATGATTGTGGGTGGTTTTTAGGCTTTACTGAGCCTCATTTAATATAGTATTATGAATAATAGTGGTTTATCACCATACGAATTTGACATTTTTCAAAGTGGAGCTGTGTTCCATCTTCATCAGCTATTAACCAGTAAAATAATTCATATGAGCAAACCCTTCTTAGTGTTATTAATCCTTTGAAATTATTAAAAAAGACCTTGTAGTTAGAGAGTAAGGCCCCTTTGAGTATGTGTAAAATATTTTCGAGAATAAGCCAAAAAAAAGTCCTAGGGAGGATGGGGGCCAAAGGGTTAAGCCTACTGCCAGCAGGCACCTCTTCCACTCCCCCCCTAATTTGGAGCCCAAATTAAAATGTCTGTAGCGTCTGAACCACTCTGACTATATGCATCAATGAGGTCTTGCCAGAAAGAAACCCCCTAAAGTTCATTGTGAAAGTGTCAGAAAACCTGTAGGTCATACAGAAACAGAGCAGTGGGCCTTTGAAGTCAGTACAAATTTAAGAGTTTTGTCCGTCTAAAATAAAAAAGTATCTTTCAGTATAAATAACTGCCTGTGGCTGTATCTGTACAGGTAAAGGGCAGTATAGGGCTGTAACTACACTATCAGTGAACACCTGCCTCAAATGTATTTGAAGAAGATAGGACAAAGTATGACCATTCTACAGTGTTCTTTCCATGAAAAAATTCATCAGAAAAAAACCGCACGTGAAAAGTGAAAATTATGAACACGTTGGTTGACAGCTTATGAAAGAGAAGTATTAGGTTTCTATTATAATTACTAGCCTTTTCTGAAGCCGCTAGCTCCATGGTAACATCCGCTAGTACATTCACTAGTAAATTCGGGTCTGTACTGTATCTTTCGCCGTCGAAATGCTGCAAGATCTAACTTGCAGCGGTCATGGCAACTTTGGACAGTGTGTGTTTGGGCTCCTTTTGTGAAAAATCCATAAACAATAAAAGAAGATCGATGTTTTCTTTGCAAAGATGAGGATTTTGTGCATGCTGGGATACCAAAAACGGCCATGTTTTGTGACGTAATTTTCGTAAGCAAGCCGTACGAACGGAAGGGATGGCGGTGTTACATTTAGCCATAATTATGGTCTTGACGTCCTCTTATGCTGTCATGATCATCTCCTGCTCGCCAGCGGAGAAAAAAGACGCAAATTTACAAATGTACAAATTTGAATAGTGCAACGTCTTTGGAGATTGGACTCCATCCTGAAGGAAGACAATCGAGGGCTGGTGATGCTGAGGTCAGATAAGGCATAATCCCGCTGGAGTCCAAGCCACTGGTCGTGGTGTTGATGAAGGGAGTTTCTGCAGTTATAAACGGCATAGTATAGCATGTCGTTAAGTTACTTTTTTAGTAACTTTTTAAGTTACTTTATTT
Source organism: Leptoclinus maculatus (assembly GCA_032191485.1). NCBI lineage: Eukaryota > Metazoa > Chordata > Actinopteri > Perciformes > Stichaeidae > Leptoclinus > Leptoclinus maculatus. Next base: position 13,123,190 of record JAVDOI010000006.1, read on the forward strand.
TTGAAGATACTCAACTTAATTTAATTAAGTCATAGTACAGCATGGTGTTGATGAAGGAAGTTGCTGCAGTTATAAACATTATAGCACAGTATAGCATGTCGACAAGTCAGTTTAACATGATGAAACAATGATAAAAAGTCATAGTATAGCATGTCTATAAAAGTTACTCTATTTTTAAAGTTACTTTATTTTAAGTTACTTTTTGAGTTACTTCATTTTAAAAGTTACTCTTAATTTTTAGTTACTTTTTGAGTTACTTCATTTTAAAAGTTACTCTTAATTTTTAGTTACTTTTGAGTTACTTTATTTTTTAAAGTTACTTTTGAAGTTACTTCATTTTTAAAGTTACTTTTGAAGTTACTTCATTTTTGAAGTTACTCAACTTAACTTAACAAGGTCGAAGGTTCTATCCTTGACTGGGACGTGTCATGTGTCGAAGTGTCCCTGAGCAAGACACTGTACCCCTAGCTCCCCGGGCGCCTGTCATTGGCAGCCCACTGCTCCATATATACAGGGATGAGTCAAATGCAGAGAACATTTTCCCCCATGAAGGGATAAATATAGTGTAATAAATAAATAAAATAAAATAAAAAATAAAATCCTGAAGGAAGACAATCGAGGGCTGGTGATGCTGAGGTCAGATAAGGCATAATCCCGCTGGAGTCCAGCCACTGGTCGTAGTGTTGATGAAGCGAGTTTCTGCAATTATAAACGGCATAGTACAGCGTGTCATTAAAAGTAACTTTTTTAATTACTTTTTTTAAAAAGTTACTTTTATAATTACTTTTTTTAAAAAGTTACTTTTTTAGTTACTTAAGAAAAAAAGTTACTTTTTTGTTACTTTGGAAAAAAAGTTACTTTTTTTGTTACTTTGGGTAAAAAGTTACTTTTTTAGTTACTTTGGGAAAAAAGTTACTTTTTTAGTTACTTTGAAAAAAAAGTTACTTTTTTAGTTACTTTGGGAAAAAAGTTACTTTTTTAGTTACTTTGGGAAAAAAGTTACTTTTTTAGTTACTTTGGGAAAAAAGTTACTTTTTTAGTTACTTTGGGAAAAAAGTTACTTTTTTAATTACTTTGGGAAAAAAGTTACTTTTTTAGTTACTTTGGAAAAAAAGTTACTTTTTTTTGGAAAAAAAGTTATTTGAATAGTGCAACGTCTTTGGAGATTGAACTCCATCCTCCATCCGTGGCTCGCTGGGTTAAGAGGGTTGTCTGGTAACCGTAAGGTCGAAGGTTCAAACCTTGACTGGGACGTGTCATGTGTCGAAGTGTCCCTGAGCAAGACACTCTACCCCTAGCTTTTAGTTACTTTTGAAAATAAGTTACTTTTTTTCCAAAGACTTCATTAGAATTAGGAGAGAGTCCAGCCACTGGTCGTGGTGTTGATGAAGGGAGTTTCTGCAGTTATAAACGGCATAGTATAGCATGTCGTTAAGTTACTTTTTTAAAGTTACTTTATTTTACAAGTTACACTTTATTTTTAGTTACTTTTTGAGTTACTTCATTTCAAAAGTTACTCTTTATTTTTAGTTACTTTTGAGTTACTTTATTTTTTAAAGTTACTTTTGAAGTTACTTTATTTTTAAAGTTACTTTTGAAGTTACTTCATTTTTGAAGTTACTCAACTTAACTTAGTTATAGTACAGCATGTCGAAAAAAGTCAAAAACAGTCTTATTATAGAATGTCGAAAACAGTCATATAAAAGTCATTCAACCAGGAGAGACTTCATTAGAATTTCACAATTTATTACACATTGTACAAATTTGAATAGTGCAACGTCTTTAAAGATCAGACTCCATCCTCCTTCCGTAGCTCCCTGGGTTAAGAGGGTTGTCTGGTAACCGCAAGGTCGAAGGTTCAAACCTTGACTGGGACGTGTCATGTGTCGAAGTGTCCCTGAGCAAGACACTATACCCCTAGTTTTAGTTACTTTGGAAAAAAAGTTACTTTTTTAGTTACTTTGGAAAAAAAGTTACTTCTTTAGTTACTTCATTTTTGAAGATACTTTTGAAGTTACTTCATTTTTGAAGTTACTCAACTTAACTTAGTTATAGTGCAGCATGTCGAAAAAAGTCAAAAACAGTCTTATTATAGAATGTCGAAAACAGTCATATAAAAGTCATTCAACCAGGAGAGACTTCATTAGAATTTCACAATTTATTACACATTGTACAAATTTGAATAGTGCAACGTCTTTAAAGATCAGACTCCATCCTCCTTCCGTAGCTCCCTGGGTTAAGAGGGTTGTCTGGGAACCGCAAGGTTGAAGGTTCAAACCTTGACTGGGACGTGTCATGTGTCGAAGTGTCCCTGAGCAAGACACTGTACCCCTAGCTTTTAGTTACTTTGGAAAAAAAGTTACTTTTTTAGTTACTTTGGAAAAAAAGTTACTTTTTTAGTTACTTCATTTTTGAAGATACTTTTTAAGTTACTTTATTTTTGAAGATACTCAACTTAACTTAGTTATAGTACAGCATGTCGAAAAAAGTCAAAAACAGTCTTATTATAGAATGTCGAAAACAGTCATATAAAAGTAATTCAACCAGGAGAGACTTCATTAGAATTTCACAATTTATTACACATTGTACAAATTTGAATAGTGCAACGTCTTTAAAGATCAGACTCCAACCTCCTTCCGTAGCTCCCTGGGTTAAGAGGGTTGTCTGGTAACCGCAAGGTCGAAGGTTCAAACCTTGACTGGGACGTGTCATGTGTCGAAGTGTCCCTGAGCAAGACTCTGTACCCCTAGCTTTTACTTACTTTGGAAAAAAAGTTACTTTTTTAGTTACTTTGGAAAAAAAGTTACTTTTTTAGTTACTTCATTTTTGAAGATACTTTTTAAGTTACTTTATTTTTGAAGATACTCAACTTAACTTAGTTATAATACAGCATGTCGAAAAAAGTCAAAAACAGTCTTATTATAGAATGTCGAAAACAGTCATATAAAAGTAATTCAACCAGGAGAGACTTCACTAGAATTTCACAATTTATTACACACTGTACAAATTTGAATAGTGCAACGTCTTTAAAGATCAGACTCCATCCTCCTTCCGTAGCTCCCTGGGTTAAGAGGGTTGTCTGGGAACCGCAAGGTTGAAGGTTCAAACCTTGACTGGGACGTGTCATGTGTCGAAGTGTCCCTGAGCAAGACACTGTACCCCTAGCTTTTAGTTACTTTGGAAAAAAAGTTACTTTTTTAGTTACTTTGGAAAAAAAGTTACTTTTTTAGTTACTTCATTTTTGAAGATACTTTTTAAGTTACTTTATTTTTGAAGATACTCAACTTAACTTAGTTATAGTACAGCATGTCGAAAAAAGTCAAAAACAGTCTTATTATAGAATGTCGAAAACAGTCATATAAAAGTAATTCAACCAGGAGACTTCATTAGAATTTCACAATTTATTACACATTGTACAAATTTGAATAGTGCAACGTCTTTAAAGATCAGACTCCATCCTCCTTCCGTAGCTCCCTGGGTTAAGAGGGTTGTCTGGTAACCGCAAGGTCGAAGGTTCAAACCTTGACTGGGACGTGTCATGTGTCGAAGTGTCCCTGAGCAAGACTCTGTACCCCTAGCTTTTAGTTACTTTGGAAAAAAAGTTACTTTTTTAGTTACTTTGGAAAAAAAGTTACTTTTTTAGTTACTTCATTTTTGAAGATACTTTTTAAGTTACTTTATTTTTGAAGATACTCAACTTAACTTAGTTATAATACAGCATGTCGAAAAAAGTCAAAAACAGTCTTATTATAGAATGTCGAAAACAGTCATATAAAAGTAATTCAACCAGGAGAGACTTCACTAGAATTTCACAATTTATTACACACTGTACAAATTTGAATAGTGCAACGTCTTTAAAGATCAGACTCCATCCTCCTTCCGTAGCTCCCTGGGTTAAGAGGGTTGTCTGGTAACCGCAAGGTCGAAGGTTCAAACCTTGACTGGGACGTGTCATGTGTCGAAGTGTCCCTGAGCAAGACACTGTACCCCTAGCTTTTAGTTACTTTGGAAAAAAAGTTACTTTTTTAGTTACTTTGGAAAAAAAGTTACTTTTTTAGTTACTTCATTTTTGAAGATACTTTTTAAGTTACTTTATTTTTGAAGATACTCAACTGAACTTAGTTATAGTACAGCATGTCGAAAAAAGTCAAAAACAGTCTTATTATAGAATGTCGAAAACAGTCATATAAAAGTCATTCAACCAGGAGAGACTTCATTAGAATTTCACAATTTATTACACATTGTACAAATTTGAATAGTGCAACGTCTTTGGAGATCAGACTCCATCCTCCTTCCGTAGCTCCCTGGGTTAAGAGGGTTGTCTGGTAACCGCAAGGTCGAAGGTTCAAACCTTGACTGGGACGTGTCATGTGTCGAAGTGTCCCTGAGCAAGACACTGTACCCCTAGCTTTTAGTTCCTTTGGAAAAAAAGTTACTTTTTTAGTTACTTTGGAAAAAAAGTTGCTTTTTTAGTTACTTCATTTTTGAAGATACTTTTTAAGTTACTTTATTTTTGAAGATACTCAACTTAACTTAGTTATAATACAGCATGTCGAAAAAAGTCAAAAACAGTCTTATTATAGAATGTCGAAAACAGTCATATAAAAGTCATTCAACCAGGAGAGACTTCATTAGAATTTCACAATTTATTACACATTGTACAAATTTGAATAGTGCAACGTCTTTAAAGATCAGACTCCATCCTCCTTCCGTAGCTCCCTGGGTTAAGAGGGTTGTCTGGGAACCGCAAGGTTGAAGGTTCAAACCTTGACTGGGACGTGTCATGTGTCGAAGTGTCCCTGAGCAAGACACTGTACCCCTAGCTTTTAGTTACTTTGGAAAAAAAGTTACTTTTTTAGTTACTTTGGAAAAAAAGTTACTTTTTTAGTTACTTCATTTTTGAAGATACTTTTTAAGTTACTTTATTTTTGAAGATACTCAACTTAACTTAGTTATAGTACAGCATGTCGAAAAAAGTCAAAAACAGTCTTATTATAGAATGTCGAAAACAGTCATATAAAAGTAATTCAACCAGGAGAGACTTCATTAGAATTTCACAATTTATTACACATTGTACAAATTTGAATAGTGCAACGTCTTTAAAGATCAGACTCCAACCTCCTTCCGTAGCTCCCTGGGTTAAGAGGGTTGTCTGGTAACCGCAAGGTCGAAGGTTCAAACCTTGACTGGGACGTGTCATGTGTCGAAGTGTCCCTGAGCAAGACTCTGTACCCCTAGCTTTTACTTACTTTGGAAAAAAAGTTACTTTTTTAGTTACTTTGGAAAAAAAGTTACTTTTTTAGTTACTTCATTTTTGAAGATACTTTTTAAGTTACTTTATTTTTGAAGATACTCAACTTAACTTAGTTATAATACAGCATGTCGAAAAAAGTCAAAAACAGTCTTATTATAGAATGTCGAAAACAGTCATATAAAAGTAATTCAACCAGGAGAGACTTCACTAGAATTTCACAATTTATTACACACTGTACAAATTTGAATAGTGCAACGTCTTTAAAGATCAGACTCCATCCTCCTTCCGTAGCTCCCTGGGTTAAGAGGGTTGTCTGGGAACCGCAAGGTTGAAGGTTCAAACCTTGACTGGGACGTGTCATGTGTCGAAGTGTCCCTGAGCAAGACACTGTACCCCTAGCTTTTAGTTACTTTGGAAAAAAAGTTACTTTTTTAGTTACTTTGGAAAAAAAGTTACTTTTTTAGTTACTTCATTTTTGAAGATACTTTTTAAGTTACTTTATTTTTGAAGATACTCAACTTAACTTAGTTATAGTACAGCATGTCGAAAAAAGTCAAAAACAGTCTTATTATAGAATGTCGAAAACAGTCATATAAAAGTAATTCAACCAGGAGACTTCATTAGAATTTCACAATTTATTACACATTGTACAAATTTGAATAGTGCAACGTCTTTAAAGATCAGACTCCATCCTCCTTCCGTAGCTCCCTGGGTTAAGAGGGTTGTCTGGTAACCGCAAGGTCGAAGGTTCAAACCTTGACTGGGACGTGTCATGTGTCGAAGTGTCCCTGAGCAAGACTCTGTACCCCTAGCTTTTAGTTACTTTGGAAAAAAAGTTACTTTTTTAGTTACTTTGGAAAAAAAGTTACTTTTTTAGTTACTTCATTTTTGAAGATACTTTTTAAGTTACTTTATTTTTGAAGATACTCAACTTAACTTAGTTATAATACAGCATGTCGAAAAAAGTCAAAAACAGTCTTATTATAGAATGTCGAAAACAGTCATATAAAAGTAATTCAACCAGGAGAGACTTCACTAGAATTTCACAATTTATTACACACTGTACAAATTTGAATAGTGCAACGTCTTTAAAGATCAGACTCCATCCTCCTTCCGTAGCTCCCTGGGTTAAGAGGGTTGTCTGGTAACCGCAAGGTCGAAGGTTCAAACCTTGACTGGGACGTGTCATGTGTCGAAGTGTCCCTGAGCAAGACACTGTACCCCTAGCTTTTAGTTACTTTGGAAAAAAAGTTACTTTTTTAGTTACTTTGGAAAAAAAGTTACTTTTTTAGTTACTTCATTTTTGAAGATACTTTTTAAGTTACTTTATTTTTGAAGATACTCAACTGAACTTAGTTATAGTACAGCATGTCGAAAAAAGTCAAAAACAGTCTTATTATAGAATGTCGAAAACAGTCATATAAAAGTCATTCAACCAGGAGAGACTTCATTAGAATTTCACAATTTATTACACATTGTACAAATTTGAATAGTGCAACGTCTTTGGAGATCAGACTCCATCCTCCTTCCGTAGCTCCCTGGGTTAAGAGGGTTGTCTGGTAACCGCAAGGTCGAAGGTTCAAACCTTGACTGGGACGTGTCATGTGTCGAAGTGTCCCTGAGCAAGACACTGTACCCCTAGCTTTTAGTTCCTTTGGAAAAAAAGTTACTTTTTTAGTTACTTTGGAAAAAAAGTTGCTTTTTTAGTTACTTCATTTTTGAAGATACTTTTTAAGTTACTTTATTTTTGAAGATACTCAACTTAACTTAGTTATAATACAGCATGTCGAAAAAAGTCAAAAACAGTCTTATTATAGAATGTCGAAAACAGTCATATAAAAGTAATTCAACCAGGAGAGACTTCACTAGAATTTCACAATTTATTACACATTGTACAAATTTGAATAGTGCAACGTCTTTAAAGATCAGACTCCATCCTCCTTCCGTAGCTCCCTGGGTTAAGAGGGTTGTCTGGTAACCGCAAGGTCGAAGGTTCAAACCTTGACTGGGACGTGTCATGTGTCGAAGTGTCCCTGAGCAAGACACTGTACCCCTAGCTTTTAGTTACTTTGGAAAAAAAGTTACTTTTTTAGTTACTTTGGAAAAAAAGTTACTTTTTTAGTTACTTCATTTTTGAAGATACTTTTTAAGTTACTTTATTTTTGAAGATACTCAACTTAACTTAGTTATAGTACAGCATGTCGAAAAAAGTCAAAAACAGTCTTATTATAGAATGTCGAAAACAGTCATATAAAAGTAATTCAACCAGGAGAGACTTCATTAGAATTTCACAATTTATTACACATTGTACAAATTTGAATAGTGCAATGTCTTTGGAGATCAGACACCATCCTCCTTCCGTGGCTCCCTGGCTTAAGAGGGTTGTCTGGTAACCGCAAGGTCGAAGGTTCAAACCTTGACTGGGACGTGTCATGTGTCGAAGTGTCCCTGAGCAAGACACTGTACCCCTAGCTTTTAGTTACTTTGGAAAAAAAGTTACTTTTTTAGTTACTTTGGAAAAAAAGTTACTTCTTTAGTTACTTCATTTTTGAAGATACTTTTGAAGTTACTTCATTTTTGAAGTTACTCAACTTAACTTAGTTATAGTACAGCATGTCGAAAAAAGTCAAAAACAGTCTTATTATAGAATGTCGAAAACAGTCATATAAAAGTAATTCAACCAGGAGAGACTTCACTAGAATTTCACAATTTATTACACATTGTACAAATTTGAATAGTGCAACGTCTTTAAAGATCAGACTCCATCCTCCTTCCGTAGCTCCCTGGGTTAAGAGGGTTGTCTGGTTACCGCAAGGTCGAAAGTTCAAACCTTGACTGGGACGTGTCATGTGTCGTAGTGTCCCTGAGCAAGACACTGTACCCCTAGCTTTTAGTTCCTTTGGAAAAAAAGTTACTTTTTTAGTTACTTTGGAAAAAAAGTTACTTTTTTAGTTACTTTGGAAAAAAAGTTACTTTTTTAGTTACTTCATTTTTGAAGATACTTTTTAAGTTACTTTATTTTTGAAGATACTCAACTTAACTTAGTTATAATACAGCATGTCGAAAAAAGTCAAAAACAGTCTTATTATAGAATGTCGAAAACAGTCATATAAAAGTAATTCAACCTGGAGAGACTTCACTAGAATTTCACAATTTATTACACACTGTACAAATTTGAATAGTGCAACGTCTTTAAAGATCAGACTCCATCCTCCTTCCGTAGCTCCCTGGGTTAAGAGGGTTGTCTGGTAACCGCAAGGTCGAAGGTTTAAACCTTGACTGGGACGTGTCATGTGTCGAAGTGTCCCTGAGCAAGACACTGTACCCCTAGCTTTTAGTTACTTTGGAAAAAAAGTTACTTTTTTAGTTACTTTGGAAAAAAAGTTACTTTTTTAGTTACTTCATTTTTGAAGATACTCAACTTAACTTAGTTATAGTACAGCATGTCGAAAAAAGTCAAAAACAGTCTTATTATAGAATGTCGAAAACAGTCATATAAAAGTCATTCAACCAGGAGAGACTTCATTAGAATTTCACAATTTATTACACATTGTACAAATTTGAATAGTGCAACGTCTTTGGAGATCAGACACCATCCTCCTTCCGTGGCTCCCTGGCTTAAGAGGGTTGTCTGGTAACCGCAAGGTCGAAGGTTCAAACCTTGACTGGGACGTGTCATGTGTCGAAGTGTCCCTGAGCAAGACACTGTACCCCTAGCTTTTAGTTACTTTGGAAAAAAAGTTACTTTTTTAGTTACTTTGGAAAAAAAGTTACTTCTTTAGTTACTTCATTTTTGAAGATACTTTTGAAGTTACTTCATTTTTGAAGTTACTCAACTTAACTTAGTTATAGTACAGCATGTCGAAAAAAGTCAAAAACAGTCTTATTATAGAATGTCGAAAACAGTCATATAAAAGTAATTCAACCAGGAGAGACTTCACTAGAATTTCACAATTTATTACACATTGTACAAATTTGAATAGTGCAACGTCTTTAAAGATCAGACTCCATCCTCCTTCCGTAGCTCCCTGGGTTAAGAGGGTTGTCTGGTTACCGCAAGGTCGAAAGTTCAAACCTTGACTGGGACGTGTCATGTGTCGAAGTGTCCCTGAGCAAGACACTGTACCCCTAGCTTTTAGTTCCTTTGGAAAAAAAGTTACTTTTTTAGTTACTTTGGAAAAAAAGTTACTTTTTTAGTTACTTTGGAAAAAAAGTTACTTTTTTAGTTACTTCATTTTTGAAGATACTTTTTAAGTTACTTTATTTTTGAAGATACTCAACTTAACTTCGTTATAATACAGCATGTCGAAAAAAGTCAAAAACAGTCTTATTATAGAATGTCGAAAACAGTCATATAAAAGTAATTCAACCAGGAGAGACTTCACTAGAATTTCACAATTTATTACACATTGTACAAATTTGAATAGTGCAACGTCTTTAAAGATCAGACTCCATCCTCCTTCCGTAGCTCCCTGGGTTAAGAGGGTTGTCTGGTAACCGCAAGGTCGAAGGTTCAAACCTTGACTGGGACGTGTCATGTGTCGAAGTGTCCCTGAGCAAGACACTGTACCCCTAGCTTTTAGTTACTTTGGAAAAAAAGTTACTTTTTTAGTTACTTTGGAAAAAAAGTTACTTTTTTAGTTACTTTGGAAAAAAAGTTACTTTTTTAGTTACTTCATTTTTGAAGATACTTTTTAAGTTACTTCATTTTTGAAGATACTCAACTTAACTTAGTTATAGTACAGCATGTCGAAAAAAGTCAAAAACAGTCTTATTATAGAATGTCGAAAACAGTCATATAAAAGTCATTCAACCAGGAGAGACTTCATTAGAATTTCACAATTTATTACACATTGTACAAATTTGAATAGTGCAACGTCTTTGGAGATTAGACACCATCCTCCTTCCGTGGCTCCCTGGCTTAAGAGGGTTGTCTGGTAACCGCAAGGTCGAAGGTTCAAACCTTGACTGGGACGTGTCATGTGTCGAAGTGTCCCTGAGCAAGACACTGTACCCCTAGCTTTTAGTTACTTTGGAAAAAAAGTTACTTTTTTAGTTACTTTGGAAAAAAAGTTACTTCTTTAGTTACTTCATTTTTGAAGATACTTTTTAAGTTACTTCATTTTTGAAGTTACTCAACTTAACCTAGTTATAGTACAGCATGTCGAAAAAAGTCAAAAACAGTCTTATTATAGAATGTCGAAAACAGTCATATAAAAGTCATTCAACCAGGAGAGACTTCATTAGAATTTCACAATTTATTACACATTGTACAAATTTGAATAGTGCAACGTCTTTAAAGATCAGACTCCATCCTCCTTCCGTGGCTCCCTGGCTTAAGAGGGTTGTCTGGTAACCGCAAGGTCGAAGGTTCAAACCTTGACTGGGACGTGTCATGTGTCGAAGTGTCCCTGAGCAAGACACTGTACCCCTAGTTTTAGTTACTTTGGAAAAAATTTACTTTTTTAGTTACTTTGGAAAAAAAGTTACTTCTTTAGTTACTTCATTTTTGAAGATACTTTTGAAGTTACTTCATTTTTGAAGTTACTCAACTTAACTTAGTTATAGTACAGCATGTCGAAAAAAGTCAAAAACAGTCTTATAGAATGTCGAAAACAGTCATATAAAAGTAATTCAACCAGGAGAGACTTCATTAGAATTTCACAATTTATTACACATTGTACAAATTTGAATAGTGCAACGTCTTTAAAGATCAGACTCCATCCTCCTTCCGTAGCTCCCTGGGTTAAGAGGGTTGTCTGGTAACCGCAAGGTCGAAGTTTCAAACCTTGACTGGGACGTGTCATGTGTCGAAGTGTCCCTGAGCAAGACACTGTACCCCTAGCTTTTGGTTACTTTGGAAAAAAAGTTACTTTTTTAGTTCCTTTGGAAAAAAAGTTACTTTTTTAGTTACTTCATTTTTGAAGATACTTTTTAAGTTACTTTATTTTTGAAGATACTCAACTTAACTTAGTTATAGTACAGCATGTCGAAAAAAGTCAAAAACAGTCTTATTATAGAATGTCGAAAACAGTCATATAAAAGTCATTCAACCAGGAGAGACTTCATTAGAATTTCACAATTTATTACACATTGTACAAATTTGAATAGTGCAACGTCTTTGGAGATCAGACACCATCCTCCTTCCGTGGCTCCCTGGCTTAAGAGGGCTGTCTGGTAACTGCAAGGTCGAAGGTTCAAACCTTGACTGGGACATGTCATGTGTCGAAGTGTCCCTGAGCAAGACGCTGTACCCCTAGCTTTTAGTTACTTTGGAAAAAAAGTTACTTTTTTAGTTACTTTGGAAAAAAAGTTACTTTTTTAGTTACTTTGGAAAAAAAGTTACTTTTTTAGTTACTTCATTTTTGAAGATACTTTTTAAGTTACTTTATTTTTGAAGATACTCAACTTAACTTAGTTATAATACAGCATGTCGAAAAAAGTCAAAAACAGTCTTATTATAGAATGTCGAAAACAGTCATATAAAAGTAATTCAACCAGGAGAGACTTCATTAGAATTTCACAATTTATTACACATTGTACAAATTTGAATAGTGCAACGTCTTTAAAGATCAGACTCCATCCTCCTTCCGTAGCTCACTGGGTTAAGAGGGTTGTCTGGTAACCGCAAGGTCGAAGGTTCAAACCTTAACTGGGACGTGTCATGTGTCGAAGTGTCCCTGAGCAAGACACTGTACCCCTAGCTTTTAGTTACTTTGGAAAAAAAGTTACTTTTTTAGTTACTTTGGAAAAAAGTTACTTTTTTAGTTACTTCATTTTTGAAGATACTTTTTAAGTTACTTTATTTTTGAAGATACTCAACTTAACTTAGTTATAGTACAGCATGTCGAAAAAAGTCAAAAACAGTCTTATTATAGAATGTCGAAAACAGTCATATAAAAGTAATTCAACCAGGAGAGACTTCATTAGAATTTCACAATTTATTACACATTGTACAAATTTGAATAGTGCAACGTCTTTAAAGATCAGACTCCATCCTCCTTCCGTAGCTCCCTGGGTTAAGAGGGTTGTCTGGTAACCACAAGGTCGAAGGTTCAAACCTTGACTGGGACGTGTCATGTGTCGAAGTGTCCCTGAGCAAGACACTGTACCCCTAGCTTTTAGTTACTTTGGAAAAAAAGTTACTTTTTTAGTTACTTTGGAAAAAAAGTTACTTTTTTAGTTACTTCATTTTTGAAGATACTTTTTAAGTTACTTTATTTTTGAAGATACTCAACTTAACTTAGTTATAATACAGCATGTCGAAAAAAGTCAAAAACAGTCTTATTATAGAATGTCGAAAACAGTTATATAAAAGTAATTCAACCAGGAGAGACTTCACTAGAATTTCACAATTTATTACACATTGTACAAATTTGAATAGTGCAACGTCTTTAAAGATCAGACTCCATCCTCCTTCCGTAGCTCCCTGGGTTAAGAGGGTTGTCTGGTAACCGCAAGGTCGAAGTTTCAAACCTTGACTGCGACGTGTCATGTGTCGAAGTGTCCCTGAGCAAGACACTGTACCCCTAGCTTTTGGTTACTTTGGAAAAAAAGTTACTTTTTTAGTTACTTTGGAAAAAAAGTTACTTTTTTAGTTACTACATTTTTGAAGATACTTTTTAAGTTACTTTATTTTTGAAGATACTCAACTTAACTTAGTTATAGTACAGCATGTCGAAAAAAGTCAAAAACAGTCTTATTATAGAATGTCGAAAACAGTCATATAAAAGTAATTCAACCAGGAGAGACTTCATTAGAATTTCACAATTTATTACACATTGTACAAATTTGAATAGTGCAACGTCTTTAAAGATCAGACTCCATCCTCCTTCCGTAGCTCACTGGGTTAAGAGGGTTGTCTGGTAACCGCAAGGTCGAAGGTTCAAACCTTAACTGGGACGTGTCATGTGTCGAAGTGTCCCTGAGCAAGACACTGTACCCCTAGCTTTTAGTTACTTTGGAAAAAAAGTTACTTTTTTAGTTACTTTGGAAAAAAAGTTACTTTTTTAGTTACTTCATTTTTGAAGATACTTTTTAAGTTACTTTATTTTTGAAGATACTCAACTTAACTTAGTTATAGTACAGCATGTCGAAAAAAGTCAAAAACAGTCTTATTATAGAATGTCGAAAACAGTCATATAAAAGTAATTCAACAAGGAGAGACTTCATTAGAATTTCACAATTTATTACACATTGTACAAATTTGAATAGTGCAACGTCTTTAAAGATCAGACTCCATCCTCCTTCCGTAGCTCCCTGGGTTAAGAGGGTTGTCTGGTAACCGCAAGGTCGAAGGTTCAAACCTTGACTGGGATGTGTCATGTGTCGAAGTGTCCCTGAGCAAGACACTGTACCCCTAGCTTTTAGTTACTTTGGAAAAAAAGTTACTTTTTTAGTTACTTTGGAAAAAAAGTTACTTTTTTAGTTACTTCATTTTTGAAGATACTTTTGAAGTTACTTCATTTTTGAAGTTACTCAACTTAACTTAGTTATAGTACAGCATGTCGAAAAAAGTCAAAAACAGTCTTATTATAGAATGTCGAAAACAGTCATATAAAAGTCATTCAACCAGGAGAGACTTCATTAGAATTTCACAATTTATTACACATTGTACAAATTTGAATAGTGCAACGTCTTTAAAGATCAGACTCCATCCTCCTTCTGTAGCTCCCTGGGTTAAGAGGGTTGTCTGGTAACCGCAAGGTCGAAGGTTCAAACCTTGACTGGGACGTGTCATGTGTCGAAGTGTCCCTGAGCAAGACACTGTACCCCTAGCTTTTAGTTACTTTGGAAAAAAAGTTACTTTTTTAGTTACTTTGGAAAAAAAGTTACTTTTTTAGTTACTTCATTTTTGAAGATACTTTTTAAGTTACTTCATTTTTGAAGTTACTCAACTTAACTTAGTTATAGTACAGCATGTCGAAAAAAGTCAAAAACAGTCTTATTATAGAATGTCGAAAACAGTCATATAAAAGTCATTCAACCAGGAGAGACTTCATTAGAATTTCACAATTTATTACACATTGTACAAATTTGAATAGTGCAACGTCTTTAAAGATCAGACTCCATCCTCCTTCTGTAGCTCCCCGGGTTAAGAGGGTTGTCTGGTAACCGCAAGGTCGAAGGTTCAAACCTTGACTGGGACGTGTCATGTGTCGAAGTGTCCCTGAGCAAGACACTGTACCCCTGGCTTTTAGTTACTTTGGAAAAAAAGTTACTTTTTTAGTTACTTTGGAAAAAAAGTTACTTTTTTAGTTACTTCATTTTTGAAGATACTTTTTAAGTTACTTCATTTTTGAAGTTACTCAACTTAACTTAGTTATAGTACAGCATGTCGAAAAAAGTCAAAAACAGTCTTATTATAGAATGTCGAAAACAGTCATATAAAAGTCATTCAACCAGGAGAGACTTCATTAGAATTTCACAATTTATTACACATTGTACAAATTTGAATAGTGCAACGTCTTTAAAGATCAGACTCCATCCTCCTTCCGTAGCTCCCTGGGTTAAGAGGGTTGTCTGGTTACCGCAAGGTTGAAGGTTCAAACCTTGACTGGGACGTGTCATGTGTCGAAGTGTCCCTGAGCAAGACACTGTACCCCTAGCTTTTAGTTACTTTGGAAAAAAAGTTACTTTTTTAGTTACTTTGGAAAAAAAGTTACTTCTTTAGTTACTTCATTTTTGAAGATACTTTTGAAGTTACTTCATTTTTGAAGTTACTCAACTTAACTTAGTTATAGTACAGCATGTCGAAAAAAGTCAAAAACAGTCTTATTATAGAATGTCGAAAACAGTCATATAAAAGTAATTCAACCAGGAGAGACTTCATTAGAATTTCACAATTTATTACACATTGTACAAATTTGAATAGTGCAACGTCTTTAAAGATCAGACTCCATCCTCCTTCCGTAGCTCCCTGGGTTAAGAGGGTTGTCTGGTAACCGCAAGGTCGAAGGTTCAAACCTTGACTGGGACGTGTCATGTGTCGAAGTGTCCCTGAGCAAGACACTGTACCCCTAGCTTTTAGTTACTTTGGAAAAAAAGTTACTTTTTTAGTTACTTTGGAAAAAAAGTTACTTTTTTAGTTACTTCATTTTTGAAGATACTTTTTAAGTTACTTTATTTTTGAAGATACTCAACTTAACTTAGTTATAGTACAGCATGTCGAAAAAAGTCAAAAACAGTCTTATTATAGAATGTCGAAAACAGTCATATAAAAGTAATTCAACCAGGAGAGACTTCATTAGAATTTCACAATTTATTACGCATTGTACAAATTTGAATAGTTCAACGTCTTGAAAGATCAGACTCCGTCCTCCTTCCGTAGCTCCCTGGGTTAAGAGGGTTGTCTGGTTACCGCAAGGTCGAAGGTTCAAACCTTGACTGGGACGTGTCATGTGTCGAAGTGTCCCTGAGCAAGACACTGTACCCCTAGCTTTTAGTTACTTTGGAAAAAAAGTTACTTTTTTAGTTACTTTGGAAAAAAAGTTACTTTTTTAGTTACTTCATTTTTGAAGATACTTTTTAAGTTACTTTATTTTTGAAGATACTCAACTTAACTTAGTTATAATACAGCATGTCGAAAAAAGTCAAAAACAGTCTTATTATAGAATGTCGAAAACAGTCATATAAAAGTAATTCAACCAGGAGAGACTTCACTAGAATTTCACAATTTATTACACATTGTACAAATTTGAATAGTGCAACGTCTTTAAAGATCAGACTCCATCCTCCTTCCGTAGCTCCCTGGGTTAAGAGGGTTGTCTGGTAACCGCAAGGTCGAAGGTTCAAACCTTGACTGGGACGTGTCATGTGTCGAAGTGTCCCTGAGCAAGACACTGTACCCCTAGCTTTTAGTTACTTTGGAAAAAAAGTTACTTTTTTAGTTACTTCATTTTTGAAGATACTTTTTAAGTTACTTTATTTTTGAAGATACTCAACTTAACTTAGTTATAGTACAGCATGTCGAAAAAAGTCAAAAACAGTCTTATTATAGAATGTCGAAAACAGTCATATAAAAGTAATTCAACCAGGAGAGACTTCATTAGAATTTCACAATTTATTACACATTGTACAAATTTGAATAGTGCAACGTCTTTAAAGATCAGACTCCATCCTCCTTCCGTAGCTCCCTGGGTTAAGAGGGTTGTCTGGTAACCGCAAGGTCGAAGGTTCAAACCTTGACTGGGACGTGTCATGTGTCGAAGTGTCCCTGAGCAAGACACTGTACCCCTAGCTTTTAGTTACTTTGGAAAAAAAGTTACTTTTTTAGTTACTTTGGAAAAAAAGTTACTTTTTTAGTTACTTTGGAAAAAAAGTAACTTTTTTAGTTACTTCATTTTTGAAGATACTTTTTAAGTTACTTTATTTTTGAAGATACTCAACTTAACTTAGTTATAATAGAGCATGTCGAAAAAAGTCAAAAACAGTCTTATTATAGAATGTCGAAAACAGTCATATAAAAGTAATTCAACCAGGAGAGACTTCACTAGAATTTCACAATTTATTACACATTGTACAAATTTGAATAGTGCAACGTCTTTAAAGATCAGACTCCATCCTCCTTCCGTAGCTCCCTGGGTTAAGAGGGTTGTCTGGTAACCGCAAGGTCGAAGTTTCAAACCTTGACTGGGACGTGTCATGTGTCGAAGTGTCCCTGAGCAAGACACTGTACCCCTAGCTTTTGGTTACTTTGGAAAAAAAGTTACTTTTTTAGTTACTTTGGAAAAAAAGTTACTTTTTTAGTTACTACATTTTTGAAGATACTTTTTAAGTTACTTTATTTTTGAAGATACTTTTTAAGTTACTTTATTTTTGAAGATACTCAACTTAACTTAGTTATAGTACAGCATGTCGAAAAAAGTCAAAAACAGTCTTATTATAGAATGTCGAAAACAGTCATATAAAAGTAATTCAACCAGGAGAGACTTCATTAGAATTTCACAATTTATTACACATTGTACAAATTTGAATAGTGCAACGTCTTTAAAGATCAGACTCCATCCTCCTTCCGTAGCTCACTGGGTTAAGAGGGTTGTCTGGTAACCGCAAGGTCGAAGGTTCAAACCTTAACTGGGACGTGTCATGTGTCGAAGTGTCCCTGAGCAAGACACTGTACCCCTAGCTTTTAGTTACTTTGGAAAAAAAGTTACTTTTTTAGTTACTTTGGAAAAAAAGTTACTTTTTTAGTTACTTCATTTTTGAAGATACTTTTTAAGTTACTTTATTTTTGAAGATACTCAACTTAACTTAGTTATAGTACAGCATGTCGAAAAAAGTCAAAAACAGTCTTATTATAGAATGTCGAAAACAGTCATATAAAAGTAATTCAACAAGGAGAGACTTCATTAGAATTTCACAATTTATTACACATTGTACAAATTTGAATAGTGCAACGTCTTTAAAGATCAGACTCCATCCTCCTTCCGTAGCTCCCTGGGTTAAGAGGGTTGTCTGGTAACCGCAAGGTCGAAGGTTCAAACCTTGACTGGGATGTGTCATGTGTCGAAGTGTCCCTGAGCAAGACACTGTACCCCTAGCTTTTAGTTACTTTGGAAAAAAAGTTACTTTTTTAGTTACTTTGGAAAAAAAGTTACTTTTTTAGTTACTTCATTTTTGAAGATACTTTTGAAGTTACTTCATTTTTGAAGTTACTCAACTTAACTTAGTTATAGTACAGCATGTCGAAAAAAGTCAAAAACAGTCTTATTATAGAATGTCGAAAACAGTCATATAAAAGTCATTCAACCAGGAGAGACTTCATTAGAATTTCACAATTTATTACACATTGTACAAATTTGAATAGTGCAACGTCTTTAAAGATCAGACTCCATCCTCCTTCTGTAGCTCCCTGGGTTAAGAGGGTTGTCTGGTAACCGCAAGGTCGAAGGTTCAAACCTTGACTGGGACGTGTCATGTGTCGAAGTGTCCCTGAGCAAGACACTGTACCCCTAGCTTTTAGTTACTTTGGAAAAAAAGTTACTTTTTTAGTTACTTTGGAAAAAAAGTTACTTTTTTAGTTACTTCATTTTTGAAGATACTTTTTAAGTTACTTCATTTTTGAAGTTACTCAACTTAACTTAGTTATAGTACAGCATGTCGAAAAAAGTCAAAAACAGTCTTATTATAGAATGTCGAAAACAGTCATATAAAAGTCATTCAACCAGGAGAGACTTCATTAGAATTTCACAATTTATTACACATTGTACAAATTTGAATAGTGCAACGTCTTTAAAGATCAGACTCCATCCTCCTTCTGTAGCTCCCCGGGTTAAGAGGGTTGTCTGGTAACCGCAAGGTCGAAGGTTCAAACCTTGACTGGGACGTGTCATGTGTCGAAGTGTCCCTGAGCAAGACACTGTACCCCTGGCTTTTAGTTACTTTGGAAAAAAAGTTACTTTTTTAGTTACTTTGGAAAAAAAGTTACTTCTTTAGTTACTTCATTTTTGAAGATACTTTTGAAGTTACTTCATTTTTGAAGTTACTCAACTTAACTTAGTTATAGTACAGCATGTCGAAAAAAGTCAAAAACAGTCTTATTATAGAATGTCGAAAACAGTCATATAAAAGTCATTCAACCAGGAGAGACTTCATTAGAATTTCACAATTTATTACACATTGTACAAATTTGAATAGTGCAACGTCTTTAAAGATCAGACTCCATCCTCCTTCCGTAGCTCCCTGGGTTAAGAGGGTTGTCTGGTTACCGCAAGGTTGAAGGTTCAAACCTTGACTGGGACGTGTCATGTGTCGAAGTGTCCCTGAGCAAGACACTGTACCCCTAGCTTTTAGTTACTTTGGAAAAAAAGTTACTTTTTTAGTTACTTTGGAAAAAAAGTTACTTCTTTAGTTACTTCATTTTTGAAGATACTTTTGAAGTTACTTCATTTTTGAAGTTACTCAACTTAACTTAGTTATAGTACAGCATGTCGAAAAAAGTCAAAAACAGTCTTATTATAGAATGTCGAAAACAGTCATATAAAAGTAATTCAACCAGGAGAGACTTCATTAGAATTTCACAATTTATTACACATTGTACAAATTTGAATAGTGCAACGTCTTTAAAGATCAGACTCCATCCTCCTTCCGTAGCTCCCTGGGTTAAGAGGGTTGTCTGGTAACCGCAAGGTCGAAGGTTCAAACCTTGACTGGGACGTGTCATGTGTCGAAGTGTCCCTGAGCAAGACACTGTACCCCTAGCTTTTAGTTACTTTGGAAAAAAAGTTACTTTTTTAGTTACTTTGGAAAAAAAGTTACTTTTTTAGTTACTTCATTTTTGAAGATACTTTTTAAGTTACTTTATTTTTGAAGATACTCAACTTAACTTAGTTATAGTACAGCATGTCGAAAAAAGTCAAAAACAGTCTTATTATAGAATGTCGAAAACAGTCATATAAAAGTAATTCAACCAGGAGAGACTTCATTAGAATTTCACAATTTATTACGCATTGTACAAATTTGAATAGTTCAACGTCTTGAAAGATCAGACTCCGTCCTCCTTCCGTAGCTCCCTGGGTTAAGAGGGTTGTCTGGTTACCGCAAGGTCGAAGGTTCAAACCTTGACTGGGACGTGTCATGTGTCGAAGTGTCCCTGAGCAAGACACTGTACCCCTAGCTTTTAGTTACTTTGGAAAAAAAGTTACTTTTTTAGTTACTTTGGAAAAAAAGTTACTTTTTTAGTTACTTCATTTTTGAAGATACTTTTTAAGTTACTTTATTTTTGAAGATACTCAACTTAACTTAGTTATAATACAGCATGTCGAAAAAAGTCAAAAACAGTCTTATTATAGAATGTCGAAAACAGTCATATAAAAGTAATTCAACCAGGAGAGACTTCACTAGAATTTCACAATTTATTACACATTGTACAAATTTGAATAGTGCAACGTCTTTAAAGATCAGACTCCATCCTCCTTCCGTAGCTCCCTGGGTTAAGAGGGTTGTCTGGTAACCGCAAGGTCGAAGGTTCAAACCTTGACTGGGACGTGTCATGTGTCGAAGTGTCCCTGAGCAAGACACTGTACCCCTAGCTTTTAGTTACTTTGGAAAAAAAGTTACTTTTTTAGTTACTTCATTTTTGAAGATACTTTTTAAGTTACTTTATTTTTGAAGATACTCAACTTAACTTAGTTATAGTACAGCATGTCGAAAAAAGTCAAAAACAGTCTTATTATAGAATGTCGAAAACAGTCATATAAAAGTAATTCAACCAGGAGAGACTTCATTAGAATTTCACAATTTATTACACATTGTACAAATTTGAATAGTGCAACGTCTTTAAAGATCAGACTCCATCCTCCTTCCGTAGCTCCCTGGGTTAAGAGGGTTGTCTGGTAACCGCAAGGTCGAAGGTTCAAACCTTGACTGGGACGTGTCATGTGTCGAAGTGTCCCTGAGCAAGACACTGTACCCCTAGCTTTTAGTTACTTTGGAAAAAAAGTAACTTTTTTAGTTACTTTGGAAAAAAAGTAACTTTTTTAGTTACTTCATTTTTGAAGATACTTTTTAAGTTACTTTATTTTTGAAGATACTCAACTTAACTTAGTTATAATAGAGCATGTCGAAAAAAGTCAAAAACAGTCTTATTATAGAATGTCGAAAACAGTCATATAAAAGTAATTCAACCAGGAGAGACTTCACTAGAATTTCACAATTTATTACACATTGTACAAATTTGAATAGTGCAACGTCTTTAAAGATCAGACTCCATCCTCCTTCCGTAGCTCCCTGGGTTAAGAGGGTTGTCTGGTAACCGCAAGGTCGAAGTTTCAAACCTTGACTGGGACGTGTCATGTGTCGAAGTGTCCCTGAGCAAGACACTGTACCCCTAGCTTTTGGTTACTTTGGAAAAAAAGTTACTTTTTTAGTTACTTTGGAAAAAAAGTTACTTTTTTAGTTACTACATTTTTGAAGATACTTTTTAAGTTACTTTATTTTTGAAGATACTCAACTTAACTTAGTTATAGTACAGCATGTCGAAAAAAGTCAAAAACAGTCTTATTATAGAATGTCGAAAACAGTCATATAAAAGTAATTCAACCAGGAGAGACTTCATTAGAATTTCACAATTTATTACACATTGTACAAATTTGAATAGTGCAACGTCTTTAAAGATCAGACTCCATCCTCCTTCCGTAGCTCCCTGGGTTAAGAGGGTTGTCTGGTAACCGCAAGGTCGAAGGTTCAAACCTTGACTGGGACGTGTCATGTGTCGAAGTGTCCCTGAGCAAGACACTGTACCCCTAGCTTTTAGTTACTTTGGAAAAAAAGTTACTTTTTTAGTTACTTTGGAAAAAAAGTTACTTTTTTAGTTACTTCATTTTTGAAGATACTTTTGAAGTTACTTCATTTTTGAAGTTACTCAACTTAACTTAGTTATAGTACAGCATGTCGAAAAAAGTCAAAAACAGTCTTATTATAGAATGTCGAAAACAGTCATATAAAAGTCATTCAACCAGGAGAGACTTCATTAGAATTTCACAATTTATTACACATTGTACAAATTTGAATAGTGCAACGTCTTTAAAGATCAGACTCCATCCTCCTTCTGTAGCTCCCTGGGTTAAGAGGGTTGTCTGGTAACCGCAAGGTCGAAGGTTCAAACCTTGACTGGGACGTGTCATGTGTCGAAGTGTCCCTGAGCAAGACACTGTACCCCTAGCTTTTAGTTACTTTGGAAAAAAAGTTACTTTTTTAGTTACTTTGGAAAAAAAGTTACTTTTTTAGTTACTTCATTTTTGAAGATACTTTTTAAGTTACTTTATTTTTGAAGATACTCAACTTAACTTAGTTATAGTACAGCATGTCGAAAAAAGTCAAAAACAGTCTTATTATAGAATGTCGAAAACAGTCATATAAAAGTCATTCAACCAGGAGAGACTTCATTAGAATTTCACAATTTATTACACATTGTACAAATTTGAATAGTGCAACGTCTTTAAAGATCAGACTCCATCCTCCTTCTGTAGCTCCCTGGGTTAAGAGGGTTGTCTGGTAACCGCAAGGTCGAAGGTTCAAACCTTGACTGGGACGTGTCATGTATCGAAGTGTCCCTGAGCAAGACACTGTACCCCTAGCTTTTAGTTACTTTGGAAAAAAAGTTACTTTTTTAGTTACTTTGGAAAAAAAGTTACTTTTTTAGTTACTTCATTTTTGAAGATACTTTTTAAGTTACTTCATTTTTGAAGTTACTCAACTTAACTTAGTTATAGTACAGCATGTCGAAAAAAGTCAAAAACAGTCTTATTATAGAATGTCGAAAACAGTCATATAAAAGTCATTCAACCAGGAGAGACTTCATTAGAATTTCACAATTTATTACACATTGTACAAATTTGAATAGTGCAACGTCTTTAAAGATCAGACTCCATCCTCCTTCCGTAGCTCCCAGGGTTAAGAGGGTTGTCTGGTTACCGCAAGGTTGAAGGTTCAAACCTTGACTGGGACGTGTCATGTGTCGAAGTGTCCCTGAGCAAGACACTGTACCCCTAGCTTTTAGTTACTTTGGAAAAAAAGTTACTTTTTTAGTTACTTTGGAAAAAAAGTTACTTCTTTAGTTACTTCATTTTTGAAGATACTTTTGAAGTTACTTCATTTTTGAAGTTACTCAACTTAACTTAGTTATAGTACAGCATGTCGAAAAAAGTCAAAAACAGTCTTATTATAGAATGTCGAAAACAGTCATATAAAAGTAATTCAACCAGGAGAGACTTCATTAGAATTTCACAATTTATTACACATTGTACAAATTTGAATAGTGCAACGTCTTTAAAGATCAGACTCCATCCTCCTTCCGTAGCTCCCTGGGTTAAGAGGGTTGTCTGGTAACCGCAAGGTCGAAGGTTCAAACCTTGACTGGGACGTGTCATGTGTCGAAGTGTCCCTGAGCAAGACACTGTACCCCTAGCTTTTAGTTACTTTGGAAAAAAAGTTACTTTTTTAGTTACTTTGGAAAAAAAGTTACTTTTTTAGTTACTTTGGAAAAAAAGTAACTTTTTTAGTTACTTCATTTTTGAAGATACTTTTTAAGTTACTTTATTTTTGAAGATACTCAACTTAACTTAGTTATAATAGAGCATGTCGAAAAAAGTCAAAAACAGTCTTATTATAGAATGTCGAAAACAGTCATATAAAAGTAATTCAACCAGGAGAGACTTCACTAGAATTTCACAATTTATTACACATTGTACAAATTTGAATAGTGCAACGTCTTTAAAGATCAGACTCCATCCTCCTTCCGTAGCTCCCTGGGTTAAGAGGGTTGTCTGGTAACCGCAAGGTCGAAGTTTCAAACCTTGACTGGGACGTGTCATGTGTCGAAGTGTCCCTGAGCAAGACACTGTACCCCTAGCTTTTGGTTACTTTGGAAAAAAAGTTACTTTTTTAGTTACTTTGGAAAAAAAGTTACTTTTTTAGTTACTACATTTTTGAAGATACTTTTTAAGTTACTTTATTTTTGAAGATACTTTTTAAGTTACTTTATTTTTGAAGATACTCAACTTAACTTAGTTATAGTACAGCATGTCGAAAAAAGTCAAAAACAGTCTTATTATAGAATGTCGAAAACAGTCATATAAAAGTAATTCAACCAGGAGAGACTTCATTAGAATTTCACAATTTATTACACATTGTACAAATTTGAATAGTGCAACGTCTTTAAAGATCAGACTCCATCCTCCTTCCGTAGCTCACTGGGTTAAGAGGGTTGTCTGGTAACCGCAAGGTCGAAGGTTCAAACCTTAACTGGGACGTGTCATGTGTCGAAGTGTCCCTGAGCAAGACACTGTACCCCTAGCTTTTAGTTACTTTGGAAAAAAAGTTACTTTTTTAGTTACTTTGGAAAAAAAGTTACTTTTTTAGTTACTTCATTTTTGAAGATACTTTTTAAGTTACTTTATTTTTGAAGATACTCAACTTAACTTAGTTATAGTACAGCATGTCGAAAAAAGTCAAAAACAGTCTTATTATAGAATGTCGAAAACAGTCATATAAAAGTAATTCAACAAGGAGAGACTTCATTAGAATTTCACAATTTATTACACATTGTACAAATTTGAATAGTGCAACGTCTTTAAAGATCAGACTCCATCCTCCTTCCGTAGCTCCCTGGGTTAAGAGGGTTGTCTGGTAACCGCAAGGTCGAAGGTTCAAACCTTGACTGGGATGTGTCATGTGTCGAAGTGTCCCTGAGCAAGACACTGTACCCCTAGCTTTTAGTTACTTTGGAAAAAAAGTTACTTTTTTAGTTACTTTGGAAAAAAAGTTACTTTTTTAGTTACTTCATTTTTGAAGATACTTTTGAAGTTACTTCATTTTTGAAGTTACTCAACTTAACTTAGTTATAGTACAGCATGTCGAAAAAAGTCAAAAACAGTCTTATTATAGAATGTCGAAAACAGTCATATAAAAGTCATTCAACCAGGAGAGACTTCATTAGAATTTCACAATTTATTACACATTGTACAAATTTGAATAGTGCAACGTCTTTAAAGATCAGACTCCATCCTCCTTCTGTAGCTCCCTGGGTTAAGAGGGTTGTCTGGTAACCGCAAGGTCGAAGGTTCAAACCTTGACTGGGACGTGTCATGTGTCGAAGTGTCCCTGAGCAAGACACTGTACCCCTAGCTTTTAGTTACTTTGGAAAAAAAGTTACTTTTTTAGTTACTTTGGAAAAAAAGTTACTTTTTTAGTTACTTCATTTTTGAAGATACTTTTTAAGTTACTTCATTTTTGAAGTTACTCAACTTAACTTAGTTATAGTACAGCATGTCGAAAAAAGTCAAAAACAGTCTTATTATAGAATGTCGAAAACAGTCATATAAAAGTCATTCAACCAGGAGAGACTTCATTAGAATTTCACAATTTATTACACATTGTACAAATTTGAATAGTGCAACGTCTTTAAAGATCAGACTCCATCCTCCTTCTGTAGCTCCCCGGGTTAAGAGGGTTGTCTGGTAACCGCAAGGTCGAAGGTTCAAACCTTGACTGGGACGTGTCATGTGTCGAAGTGTCCCTGAGCAAGACACTGTACCCCTGGCTTTTAGTTACTTTGGAAAAAAAGTTACTTTTTTAGTTACTTTGGAAAAAAAGTTACTTCTTTAGTTACTTCATTTTTGAAGATACTTTTGAAGTTACTTCATTTTTGAAGTTACTCAACTTAACTTAGTTATAGTACAGCATGTCGAAAAAAGTCAAAAACAGTCTTATTATAGAATGTCGAAAACAGTCATATAAAAGTCATTCAACCAGGAGAGACTTCATTAGAATTTCACAATTTATTACACATTGTACAAATTTGAATAGTGCAACGTCTTTAAAGATCAGACTCCATCCTCCTTCCGTAGCTCCCTGGGTTAAGAGGGTTGTCTGGTTACCGCAAGGTTGAAGGTTCAAACCTTGACTGGGACGTGTCATGTGTCGAAGTGTCCCTGAGCAAGACACTGTACCCCTAGCTTTTAGTTACTTTGGAAAAAAAGTTACTTTTTTAGTTACTTTGGAAAAAAAGTTACTTCTTTAGTTACTTCATTTTTGAAGATACTTTTGAAGTTACTTCATTTTTGAAGTTACTCAACTTAACTTAGTTATAGTACAGCATGTCGAAAAAAGTCAAAAACAGTCTTATTATAGAATGTCGAAAACAGTCATATAAAAGTAATTCAACCAGGAGAGACTTCATTAGAATTTCACAATTTATTACACATTGTACAAATTTGAATAGTGCAACGTCTTTAAAGATCAGACTCCATCCTCCTTCCGTAGCTCCCTGGGTTAAGAGGGTTGTCTGGTAACCGCAAGGTCGAAGGTTCAAACCTTGACTGGGACGTGTCATGTGTCGAAGTGTCCCTGAGCAAGACACTGTACCCCTAGCTTTTAGTTACTTTGGAAAAAAAGTTACTTTTTTAGTTACTTTGGAAAAAAAGTTACTTTTTTAGTTACTTCATTTTTGAAGATACTTTTTAAGTTACTTTATTTTTGAAGATACTCAACTTAACTTAGTTATAGTACAGCATGTCGAAAAAAGTCAAAAACAGTCTTATTATAGAATGTCGAAAACAGTCATATAAAAGTAATTCAACCAGGAGAGACTTCATTAGAATTTCACAATTTATTACGCATTGTACAAATTTGAATAGTTCAACGTCTTGAAAGATCAGACTCCGTCCTCCTTCCGTAGCTCCCTGGGTTAAGAGGGTTGTCTGGTTACCGCAAGGTCGAAGGTTCAAACCTTGACTGGGACGTGTCATGTGTCGAAGTGTCCCTGAGCAAGACACTGTACCCCTAGCTTTTAGTTACTTTGGAAAAAAAGTTACTTTTTTAGTTACTTTGGAAAAAAAGTTACTTTTTTAGTTACTTCATTTTTGAAGATACTTTTTAAGTTACTTTATTTTTGAAGATACTCAACTTAACTTAGTTATAATACAGCATGTCGAAAAAAGTCAAAAACAGTCTTATTATAGAATGTCGAAAACAGTCATATAAAAGTAATTCAACCAGGAGAGACTTCACTAGAATTTCACAATTTATTACACATTGTACAAATTTGAATAGTGCAACGTCTTTAAAGATCAGACTCCATCCTCCTTCCGTAGCTCCCTGGGTTAAGAGGGTTGTCTGGTAACCGCAAGGTCGAAGGTTCAAACCTTGACTGGGACGTGTCATGTGTCGAAGTGTCCCTGAGCAAGACACTGTACCCCTAGCTTTTAGTTACTTTGGAAAAAAAGTTACTTTTTTAGTTACTTCATTTTTGAAGATACTTTTTAAGTTACTTTATTTTTGAAGATACTCAACTTAACTTAGTTATAGTACAGCATGTCGAAAAAAGTCAAAAACAGTCTTATTATAGAATGTCGAAAACAGTCATATAAAAGTAATTCAACCAGGAGAGACTTCATTAGAATTTCACAATTTATTACACATTGTACAAATTTGAATAGTGCAACGTCTTTAAAGATCAGACTCCATCCTCCTTCCGTAGCTCCCTGGGTTAAGAGGGTTGTCTGGTAACCGCAAGGTCGAAGGTTCAAACCTTGACTGGGACGTGTCATGTGTCGAAGTGTCCCTGAGCAAGACACTGTACCCCTAGCTTTTAGTTACTTTGGAAAAAAAGTAACTTTTTTAGTTACTTTGGAAAAAAAGTAACTTTTTTAGTTACTTCATTTTTGAAGATACTTTTTAAGTTACTTTATTTTTGAAGATACTCAACTTAACTTAGTTATAATAGAGCATGTCGAAAAAAGTCAAAAACAGTCTTATTATAGAATGTCGAAAACAGTCATATAAAAGTAATTCAACCAGGAGAGACTTCACTAGAATTTCACAATTTATTACACATTGTACAAATTTGAATAGTGCAACGTCTTTAAAGATCAGACTCCATCCTCCTTCCGTAGCTCCCTGGGTTAAGAGGGTTGTCTGGTAACCGCAAGGTCGAAGTTTCAAACCTTGACTGGGACGTGTCATGTGTCGAAGTGTCCCTGAGCAAGACACTGTACCCCTAGCTTTTGGTTACTTTGGAAAAAAAGTTACTTTTTTAGTTACTTTGGAAAAAAAGTTACTTTTTTAGTTACTACATTTTTGAAGATACTTTTTAAGTTACTTTATTTTTGAAGATACTCAACTTAACTTAGTTATAGTACAGCATGTCGAAAAAAGTCAAAAACAGTCTTATTATAGAATGTCGAAAACAGTCATATAAAAGTAATTCAACCAGGAGAGACTTCATTAGAATTTCACAATTTATTACACATTGTACAAATTTGAATAGTGCAACGTCTTTAAAGATCAGACTCCATCCTCCTTCCGTAGCTCCCTGGGTTAAGAGGGTTGTCTGGTAACCGCAAGGTCGAAGGTTCAAACCTTGACTGGGACGTGTCATGTGTCGAAGTGTCCCTGAGCAAGACACTGTACCCCTAGCTTTTAGTTACTTTGGAAAAAAAGTTACTTTTTTAGTTACTTTGGAAAAAAAGTTACTTTTTTAGTTACTTCATTTTTGAAGATACTTTTGAAGTTACTTCATTTTTGAAGTTACTCAACTTAACTTAGTTATAGTACAGCATGTCGAAAAAAGTCAAAAACAGTCTTATTATAGAATGTCGAAAACAGTCATATAAAAGTCATTCAACCAGGAGAGACTTCATTAGAATTTCACAATTTATTACACATTGTACAAATTTGAATAGTGCAACGTCTTTAAAGATCAGACTCCATCCTCCTTCTGTAGCTCCCTGGGTTAAGAGGGTTGTCTGGTAACCGCAAGGTCGAAGGTTCAAACCTTGACTGGGACGTGTCATGTGTCGAAGTGTCCCTGAGCAAGACACTGTACCCCTAGCTTTTAGTTACTTTGGAAAAAAAGTTACTTTTTTAGTTACTTTGGAAAAAAAGTTACTTTTTTAGTTACTTCATTTTTGAAGATACTTTTTAAGTTACTTTATTTTTGAAGATACTCAACTTAACTTAGTTATAGTACAGCATGTCGAAAAAAGTCAAAAACAGTCTTATTATAGAATGTCGAAAACAGTCATATAAAAGTCATTCAACCAGGAGAGACTTCATTAGAATTTCACAATTTATTACACATTGTACAAATTTGAATAGTGCAACGTCTTTAAAGATCAGACTCCATCCTCCTTCTGTAGCTCCCTGGGTTAAGAGGGTTGTCTGGTAACCGCAAGGTCGAAGGTTCAAACCTTGACTGGGACGTGTCATGTATCGAAGTGTCCCTGAGCAAGACACTGTACCCCTAGCTTTTAGTTACTTTGGAAAAAAAGTTACTTTTTTAGTTACTTTGGAAAAAAAGTTACTTTTTTAGTTACTTCATTTTTGAAGATACTTTTTAAGTTACTTCATTTTTGAAGTTACTCAACTTAACTTAGTTATAGTACAGCATGTCGAAAAAAGTCAAAAACAGTCTTATTATAGAATGTCGAAAACAGTCATATAAAAGTCATTCAACCAGGAGAGACTTCATTAGAATTTCACAATTTATTACACATTGTACAAATTTGAATAGTGCAACGTCTTTAAAGATCAGACTCCATCCTCCTTCCGTAGCTCCCAGGGTTAAGAGGGTTGTCTGGTTACCGCAAGGTTGAAGGTTCAAACCTTGACTGGGACGTGTCATGTGTCGAAGTGTCCCTGAGCAAGACACTGTACCCCTAGCTTTTAGTTACTTTGGAAAAAAAGTTACTTTTTTAGTTACTTTGGAAAAAAAGTTACTTCTTTAGTTACTTCATTTTTGAAGATACTTTTGAAGTTACTTCATTTTTGAAGTTACTCAACTTAACTTAGTTATAGTACAGCATGTCGAAAAAAGTCAAAAACAGTCTTATTATAGAATGTCGAAAACAGTCATATAAAAGTAATTCAACCAGGAGAGACTTCATTAGAATTTCACAATTTATTACACATTGTACAAATTTGAATAGTGCAACGTCTTTAAAGATCAGACTCCATCCTCCTTCCGTAGCTCCCTGGGTTAAGAGGGTTGTCTGGTAACCGCAAGGTCGAAGGTTCAAACATTGACTGGGACGTGTCATGTGTCGAAGTGTCCCTGAGCAAGACACTGTACCCCTAGCTTTTAGTTACTTTGGAAAAAAAGTTACTTTTTTAGTTACTTTGGAAAAAAAGTTACTTTTTTAGTTACTTCATTTTTGAAGATACTTTTTAAGTTACTTTATTTTTGAAGATACTCAACTTAACTTAGTTATAGTACAGCATGTCGAAAAAAGTCAAAAACAGTCTTATTATAGAATGTCGAAAACAGTCATATAAAAGTAATTCAACCAGGAGAGACTTCATTAGAATTTCACAATTTATTACGCATTGTACAAATTTGAATAGTTCAACGTCTTGAAAGATCAGACTCCGTCCTCCTTCCGTAGCTCCCTGGGTTAAGAGGGTTGTCTGGTTACCGCAAGGTCGAAGGTTCAAACCTTGACTGGGACGTGTCATGTGTCGAAGTGTCCCTGAGCAAGACACTGTACCCCTAGCTTTTAGTTACTTTGGAAAAAAAGTTACTTTTTTAGTTACTTTGGAAAAAAAGTTACTTTTTTAGTTACTTCATTTTTGAAGATACTTTTTAAGTTACTTTATTTTTGAAGATACTCAACTTAACTTAGTTATAATACAGCATGTCGAAAAAAGTCAAAAACAGTCTTATTATAGAATGTCGAAAACAGTCATATAAAAGTAATTCAACCAGGAGAGACTTCACAAGAATTTCACAATTTATTACACATTGTACAAATTTGAATAGTGCAACGTCTTTAAAGATCAGACTCCATCCTCCTTCCGTAGCTCCCTGGGTTAAGAGGGTTGTCTGGTAACCGCAAGGTCGAAGGTTCAAACCTTGACTGGGACGTGTCATGTGTCGAAGTGTCCCTGAGCAAGACACTGTACCCCTACCTTTTAGTTACTTTGGAAAAAAAGTAACTTTTTTAGTTACTTCATTTTTGAAGATACTTTTTAAGTTACTTTATTTTTGAAGATACTCAACTTAACTTAGTTATAGTACAGCATGTCGAAAAAAGTCAAAAACAGTCTTATTATAGAATGTCGAAAACAGTCATATAAAAGTAATTCAACCAGGAGAGACTTCATTAGAATTTCACAATTTATTACACATTGTACAAATTTGAATAGTGCAACGTCTTTAAAGATCAGACTCCATCCTCCTTCCGTAGCTCCCTGGGTTAAGAGGGTTGTCTGGTAACCGCAAGGTCGAAGGTTCAAACCTTGACTGGGACGTGTCATGTGTCGAAGTGTCCCTGAGCAAGACACTGTACCCCTAGCTTTTAGTTACTTTGGAAAAAAAGTTACTTTTTTAGTTACTTTGGAAAAAAAGTAACTTTTTTAGTTACTTCATTTTTGAAGATACTTTTTAAGTTACTTTATTTTTGAAGATACTCAACTTAACTTAGTTATAGTACAGCATGTCGAAAAAAGTCAAAAACAGTCTTATTATAGAATGTCGAAAACAGTCATATAAAAGTCATTCAACCAGGAGAGACTTCATTTGAATTTCACAATTTATTACACATTGTGCAAATTTGAATAGTGCAACGTCTTTGGAGATCAGACTCCATCCTCCTTCCGTGGCTCCCTGGCTTAAGAGGGTTGTCTGGTAACCGCAAGGTCGAAGGTTCAAACCTTGACTGGGACGTGTCATGTGTCGAAGTGTCCCTGAGCAAGACACTGTACCCCTAGCTTTTAGTTACTTTGGAAAAAAAGTTACTTTTTTAGTTACTTTGGAAAAAAAGTTACTTTTTTAGTTACTTCATTTTTGAAGATACTTTTTAAGTTACTTTATTTTTGAAGATACTCAACTTAACTTAGTTATAGTACAGCATGTCGAAAAAAGTCAAAAACAGTCTTATTATAGAATGTCGAAAACAGTCATATAAAAGTAATTCAACCAGGAGAGACTTCATTAGAATTTCACAATTTATTACACATTGTACAAATTTGAATAGTGCAACGTCTTTAAAGATCAGACTCCATCCTCCTTCCGTAGCTCCCTGGGTTAAGAGGGTTGTCTGGTAACCGCAAGGTCGAAGGTTCAAACCTTGACTGGGACGTGTCATGTGTCGAAGTGTCCCTGAGCAAGACACTGTACCCCTAGCTTTTAGTTACTTTGGAAAAAAAGTTACTTTTTTAGTTACTTTGGAAAAAAAGTTACTTTTTTAGTTACTTCATTTTTGAAGATACTTTTTAAGTTACTTTATTTTTGAAGATACTCAACTTAACTTAGTTATAGTACAGCATGTCGAAAAAAGTCAAAAACAGTCTTATTATAGAATGTCGAAAACAGTCATATAAAAGTAATTCAACCAGGAGAGACTTCACGAGAATTTCACAATTTATTACACATTGTACAAATTTGAATAGTGCAACGTCTTTAAAGATCAGACTCCATCCTCCTTCCGTAGCTCCCTGGGTTAAGAGGGTTGTCTGGTAACCGCAAGGTCGAAGGTTCAAACCTTGACTGGGACATGTCATGTGTCGAAGTGTCCCTGAGCAAGACACTGTACCCCTAGCTTTTAGTTACTTTGGAAAAAAAGTTACTTCTTTAGTTACTTCATTTTTGAAGATACTTTTGAAGTTACTTCATTTTTGAAGTTACTCAACTAAACTTAGTTATAGTACAGCATGTCGAAAAAAGTCAAAAACAGTCTTATTATAGAATGTCGAAAACAGTCATATAAAAGTAATTCAACCAGGAGAGACTTCATTAGAATTTCACAATTTATTACACATTGTACAAATTTGAATAGTGCAATGTCTTTAAAGATCAGACTCCATCCTCCTTCCGTAGCTCCCTGGGTTAAGAGGGTTATCTGGTAACCGCAAGGTCGAAGGTTCAAACCTTGACTGGGACGTGTCATGTGTCGAAGTGTCCCTGAGCAAGACATTGTACCCCTAGCTTTTAGTTACTTTGGAAAAAAAGTTACTTTTTTAGTTACTTTGGAAAAAATGTTACTTTTTTAGTTACTTCATTTTTGAAGATACTTTTGAAGTTACTTCATTTTTGAAGTTACTCAACTTAACTTAGTTATAGTACAGCATGTCGAAAAAAGTCAAAAACAGTCTTATTATAGAATGTCGAAAACAGTCATATAAAAGTCATTCAACCAGGAGAGACTTCATTAGAATTTCACAATTTATTACACATTGTACAAATTTGAATAGTGCAACGTCTTTAAAGATCAGACTCCATCCTCCTTCCGTAGCTCCCTGGGTTAAGAGGGTTGTCTGGTTACCGCAAGGTTGAAGGTTCAAACCTTGACTGGGACGTGTCATGTGTCGAAGTGTCCCTGAGCAAGACACTGTACCCCTAGCTTTTAGTTACTTTGGAAAAAAAGTTACTTTTTTAGTTACTTTGGAAAAAAAGTTACTTCTTTAGTTACTTCATTTTTGAAGATACTTTTGAAGTTACTTCATTTTTGAAGTTACTCAACTTAACTTAGTTATAGTACAGCATGTCGAAAAAAGTAAAAAACAGTCTTATTATAGAATGTCGAAAACAGTCATATAAAAGTAATTCAACCAGGAGAGACTTCATTAGAATTTCACAATTTATTACACATTGTACAAATTTGAATAGTGCAACGTCTTTAAAGATCAGACTCCATCCTCCTTCCGTAGCTCCCTGGGTTAAGAGGGTTGTCTGGTAACCGCAAGGTCGAAGGTTCAAACATTGACTGGGACGTGTCATGTGTCGAAGTGTCCCTGAGCAAGACACTGTACCCCTAGCTTTTAGTTCCTTTGGAAAAAAAGTTACTTTTTTAGTTACTTTGGAAAAAAAGTTACTTTTTTAGTTACTTCATTTTTGAAGATACTTTTTAAGTTACTTTATTTTTGAAGATACTCAACTTAACTTAGTTATAGTACAGCATGTCGAAAAAAGTCAAAAACAGTCTTATTATAGAATGTCGAAAACAGTCATATAAAAGTAATTCAACCAGGAGAGACTTCATTAGAATTTCACAATTTATTACGCATTGTACAAATTTGAATAGTTCAACGTCTTGAAAGATCAGACTCCGTCCTCCTTCCGTAGCTCCCTGGGTTAAGAGGGTTGTCTGGTTACCGCAAGGTCGAAGGTTCAAACCTTGACTGGGACGTGTCATGTGTCGAAGTGTCCCTGAGCAAGACACTGTACCCCTAGCTTTTAGTTACTTTGGAAAAAAAGTTACTTTTTTAGTTACTTTGGAAAAAAAGTTACTTTTTTAGTTACTTCATTTTTGAAGATACTTTTTAAGTTACTTTATTTTTGAAGATACTCAACTTAACTTAGTTATAATACAGCATGTCGAAAAAAGTCAAAAACAGTCTTATTATAGAATGTCGAAAACAGTCATATAAAAGTAATTCAACCAGGAGAGACTTCACAAGAATTTCACAATTTATTACACATTGTACAAATTTGAATAGTGCAACGTCTTTAAAGATCAGACTCCATCCTCCTTCCGTAGCTCCCTGGGTTAAGAGGGTTGTCTGGTAACCGCAAGGTCGAAGGTTCAAACCTTGACTGGGACGTGTCATGTGTCGAAGTGTCCCTGAGCAAGACACTGTACCCCTAGCTTTTAGTTACTTTGGAAAAAAAGTAACTTTTTTAGTTACTTCATTTTTGAAGATACTTTTTAAGTTACTTTATTTTTGAAGATACTCAACTTAACTTAGTTATAGTACAGCATGTCGAAAAAAGTCAAAAACAGTCTTATTATAGAATGTCGAAAACAGTCATATAAAAGTAATTCAACCAGGAGAGACTTCATTAGAATTTCACAATTTATTACACATTGTACAAATTTGAATAGTGCAACGTCTTTAAAGATCAGACTCCATCCTCCTTCCGTAGCTCCCTGGGTTAAGAGGGTTGTCTGGTAACCGCAAGGTCGAAGGTTCAAACCTTGACTGGGACGTGTCATGTGTCGAAGTGTCCCTGAGCAAGACACTGTACCCCTAGCTTTTAGTTACTTTGGAAAAAAAGTTACTTTTTTAGTTACTTTGGAAAA
Source organism: Leptoclinus maculatus (assembly GCA_032191485.1). NCBI lineage: Eukaryota > Metazoa > Chordata > Actinopteri > Perciformes > Stichaeidae > Leptoclinus > Leptoclinus maculatus. Next base: position 13,157,963 of record JAVDOI010000006.1, read on the forward strand.
AAAGTTACTTTTTTAGTTACTTCATTTTTGAAGATACTTTTTAAGTTACTTTATTTTTGAAGATACTCAACTTAACTTAGTTATAGTACAGCATGTCGAAAAAAGTCAAAAACAGTCTTATTATAGAATGTCGAAAACAGTCATATAAAAGTAATTCAACCAGGAGAGACTTCATTAGAATTTCACAATTTATTACGCATTGTACAAATTTGAATAGTTCAACGTCTTGAAAGATCAGACTCCGTCCTCCTTCCGTAGCTCCCTGGGTTAAGAGGGTTGTCTGGTTACCGCAAGGTCGAAGGTTCAAACCTTGACTGGGACGTGTCATGTGTCGAAGTGTCCCTGAGCAAGACACTGTACCCCTAGCTTTTAGTTACTTTGGAAAAAAAGTTACTTTTTTAGTTACTTTGGAAAAAAAGTTACTTTTTTAGTTACTTCATTTTTGAAGATACTTTTTAAGTTACTTTATTTTTGAAGATACTCAACTTAACTTAGTTATAATACAGCATGTCGAAAAAAGTCAAAAACAGTCTTATTATAGAATGTCGAAAACAGTCATATAAAAGTAATTCAACCAGGAGAGACTTCACAAGAATTTCACAATTTATTACACATTGTACAAATTTGAATAGTGCAACGTCTTTAAAGATCAGACTCCATCCTCCTTCCGTAGCTCCCTGGGTTAAGAGGGTTGTCTGGTAACCGCAAGGTCGAAGGTTCAAACCTTGACTGGGACGTGTCATGTGTCGAAGTGTCCCTGAGCAAGACACTGTACCCCTACCTTTTAGTTACTTTGGAAAAAAAGTAACTTTTTTAGTTACTTCATTTTTGAAGATACTTTTTAAGTTACTTTATTTTTGAAGATACTCAACTTAACTTAGTTATAGTACAGCATGTCGAAAAAAGTCAAAAACAGTCTTATTATAGAATGTCGAAAACAGTCATATAAAAGTAATTCAACCAGGAGAGACTTCATTAGAATTTCACAATTTATTACACATTGTACAAATTTGAATAGTGCAACGTCTTTAAAGATCAGACTCCATCCTCCTTCCGTAGCTCCCTGGGTTAAGAGGGTTGTCTGGTAACCGCAAGGTCGAAGGTTCAAACCTTGACTGGGACGTGTCATGTGTCGAAGTGTCCCTGAGCAAGACACTGTACCCCTAGCTTTTAGTTACTTTGGAAAAAAAGTTACTTTTTTAGTTACTTTGGAAAAAAAGTAACTTTTTTAGTTACTTCATTTTTGAAGATACTTTTTAAGTTACTTTATTTTTGAAGATACTCAACTTAACTTAGTTATAGTACAGCATGTCGAAAAAAGTCAAAAACAGTCTTATTATAGAATGTCGAAAACAGTCATATAAAAGTCATTCAACCAGGAGAGACTTCATTTGAATTTCACAATTTATTACACATTGTGCAAATTTGAATAGTGCAACGTCTTTGGAGATCAGACTCCATCCTCCTTCCGTGGCTCCCTGGCTTAAGAGGGTTGTCTGGTAACCGCAAGGTCGAAGGTTCAAACCTTGACTGGGACGTGTCATGTGTCGAAGTGTCCCTGAGCAAGACACTGTACCCCTAGCTTTTAGTTACTTTGGAAAAAAAGTTACTTTTTTAGTTACTTTGGAAAAAAAGTTACTTTTTTAGTTACTTCATTTTTGAAGATACTTTTTAAGTTACTTTATTTTTGAAGATACTCAACTTAACTTAGTTATAGTACAGCATGTCGAAAAAAGTCAAAAACAGTCTTATTATAGAATGTCGAAAACAGTCATATAAAAGTAATTCAACCAGGAGAGACTTCATTAGAATTTCACAATTTATTACACATTGTACAAATTTGAATAGTGCAACGTCTTTAAAGATCAGACTCCATCCTCCTTCCGTAGCTCCCTGGGTTAAGAGGGTTGTCTGGTAACCGCAAGGTCGAAGGTTCAAACCTTGACTGGGACGTGTCATGTGTCGAAGTGTCCCTGAGCAAGACACTGTACCCCTAGCTTTTAGTTACTTTGGAAAAAAAGTTACTTTTTTAGTTACTTTGGAAAAAAAGTTACTTTTTTAGTTACTTCATTTTTGAAGATACTTTTTAAGTTACTTTATTTTTGAAGATACTCAACTTAACTTAGTTATAGTACAGCATGTCGAAAAAAGTCAAAAACAGTCTTATTATAGAATGTCGAAAACAGTCATATAAAAGTAATTCAACCAGGAGAGACTTCACGAGAATTTCACAATTTATTACACATTGTACAAATTTGAATAGTGCAACGTCTTTAAAGATCAGACTCCATCCTCCTTCCGTAGCTCCCTGGGTTAAGAGGGTTGTCTGGTAACCGCAAGGTCGAAGGTTCAAACCTTGACTGGGACATGTCATGTGTCGAAGTGTCCCTGAGCAAGACACTGTACCCCTAGCTTTTAGTTACTTTGGAAAAAAAGTTACTTCTTTAGTTACTTCATTTTTGAAGATACTTTTGAAGTTACTTCATTTTTGAAGTTACTCAACTAAACTTAGTTATAGTACAGCATGTCGAAAAAAGTCAAAAACAGTCTTATTATAGAATGTCGAAAACAGTCATATAAAAGTAATTCAACCAGGAGAGACTTCATTAGAATTTCACAATTTATTACACATTGTACAAATTTGAATAGTGCAATGTCTTTAAAGATCAGACTCCATCCTCCTTCCGTAGCTCCCTGGGTTAAGAGGGTTATCTGGTAACCGCAAGGTCGAAGGTTCAAACCTTGACTGGGACGTGTCATGTGTCGAAGTGTCCCTGAGCAAGACATTGTACCCCTAGCTTTTAGTTACTTTGGAAAAAAAGTTACTTTTTTAGTTACTTTGGAAAAAATGTTACTTTTTTAGTTACTTCATTTTTGAAGATACTTTTGAAGTTACTTCATTTTTGAAGTTACTCAACTTAACTTAGTTATAGTACAGCATGTCGAAAAAAGTCAAAAACAGTCTTATTATAGAATGTCGAAAACAGTCATATAAAAGTCATTCAACCAGGAGAGACTTCATTAGAATTTCACAATTTATTACACATTGTACAAATTTGAATAGTGCAACGTCTTTAAAGATCAGACTCCATCCTCCTTCCGTAGCTCCCTGGGTTAAGAGGGTTGTCTGGTTACCGCAAGGTTGAAGGTTCAAACCTTGACTGGGACGTGTCATGTGTCGAAGTGTCCCTGAGCAAGACACTGTACCCCTAGCTTTTAGTTACTTTGGAAAAAAAGTTACTTTTTTAGTTACTTTGGAAAAAAAGTTACTTCTTTAGTTACTTCATTTTTGAAGATACTTTTGAAGTTACTTCATTTTTGAAGTTACTCAACTTAACTTAGTTATAGTACAGCATGTCGAAAAAAGTAAAAAACAGTCTTATTATAGAATGTCGAAAACAGTCATATAAAAGTAATTCAACCAGGAGAGACTTCATTAGAATTTCACAATTTATTACACATTGTACAAATTTGAATAGTGCAACGTCTTTAAAGATCAGACTCCATCCTCCTTCCGTAGCTCCCTGGGTTAAGAGGGTTGTCTGGTAACCGCAAGGTCGAAGGTTCAAACATTGACTGGGACGTGTCATGTGTCGAAGTGTCCCTGAGCAAGACACTGTACCCCTAGCTTTTAGTTCCTTTGGAAAAAAAGTTACTTTTTTAGTTACTTTGGAAAAAAAGTTACTTTTTTAGTTACTTCATTTTTGAAGATACTTTTTAAGTTACTTTATTTTTGAAGATACTCAACTTAACTTAGTTATAGTACAGCATGTCGAAAAAAGTCAAAAACAGTCTTATTATAGAATGTCGAAAACAGTCATATAAAAGTAATTCAACCAGGAGAGACTTCATTAGAATTTCACAATTTATTACGCATTGTACAAATTTGAATAGTTCAACGTCTTGAAAGATCAGACTCCGTCCTCCTTCCGTAGCTCCCTGGGTTAAGAGGGTTGTCTGGTTACCGCAAGGTCGAAGGTTCAAACCTTGACTGGGACGTGTCATGTGTCGAAGTGTCCCTGAGCAAGACACTGTACCCCTAGCTTTTAGTTACTTTGGAAAAAAAGTTACTTTTTTAGTTACTTTGGAAAAAAAGTTACTTTTTTAGTTACTTCATTTTTGAAGATACTTTTTAAGTTACTTTATTTTTGAAGATACTCAACTTAACTTAGTTATAATACAGCATGTCGAAAAAAGTCAAAAACAGTCTTATTATAGAATGTCGAAAACAGTCATATAAAAGTAATTCAACCAGGAGAGACTTCACAAGAATTTCACAATTTATTACACATTGTACAAATTTGAATAGTGCAACGTCTTTAAAGATCAGACTCCATCCTCCTTCCGTAGCTCCCTGGGTTAAGAGGGTTGTCTGGTAACCGCAAGGTCGAAGGTTCAAACCTTGACTGGGACGTGTCATGTGTCGAAGTGTCCCTGAGCAAGACACTGTACCCCTAGCTTTTAGTTACTTTGGAAAAAAAGTAACTTTTTTAGTTACTTCATTTTTGAAGATACTTTTTAAGTTACTTTATTTTTGAAGATACTCAACTTAACTTAGTTATAGTACAGCATGTCGAAAAAAGTCAAAAACAGTCTTATTATAGAATGTCGAAAACAGTCATATAAAAGTAATTCAACCAGGAGAGACTTCATTAGAATTTCACAATTTATTACACATTGTACAAATTTGAATAGTGCAACGTCTTTAAAGATCAGACTCCATCCTCCTTCCGTAGCTCCCTGGGTTAAGAGGGTTGTCTGGTAACCGCAAGGTCGAAGGTTCAAACCTTGACTGGGACGTGTCATGTGTCGAAGTGTCCCTGAGCAAGACACTGTACCCCTAGCTTTTAGTTACTTTGGAAAAAAAGTTACTTTTTTAGTTACTTTGGAAAAAAAGTAACTTTTTTAGTTACTTCATTTTTGAAGATACTTTTTAAGTTACTTTATTTTTGAAGATACTCAACTTAACTTAGTTATAGTACAGCATGTCGAAAAAAGTCAAAAACAGTCTTATTATAGAATGTCGAAAACAGTCATATAAAAGTCATTCAACCAGGAGAGACTTCATTTGAATTTCACAATTTATTACACATTGTGCAAATTTGAATAGTGCAACGTCTTTGGAGATCAGACTCCATCCTCCTTCCGTGGCTCCCTGGCTTAAGAGGGTTGTCTGGTAACTGCAAGGTCGAAGGTTCAAACCTTGACTGGGACGTGTCATGTGTCGAAGTGTCCCTGAGCAAGACACTGTACCCCTAGCTTTTAGTTACTTTGGAAAAAAAGTTACTTTTTTAGTTACTTTGGAAAAAAAGTTACTTTTTTAGTTACTTCATTTTTGAAGATACTTTTTAAGTTACTTTATTTTTGAAGATACTCAACTTAACTTAGTTATAGTACAGCATGTCGAAAAAAGTCAAAAACAGTCTTATTATAGAATGTCGAAAACAGTCATATAAAAGTAATTCAACCAGGAGAGACTTCATTAGAATTTCACAATTTATTACACATTGTACAAATTTGAATAGTGCAACGTCTTTAAAGATCAGACTCCATCCTCCTTCCGTAGCTCCCTGGGTTAAGAGGGTTGTCTGGTAACCGCAAGGTCGAAGGTTCAAACCTTGACTGGGACGTGTCATGTGTCGAAGTGTCCCTGAGCAAGACACTGTACCCCTAGCTTTTAGTTACTTTGGAAAAAAAGTTACTTTTTTAGTTACTTTGGAAAAAAAGTTACTTTTTTAGTTACTTCATTTTTGAAGATACTTTTTAAGTTACTTTATTTTTGAAGATACTCAACTTAACTTAGTTATAGTACAGCATGTCGAAAAAAGTCAAAAACAGTCTTATTATAGAATGTCGAAAACAGTCATATAAAAGTAATTCAACCAGGAGAGACTTCACGAGAATTTCACAATTTATTACACATTGTACAAATTTGAATAGTGCAACGTCTTTAAAGATCAGACTCCATCCTCCTTCCGTAGCTCCCTGGGTTAAGAGGGTTGTCTGGTAACCGCAAGGTCGAAGGTTCAAACCTTGACTGGGACATGTCATGTGTCGAAGTGTCCCTGAGCAAGACACTGTACCCCTAGCTTTTAGTTACTTTGGAAAAAAAGTTACTTCTTTAGTTACTTCATTTTTGAAGATACTTTTGAAGTTACTTCATTTTTGAAGTTACTCAACTAAACTTAGTTATAGTACAGCATGTCGAAAAAAGTCAAAAACAGTCTTATTATAGAATGTCGAAAACAGTCATATAAAAGTAATTCAACCAGGAGAGACTTCATTAGAATTTCACAATTTATTACACATTGTACAAATTTGAATAGTGCAACGTCTTTAAAGATCAGACTCCATCCTCCTTCCGTAGCTCCCTGGGTTAAGAGGGTTATCTGGTAACCGCAAGGTCGAAGGTTCAAACCTTGACTGGGACGTGTCATGTGTCGAAGTGTCCCTGAGCAAGACATTGTACCCCTAGCTTTTAGTTACTTTGGAAAAAAAGTTACTTTTTTAGTTACTTTGGAAAAAATGTTACTTTTTTAGTTACTTCATTTTTGAAGATACTTTTGAAGTTACTTCATTTTTGAAGTTACTCAACTTAACTTAGTTATAGTACAGCATGTCGAAAAAAGTCAAAAACAGTCTTATTATAGAATGTCGAAAACAGTCATATAAAAGTCATTCAACCAGGAGAGACTTCATTTGAATTTCACAATTTATTACACATTGTGCAAATTTGAATAGTGCAACGTCTTTGGAGATCAGACTCCATCCTCCTTCCGTGGCTCCCTGGCTTAAGAGGGTTGTCTGGTAACCGCAAGGTCGAAGGTTCAAACCTTGACTGGGACGTGTCATGTGTCGAAGTGTCCCTGAGCAAGACACTGTACCCCTAGCTTTTAGTTACTTTGGAAAAAAAGTTACTTTTTTAGTTACTTTGGAAAAAAAGTTACTTTTTTAGTTACTTCATTTTTGAAGATACTTTTTAAGTTACTTTATTTTTGAAGATACTCAACTTAACTTAGTTATAGTACAGCATGTCGAAAAAAGTCAAAAACAGTCTTATTATAGAATGTCGAAAACAGTCATATAAAAGTAATTCAACCAGGAGAGACTTCATTAGAATTTCACAATTTATTACACATTGTACAAATTTGAATAGTGCAACGTCTTTAAAGATCAGACTCCATCCTCCTTCCGTAGCTCCCTGGGTTAAGAGGGTTGTCTGGTAACCGCAAGGTCGAAGGTTCAAACCTTGACTGGGACGTGTCATGTGTCGAAGTGTCCCTGAGCAAGACACTGTACCCCTAGCTTTTAGTTACTTTGGAAAAAAAGTTACTTTTTTAGTTACTTTGGAAAAAAAGTTACTTTTTTAGTTACTTCATTTTTGAAGATACTTTTTAAGTTACTTTATTTTTGAAGATACTCAACTTAACTTAGTTATAGTACAGCATGTCGAAAAAAGTCAAAAACAGTCTTATTATAGAATGTCGAAAACAGTCATATAAAAGTAATTCAACCAGGAGAGACTTCACGAGAATTTCACAATTTATTACACATTGTACAAATTTGAATAGTGCAACGTCTTTAAAGATCAGACTCCATCCTCCTTCCGTAGCTCCCTGGGTTAAGAGGGTTGTCTGGTAACCGCAAGGTCGAAGGTTCAAACCTTGACTGGGACATGTCATGTGTCGAAGTGTCCCTGAGCAAGACACTGTACCCCTAGCTTTTAGTTACTTTGGAAAAAAAGTTACTTCTTTAGTTACTTCATTTTTGAAGATACTTTTGAAGTTACTTCATTTTTGAAGTTACTCAACTAAACTTAGTTATAGTACAGCATGTCGAAAAAAGTCAAAAACAGTCTTATTATAGAATGTCGAAAACAGTCATATAAAAGTAATTCAACCAGGAGAGACTTCATTAGAATTTCACAATTTATTACACATTGTACAAATTTGAATAGTGCAACGTCTTTAAAGATCAGACTCCATCCTCCTTCCGTAGCTCCCTGGGTTAAGAGGGTTATCTGGTAACCGCAAGGTCGAAGGTTCAAACCTTGACTGGGACGTGTCATGTGTCGAAGTGTCCCTGAGCAAGACATTGTACCCCTAGCTTTTAGTTACTTTGGAAAAAAAGTTACTTTTTTAGTTACTTTGGAAAAAATGTTACTTTTTTAGTTACTTCATTTTTGAAGATACTTTTGAAGTTACTTCATTTTTGAAGTTACTCAACTTAACTTAGTTATAGTACAGCATGTCGAAAAAAGTCAAAAACAGTCTTATTATAGAATGTCGAAAACAGTCATATAAAAGTCATTCAACCAGGAGAGACTTCATTAGAATTTCACAATTTATTACACATTGTACAAATTTGAATAGTGCAACGTCTTTAAAGATCAGACTCCATCCTCCTTCCGTAGCTCCCTGGGTTAAGAGGGTTGTCTGGTAACCGCAAGGTCGAAGGTTCAAACCTTGACTGGGACGTGTCATGTGTCGAAGTGTCCCTGAGCAAGACACTGTACCCCTAGCTTTTAGTTACTTTGGAAAAAAAGTTACTTTTTTAGTTACTTTGGAAAAAAAGTTACTTTTTTAGTTACTTCATTTTTGAAGATACTTTTTAAGTTACTTTATTTTTGAAGATACTGAACTTAACTTAGTTATAGTACAGCATGTCGAAAAAAGTCAAAAACAGACTTATTATAGAATGTCGAAAACAGTCATATAAAAGTCATTCAACCAGGAGAGACTTCATTAGAATTTCACAATTTATTACACATTGTACAAATTTGAATAGTGCAACGTCTTTGGAGATCAGACTCCATCCTCCTTCCGTGGCTCCCTGGCTTAAGAGGGTTGTCTGGTAACCGCAAGGTCGAAGGTTCAAACCTTGACTGGGACGTGTCATGTGTCGAAGTGTCCCTGAGCAAGACATTGTACCCCTAGCTTTTAGTTACTTTGGAAAAAAAGTTACTTTTTTAGTTACTTTGGAAAAAAAGTTACTTTTTTAGTTACTTCATTTTTGAAGATACTTTTGAAGTTACTTCATTTTTGAAGTTACTCAACTTAACTTAGTTATAGTACAGCATGTCGAAAAAAGTCAAAAACAGTCTTATTATAGAATGTCGAAAACAGTCATATAAAAGTAATTCAACCAGGAGAGACTTCATTAGAATTTCACAATTTATTACACATTGTACAAATTTGAATAGTGCAACGTCTTTAAAGATCAGACTCCATCCTCCTTCCGTAGCTCCCTTGGTTAAGAGGGTTGTCTGGTAACCGCAAGGTCGAAGGTTCAAACCTTGACTGTGACGTGTCATGTGTCGAAGTGTCCCTGAGCAAGACACTGTACCCCTAGCTTTTAGTTACTTTGGAAAAAAAGTTACTTTTTTAGTTACTTTGGAAAAAAAGTTACTTTTTTAGTTACTTCATTTTTGAAGATACTTTTTAAGTTACTTTATTTTTGAAGATACTCAACTTAACTTAGTTATAGTACAGCATGTCGAAAAAAGTCAAAAACAGTCTTATTATAGAATGTCGAAAACAGTCATAAAAGTAATTCAACCAGGAGAGACTTCATTTGAATTTCACAATTTATTACACATTGTGCAAATTTGAATAGTGCAACGTCTTTGGAGATAAGACTCCATCCTCCTTCCGTGGCTCCCTGGCTTAAGAGGGTTGTCTGGTAACCGCAAGGTCGAAGGTTCAAACCTTGACTGGGACGTGTCATGTGTCGAAGTGTCCCTGAGCAAGACACTGTACCCCTAGCTTTTAGTTACTTTGGAAAAAAAGTTACTTTTTTAGTTACTTTGGAAAAAAAGTTACTTTTTTAGTTACTTCATTTTTGAAGATACTTTTTAAGTTACTTTATTTTTGAAGATACTCAACTTAACTTAGTTATAGTACAGCATGTCGAAAAAAGTCAAAAACAGTCTTATTATAGAATGTCGAAAACAGTCATATAAAAGTAATTCAACCAGGAGAGACTTCATTAGAATTTCACAATTTATTACACATTGTACAAATTTGAATAGTGCAACGTCTTTAAAGATCAGACTCCATCCTCCTTCCGTAGCTCCCTGGGTTAAGAGGGTTGTCTGGTAACCGCAAGGTCGAAGGTTCAAACCTTGACTGGGACGTGTCATGTGTCGAAGTGTCCCTGAGCAAGACACTGTACCCCTAGCTTTTAGTTACTTTGGAAAAAAAGTTACTTTTTTAGTTACTTTGGAAAAAAAGTTACTTTTTTAGTTACTTCATTTTTGAAGATACTTTTTAAGTTACTTTATTTTTGAAGATACTCAACTTAACTTAGTTATACTACAGCATGTCGAAAAAAGTCAAAAACAGTCTTATTATAGAATGTCGAAAACAGTCATATAAAAGTAATTCAACCAGGAGAGACTTCACGAGAATTTCACAATTTATTACACATTGTACAAATTTGAATAGTGCAACGTCTTTAAAGATCAGACTCCATCCTCCTTCCGTAGCTCCCTGGGTTAAGAGTGTTGTCTGGTAACCGCAAGGTCGAAGGTTCAAACCTTGACTGGGACATGTCATGTGTCGAAGTGTCCCTGAGCAAGACACTGTACCCCTAGCTTTTAGTTACTTTGGAAAAAAAGTTACTTCTTTAGTTACTTCATTTTTGAAGATACTTTTGAAGTTACTTCATTTTTGAAGTTACTCAACTAAACTTAGTTATAGTACAGCATGTCGAAAAAAGTCAAAAACAGTCTTATTATAGAATGTCGAAAACAGTCATATAAAAGTAATTCAACCAGGAGAGACTTCATTAGAATTTCACAATTTATTACACATTGTACAAATTTGAATAGTGCAACGTCTTTAAAGATCAGACTCCATCCTCCTTCCCTAGCTCCCTGGGTTAAGAGGGTTATCTGGTAACCGCAAGGTCGAAGGTTCAAACCTTGACTGGGACGTGTCATGTGTCGAAGTGTCCCTGAGCAAGACATTGTACCCCTAGCTTTTAGTTACTTTGGAAAAAAAGTTACTTTTTTAGTTACTTTGGAAAAAATGTTACTTTTTTAGTTACTTCATTTTTGAAGATACTTTTGAAGTTACTTCATTTTTGAAGTTACTCAACTTAACTTAGTTATAGTACAGCATGTCGAAAAAAGTCAAAAACAGTCTTATTATAGAATGTCGAAAACAGTCATATAAAAGTCATTCAACCAGGAGAGACTTCATTAGAATTTCACAATTTATTACACACTGTACAAATTTGAATAGTGCAACGTCTTTAAAGATCAGACTCCATCCTCCTTCCGTAGCTCCCTGGGTTAAGAGGGTTGTCTGGTAACCGCAAGGTCGAAGGTTCAAACCTTGACTGGGACGTGTCATGTGTCGAAGTGTCCCTGAGCAAGACACTGTACCCCTAGCTTTTAGTTACTTTGGAAAAAAAGTTACTTTTTTAGTTACTTTGGAAAAAAAGTTACTTTTTTAGTTACTTCATTTTTGAAGATACTTTTGAAGTTACTTCATTTTTGAAGTTACTCAACTTAACTTAGTTATAGTACAGCATGTCGAAAAAAGTCAAAAACAGTCTTATTATAGAATGTCGAAAACAGTCATATAAAAGTCATTCAACCAGGAGAGACTTCATTAGAATTTCACAATTTATTACACATTGTACAAATTTGAATAGTGCAACGTCTTTAAAGATCAGACTCCATCCTCCTTCCGTAGCTCCCTGGGTTAAGAGGGTTGTCTGGTAACCGCAAGGTCGAAGGTTCAAACCTTGACTGGGACGTGTCATGTGTCGAAGTGTCCCTGAGCAAGACACTGTACCCCTAGCTTTTAGTTACTTTGGAAAAAAAGTTACTTTTTTAGTTACTTTGGAAAAAAAGTTACTTTTTTAGTTACTTCATTTTTGAAGATACTTTTTAAGTTACTTTATTTTTGAAGATACTGAACTTAACTTAGTTATAGTACAGCATGTCGAAAAAAGTCAAAAACAGACTTATTATAGAATGTCGAAAACAGTCATATAAAAGTCATTCAACCAGGAGAGACTTCATTAGAATTTCACAATTTATTACACATCGTACAAATTTGAATAGTGCAACGTCTTTGGAGATCAGACTCCATCCTCCTTCCGTGGCTCCCTGGCTTAAGAGGGTTGTCTGGTAACCGCAAGGTCGAAGGTTCAAACCTTGACTGGGACGTGTCATGTGTCGAAGTTTCCCTGAGCAAGACACTGTACCCCGAGCTTTTAGTTACTTTGGAAAAAAAGTTACTTTTTTAGTTACTTTGGAAAAAAAGTTACTTTTTTAGTTACTTCATTTTTGAAGATACTTTTTAAGTTACTTTATTTTTGAAGATACTCAACTTAACTTAGTTATAGTACAGCATGTCGAAAAAAGTCAAAAACAGTCTTATTATAGAATGTCGAAAACAGTCATATAAAAGTAATTCAACCAGGAGAGACTTCATTAGAATTTCACAATTTATTACACATTGTACAAATTTGAATAGTGCAACGTCTTTAAAGATCAGACTACATCCTCCTTCCGTAGCTCCCTGGGTTAAGAGGGTTGTCTGGTAACCGCAAGGTCGAAGGTTCAAACCTTGACTGGGACGTGTCATGTGTCGAAGTGTTCCTGAGCAAGACACTGTACCCCTAGCTTTTAGTTACTTTGGAAAAAAAGTTACTTTTTTAGTTACTTCATTTTTGAAGATACTTTTTAAGTTACTTTATTTTTGAAGATACTCAACTTAACTTAGTTATAGTACAGCATGTCGAAAAAAGTCAAAAACAGTCTTATTATAGAATGTCGAAAACAGTCATATAAAAGTCATTCAACCAGGAGAGACTTCATTTGAATTTCACAATTTATTACACATTGTGCAAATTTGAATAGTGCAACGTCTTTGGAGATCAGACTCCATCCTCCTTCCGTGGCTCCCTGGCTTAAGAGGGTTGTCTGGTAACCGCAAGGTCGAAGGTTCAAACCTTGACTGGGACGTGTCATGTGTCGAAGTGTCCCTGAGCAAGACACTGTACCCCTAGCTTTTAGTTACTTTGGAAAAAAAGTTACTTTTTTAGTTACTTTGGAAAAAAAGTTACTTTTTTAGTTACTTTGGAAAAAAAGTTACTTTTTTAGTTACTTCATTTTTGAAGATACTTTTTAAGTTACTTTATTTTTGAAGATACTCAACTTAACTTAGTTATAGTACAGCATGTCGAAAAAAGTCAAAAACAGTCTTATTATAGAATGTCGAAAACAGTCATATAAAAGTAATTCAACCAGGAGAGACTTCATTAGAATTTCACAATTTATTACACATTGTACAAATTTGAATAGTGCAACGTCTTTAAAGATCAGACTCCATCCTCCTTCCGTAGCTCCCTGGGTTAAGAGGGTTGTCTGGTAACCGCAAGGTCGAAGGTTCAAACCTTGACTGGGACGTGTCATGTGTCGAAGTGTCCCTGAGCAAGACATTGTACCCCTAGCTTTTAGTTACTTTGGAAAAAAAGTTACTTTTTTAGTTACTTTGGAAAAAAAGTTACTTTTTTAGTTACTTCATTTTTGAAGATACTTTTGAAGTTACTTCATTTTTGAAGTTACTCAACTTAACTTAGTTATAGTACAGCATGTCGAAAAAAGTCAAAAACAGTCTTATTATAGAATGTCGAAAACAGTCATATAAAAGTCATTCAACCAGGAGAGACTTCATTAGAATTTCACAATTTATTACACATTGTACAAATTTGAATAGTGCAACGTCTTTAAAGATCAGACTCCATCCTCCTTCCGTAGCTCCCTGGGTTAAGAGGGTTGTCTGGTAACCGCAAGGTCGAAGGTTCAAACCTTGACTGGGACGTGTCATGTGTCGAAGTGTCCCTGAGCAAGACACTGTACCCCTAGCTTTTAGTTACTTTGGAAAAAAAGTTACTTTTTTAGTTACTTTGGAAAAAAAGTTACTTTTTTAGTTACTTCATTTTTGAAGATACTTTTTAAGTTACTTTATTTTTGAAGATACTCAACTTAACTTAGTTATAGTACAGCATGTCGAAAAAAGTCAAAAACAGTCTTATTATAGAATGTCGAAAACAGTCATATAAAAGTAATTCAACCAGGAGAGACTTCATTAGAATTTCACAATTTATTACACATTGTACAAATTTGAATAGTGCAACGTCTTTAAAGATCAGACTACATCCTCCTTCCGTAGCTCCCTGGGTTAAGAGGGTTGTCTGGTAACCGCAAGGTCGAAGGTTCAAACCTTGACTGGGACGTGTCATGTGTCGAAGTGTCCCTGAGCAAGACATTGTACCCCTAGCTTTTAGTTACTTTGGAAAAAAAGTTACTTTTTTAGTTACTTTGGAAAAAAAGTTACTTTTTTAGTTACTTCATTTTTGAAGATACTTTTGAAGTTACTTCATTTTTGAAGTTACTCAACTTAACTTAGTTATAGTACAGCATGTCGAAAAAAGTCAAAAACAGTCTTATTATAGAATGTCGAAAACAGTCATATAAAAGTCATTCAACCAGGAGAGACTTCATTAGAATTTCACAATTTATTACACATTGTACAAATTTGAATAGTGCAACGTCTTTAAAGATCAGACTCCATCCTCCTTCCGTAGCTCCCTGGGTTAAGAGGGTTGTCTGGTAACCGCAAGGTCGAAGGTTCAAACCTTGACTGGGACGTGTCATGTGTCGAAGTGTCCCTGAGCAAGACACTGTACCCCTAGCTTTTAGTTACTTTGGAAAAAAAGTTACTTTTTTAGTTACTTTGGAAAAAAAGTTACTTTTTTAGTTACTTCATTTTTGAAGATACTTTTTAAGTTACTTTATTTTTGAAGATACTCAACTTAACTTAGTTATAGTACAGCATGTCGAAAAAAGTCAAAAACAGTCTTATTATAGAATGTCGAAAACAGTCATATAAAAGTAATTCAACCAGGAGAGACTTCATTAGAATTTCACAATTTATTACACATTGTACAAATTTGAATAGTGCAACGTCTTTAAAGATCAGACTACATCCTCCTTCCGTAGCTCCCTGGGTTAACAGGGTTGTCTGGTAACCGCAAGGTCGAAGGTTCAAACCTTGACTGGGACGTGTCATGTGTCGAAGTGTCCCTGAGCAAGACACTGTACCCCTAGCTTTTAGTTACTTTGGAAAAAAAGTTACTTTTTTAGTTACTTCATTTTTGAAGATACTTTTTAAGTTACTTTATTTTTGAAGATACTCAACTTAACTTAGTTATAGTACAGCATGTCGAAAAAAGTCAAAAACAGTCTTATTATAGAATGTCGAAAACAGTCATATAAAAGTCATTCAACCAGGAGAGACTTCATTTGAATTTCACAATTTATTACACATTGTGCAAATTTGAATAGTGCAACGTCTTTGGAGATCAGACTCCATCCTCCTTCCGTGGCTCCCTGGCTTAAGAGGGTTGTCTGGTAACCGCAAGGTCGAAGGTTCAAACCTTGACTGGGATGTGTCATGTGTCGAAGTGTCCCTGAGCAAGACACTGTACCCCTAGCTTTTAGTTACTTTGGAAAAAAAGTTACTTTTTTAGTTACTTTGGAAAAAAAGTTACTTTTTTAGTTACTTCATTTTTGAAGATACTTTTTAAGTTACTTTATTTTTGAAGATACTCAACTTAACTTAGTTATAGTACAGCATGTCGAAAAAAGTCAAAAACAGTCTTATTATAGAATGTCGAAAACAGTCATATAAAAGTAATTCAACCAGGAGAGACTTCATTAGAATTTCACAATTTATTACACATTGTACAAATTTGAATAGTGCAACGTCTTTAAAGATCAGACTCCATCCTCCTTCCGTAGCTCCCTGGGTTAAGAGGGTTGTCTGGTAACCGCAAGGTCGAAGGTTCAAACCTTTACTGGGACGTGTCATGTGTCGAAGTGTCCCTGAGCAAGACACTGTACCCCTAGCTTTTAGTTACTTTGGAAAAAAAGTTACTTTTTTAGTTACTTTGGAAAAAAAGTTACTTTTTTAGTTACTTCATTTTTGAAGATACTTTTTAAGTTACTTTATTTTTGAAGATACTCAACTTAACTTAGTTATAGTACAGCATGTCGAAAAAAGTCAAAAACAGTCTTATTATAGAATGTCGAAAACAGTCATATAAAAGTAATTCAACCAGGAGAGACTTCACGAGAATTTCACAATTTATTACACATTGTACAAATTTGAATAGTGCAACGTCTTTAAAGATCAGACTCCATCCTCCTTCCGTAGCTCCCTGGGTTAAGAGGGTTGTCTGGTAACCGCAAGGTCGAAGGTTCAAACCTTGACTGGGACATGTCATGTGTCGAAGTGTCCCTGAGCAAGACACTGTACCCCTAGCTTTTAGTTACTTTGGAAAAAAAGTTGCTTCTTTAGTTACTTCATTTTTGAAGATACTTTTGAAGTTACTTCATTTTTGAAGTTACTCAACTAAACTTAGTTATAGTACAGCATGTCGAAAAAAGTCAAAAACAGTCTTATTATAGAATGTCGAAAACAGTCATATAAAAGTAATTCAACCAGGAGAGACTTCATTAGAATTTCACAATTTATTACACATTGTACAAATTTGAATAGTGCAACGTCTTTAAAGATCAGACTCCATCATCCTTCCGTAGCTCCCTGGGTTAAGAGGGTTATCTGGTAACCGCAAGGTCGAAGGTTCAAACCTTGACTGGGACGTGTCATGTGTCGAAGTGTCCCTGAGCAAGACATTGTACCCCTAGCTTTTAGTTACTTTGGAAAAAAAGTTCCTTTTTTAGTTACTTTGGAAAAAATGTTACTTTTTTAGTTACTTCATTTTTGAAGATACTTTTGAAGTTACTTCATTTTTGAAGTTACTCAACTTAACTTAGTTATAGTACAGCATGTCGAAAAAAGTCAAAAACAGTCTTATTATAGAATGTCGAAAACAGTCATATAAAAGTCATTCAACCAGGAGAGACTTCATTAGAATTTCACAATTTATTACACATCGTACAAATTTGAATAGTGCAACGTCTTTGGAGATCAGACTCCATCCTCCTTCCGTGGCTCCCTGGCTTAAGAGGGTTGTCTGGTAACCGCAAGGTCGAAGGTTCAAACCTTGACTGGGACGTGTCATGTGTCGAAGTTTCCCTGAGCAAGACACTGTACCCCTAGCTTTTAGTTACTTTGGAAAAAAAGTTACTTTTTTAGTTACTTTGGAAAAAAAGTTACTTTTTTAGTTACTTCATTTTTGAAGATACTTTTTAAGTTACTTTATTTTTGAAGATACTCAACTTAACTTAGTTATAGTACAGCATGTCGAAAAAAGTCAAAAACAGTCTTATTATAGAATGTCGAAAACAGTCATATAAAAGTAATTCAACCAGGAGAGACTTCATTAGAATTTCACAATTTATTACACATTGTACAAATTTGAATAGTGCAACGTCTTTAAAGATCAGACTACATCCTCCTTCCGTAGCTCCCTGGGTTAAGAGGGTTGTCTGGTAACCGCAAGGTCGAAGGTTCAAACCTTGACTGGGACGTGTCATGTGTCGAAGTGTCCCTGAGCAAGACACTGTACCCCTAGCTTTTAGTTACTTTGGAAAAAAAGTTACTTTTTTAGTTACTTCATTTTTGAAGATACTTTTTAAGTTACTTTATTTTTGAAGATACTCAACTTAACTTAGTTATAGTACAGCATGTCGAAAAAAGTCAAAAACAGTCTTATTATAGAATGTCGAAAACAGTCATATAAAAGTAATTCAACCAGGAGAGACTTCACGAGAATTTCACAATTTATTACACATTGTACAAATTTGAATAGTGCAACGTCTTTAAAGATCAGACTCCATCCTCCTTCCGTAGCTCCCTGGGTTAAGAGGGTTGTCTGGTAACCGCAAGGTCGAAGGTTCAAACCTTGACTGGGACATGTCATGTGTCGAAGTGTCCCTGAGCAAGACACTGTACCCCTAGCTTTTAGTTACTTTGGAAAAAAAGTTGCTTCTTTAGTTACTTCATTTTTGAAGATACTTTTGAAGTTACTTCATTTTTGAAGTTACTCAACTAAACTTAGTTATAGTACAGCATGTCGAAAAAAGTCAAAAACAGTCTTATTATAGAATGTCGAAAACAGTCATATAAAAGTAATTCAACCAGGAGAGACTTCATTAGAATTTCACAATTTATTACACATTGTACAAATTTGAATAGTGCAACGTCTTTAAAGATCAGACTCCATCATCCTTCCGTAGCTCCCTGGGTTAAGAGGGTTATCTGGTAACCGCAAGGTCGAAGGTTCAAACCTTGACTGGGACGTGTCATGTGTCGAAGTGTCCCTGAGCAAGACATTGTACCCCTAGCTTTTAGTTACTTTGGAAAAAAAGTTCCTTTTTTAGTTACTTTGGAAAAAATGTTACTTTTTTAGTTACTTCATTTTTGAAGATACTTTTGAAGTTACTTCATTTTTGAAGTTACTCAACTTAACTTAGTTATAGTACAGCATGTCGAAAAAAGTCAAAAACAGTCTTATTATAGAATGTCGAAAACAGTCATATAAAAGTCATTCAACCAGGAGAGACTTCATTAGAATTTCACAATTTATTACACATCGTACAAATTTGAATAGTGCAACGTCTTTGGAGATCAGACTCCATCCTCCTTCCGTGGCTCCCTGGCTTAAGAGGGTTGTCTGGTAACCGCAAGGTCGAAGGTTCAAACCTTGACTGGGACGTGTCATGTGTCGAAGTTTCCCTGAGCAAGACACTGTACCCCTAGCTTTTAGTTACTTTGGAAAAAAAGTTACTTTTTTAGTTACTTTGGAAAAAAAGTTACTTTTTTAGTTACTTCATTTTTGAAGATACTTTTTAAGTTACTTTATTTTTGAAGATACTCAACTTAACTTAGTTATAGTACAGCATGTCGAAAAAAGTCAAAAACAGTCTTATTATAGAATGTCGAAAACAGTCATATAAAAGTAATTCAACCAGGAGAGACTTCATTAGAATTTCACAATTTATTACACATTGTACAAATTTGAATAGTGCAACGTCTTTAAAGATCAGACTACATCCTCCTTCCGTAGCTCCCTGGGTTAAGAGGGTTGTCTGGTAACCGCAAGGTCGAAGGTTCAAACCTTGACTGGGACGTGTCATGTGTCGAAGTGTCCCTGAGCAAGACACTGTACCCCTAGCTTTTAGTTACTTTGGAAAAAAAGTTACTTTTTTAGTTACTTCATTTTTGAAGATACTTTTTAAGTTACTTTATTTTTGAAGATACTCAACTTAACTTAGTTATAGTACAGCATGTCGAAAAAAGTCAAAAACAGTCTTATTATAGAATGTCGAAAACAGTCATATAAAAGTCATTGAACCAGGAGAGACTTCATTTGAATTTCACAATTTATTACACATTGTGCAAATTTGAATAGTGCAACGTCTTTGGAGATCAGACTCCATCCTCCTTCCGTGGCTCCCTGGCTTAAGAGGGTTGTCTGGTAACCGCAAGGTCGAAGGTTCAAACCTTGACTGGGACGTGTCATGTGTCGAAGTGTCCCTGAGCAAGACACTGTACCCCTAGCTTTTAGTTACTTTGGAAAAAAAGTTACTTTTTTAGTTACTTTGGAAAAAAAGTTGCTTCTTTAGTTACTTCATTTTTGAAGATACTTTTGAAGTTACTTCATTTTTGAAGTTACTCAACTAAACTTAGTTATAGTACAGCATGTCGAAAAAAGTCAAAAACAGTCTTATTATAGAATGTCGAAAACAGTCATATAAAAGTCATTCAACCAGGAGAGACTTCATTAGAATTTCACAATTTATTACACATTGTACAAATTTGAATAGTGCAACGTCTTTAAAGATCAGACTCCATCATCCTTCCGTAGCTCCCTGGGTTAAGAGGGTTATCTGGTAACCGCAAGGTCGAAGGTTCAAACCTTGACTGGGACGTGTCATGTGTCGAAGTGTCCCTGAGCAAGACATTGTACCCCTAGCTTTTAGTTACTTTGGAAAAAAAGTTACTTTTTTAGTTACTTTGGAAAAAATGTTACTTTTTTAGTTACTTCATTTTTGAAGATACTTTTGAAGTTACTTCATTTTTGAAGTTACTCAACTTAACTTAGTTATAGTACAGCATGTCGAAAAAAGTCAAAAACAGTCTTATTATAGAATGTCGAAAACAGTCATATAAAAGTCATTCAACCAGGAGAGACTTCATTAGAATTTCACAATTTATTACACATTGTACAAATTTGAATAGTGCAACGTCTTTAAAGATCAGACTCCATCCTCCTTCCGTAGCTCCCTGGGTTAAGAGGGTTGTCTGGTAACCGCAAGGTCGAAGGTTCAAACCTTGACTGGGACGTGTCATGTGTCGAAGTGTCCCTGAGCAAGACACTGTACCCCTAGCTTTTAGTTACTTTGGAAAAAAAGTTACTTTTTTAGTTACTTTGGAAAAAAAGTTACTTTTTTAGTTACTTCATTTTTGAAGATACTTTTTAAGTTACTTTATTTTTGAAGATACTCAACTTAACTTAGTTATAGTACAGCATGTCGAAAAAAGTCAAAAACAGACTTATTATAGAATGTCGAAAACAGTCATATAAAAGTCATTCAACCAGGAGAGACTTCATTAGAATTTCACAATTTATTACACATTGTACAAATTTGAATAGTGCAACGTCTTTGGAGATCAGACTCCATCCTCCTTCCGTGGCTCCCTGGCTTAAGAGGGTTGTCTGGTAACCGCAAGGTCGAAGGTTCAATCCTTGACTGCGACGTGTCATGTGTCGAAGTGTCCCTGAGCAAGAAACTGTACCCCTAGCTCCCCGGGCGCCTGTCATTGGCAGCCCACTGCTCCATATATACAGGGGAGGGTCAAATGCAGAGAACATTTTCCCCCATAAAGGGATAAATATAGTGTAATAAATAAATAAAATAAAATAAAAAATAAAATCCTGAAGGAAGACAATCGAGGGCTGGTGATGCTGAGGTCAGATAAGGCATAATCCAGCCACTGGTCGTAGTGTTGATGAAGGGAGTTTCTGCAATTATAAACGGCGTGTCATTTAAAGTAACTTTTTTAATTACTTTTTTTAAAAAGTTACTTTTACAATTACTTTTTTTTAAAAGTTACTTTTTTAGTTACTTTGGGAAAAAAGTTACTTTTTTAGTTACTTTGGGAAAAAAGTTACTTTTTTAGTTACTTTGGGAAAAAAGTTACTTTTTTAGTTACTTTGGGGAAAAAGTTACTTTTTTAGTTACTTTGGGAAAAAAGTTACTTTTTTAGTTACTTTGGAAAAAAAGTTACTTTTTTAGTTACTTTGGAAAAAAAGTTACTTTTTTAGTTACTTTGGAAAAAAAGTTACTTTTTTAGTTACTTTGGAAAAAAAGTTACTTTTTTAGTTACTTTGGAAAAAAAGTTACTTTTTTTTTGGAAAAAAAGTTATTTGAATAGTGCAACGTCTTTGGAGATTGAACTCCATCCTCCACCCGTGGCTCCCTGGTTTAAGAGGGTTGTCTGGTAACCGCAAGGTCGAAGGTTCAAACCTTGACTGGGACGTGTCATGTGTCGAAGTGTCCCTGAGCAAGACACTGTACCCCTAGCTTTTAGTTACTTTGGAAAAAAACGTTACTTTTTTTCCAAAGACTTCATTAGAATTAGGAGAGAGTCCAGCCACTGGTCGTGGTGTTGATGAAGGGAGTTTCTGCAGTTATAAACGGCATAGTATAGCATGTCGTTAAGTTACTTTTTTAGTTACTTTTTAAAGTTACTTCATAAAGTTACTTTATATTTGAAGATACTCAACTTAATTTAATTAAGTCATAGTACAGCATGGTGTTGATGAAGGGAGTTGCTGCAGTTATAAACATTATAGCACAGTATAGCATGTCGACAAGTCAGTTTAACATGATGAAACAATCATAAAAAGTCATAGTATAGCATGTCTATAAAAGTTACTCTATTTTTAAAGTTACTTTATTTTAAAAGTTACTCTTTATTTTTAGTTACTTTTTGAGTTACTTCATTTTAAAAGTTACTCTTTATTTTTAGTTACTTTTGAGTTACTTTATTTTTTAAAGTTACTTTTGAAGTTACTTTATTTTTAAAGTTACTTTTGAAGTTACTTCATTTTTGAAGTTACTCAACTTAACTTAGTTATAGTACAGCATGTCGAAAAAAGTCAAAAACAGTCTTATTATAGAATGTCGAAAACAGTCATATAAAAGTCATTCAACCAGGAGAGACTTCATTAGAATTTCACAATTTATTACACATTGTACAAATTTGAATAGTGCAACGTCTTTGGAGCTCAGACTCCATCCTCCTTCTGTGGCTCCCTGGCTTAAGAGGGTTGTCTGGTAACCGCAAGGTCGAAGGTTCAAACCTTGACTGGGACGTGTCATGTGTCGAAGTGTCCCTGAGCAAGACACTGTACCCCTAGCTTTTAGTTACTTTGGAAAAAAAGTTACTTTTTTAGTAACTTTGGAAAAAAAGTTACTTTGGAAAAAAAGTTACTTTGGAAAAAAAGTTACTTTTTTAGTTACTTCATTTTTGAAGATACTTTTGAAGTTACTTCATTTTTGAAGTTACTCAACTTAACTTAGTTATAGTACAGCATGTCGAAAAAAGTCAAAAACAGTCTTATTATAGAATGTCGAAAACAGTCATATAAAAGTCATTCAACCAGGAGAGACTTCATTAGAATTTCACAATTTATTACACATTGTACAAATTTGATTAGTGCAACGTCTTTGGAGATCGGACTCCATCCTCCTTCCGTGGCTCCCTGGGTTAAGAGGGTTGTCTGGTAACCGCAAGGTCGAAGGTTCAATCCTTGACTGCGACGTGTCATGTGTCGAAGTGTCCCTGAGCAAGAAACTGTACCCCTAGCTCCCCGGGCGCCTGTCATTGGCAGCCCACTGCTCCATATATACAGGGGAGGGTCAAATGCAGAGAACATTTTCCCCCATAAAGGGATAAATATAGTGTAATAAATAAATAAAATAAAATAAAAAATAAAATCCTGAAGGAAGACAATCGAGGGCTGGTGATGCTGAGGTCAGATAAGGCATAATCCAGCCACTGGTCGTAGTGTTGATGAAGGGAGTTTCTGCAATTATAAACGGCGTGTCATTTAAAGTAACTTTTTTAATTACTTTTTTTTTAAAGTTACTTTTACAATTACTTTTTTTTAAAAGTTACTTTTTTAGTTACTTTGGGAAAAAAGTTACTTTTTTAGTTACTTTGGGAAAAAAGTTACTTTTTTAGTTACTTTGGGGAAAAAGTTACTTTTTTAGTTACTTTGGGAAAAAAGTTACTTTTTTAGTTACTTTGGAAAAAAAGTTACTTTTTTAGTTACTTTGGAAAAAAAGTTACTTTTTTAGTTACTTTGGAAAAAAAGTTACTTTTTTAGTTACTTTGGAAAAAAAGTTACTTTTTTAGTTACTTTGGAAAAAAAGTTACTTTTTTTTTGGAAAAAAAGTTATTTGAATAGTGCAACGTCTTTGGAGATTGAACTCCATCCTCCACCCGTGGCTCCCTGGTTTAAGAGGGTTGTCTGGTAACCGCAAGGTCGAAGGTTCAAACCTTGACTGGGACGTGTCATGTGTCGAAGTGTCCCTGAGCAAGACACTGTACCCCTAGCTTTTAGTTACTTTGGAAAAAAACGTTACTTTTTTTCCAAAGACTTCATTAGAATTAGGAGAGAGTCCAGCCACTGGTCGTGGTGTTGATGAAGGGAGTTTCTGCAGTTATAAACGGCATAGTATAGCATGTCGTTAAGTTACTTTTTTAGTTACTTTTTAAAGTTACTTCATAAAGTTACTTTATATTTGAAGATACTCAACTTAATTTAATTAAGTCATAGTACAGCATGGTGTTGATGAAGGGAGTTGCTGCAGTTATAAACATTATAGCACAGTATAGCATGTCGACAAGTCAGTTTAACATGATGAAACAATCATAAAAAGTCATAGTATAGCATGTCTATAAAAGTTACTCTATTTTTAAAGTTACTTTATTTTAAAAGTTACTCTTTATTTTTAGTTACTTTTTGAGTTACTTCATTTTAAAAGTTACTCTTTATTTTTAGTTACTTTTGAAGTTACTTCATTTTTAAAGTTACTTTTGAAGTTACTCAACTTAACTTAGTTATAGTACAGCATGTCGAAAAAAGTCAAAACAGTCTTATTATAGAATGTCGAAAACAGTCATATAAAAGTCATTCAACCAGGAGAGACTTCATTAGAATTTCACAATTTATTACACATTGTACAAATTTGAATATTACAACGTCTTTGGAGATCAGACTCCATCCTCCTTCCGTGGCTCCCTGGGTTAAGAGGGTTGTCTGGTAACCGCAAGGTCGAAGGTTCAAACCTTGACTGGGACGTGTAATGTGTCCAAGTGTCCCTGAGCAAGACACTGTACCCCAAGCTTTTAGTTACTTTGGAAAAAAACGTTACTTTTTTTCCAAAGACTTCATTAGAATTAGGAGAGAGTCCAGCCACTGGTCGTGGTGTTGATGAAGGGAGTTTCTGCAGTTATAAACGGCATAGTATAGCATGTCGTTAAGTTACTTTTTTAGTTACTTTTTAAAGTTACTTTATAAAGTTACTTCATATTTGAAGATACTCAACTTAATTTAATTAAGTCATAGTACAGCATGGTGTTGATGAAGGGAGTTGCTGCAGTTATAAACATTATAGCACAGTATAGCATGTCGACAAGTCAGTTTAACATGATGAAACAATCATAAAAAGTCATAGTATAGCATGTCTATAAAAGTTACTCTATTTTTAAAGTTACTTTATTTTAAAAGTTACTCTTTATTTTTAGTTACTTTTTGAGTTACTTCATTTCAAAAGTTACTCTTTATTTTTAGTTACTTTTGAGTTACTTTATTTTTTAAAGTTACTTTTGAAGTTACTTTATTTTTAAAGTTACTTTTGAAGTTACTTCATTTTTGAAGTTACTCAACTTAACTTAGTTATAGTACAGCATGTCGAAAAAAGTCAAAAACAGTCTTATTATAGAATGTCGAAAACAGTCATATAAAAGGCATTCAACCAGGAGAGACTTCATTAGAATTTCACAATTTATTACACATTGTACAAATTTGAATAGTGCAACGTCTTTGGAGATCAGACTCCATCCTCCTTCCGTGGCTCCCTGGGTTAAGAGGGTTGTCTGGTAACCGCAAGGTCGAAGGTTCAAACCTTGACTGGGACGTGTCATGTGTCGAAGTGTCCCTGAGCAAGACACTGTACCCCTAACCGCCCCTAGGGCCCGCCGGGACACTAGGGCTACAAATACATTATCAGTAAGGATAAAAAGCGACCATCTTTGGCCGACCCTAACGGACGGAAGGAGCGCCGCTAAAAATCGGGAGGGAGTGTGGAAGGACCTAGTATTTTGCCTGCGATGCCGGAGGAAATTTGTGTTCCGTTGGGACTTACGGTCCCTGAGCTACGATTTTCCAAAGTTTTTGCACATGTGGCCCCCCAGGCACTTTACCGCTCGTGTCCACAAGGGGGCCAAAACCCGGGACGTGCGGGACCACAACTGCCATTTGATTTTGGCCATTTGGGACCACTTGTGCCATTTCGTGAGCCTGTCCCTTGATTGGCACCTGTGGTCCTTAATGGCCCGGGACTTTTGGGACCACATGGGACATTTGTGAGGCCATTTGGGACCACATGGGACATTTGTGAGGCCATTAGAGACCAGTAGGGCCATTTCGTCGGGGGTTTAGGGACCACTTGGGCCAATGAAGGGACAGCCTCGCGAGGTCCTGAATCGAGATTTTAAACTGCCATAACTTCTCAACCGTTGGTTATCCTGCTCTGAAATGTAGATATCTTGGACCAACGTTAAATTGTACGGAAACAATGTTTTGGGTCACATTTTGCCATTTGGCTCAGAATCCTGAGATTCCTTAGAAATGTAGCAGGAATGGCCATTTTTGGAGTTAACTGACATTTGACCTGGAAGATCTCCACAACCCTTTGGGTTAGGAAGCTGAAATTTGCACTGTACTATCACCAAAAGTTACTAAACGTAACCCTTAAGTTACTAACCGTAACCCTAGCCATTTCGACTACATTTGTATGGGCCGACCATGTAGGCCAATTGTCCTCAGGGTTAGGTTACTAAATGTAACCCGTAACACAAAAAACGGCCATTTCCCCTACATTTGATGTGGCTGTCATGTAGGCCAATTGTCCCAAGGGTTAGGTTACTAAATGTAACCCTTAACACAAAAAACTCCAAAAAAACTTCAAAGTATTTTGAAGTTTTTATAGGTTACTAACAGTAAGCCTTAGGTTACTAAATGTAACCCATTCCTGCCATTTCGACTACATTTGTATGGGCCGACCATGTAGGCCAATTGTCCTAAGGGTTAGGTTACTAAATGTAACCCGTAACACAAAAAACGGCCATTTCCCCTACATTTGATGTGGCTGTCATGTAGGCCAATTGTCCCAAGGGTTAGGTTACTAAATGTAACCCTTAACACAAAAAACTCCAAAAAAACTTCAAAGTATTTTGAAGTTTTTATAGGTTACTAACAGTAAGCCTTAGGTTACTAAATGTAACCCATTCCTGCCATTTCGACTACATTTGTATGGGCCGACCATGTAGGCCAATTGTCCTAAGGGTTAGGTTACTAAATGTAACCCGTAACACAAAAAACGGCCATTTCCCCTACATTTGATGTGGCTGTCATGTAGGCCAATTGTCCCAAGGGTTAGGTTACTAAACGTAACCCGTAACACAAAAAACTCAAAAAAAACATTTGGGACCACTTGGGCCATTTCGTGAGCCTGTCCCTTGATTGGCACCTGTGGTCCTTAATGGCCCGGGACTTTTGGGACCACATGGGACATTTGTGAGGCCATTAGAGACCAGTAGGGCCATTTCGTCGGGGGTTTAGGGACCACTTGGGCCAATGAAGGGACAGCTCCGCGAGGTCCTGAATCGAGATTTTAAACTGCCATAACTTCTCAACCGTTGGTTATCCTGCTCTGAAATGTAGATATCTTGGACCAGCGTTAAATTGTACGGAAACAATGTTTTGGGTCACATTTTGCCATTTGACTCAGAATCCAGAGATTCCTTAGAAATGTAGCAGGAATGGCCATTTTTGGAGTTAACTGTTATTTGACCTGGAAGATCTCCACAACCCTTTGGGTTAGGAAGCTGAAATTTGCACTGTACTATCACCAAAAGTTACTAAACGTAACCCTTAAGTTACTAACCGTAACCCTAGCCATTTCGACTACATTTGTATGGGCCGACCATGTAGGCCAATTGTCCTAAGGGTTAGGTTACTAAACGTAACCCTTAACACAAAAAACTCCAAAAAAACTTCAAAGTATTTTGAAGTTTTTATAGGTTTTATAGGTTACTAACAGTAAGCCTTAGGTTACTAAATGTAACCCATTCCTGTCATTCCGACTACATTTGTATGGGCCGACCATGTAGGCCAGGAATCCCAACCCGTATGGCAGTAATGGTCCCGGGTTTAAATGCCTTTCGGGTTATTTTGTGTCATTCGGGTTGGGATTTTCGGCCTACATGGATAGCCCATTGAAATGTAGTTGAAATGGCCGTTTTTGAGTTGTAACTTATCCTTACAATTCAGAGTGTCATTCCGACTACATTTGTATGGGCCGACCATGTAGGCCAAGAATCCCAACCCGTATGGCAGTAATGGTCCCGGGTTTAAATGCCTTTCGGGTTATTTTGTGTCATTCGGGTTGGGATTTTTGGCCTACATGGATAGCCCATTGAAATGCCATTTGGGGGGGAGTTATGGGACATATACTGCCATTTGGTGGGAGTTATGGGTAAAAAACTGCCATTTGGTCGGGAGTAATGGGAAGATTAGGGACATTTCAGGGACAGCTCCCAGGAGTTCTGGATTGATATTTTAAACTGCCGTATCTTCTCAACCGTTCGATATCCCGCTTTGAAACGTAGATATCTTGGACCAACACGTAATTGTATGGATTCAATGTTTTGGGACAAATGTTGCCATTTGGGCCACATGAGATTCCAATGTAGTGGGAACACAAAAAAGTGTCATTCCGACTACATTTGTATGGGCCGACCATGTAGGCCAATTGTCCTAAGGGTTAGGTTACTAAATGTAACCCGTAACACAAAAAACGGCCATTTCCCCTACATTTGATGTGGCTGTCATGTAGGCCAATTGTCCTAGGGGTTAGGTTACTAACCGTAACCCTTAACACAAAAACACAAAAAAAACTTCAAAGTATTTAGAAGTTTTTTTTAACCCCTGGTACTCTAAATGACTACCAGAACGATGGGGGGAGTCAGGCAACTGCTCTGGACCGCGCCAGGGCCTCGAAATCGGACTGAACTCTAAAAACACAAAAAAACAAAAAAAACTTCAAAGTATTTCGAATGTTTTTTTTGCCCGATTTGCTTGAAACTTTGCACATCTGGTGGGCTGTTCCCAGGTATGCCCCCTCGTCAGTTTCAGCCTCCTAGCCCATAGCATACTGTAGATATTGTATGGGAGAAATGAGAACAGGGTTGGGACTTTTGCCCTACATGAGAGCCCCATCAAATGTAACACAAATGGCCGTTTTTGAGTTTTTGAGCTGATAGGGAACTTTCATTTCCCTAACAACTCAAAAACGGCCATTTCCCCTACATTTGATGGCACTCCCATGTAGGGCAATAATCCCGTGCCATATGGCAGTCATGGTCCTGGGTTCCCTAGGCCTTTTTGGTCAATTTGTGCCATTTGACATGGGATTATTGGCCTACATGAGAGCCCCATCAAATGTAACACAAATGGCCGTTTTTGAGTTGTAAGGGAAATGAAAGTTCCCTATCAGCTCAAAAACACAAAAACGGCCATTTGTGTTACATTTGATGGGGCTCCGATGTAGGGCAATAATCCCGTGCCATATGGCAGTCATGGTCCTGGGTTCCCTAGGCCTTTTTGGTCAATTTGTGCCATTTGACGTGGGATTATTGCCCTACATCGGAGCCCCATCAAATGTAACACAAATGGCCGTTTTTGAGTTGATAGGGAAATGAAAGTTCCCTATCAGCTAAAAAACTCAAAAACGGCCATTTCCCCTACATTTGATGTGGCTGTCATGTAGGCCAATTGTCCTAAGGGTTAGGTTACTAAACGTAACCCGTAACACAAAAACACAAAAAAAACTTCAAAGTATTTAGACGTTTTTTTTAACCCCTGGTACTCTAAATGACTACCAGAACGATGGGGGGAGTCAGGCAACTGCTCTGGACCGCGCCAGGGCCTCGAAATCGGCCTGAACTCTAAAAACACAAAAAAACACAAAAAAAACTTCAAAGTATTTCGAATGTTTTTTTTGCCCGATTTGCTTGAAACTTTGCACATGTGGTGGGCTGTTCCCAGGTATGCCCCCTCGTCAGTTTCAGCCTCCTAGCCCATAGCATACTGTAGATATTGTATGGGAGAAATGAGAACAGGGTTGGGACTTTTGCCCTACATGAGATTCCCATCAAATGTAACACAAATGGCCGTTTTTGAGTTGTTAGGGAAATGAAAGTTCAAAACAAGGTTCAATGAGGCTGGAATTTTCACAGTAATTCAACCTTTGCCCAACGAGTAAATGGTATGAATATCAATGGGAAATTCCCTACAGTTATCTCAAAGTAATGTATGGCATTTCGACTTTGTTTGACCTATTATCCCATAGAAAACAAGGTTCAATGAGGCTGAGATTTTCACAGTAATTCAAGCTTTGCCCAACGATTATTGTTCATGAAAATCAATGGGAAATTCCTTAAACTTTTTCCATAGTAATGTATTGCATTTTGACTTTGTTTGACCTATTATCCCATAGAAAACAAGGTTCAATGAGACTGAGATTTTCACAGTAATTCAAGCTTTGCCCAACGATTATTTTTTATGAAAATCAATGGGAAATTCCTTAAACTTTTTCCATAGTAATGTATTGCATTTTGACTTTGTTTGACCTATTATCCCATAGAAAACAAGGTTCAATGAGGCTCAGATTTTCACAGTAATTCAAGCTTTGCCCAACGATTATTTTTTATGAAAATCAATGGGAAATTCTTTAAACTTTTTCCATAGTAATGTATGGCATTTTGACTTTGTTTGACTTATTATCCCATAGAAAACAAGGTTCAATGATGCTGACATTTTAACAGTAATTCAAGCTTTGCCCAACGATCAATTGTTATGAAAATCAATGGGAAATTCCTTACACTTTTACTATAGTAATGTATGGCATTTTGACTTTGTTTGACCAATTATCCCATAGAAAACAAGGTTCAATGAAGCTGAAATTTTCACAGTAATTCAACCTTTGCCCAACGATCAATTGTTATGAAAATCAATGGGAAATTCTTTACACTTTTACTATAGTAATGTATGGCATTTTGACTATGTTTGACCAATTATCCCATAGAAAACAAGGTTCAATGAAGCTGAGATTTTCACAGTATTTCAACCTTTGCCAATAGATTACATGGTGTGAATATCAATGGGAAATTCACTGTTTTTCGTGAATGTCTCCAGTCTTTTAATTCATTAAAAATACTTTAAAGCCAAATAAAGGGATGCATTCTTTTTGTCAATGAAGAGGGGGTCGTGGAGATGAAATGGCTGAAATTTAGAGTTCGTAGGTCCAAGTAAAGGTGCCCAAAACCAGGCGTTTAGGTCAAAGGTCAAAAGGTCGTAATTGGTGCATTATGTAAAAATGGCCATAGAGTCTGAGAAAAAGGTTGAAACTGCCTGAATTTTGCACCACACCTTCCCCCTTATGTGTAGAGTACATATGTCCAAGTTAAAGTGCCCGAAAACAGCAACAAATGTGTAAATTGGGCCTAAAGTATGTTAAAGGGTCGGTACATTTGACCTATGTACAAACGGTCATAAAATCTGAGACAAAGGTTGAAACTGCCTGCATTTTAAAACACACATTCTCCCTGATACCTTGATTGAGGCTGCAAAGTAAGAAGTCTGTAGACCCTAGGGAAAGCTATCTCCTGTTAGCAACATGCTAACGAGATCAATCCAATTCATGCTAGTAGAGCATCCTCTGGTGTCCACCATATATCATTTCCATCAACATCTGTCTTGTAGAAATGGTTTTATGGCACCCAACAGAAACAGACACATGTGGACGTCATTTACAGTCTTTTAATTAATTAAAACTACTTTAAAGCAAAATAGAGGAATTCTTTCTTTTTGTCAATGAAGAGAGGGTCGTGGAGATGAAATCCCTAAAATTTGGAGTTCTTAGGTCCAAGTTAAGGTGCCCAAAAACAGCAAAAAAGGTCTTAATTGGCTCTAAATCCTCTTAAAGGGCCGGTAAATTTGACCTATGCAAAAACGGCCATAATCTCTCAAATATGGGTCCCAGAAACCTCAGATTACGGACACACATTGTGGACTAGGCCTACAATGAGGTCACGTGAACAAAATCCCTCTAAAATGTCTAGAAAATAAATTTGCCTGTATGAAACTCAGAGAACAGGAGGGTGAACATCTTAGCAAGATGTACACCCTGTCGTGCTGTTAAGTCAGATTGGAGCAATTTTTGTTCTAAACATCTGAGAGCTCTGCTTTTTTAATATGTTGTAGCCATACTACTACTGTCCATCATATATCATTTTCATCAACATCTGTCATGTAAATCGGGCCTAAATTACCTTAATGAGCAGTCAATTTGACCTATGTAAAACGGTCATAGCATCTGAGAAAAAGGTTGAAACTGCCTGGATTTCACAGGACACCTTCCGCCTGATACCTTGATTCAGTCTGGAAAGTAAGAAGTCTGTAGACCCTTGGGAAAGCTATCTCCTGTTAGCAACATGCTAATGAGATCAATCCAATTCATGGCAGTAGAGTGTTCTTTTTTGTCCAACATATTTGAATTTCATTAAAGAAAGTCGTTTATTAGAGTTTTTATAGGACCCAACAAAAACCCTCTTGACTCTAAACACTGAAACAGGCTTTTTTTTTAAAGGCCCGTCGTCCGAATGGCCGAATTGGTCCCAACAGACAGTAGGCCCGTTTTCATAACAGTCTTTTCTCTTTATTTTTATACTTTAAATCAAAGTAGAGATTTAAATCCTTTTCCTCTTCAAAGAGGGGCTTGTGACCATTAAATATCTACAATGTGGATCTCGTAGCTGCAAGTTAAGGTCCCCAAAAACAGCAACAAAGGTCTTAATTGGCTCTTAATCCTCCGGTAAATTTGACCTATGCAAAAACGGCCATAATCTCTCAAATATGGGTCCCAGAAACCACAGATTACAGACACACATTGTGGACTAGGCCTACAATGAGGTCACGTGAACAAAATCCCTCTAAAATGTCTAGAAAAGAAATTTGTCTGTATGAAACTCAGAGATCAGGAGGGTGAATGTCTTAGTAAGATGTACACCCTGTCGTGCTGTTAGTCAGATTGGAGCAATTTTTGTTCTAAACATCTGAGAGCTCTGATTTTTTAATATGTTGTAGCCATGCTACTGCTGTCCATCATATATCATTTTCATCAACATCTGTCATGTAAATCGGGCCTAAATTACCTTAAAGAGCAGTCAATTTGACCTATGTAGAAACGGTCATAGCATCTGAGAAAAAGGTTGAAACTGCGTGGATTTCGCAGGACACCTTTCCCCTGATACCTTAATTCAGTCTGGAAAGTAAGAAGTCTGTAGACCCTTGGGAAAGCTATCTCCTGTTAGCAGCATGCTAATGAGATCAATCCAATTCATGCTAGTAGAGCATCCTCTTGTGTCCACCATATATCATTTTCATCAACATGTGTCTTGTAGAAATGGTTTTATGGCACCCAACAGAAACAGACACATGTGGACGTAATTTACAGTCTTTTAATTAATTAAAAATACTTTAAAGCAAAATAGAGGAAATCTTTCTTTTTGTCAATGAAGAGAGGGTCGTGGAGATGAAATGCCTAAAATTTGGAGTTCGTAGGTCCAAGTTAAGGTGCCCGAAAACAGTAAATTGGCGCTAAATTCTCTTAAAGGGCCAGTAAATTTGAAACGGCCATAAAATCTGAGAAAAAGGTTGAAACTGCTTGAATTTTTCACCATACATTCCCTGTGATGACTTGATTCAGCATGCCAAGCAAGAAGACTGCAGAATCTCGGGAAGGATTTGGAACATTGTATTGATGTAAATCCAACGGATTCTTAAAGAGTGTCCTCTGTTGTCCACTACATCTAATTTACAAGACATTTCATGGGATAAAATTCGGGGTGGTGCCTGCGCATCTGGTAACATAACCGAGGTGTCCACGGCACTTAGCCCCACCCATTTCCATGTTTCCTAGGAATGTTGTGCTCAAAAGGCATAAAGCAGCACATTTGGCACTTAGCCCCACCCAGCTCCATGTTTCCTAGGAATGTTGTGCTCAAAAGGCATAAAGCACCACATTTGGCACATAACCCCACCCATTTCCATGTTTCCTAGGAATGTTGTGCTCAAAAGGCATAAAGCAGCACATTTGGCACTTAGCCCCACCCAGCTCCATGTTTCCTAGGAATGTTGTGCTCAAAAGGCATAAAGCACCACATTTGGCACATAACCCCACCCATTTACATGTTTCCTAGGAATGTTGTGCTCAAAAGGCATAAAGCACCACATTTGGCACTTAGCCCCACCCATTTCCATGTTATCCCCACCCATTGCCATGTTTCCAATGAAAGTTGTGCTCAAAAGGCATAAAGCAACACATTTGGCACTTAGCCCCACCCATCTCCCATTTCCAATGAAAGAATGACGTACTAGCACCCTCTATGGGATTTCCCATGTTTTACACTTAGCTCCCGATAATGCCCCTTTTGGTCCTTGATGGAACAATGGGAAGTGGCCTGCGTGTCCGCCGCAATGTTTTCGCGTCTACATTGTGCCATTGGCCCACTACTCCCCATGTTAAAGTCGGGACAATAGCCCGACGTTCCCTTACTTTTAGTTACTTTGGAAAAAAAGTTACTTTTTTTCCAAAGACTTCATTAGAATTAGGAGAGAGTCCAGCCACTGGTCGTGGTGTTAATGAAGGGAGTTTCTGCAGTTATAAACGGCATAGTATAGCATGTCGTTAAGTTACTTTTTTAGTTACTTTTTAAAGTTACTTTATAAAGTTACTTTATATTTGAAGATACTCAACTTAATTTAATTAAGTCATAGTACAGCATGGTGTTGATGAAGGGAGTTGCTGCAGTTATAAACATTATAGCACAGTATAGCATGTCGACAAGTCAGTTTAACATGATGAAACAATCATAAAAAGTCATAGTATAGCATGTCTATAAAAGTTACTCTATTTTTAAAGTTACTTTATTTTAAAAGTTACTCTTTATTTTTAGTTACTTTTTGAGTTACTTCATTTCAAAAGTTACTCTTTATTTTTAGTTACTTTTGAGTTACTTCATTTTTTAAAGTTACTTTTGAAGTTACTTTATCTTTAAAGTTACTTTTGAAGTTACTTCATTTTTGAAGTTACTCAACTTAACTTAGTTATAGTACAGCATGTCGAAAAAAGTCAAAAACAGTCTTATTATAGAATGTCGAAAACAGTCATATAAAAGTCATTCAACCAGGAGAGACTTCATTAGAATTTCACAATTCATTACACATTGTACAAATTTGAATAGTGCAACGTCTTTGGAGAGCAGACTCCATCCTCCTTCCGTGGCTCCCTGGGTTAAGAGGGTTGTCTGGTAACCGCAAGGTCGAAGGTTCAAACCTTGACTGGGACGTGTCATGTGTCGAAGTGTCCCTGAGCAAGACACTGTACCCCTAGCTTTTAGTTCCTTTGGAAAAAAAGTTACTTTTTTAGTTACTTTGGAAAAAAAGTTACTTTTTTAGTTACTTCATTTTTGAAGATACTTTTTAAGTTACTATATTTTTGAAGATACTCAACTTAACTTAGTTATAGTACAGCATGTCGAAAAAAGTCAAAAACAGTCTTATTATAGAATGTCGAA
Organism: Leptoclinus maculatus; assembly: GCA_032191485.1. Classification (NCBI taxonomy): domain Eukaryota; kingdom Metazoa; phylum Chordata; class Actinopteri; order Perciformes; family Stichaeidae; genus Leptoclinus; species Leptoclinus maculatus. Next base: position 13,192,951 of record JAVDOI010000006.1, read on the forward strand.
AACAGTCATATAAAAGTCATTCAACCAGGAGAGACTTCATTAGAATTTCACAATTTATTACACATTGTACAAATTTGAATAGTGCAACGTCTTTGGAGATTGGACTCCATCCTCCTTCCGTGGCTCCCTGGGTTAAGAGGGTTGTCTGGTAACTGCAAGGTCGAAGGTTCAAACCTTGACTGGGACGTGTCATGTGTCGAAGTGTCCCTGAGCAAGACACTGTACCCCTAGCTTTTAGTTCCTTTGGAAAAAAAGTTACTTTTTTAGTTACTTTGGAAAAAAAGTTACTTTTTTAGTTACTTCATTTTTGAAGATACTTTTTAAGTTACTTTATTTTTGAAGATACTCAACTTAACTTAGTTATAGTACAGCATGTCGAAAAAAGTCAAAAACAGTCTTATTATAGAATGTCCAAAAACAGTCATATAAAAGTCATTCAACCAGGAGAGACTTCATTAGAATTTCACAATTTATTACACATTGTACAAATTTGAATAGTGCAACGTCTTTGGAGATTGGATTCCATCCTCCTTCCGTGGCTCCCTGGGTTAAGAGGGTTGTCTGATAACTGCAAGGTCGAAGGTTCAAACCTTGACTGGGACGTGTCATGTGTTGAAGTGTCCCTGAGCAAGACACTGTACCCCTAGCTCCCCGGCGCCTGTCATTGGCAGCCCACTGCTCCCTATATACAGGGATGGGTCAAATGCAGAGAAAAATTTCCCCCATAAAGGGAATAAATATAGTGTCATAAATAAATAAAATAAAATCTTTTTTTAAAAAGTTACTTTTATAATTACTTTTTTTAAAAAGTTACTTTTTTAGTTACTTTGGAAAAAAAGTTACTTTTTTAGTTACTTTGGAAAAAAAGTTACTTTTTTAGTTACTTTGGGAAAAAAGTTACTTTTATTATTACTTTTATTACACATTGGGTTCCCTGGCTTTTTCGCCGGCCGGCTTTGCTTTTTCTTTCCCTTAACAACAAGCCGCGGCTGATCCGTTTCTATAGGAGACCATCTCATGATTTTATTTTCACAACCCAAACGTTAAATGTACTGCTCTGCAATGTTTTTCCTCGTCTCAGCCCCCTGTGTCATGGTGTGTGGAAGAGTCAGGAAACTTGTCAGGCTGGCCATTTGATTGGCTGAGCTGCAAGCCTGTGCTGTTAAGTTTCGTTTCACGATAGTCTTGAGTCATTGAGTGTTCAAAAACAAAGCTAGGTCAAAAAATAAATAAACTACACCAAGCAAAACCCTACAAATGTTATAATTTCTTCCATATCTTTCAATTTGAACTCGTACTACTCCAACTAAGCTCTGCTGGCAAGTTTCACTTTAGTCACGTGCTCGCCCACTGACCAATCACAGCACACCCTGGACTTCGCGGCAAAGCAGCACCTGGGGCCTCTCTTCTACTGAGAGACACAGAGGTGAAATCTGATTGGATAAAAGCTCTACTTAAAACAAGCTGCACTGGAAGCAGAGCAACTGAGGAAGACAGTAGCTGTGCAATGAGAAAATAAGATAATGGGACAAATATTTTTTGAAATTAAAATACATGTAGTGTATTTAAGAAAAATTATTAAATTATAAAATAGCTATAACTTTGTGATTATGTTTAGATAGATAGATAGATAGATATAAACTTTATTTATCCCCAGGGGGAAATTTGTTTGTAGCAGCATTAAGTTACAGAGTAGAATAAAATATGAAGTATTGAAATGCACAATATATACAGTACAATAAAATAGCAGAGCAGATATTGAATTGAAAATAGAATAAAAAATAAGATAAAATAGAATAAAAATAAAAATGCACAGTATATACAATTAATTAGAATGGTATCAAATGAACAACTAGGTAAACTAACCAAACTGAACAGTAGTGCAAGGATCATGGTATTAAATTAACTAGGTAAACTAACCAAACTGAACAGTAGTGCAAGGATCATGGTATAAATGAACTAGGTAAATTAATTAACCTTTTCCTACCTAGCCCCATTTTTAGGCCTCTGCTCAAAAATAGTTTACCCATACTCAAAGGGACTTATCTCTCCAACTACAAGGTCTATTTGAATCATTTACATTTTATAATGACACTAAAATGTGTGAGATGTGTTAATATGTGTACATATCAGTGTTTATGTTACTGGTTATTGCTGAATGAACATAACACACAGCTCACATTGAACATTTTCAGGTTCGCCTGAAAAGAATGCCATTTTCATTATTTCTTTTTTTGCAGATACACCCAAATCACCCCTCACAAGTCATAGCACAACATGGCAGGAGTCTCTCTAAAAAAAACTGGCCAGCCAGCGTTTCTCCGATTGGAGTGAGATGAGGAGAAAAGGTGACGTGGTGATCTTCGCAATAAAACATCTTTGATGTGACGTGTCGAGTCTTGTCCAATCAGCGTTAAGATGTCTACACCGTCTTCATTTCCCTCCGTTACAGTTTAAGTTACGTTATGTTCCGTTACCGTTCAGACTTGCTGGGTTAAGTTAACGTTCACTACATGCGGAACTACATGCGGAACTCTCGACTTTTAACGTTCGTCATTATCGCGAATTAGGAGGAAAAAACATAACGTGATGAAACATGAAGCCCCCCCCCGTGTTCCGGTTCAGTTCACGCGGCCACTCGTTAACATTAAACCAGAACACCGGCGGATCTGGTTGCTGTTTTTAACTCAAAGTAGAATGAAAGGCCCAGATACTGATAAGATGATGAGGTCAAAGAGCTTCAGGGCAGGGCTGAGATGTGAGTGGAGCTGGGCCTGGATTGGATAAAGGTGGAGGTCTAAACAGACGTGAGTACAGCTTCCCGCTGTCACAGTGTTTTAAATACATTGATGAGGCAGGGTATGCTGAATGCAGCCTCTGCTCCAAGGAGATAAAGTACAGCAACAAGGGCTCACGTGCCCTCTCATCACACTGTACACACTGTTCACTGTAATGACCACAGCCAGAGTAGATTATCATTTTAATTTAAATAATAGAACTGGATTGAATGCATATTAATTGCAAATAGAAGATAGGCCACTATTCTAACAGCTGTACAGTAACAGTATACGTTAATATTAAGCTATACAGTAACAGGGTTCAATGAAGACTAATCACTTTATTTGCAGGTGATGGTTCTCGCTACTCTGCTATCTTTGTTTTTATTTGACTAAAACTTTTGAAAATGAGACCTCGTTCTAAATGGATTTTGTCTAAATAAAGGTTGTTAATAATAATAATATTGATTTAAAAAAAAAAAGAAGAAGCTAACTAGCTCTTCAACTCGAGCTGAAATAGTGATAAATAACTGAATAATAAATTATTCTTTTGCTTAAAGTAAATATGGTCTTATTCTCAGAGTACACCAGAATGCTACATTTTGCGACCAGCACCCCCCCCCCCCCCCCCCCGGACATGGTTTTGGACTTGTCACCTTTTTCACCCCTTATGAGTTTGCAGGTATGATTAAGACTTCTTTATGGATTATTACTTATCAAGGTGTGTATAACATACCTTTACAGTTAAGGACTAGTTCATTAATCAAAGATGAGAAGTTTATAAATTCGTAATGAAAGTATTCATCATACACTTCATTTAATGAAATCTTGACTTTGTGTTTCTATTCTAGAACCAGCTGGAGCTCAGGACGAAGGATCAGAGAGGACATTGATGAAAAAGGAACACTAAAGAGCAGCTTTAGCACCACCTAGTGAGTTTTTAATGCCTCGTCTCTCTCCTTGGTTCAATATGTCTTGAAGTAATGTAAGCTAATTGTTGCTAGGACTCAAGTTTCCCATGAGAGATTTATGATTAGAAAAGGTTAGATCTGTGTCACTCGAAGATGAATACTGATATTATAAAGCATAAGATATCGACAGGATGAGTACTCGCATACAGTAGATGTGAGGATAGTTTATTGGTCAGATATTCTGCTCTAAAAACAGCTGTTCGTGTTGCTTTTTCATTGTTTTGGGTCCAGTTAAATCATGACATCATGAGAGCTTGTTAGGATCCTCCACACTGATGTTCACAGTGTGGATTATAGGAGGATGGGAGCTGTCTTCATTTGGTTAAACATTTAAGATGGAGGTGGATATGAAACATGATCATATCAATCATGACATACTATACAATGACATTTAATGACATTTTGTAGGACATACTCTACTATGACCTTTTATGGCTGGAGGCATTATGTTTTTGTGTTGGGTTGCCTGTTCGTCCATTCCTTTGTGTACAGTATGTATGTATGGTACATTCTCCTTCAAATTAGGCTCAAACATCCACTTGAACTAAAAATAAGTGTAATTAATTAGTCATGAATAAATATGACAAAAACAAATGTCTAAAATTATACAATAATTAAGTGAGGAAACTGAAACTGGATTTATTGGCAGAAAAATAAAACTGCAATCAGGTAATTCTAGTTTAGGAATGTTTAATGACATGCTATGACTTTTATAATTTTTTGTGACATGCTGTTTTTAAGACATACTATACTGTGACTATTTTCCCGCATTTGTTTGACATCATACTATGATACTATGACTTTTTAATGACATTTTAAAAACTATGACTCTTTATGATTACTATTCTAGCATTATTTAACGACATATTTTTTATGTAATACTATTCTATGATGTTTTTGTGACATTTTTTATTTGACACAATATACTATTCATTTTTATTACTTTATGACATACTATGGCTTTTTATAACACTTTTATGTCATACTATATTAGAACTTTTTATGACATACTATCTTATTAGTATTTTCAAAACATACAATACTATGATTTTTGTGAAGGATTTTCATGGCATACTGTACTATGACTATTTTGTGACATCTTTTATGCCATTTTTGTGGCATATTATACCGTGATATTTTATGACAGCTATACTAGGACTTTTTATGACATTTCTATGATATACTATATTCTAACTTTTTTTTTCACATTTTCATGACGTACTATAGCAGGACTTTTTATGAAATACTATACTATGTAAAGCGGTAAAATATGTGTATTTCTCACAATGCTAAACTTTTGCTTCAACCATCAGCTGCAAAACAACAAAAAAGTGTAATTTATTTAAGAGAACACAAACATGTAACCACGTCCCTTTTTATAGTGAATCATTATCATTATTTCACTTGTACATTTGATATCAGCAGAAAGCTGTAATACAAAACACACACACAGTGAATTTAACTTGGCACTGATAAAAATTTAGGCAAGATGGAAATGGTAGAAAACATTTTAATCAGTAAAAACAGGAAGTGGCAGAGTAAAAGAGATAATTCTCTGATGGGATACCAGAGTTGATATGATTGACCTGGTACGGTTGTTTCTTATGGCATCAAATCTTTACATTAAATTCATATGGTTGGTAAAATGGCATCCACAAATATCACATAATTTGACTGAAAGTAGAAACCAAGATAAAAGATATTTCCTCCCGAGGATCAAGAGCGATTACTAAAAACAGGTTCTGAGTGTTTTACATATTTACTTACATTTAAAGGTTTGTCATGATTCATTTACAGGCCACTCTGTACAGTAAAAATGGATTACAGCTCAAATAGTATTACAGCACAATTTCGCATTATTTTACAAATCACAAAAGCTCCATAGCTATTCTATAAAATACAGCTGTTTAGTCACTGGACTCGAAATAATGCATTTATCCCTCCAGGAAAAACGATGCAAAACGAGAGCGCTTTTAACGTCCATAAAATATGCGCTCTCAGTGACTTACAAAAAGAAATTCATCAAAAGTCCTTTGATGCAGCTTTGCCCCCTTGGAGGCTGAGAAGGCCGTCAGTCTGTGCAGCTGTTGCCTCTGGAAACATCTTTCATTCATGAGAAATAGCTTATACGGAGCATCCACTAACAGGCAGCGAGTCTTTCCTCCTCCATATCAAGTTCAGAAGTCCATGAAGAGCCTGCACTAGACCGCTCTGTGCCTCTTTAGACATTTGAGGCGTGTGAAGTAACTCAATAACCTGAACTCCTCAAACAAACTCAGACTGGCACAAACACCAACAGCTGGAACGGTAACAAAAGCAGGCAAACCAGGAAGACGCCACAAAGTAGTTAATGCATGAAAAAGGGATTTCCCTGAATGTTTGCAAGTCTAAAACTAAATGACCCACCCCAAAAAAACATGACCTCTATATTGTTCCAGTCTTTAAAAACAACATATGTGTCCTGGGACAAATAAAACAAATTCCAAAAATAAAATAAAAGAATTGACCGCCAACAAATTTGGGCAGAAAATTAAAAAAAAGTGCATTGCTTCAAGTATGTAAACAAAATGATTTCTTTAAAGGGAGAGTGAGACTCGTTCTGTCGGTGTGCGTGAGCCTGGGCCAGTGCAGTGACTCCTGAGGTTTGGCACACATTAACACGCACGCACACACACACACACACACACACACACACACACACACACACACACACACACACACACACACACACACACACACACATTCAGAGGATCATGATGACGAGGGGTAATTCTTTCTTTTTCCACTTTTTTTTTTAAGGAGAAGTCCTTTGCTCCCGGTTTGCATTCATTGTTGAGGAAGGAGGCTCTATGACCTGCAAAGACACACCCCTTCATCAGCGCGGTCACATGGAGGATTTGCAGTGTCTGCCGGGAATCAGGGTGGTGCATGGAGGTTGACAACAACGACATGGAGAAGCAAGTGGGTGGAGTCATGATGGATGGAGAGGAATGTGTTGAAGATGATTGCAGCACAACATGAGAAAGAACACAAAAGACAAAAGAAAACAAACATGTGAGGCAATGAAACACTTAAACACACTGTGAGAGGGGTGACAGATGTTAAAATGATGCACCAATCAGAAGACGGTGATCCTGATTGTTTTGAATGAGGATCAGAGCTTCATGGGATAAAATTAAAGTATAAAAATCTATGATTTTTGGAAAGAGAGAAAGGGCAAAGAGCAATTAGTAATTAGTTACCTACAAGTTATATTTTTACTAAAAGACCTGCTGTATTTCAAGAATTAAGCATTTTAAAGTGCCTTTGATACATGTATACCTTTAAGAGACTCAGAAATATACACATGCGTACAGTCGGTGCCTCCTGTGTCTTGTGAAACTCCACCAGCCTTGTTTAGAGCTCATTAGTTCGTCTTTTAAAACACTCAACGGGAACATTAGAGTTGCATGAAGGTTGAAATAGCATTGAAACTATGATAAAAACGCTGACGCTGCATGTCCACAACGAGGATGAAACATCTGTTTCCATGTGCTACATGAGCACTGAGTATAAAATGAATGGACCAGTTGTAGTAATCTATCCCGCATGTTTTGTTCTTAAAATAGCCGTTCCTGTTGCTTTAGCACTCTGAGCTACATTTGGAGTCACTGTTTTGTGTGCAGTTCAATGACAGCGTCATTAAAACGGTCTAGGATCCCTTCACACTGTGGGTACCGTAATAGCCTTATGGGTGCTGTCTTCATTTGGTTTAACATTAACATTTAAGATAATAAGGAGGAAATGAGACAGACTACAAGCAATGAAAACAACAATCACTGACGACGGCACAAATTGTGGTTTGACTCGGACAGTAGACCGAAACACAAAATGACTTCTGAGACACACGATGGAGACAATTACAGGTAGAAAACAACACGTTTCTTTTTTCTTTTCTACTATTAGTATCTAATACTGCTTTTTATCTTCCTCTGGCTATATAGGTGTTATCTTTTGTTAATACTCACTCTGATCCTGACGAGTCACCGTCCACCGTCCCTGCCTTGATGCTCACAGCGACTCCATTCAGCTGATCCGGCCGCCTGGTTTTAGCTGCGCCGACTCGACTGTCACTTGAGGAGGATCCCCGCGGAGACGTCGTGCCTGAGGCGTTTTCACAAAGTTCATTGTGGATGCGGTTGAGACCGTTCCTCTCCACAATAGGAGAAAGCTGCTTCTTCTTTAGGATTCCTGCGAAGGATCAAAGCAAGATGTGATGACACAATGATAGACGTGGAAAAAAAGGGATTTATTCATGATAATTCTAGAAATTAAATGATATAATATAGTGGACTTTCTACATAATTCATTTGTATAATCTGCTATATTATTACCTTTAGTATGATATACTCTACTATCACTTCTTTATGACCTATTATAGTATGACATTTTTTACATACTATAAGATGATTTAAATATGATATTTTGTATGAAATACTATAATATAATATTTTTGAATGCTTTATTTCAACATTCTATACAATGGCATTTTTTTATGACACATTATTCTATGACTTTTTACATTACATACTATACTATGACCTTTTTTGACATCCTATACCGTGACATTTTGTATGACATATTATACTGGGACTTTAATATGACATTTTGTATTACATACTATAGTAAAACATTTTGTAACATTTTATGACATTCTATTCTATGACCTTTTTATGCACTACTATACTATGACTTTTTGTGACATAATATAGTATGACTTTTTAAGGATAAACTATACAATGATTTTTATAAATATATAATATACTATGACTTACCATAGTAGTTTTTTGATGACTTTCATGTGACATTCTATGGCTTTTTATGGCATACTTTATGACACACTGTACTGTGTCTTTTTATTACTTTTCATGACATACGATAGTCTGACTTTTTATGATTTCTTCATGACATTCCATACTATGACATTTTCCATGACTTTTTTATGACATACTTTTGTCCATATCTTGAAACAACACAAAGATGTAATGTTGAAATTACACTAGAAACTAGACCACGTGTTAATGAAATGTTCTCAATAATATGTAAAAAACTGATTAAGTTGTACATAATGTCTAATCTCCTGCAGCTCTTAGTATTGGGCTGGACTTTACCTTTGTGAGGGTGGGCATAGATGTTTGGCAAACTGGGCAGCAGCACCGTCATGGCATCCTGCATCTGGTCACCCGATAATGTCCGGATGTCACAGCCGAGACTCGGCTCTGGATTGGCCAGAGTGTCCGGCTTCATTCTGTCTGTACATGTGAGCTCTCCGTCACTCGCTGCTGCCGTGTAATCTCCTGGCCAAAACATGTTACTCAAACTGTTGTCTGAAAAACAGAAACAAAGAATTCCTGAAATGTGGGAAAAACAGATGTAACTAATTTATTTTGACATATTAAATTCTGATAGTTTTATATGGGATTAACCTAAAGAGATGGTTGGGATGGGTTTACACTCCACTAGAGTGTTAATGAACATAAGTGGCGGTAAAATCATTATTCCTGGTTTCTGAATGCGCATTCGTGGTCCACACAGGTTAAGTGTCATTGGCTTAAATTAGTCCCTGTTTGCGCCTCTCATTGTATTAGCATTACATTCTAGTCACAGTGCTAAGCATACTGGTGTAGAAGACTCTTCTAACTATCTGGATGAAAAATATTCCATCCGTTTTACGCTAAAAAAGGTTTCTCTCAAGTTGCTACATTATTCCCTTTCTAGGTCACCAGAAAGGACAGCTGTTCTATCTTGTTTTGAGAAACACAAGCAAAATTCTACACATGATTTTGTATGAAAATATAAGATATTGGAAAGATATTTACCAAAATAACTAAGAATAACTTTAAAAATTTTACTTCACAAATTGAACGAGGATGCATGTCATTCTGGCTGCCTTTGAACTTTATTTGGATTACGAAAAAGAGATGAGCATCTGTACCGTTTGGTTGTGGTCTCTTGGCCACATTAGACGCCATGTTTTCCCAGCATTCCTCTGGGGGGAGTTGACACTCCCCGTCATCGCTGTCAGAGGAGTGTGTGGAGGCGTAGGAGCCGCTCTGGTCATCCTCCAGAGACAGGTCGCTGTCCGAGTCGCTGTCATGATCTGCACACAGACAGAGGGGAGAGGTTTATATAGTCGTACTGATCATTGCAGTTAAAATAATGAAGAGATACTGAATGAGAGTAATACCATCCAGGTGCTCTTTAGTTTCATGGAAGAGGGACGCATGGTCGTTTAGAGCGATGTGCGCCTGACTGTTACTCAACCCATCGTCCCTGAAAAGACACAAGAAGTCAGTTTACAGCTGCTCCTGTCACTGTCGAAACAATACAGCATATGAATCTTTATTTTTCCATCGCATTTAATTACCTGAGAACAAACGGCACATAGCTCTGCTGGCTCTTGCCGCTCTGCATGGTGCCGTTCAGGGACACACTGGAGTCTCCGAAGGGAAGGTGGTACAATCTGCCGTCCATGTAGTTTGTGTTGCATTTGTAGCCCTGAAATTAGAGAAACAAAAGAAAGGTGAGCGTTTTAAGAATTAAAAAGCAACTATATAGAATTAACAGGGAGTAAGCGGTTTCTGTGATCTTGTGCAGTTGAGCTGCTTATAGAAACATACACTGTTGTTTTGTTTTTTTAACAAATGCTACTAAAACTGAGTAAGAGGTGAATTTGAACTATTTTAACCAGCAGACTAATGCACTAGTTAGTATTTCTGACAGTCAGCCATAGCAACAGAGTGGCTCATGGTTGTACTTTTTTATAGTTTTTGGACAACAATGGAGCTCTTTGGCACAGAGGAATAAGATCTTACAGGCTTTGGATGCACAGGCAGAACCAACTCATTGTTGGTTTGTTGTCAATATGAATAACATAGAATATTGCCAGCCTTGTCATTTATTAAGGTGGAAAGAATATCTCAACACACTGCTATAGTTTCATGTTTTTGGGAACAGATGCAGAATTATAATATAAAAATCTTATCTGACAGATGCAACGAACTAAAGCTGTGCTCTACATTTTAGAGAGTATTTGACTGAAAAGAGCAGTTTCTCAGAGTTTGTGACGAGGGACTCACAGAGGCCTTGGATTTGATCATATGATCCGGGCGCTTGCGGCTGCAGCAGTATTTCATGGCATTCCTTGCTTCCTTATTGAAGACAATGCGGAAGAAGAAAACAAATGGACCCTGTGGTTGGGCAACAGAAGAGGGTAAGGAAAAAAAAAACAGAAATCAACCGTTTCAAAGTGTTTCAGGGGGAAATGGATGGCTCACCTGAACACAGTTGAACCCAGCAAACAGGTAGTGGAAGATGATCATGTCGCTGTTGACGGAGAGGAGCGCGAGAAAACATGTGACTGAAACCAGGAGGAGAACGCCACCTGCGGTCTTTAGGCCTGAGCTGCAGAATCACATGAGAAGGTAGTGAGGTTCTGTCAGGACGATTTCTACACGTTCATTGACTTGAGACTGAGAAACAGAGCAGCACATTGTCTGGTGAAGAGAAGTGCTGAAACATGATCACGTAGTGGCGGTGAAATGTAAAAACATTAACATGGCAACCGTAGCGCGAATGACACTATCATCTACAACCAGTGGCGGGCCGTGCATTTTATGCCTGGGCCTTCTACAGTTGAACAGCTACGGTGCAGATACATGAATCCGTGCATGACGGGACGCTGGTCATTAACGGACAATGCATAGTCAAATCAACGTAACGTAACGATGGCCTGCCTCGGACGGCGCTAGCCGCTATTGGCCTATCTCGAACGATTCCGTCGTGACGCACTTTCTTCGGCGATCGCCATCCAAGTGTAAATAATATTAATTCATACATATCAAAGAATCTACGTGTCAAATTTCATGAATATATATGGACGTTTACATGTCTAAATACTATAGGAAAGTGACTGATGGGAGAAAGCAGAAAGAACACTCTGCGACGCTCGGGCGACGGTGGAGTTGTTGAAGCGTGATATCTTATTGTGAAGGGCAGAACTACGTTCCCGGATGTGTTGACAGCATTAATGGTAATTTTGGCGAACCTGTAACAAGCGAATATCCCCGAAAAACCAGCAGCACCCAGTGTTTACAACATGGATAGAAGTTTGGACGGATTAGGCCAATAGCGGCGCACGGCTAATTCACCGGCGTTAGCGTCCTTTTAACGACTCTGGTAAAGGCAAAGCTAACTTTAATAATTACAACGATATTTAGTTCGAAAGGTACGAAGTTAAACTTTAGTTTAACACCATTAAATCAACTGAAAACATTTTTATCAATATTTTAAATGAATTTTATTGGAACAATAGCTAAAAACGATTTGCAGAAGCCGGCCGGCGTTTGCAGAAGCCGGCCGGCGTTTTTAACCTACAAGTAAGCGTGTCTGTTGAACGTTGTGTGCCTGCGTGTAGTATTTGCTTTGTCACCGTCAACACGAGAACATTTTGAGCATAATATGTAGCTAGCTAAGTTAGTATGTTTGCAGTTAGCATCAAGCTACTTTTGTTTCGCCAGCAACAACAACGCTACTTCCGGTTTGTATTCCTTGAGAATTTAAAGCCTCTTCCTTGAATTAAATGACAAGAAATGTTGAATTTATCACAAGAACTGCACAGATTATGTTTTTAAGAAATAGTTCCTGCCTTTTATCCCCTAGCTTTGTAAGACAAAACTACATTTTTTCAGTCAGTCAGCCATACTGGATATTGTTGACATCAACATGTAACGTTACGACTTCTGGTTGTATTTTTCTAAATAAAAGACGGGATTTTCCAAACTGACAAGAAAATACATTTGTTTACTTTTGAGTATTCCCATCAGTTCTACTAATTCTGCTGCACCACATTTTGGAGGCAGATCTATTTTTTACTATTCAATTCATATGACTTATTTGAATATGATGCTTTATTATGAACGGTGGTGGAAAATAAATATGTAGCCCATGTTTACTCATGCATTTTTAAGTACCTGTACTTTATTATTTACATTTTGAGGGTTAGGAAAGCCTACAACAGTACGTGTATAAGCACAGGTTCTTAAAATGACCTCCACCACAGAGAGCTGCAACTGTAAAAAGCTGGTTTACAGTTAAATGGCAATTCATCTCTAAAAAAATATAAATTTATAGTAGTCTATATCTTGCTCATAAAACGTCTGAATGCAGGACTTGTAAAAGGCTATTTTTACACTGTGGTACTGCTGCTTATAGCTAACTATCTGACCACTTCTTCCACCACTATGAACCCAGCAGCTTATAGCGTTAAAGCAGTTAGCTCCCACTCAACAAGCTAGCTACAACATCAAATACAGCTTTAAACGATGTACATATGTAATAATGATTAGATGATATCATCTTGATGGCTTAACATTCACGTGGTCTATCTGGCTGTATAATGTACAACTGAAAACAGTCTGTTGTGCAATGCATTGTGGGACAATTATTTTCATAATGGATCAATTGTTTGGTCTATGAAATGTCAAACAGTTGTAAAAAAAAAATGAAAATAAGAATATGCAGCATTTTTTCCCTATGTTTGGTTGACAACTTACTGAAACAATTATTTGATTATGAAAATAGTTGCTGATTATTTTTCACTAGACTGACTAATCGATTAATTGACTAATCATTTCCATCTTGTTTAACAATGTTAGCTTCTCTGTAATGATGTCCGGTCAGTCTAACAGGGACAGATTATTGAGCTAATTTTGGAACAGATCAAAGAAACGGTTTGATATGATGTCATTATAAACATTCTTGAAATGGTTGTTGGTCCAGTTTTACTGGTTTGATTGAAAAGTTGTCAATTTCAGGCTGGGAATTTCCCTCCACTAGACAGGCAAAATGACTTTGAGCACGTCGACAGTGTTAATATTTGATGAAACTGTTGGGACACTCACACACGAGGCTCTTTCTTCTCGATGCTGTGGTGTCTCTGTGTGCAGGAGGCTCTGGACGACAGGATGTACAGGAAGACGTTCATCTGTGGACGCAATGTTGAACTGATTCACAACTTACAACATGGCAGGAGATTGTGAGAGTAAACATCAAAGTCATCTTTCTGTCAGAATATTTTCTAAACTGTTGAGTGAACAGTGAAGGGCGTGTTTACTTCAATAACATCTCTAGTGACGCTCTGATGAGATCATCATGAGTCAGCACGTTGGAGCGTGTTTATAAAAGTCCCCTTTAAACAACAGTCTGGATCTCAGGGATCTGCAGGGACTTACCGACACCACCATGGCGATGGGTCCAGCAAAGCTCCAGATGAGAGTGTCGTACATAGACAGCCAACAGAAGTCTGGGTTCCCGTAGCCTTCAGGGTCCAGTCCCACCGCCAGACCTGAAGACACACCCAGAAAGACAGACGGTAGCATCAGACAACAGCTGCTGAGGCACATTTACAGTATTGTCAGTATGTTTGTGAGTGGGTAAACATTCTTCTGTCCCAAGGAAGTTGTTCATCTAAAGTAGTCGGCAGTCAGTCCTAATTTGGACTTTTTACTACAGTTAGGTTGACAAGATAACATTACATTACATTACAGTCATTTAGCAGACGCTTTTATCCAAAGCGACTCACAGTAAGTGTATTCAACATAGGTATTCAAGAGAACTACTAATCACCAGAAGTCATAAGTACATCACCTTTTCCAAACAAGCATCTAAGAGCATAAACCAGAGCAAATGTCCAGTGCAGAAACAAACGAATGTAATAAGTGCAACAAACTAATATGAATACAATAAGTGAAACAAGCTAATACGAATACAATAAGTGCTAAGTGGAAGCCTCAGGGTAGTACTTCTTGACATAACATTTGACTGGAAGACGTCTCACATCTTCCGACTGTAATTTTCATCTTTGCGTCAGAACAGTGGGCGCATATGTCCCGCATATCTCTCTATAAGACTGTGAGTGTGTTAAATAATGATCGATCTGTGTGATCGATGCCACCAGATGAAGTCAGCTCACTGATGAAAGAGTAACAACAAACTGTATCGTCAGAAAATGAAGCCCTGATTTGTGTAAATGAAAGATAAAAGGTGACATTTTCTCTATATTTCAATTACATTTTATGTCCTAAAGTAGATTTTCATAACAGGCATGACAGTGATGAGAATCAAGTTTTGGCCTGCTGCTGGAGATTTAAATACCACAAGACACACATTAGATGAGGAAACTTGGCAGGCTCCTTCCCCGTACAGCAGGTACATTTTTGTGATACTATGAGGGTTCAGACCTGTGATGAAGGCCGGCACTCCCCAGCCAATCAGGTAGTAGAATCTCATGGGTCCATAGTTGATGTCTCGCACTTCGCTGATCATGCGGTAGACGTGCAGACCCTCCAGGAAGAGCCAGGAGAAAGTGCAGAGGTAGAAGAAGTGCAACAGGATGGCGATGACTGTGCATACGAACTGCACAGACAAAAATAGGGAGAAACGGAGAGGGGTGATGAAAACATGAAGAGATGAAAGGAAACATTAATTAAGTCAATTAGATGAAAAACAGAATTGATTACCGGGTTGTCTGCCTGGTTGATGCCCAGGATGAAGATGAGCTCGGAGAGGAAGAGAGCAACACCTCCATTGTTGATTATACTCGTCTTGTTGCACTGCATGGCTCTCAGACAAAGGAGGAAGATCGTGGTGAGGAAGAGGAAGCTCATCGTCACTCCCACTGTACTCCACGTCAGGATTTTGATCGGCAGAATCTCTCCGTTCTGATACAAACATCAATATTGGAAGAGCGATGTTTGAGTCAGAGAACAGAATAATGATGTTTGTGTTTTTAGTGAAGTCAGACGTTTTGGCGTCACTCACCTCTCTCCTGGAGATGTCCATGAGGACAGCAAAGCTGGTCATGTGATAACACTGACAGCTGATGTGGGTGCTGTTTCTGAAAACCACCTCACAGCCCTTCGCTGACCAGCCGCCATTCCCGGCCCTGACATAAAACACAAAGACCAGAGGAAAATGTAAGAATACAACAACTTAATGCTTCATCATTAATTCTGTGTGTTGTTGTTCTCACAGTATGTTGTGGTTCCAGAAAACACAGATGGGTTTAGAGCGCTCCTCAGTGGTGACCAGGCGGAACTGCACAATGATGGGTTTGTCCAGCACATGCTGCAGCAGCTCGTCGTTGTCGTGGACGGTGATACTGACCACCGGCGTGTTGATGACCGGACGTTTTGGCACCCTGAAGACAATGAAAAAAACGTGTTATAAGTGTATTAAGTGTTGGGGACTATTTCCAGCAGTGGATTAATACATATTTGATCAGCTATTTACAGCAGCAGGAATGTGCATGTGAGACAAAAAAAGGACCAAAGTGCCCATGTTGATGTTAACAAAGGAACGTGTCACCCAACGCAACAGTGTGGCTCGGTGATGTGTTTGTAATAGTTTTCGGATGACATAGAGGCCTATGGCACGGAGGAATAACCTATAATACTTTTCTCCATACACAAACCATTCTTGGTTATTTTGGATAAAGGTTTTCTTTTGAGTCTAAGATATTAATTGAAAGAAAGCTTCTACAAACCAAACTAGATGGATAAATGTTTTGGATTCAATGTAATTAAAGTGCAGTTTTTTAAGACAATAAATAAAAGACTCTCCATCTGGACATTGTAGTCGATTCTAAGGGGAATTCAAGTTATCAAGTAAAAAGCTTTCAGCCTGATGTTCAAGTCACAGTGCTTTATAAATCGTTCTTACCGCAGACTTCTCTTATCAGGATCATAGCTCTCTGGTAACAGCGAGGCCAGGCTGTGGAAGATGATCACACTGGCGATGGCGTCCGGCTGGCTGTCATCAGGGTGGCGTTTCTTCCTGTTGGCTGAGCGGTTCTTCAGGGAGGACTCTGGGAAGACATCCAGGTGTCTGTGGCCCTTGGTGTCCACCGGTAGTTGGAAGACAGAATCGGGCAGCGTGACGGCCGTCTCAAGGTCTGCAGGACGAGGACCCCTCAGGGACTGGTACCGCGGGAGTTTGGCACCAGCAAAATTCATCTTTTTCAGACGATCCACAGAGATGACTGCGGAGAAAGAAACACATGCAGAGAGCTCTGCTGCTGAAGACGGTCGCCTCCTTTAACCAGAGACTTGGAGCCCTCAAATCTTATATAATGAGTCAAAAAAATATGAGAATCAGCTTTAACCAAATGACCATGTAAAATAGACCAAACGTTTAATTATGATTATTGAGAAATAATCATAATGAAAATAATCATTAGAATCATTAGTTGCAGCCCTCAACACTACGCTTTACAGAGCGACTTTAAATATTTGTGCCTTCAGGATTGTTCCTCGATGTTGGAAGAGTAGACAAAGCCTCATTCGCTGAATGGTTAAAACTAATACCAGAAATGTCCCCTTTTGAATCTGTGATTCGGACTAACAATTAACAAGGGAACCTCCTTTTTTAATTTATGTTAAAAATGAAATGTAATGGGATAATAATATTCTTACTATTTCTAATGTGAAAGTGTGCTGCCCATTGTTGTTGTATTCATGTTGTATTGTATTTGTACTTTGATTTGTTTTACTTATTTTATTTTGTTTTATGAGCCCACGTTTGTTCTGCTTTCTGTTCTTTAATGACTTTAATGATGTCCAAATACATTTTTTTTTACAAACTTTCAAAACAGGATATGCACATACTGCACTTTATTAACATTTTTGAGTATGGATCGCCAGAAGAGAATCTCTATAGCCGTAAAGTGTTACCAGCATGTCACATCTGGTGCTCCCAGGTAAAACGCTCACCTATGTGTGGTGTGACGATGGTGAAGGGGCTGAGGTAGGTCTTCCTCATGTTCTGTGCCAGTGTGTTTGCGTATTCCTCGTAGTGGCGCAGCAGCGCCGCTGTGCCGCCCTCTGAGTGCTGGATCAGCTCCCAGTGTGTCCGTGTGTCTGGAGACAGGATGGCGCTGCCCACACGGACCAGATTCTGTCAGAAAACAGTGAGAGTTTAGTGGAGAGTGAAATGAAGTGTGATGTATTCCCTGCAGATACAGCATGAAAGGCTGTGAAGTCTGGTTTGCTGTTAATAAACCAATTTAGTTTACTGCTAAAACTAAGCTATTGTTCTTCATTAGTTCCATGCTGTGTTAAGAAGTTCACAGGGGAGATATACACTATATATGGTTGTTCACCTCAGTGAAGTGGACGTCCTGTGTAGCTGTGAGGTTGAAGCCCTGCTGGTTGCACTCGTGCTGCAGCAGACTCTGTGTGAGCCGATAAGCCACCTTCACATCGCTGCCGTAGTACTTCTCTGTGTGCAAGGTGGCGTTGGCCAACATGGCTGCCGTCTGTTGAGCGTGTCCAGAGTCCAGGAGCGATGTGTTACGGGAAAACTTTTCAGACTGGAGGAAGGAAAGGATAACGTATTGATGCTTCATTAGTCAAATATATTTTTAACCAGACAGATGACTGTTCAAAAATGTTAAAGCCATTAGTCTTGTTTAAATCATCTTCTGCCTCCACATCCTTACAAATGAGGATAGTATTGTGGGAATTGCACGGTTGATTTTAAAACTGACAGAGGGAGAAGCTACACACCAGGGCTTTCAGCTTGCTGAAGGTAACAGAGGTACAGTTGAAGAGATTGGGAGGCAGCCAGCCCTTGTGCTCATCGCAGTGGCGGATTGCTGTGCCTGGAAAGAGGGGAGAGAAAGTTATCACATGACAGTTGAGGAATAGACTGCAGCTGAGAGAGGGCTTGAGGCAAGTTTAATATATTGCCATTATTATATGGTAATTTGATGAGCTGCCTAAAAAACCATCATACCGAGAGTTCCCTTGGGACAGTGAACTGCTGCAGGGAGACCAAACTTAGTCCTGGGCCACCAGATCCCAGCCTCGATGGCCTGAGGGCAGCTGTCATAGATTACTGAGTGAGGCGGAGCAGGAAGGAGAGCGATGATGAGGATAAAAATGGAAAATGATTTAATATATTTTTAGCTATAATGAAGCAAGGATTATAAATTAAGCATTTTAGTAACTTGACAGTATTCTGATTTATTCTGACCTTCACAGCCGTTAGGAGAAACCTCGGCGAAGGGGTTATCACAGCGGTCACACTGGCGTCCGATGACGCCGGGTTTACACTGACACTGGCCGCTCTCTCGGTCACACGCTCTGGAAAAAGAGCCGACTGGGTAGCAGTCGCACAGCAGGCAGGTGTCACTGCCTTCAGGACGGTAGTGGTTGTCCTGGAAATGGGATTGGAGAGAGGAAGTTGCTGATTAACAATTAATTGTGCCATCGCTTACAGACTGGCTTATGTTGATGGTCTGGAAATACTTTTTCATAGCTAAATCTGATATTAGTGGATTCATTTTTTCTAAATTGTACAAAATCAACTTTGAATGAATACAAAGAAATTAAAAAAGGAAGAAAACGATAATGCTGAAGAAGGGATTAACCTAATGAACAATGTTACCTTAATGGAGAGAACATTTGCTGAGATTTATTGTGTACTGGAAACACAGAATACTTTGACAATTATTGTGCAGGACCCACAGTTATTAGCTCTTTGAATGGATTTTTTACACAGATCTAAAGCTTAAAAACTTTTTTTATTTTCATTTGTATGACTTTCATTTCATATTTGTATTTTCAGCCCAACATATTATTAAACAGCTCCTTTGTTTGCACAAGTCTGTCTGTGTATATGTCTGTTTCCTGTCTGGTTTTACTTGTTTTTATTTGCCAAGAATGAAATTGCCTTTGTGGATTAATAAAGTTGTATTGAATTTTAATTGAATTCATCACAGAGCGATGAATCAAAGCTGCAGGTCGGCACACGCTCACCTTGCACCGACACTCTCCGCTCGTCTTGTTGCAGTCAGAGTCGAAGCCCTTGTCTGTCTGACAGTTACAGGGACCGCAGGTCTTGTGACCCCACCAGCCTCTGGGACACGGCAAATCCGTCCTGTAGACATAATACATTATCAATTTACCTGCAGAGTAACAAAACAACACAACACAGGAAGAGCTACGATCGACACACAAAAACATAACACAGTTTTACATAAACGTGAAAAACATTTACTTTTTCTCGCAGTAATGGCCAAAGTAGTTGCTGGGACAGTCACAGGTGTAGCCACGAAAGGAGCTCATCTTCCTGGTGCACGTTGACTCGTGCTCACAGGGGTTTAATGAGCATGCATCAGTGCAGTTGGTGCCATAGTAGCCTGTGAGACAAAGGTGAAAAGAAAAATAAGCTGCTGTGCTCTCACAACATGGTGAACTGTGTTAAGTAGCGATAAGAAGAAAGGATTATGTAATACAGGATAACTGTAACACTATCCTTTGTGTTGGTTTATCATGCATTTTAATGAGCGATTAGAAACATAATTGTATGTAGGTTGATTTGTAGGTAACCTTCCAGCCCTGCAAAATGTTACGATCATGTTTTTCGGTTTGTGAACAGTAAGCAGACTGACCAGCGAGGCAGGTGCAGGAGTAGCTGTCCCAGTCGTCGCTGCAGTAGCTGCTGACAGGACAGGGGCTGGAGCTGCACGGGTCGGGCACGCTGCAGCCCGGCTCCACGTTCACCTTCCTCGCATGAGACAGACTCAGAGCCCCGCCCACACGCAGACCCTGCAGGCAAACAAACAAACAAACAAATGTACGTATCCATGGCAACACAATGCGGTTATGCGTTTGTGAGAAACACTTGGATGATCAAAGTAAGTGAAAGGAATGTTCTGGAAACACAGAGGTTGCTGTTTTGGGTGTGTCAAAACAGTATGAGGTGCCTGTCTGTATACATTTTGTGTGCTATAGTATTAGTAGATGTCTATCTGCACTCAAGCTCAAGAAGTTAAAACCTTTTTTTAAACACTGCTGAGTGAGCATGATTCTCATTTCAAACGGCAAGTAAAGAAGGCATAAAAGTAGCTCAGATCTGGTAGGAAAGTGATTTAAATGAGTGTTTTTCATTGACAGGTTTCAACAGATTTGTAATGACCATGTTTCAACAAATAGTTTGAAATATATTACATTTATATGTAATCTACACAGCTGAAAATGTATATATTCAATTCAATTTGACAAAATCTAAATGCCTTTTGATCTGCAAAACACTACACCATTGCTTTACAGATGGTTTTTGATATTTGCATTTAGACACAATTTAGTGCACAAATGCTGATATAAGTGGTTTCTGCAGAGGGGACGGACCTGTATACAGCCACGGAAGCCATGCTGAATTTTCCCATCAGGCCTTGCCAAACCACCAACGCTCACGGTCTTCAGCTTGGAGTCTTGAAGCTTCCCGTCCACCTCCATACTCGCCTGAAAAGGTGCATGACAGACTTTATGGCTGCTAAACTACAGTAATTTAATTCATGGTGATTTACAACAACTAGGATACATCAACTCACCAGGTAGAGCCCCTGATCTAAAGACAACACTGCTTTGTGGTGACTCGCTACTCCCCCCAGACTGCTGATATCCAGCTGCAAATGATGCCAGTCTCCATCGTTCACCAGCACCTCCTCCACACGGGAGAGAGTTGAGTCTTCTCCTCTGTGCAGCCCCATCAACACGCTTCCCCCGCGCAGCTACAAAGACAGGGAGAGAGCCGGGAAACAGCAGGAGGGAGATTGAACCGATGTTTAATAACAGAGGACAAAAAAACAACACCAAAAATCAGCAATGCATCACATGATGAACAGAAACAGAGAGCTCTGACTGTCAAAGTTCAAACCTTGAATTGCTGGAAATAGATTATCGTGCAGTTATGCAACATCAAAGAGGCGCCAGTCTAGAAAAGCTCAAAAGTAGTCCAACACAGGCGCTACAATGAGAGTTTGATCATTTGGATTTTTGTCTCAACATCCTCTGATATTCAGTGACGTGCTGCAACTCAGATGGCCAACAGGTGGAGCCTCAATCCTAAAATGTTTGATCTTTAGGTGAAGACTGCCTTCAAGCTCACACTAGACCTCAAACCCATAGAATACAATTCATTTACGGTGTGTTGAAGAATTCAAGTTATTGCTCTTTGCTGATCAGATGAAGTGACCATTAAGAGGAAATAACCTAGAAATTCTTCAAAATGTGACTTTTCTTCTAATTAAAGTTTCTCCTTGAGGATAAATTGACACTGCAACATTTCGGTGAATGTAAAACTGTCTGTGGAGAGAAATAATGTACTAAGGAGACCAGAATGTAGCCGGGAGGTGTTTTAGTGTGTATCCATGCGCCGTGAGAAAAAGAGAAACTATATGACGCTCTCACCTGCAGTGTGAGGTTGTGCTGCTGGCCGGCGGAGATGTGCAGCAGTGTCGCGCTGGCCTGACGTGTGCGGAACATGAGCTCTACATGCCAGGGGACGGAGGACGCTGACGCCGCCATGTTGTTCCACTGCAACAGACTGTTACCCAGGAAACGCTGCGGGCTGGCCATAACTACAGATAAGGAGAGAGTAGGAAATTGGAAGAAGTGATGAAGATAAATGAGGAGAGAAAGTTTCGCAGCGAGTCATTACTGTCAACCAGCAAGTCCAGCATGTTCTCTGATCACTTCCAAGTTATCACAGATTTAAAAAAACTAAAACGTTCACTCTCTCTCTCTGTTTACCAGACATTGTACTTCGGCAATCTGTCAGCTTCTTGTGGATGTCTGAAATCAAATCAGGTGTTCCCAGAAAGCTCAGATCATTGGCTTCACAAGCAAATATCTGTGCTGTTAATTCAGAGGGATAAGATACAAGGACATTGAGGTAAACATTTTGAATAACATTGGATCTGGAGTCCCCCTCCAGTTGAAAATGTGTTTTTCTTCTTGTTCGTTGAATGTGATGTTTGAGCTTCACTGTGCAGAATGATGTATGTACAGAGTTTGACACTAGAAGGCTGTTTTCACATTCATCTGCAGAAGGGGGAAAGTTTCTCTGTCCTCAACTGAAATCTGAGTTTAAGACGTGGAAATATCAGCAGTATTTATGACAATTCATCACGACTACTCTCAAGACTGAACTTTCCAGAATTTAAATGTTTGAAACAGAAAATATTTGCATATTCATAGATTCTGTATTTTTCAATGAGGCAGATAAAGTGGATGTTATTTTAAGACTTTTTAACGAGAGAATTTAACTTTTTTGTTGTGTTTAAAGGGGATCTGTAACCCTAATGACTACTCTAAATCTTTTAGTGTAGCAGTTCAATTTTAATATCAAATCATTTAAAATGTAGCGTTATTGGTGTAGTTTGTGAATCAGAAGGAAGTTCTGGTGTTTGTGCACTCATGCATTGACTGAGAAGCTTTCCGGCTCTTTCAAACGTGAAAAGAAGGTGACAGGAAAGGACACTCTGCCTACTGTGAAACGTTTTCCCTCTCATTACGCTGTCTGTGTACAAAGCTAAGAAAAGCACCTGATCGAAATAATCGATTAGTGATGGCAAATACACCTGATGCACTGGGGCTGTCATCGTTGGCTGGAGGGAGGAGTGAAATGCAAAGAGAGAAACTGCAGTGCAATTTCAGTCAAAAGGTTCACATTTACACAAAACGATACAAACATAAGTTGGAAATGAATCAACAAACAGTGCCAGATTAATTGTACTGTAAAAGTTAACGCTGGAGTTTAATCACACCTCCTGTATAAGTGTGGCCACAAGACGCCAACAGATCAGTATCTCAGGTGGTACATTTAACACACACACACACACACACACCATGTTAGAGATTATATTCAATACCAATTTTGTCAACCAAATGACAAAAAATAATGAAAAATCCCCATCACAATTTCACAAAGCTGAAAGTGACGGATTCATAATTGCTTGTTTTGTAACTGTCTAAAACCCCCAACATGTTGAGTTAACTATCAAGTAAGAGAAAAGAAAAGCAGGAAATCTTCACATTTGAGAAGTAGGATCCATTACCTTCATCAATGATCATTTCAGCTTTATACCCACTCACATAAACAACTGCATTTTAAAAAGGCACCTCTGGTGTTGATGATTGCTCCGAGTTGTTGGTGATTATAATGTACTCAAGTTATCAAAGCTCATTAAATTTCCTTCGGTAACATTTGATCACACTGCATTATGTCCCACTTCTACTCTCCCATCCCCATCTTTTCCTCAGACTTGTGCACTCTATGAAACACACTTGCCCTTATCTGAATATCCATCTACTTTTCTATCGGATCAACAAGAAAAAATGATCACTGACATAAATCTTGTTTTTACTCATTCTACTTCAAGCTAAAAACGAGAGGTGTTGTGTAGTCGTTTAAAGGGCTCATTCTTCTTCCTCTGTCTCTTCTCAAATTCCTGTAAACCATAAATCAGCACAGATAACAGCTGCAATGGATCAGGTGGAACAGAAACAGACACTG
The DNA here is from genome assembly GCA_032191485.1 of Leptoclinus maculatus. Taxonomy (NCBI): domain Eukaryota; kingdom Metazoa; phylum Chordata; class Actinopteri; order Perciformes; family Stichaeidae; genus Leptoclinus; species Leptoclinus maculatus. The sequence continues at coordinate 13,217,099 of JAVDOI010000006.1, forward strand.
GAGAACACCGGGACAGAAACATAAGTAATGTACTGATTGTCTTTAAAAGCCAAAAAGCAATTGGACTTTAACGGTTCAACATCATCTGAACAAGAGAAAACTCAAGCTCAAACAGCTTGATTCTCACAAATGACACTGATTCTGTCATAAATCAGGCATTAAAAGTAATGTAGTGTAATCAACAGTGATTTTATGGCTGTGCATGTCTGAAATGAAGTCAGGTGTTCCCAAAAAACGGTGGCTGATTTGACAAACTGCACACCGTTGCACTTGTTATTGTTAAATGCAAATGCAGCCATTTCTGCATAAAAGAGTCTCTGTTACTGTTTCTCTGCTTTTTCTTTTTTCTTTGACCTGATGGATGACAGCTTCAGCTTCATATTTGATGACAAATTGAGTCTTGCATCAATAAGACAAAGGACAGGCTCGGGTCAAAACGGCAGACACGTCAAAACGGCAGACACGTCTAAACGGCACTTTTCTACTTGACTCACCTCTTTCACAGTTTTGTCCACCAAATCCGAGCGGGCAGTCACAACTGAAGGAGCCCCACAGGTTCACGCAGGTTCCTCCGTTCCGACACGGGTCATTGTTGCAGAAGTGTCTCTTGGCGGAGCATCCTAGGTAGGGCGAAAAATAAGAGGTTTATTTACCCGTTTGATCAGTCCAACCTCATTATTTCATCAAAGAGTTAGAGGGTAATAAACTATTCATAGCAGGTACAATGATCATTTCCCTCTGACTCTACTTCCCTGCGGTGCTCATTATAGTCATTGTTATTTTCTTTATAAAACAGTCACAGGTTCAAGAGATGAAGCAAAGGATAGTCTTTTGGTGCCAAACAGCAGGTCAAAGCATACCTGGGAGAGTGCCGTTGTTAGCGATGAAGCTGGCCATGTCTATGTGCTGGTTGTCAATACGCAGGTTCTTCATGCAGCCCACGAACTGCCGGTTGCGAACAGGAAAGTCCTCTGGGAGTTTGGGAATCCCTCCGAGGAGCAGGGGGCCGGTCAGGTCCAGTGATCTGAAAACATAGAACCCGTGAACATCTACGCATCCAGGGGTTTTTGCTCTGCCTTTACATCATCAACACATATGAAAAATTAATCACAGAGGTTTTTGTGGTGTTATTTTTCCCCCTGGAGATATGAAAACAGAAAAAGGATAAACATCCCAATGAAGGAAAAAAGCAAAGCTTAGTTAACACCCTGGAGATGTGGAACTTCATCTCAAAACAAGTTTACTCTCTCTCTTAATGAGCAAACCGCAAAAACAGTAATCAGTTAAATTACTGAAGCCAACACAGAGGTAGTGAGTGAAGGAGAGAGGTAAAGAGTAAAAGGTTTTTATGAAATTCCTGTTATAACGACAGAACTGATGATCCTGCTGATGTAATTCCTGCGGACTCACTTTTTGGATCCTGATTGTCTGCCCTGAGCAGAGCAGGTGTAGTTTCCGATCATGTGACCGAACCGGAAGGCCACGGCGGCGTCACAGTTGTCCACCGTCACAACAACGACCTTCTGGTCCGAGGGGCCCTGCGGCAGGCCGGCCTGGTTTAAGATCGGCTGTGGAGCGAGAGACAAACTCATGAATATCAAGATAAATTATGGAGCACCTTCCTGATATTTCTGGGGAGGCTTTGGTCAAAACAATGAGGATTACGAATACATAATGCCTGGATGCCTCGCCTGTGTTCTGCACACTGAAGTCTTTGTGTACACTTGAGAACTTTCTAATGGTGGTTATGTTTTTTCTTTCTATTCAACTGAGGATTTAACCAAGCAATCTAGTTTTTTTAAGAGAATTCATCACAGAATAATATCACAGGTTTATGTTGACATGTTTTCATCACTATACACAGCCCGAAACTCAGACAGAAAAACTAATTTATTAACGTCCTTTAGTATCATATTCATTTGAGAATTCACAGGTTTGTCAGCGTAAAGATCAACAAAAAACTGGAAAACAAATTCTGTGCTGCTATTTTTAAGACGCTGAAGTATTTTGGTAACCAAGCATTTATAAATAGGACTCAGAAATAGGTTGTTGTGAAAATATCTCATTATTCTGCTGCATTTAACACAGGACTAATCCATGAAGCAGTGCGAAAACTTCTTGGGAATCTCAGCCAGTGCTAAGCTTTATGAGCCTGATTAAAAACTGGAGCTATGAAACTGGGAAACAACAACCAAATAAATGGTCTCGGTTCAATCCCGGTTCTGCTTTAGCTTGCTGTTGTTGAATATTTTTAATAATTCATATCATAACAGCTAGAGCAAAAAGGCAGCGGCTGGCAAGCACACACACACACACACACACACACACACACACACACACACACACACACACACACACACACACACACACACACACACACACACAGGAGATGAGCTCGCTCTCTGCAGGACATCATCCCTGTCGACAAAGGATCGTCTTCATTGTCTGAGAAATCAATGTGGGAAGCAACAAAAGGAGGAGGGGTCTGCGGGGGAGAGAATGATGATCCTGTCAATAAAAGGTCCTGACCTCTTTTCAAAAGGCCAGTTTCTCTGAGGTCACGTAGAGCTCATGTTAACCCTGCGTGTAGGTTCAAGCTGGTGTCGCGAGCAGTGACCGCTCCCCGCTCACAGCCGGCCGACTGGGCTGCCTGCAGGCGAGGACGGCCGCTGAGCTGTCAGCTGGTCAGACAGGATTTAGCAGGAATTAGCTCGTCTCATGTGCAGAGATGATATGAAGAGTTGGCTCATTGCTAATGCCTTGAAAACACATCAAGTGGTTTTTTCTTGCCTGGCAGTTTAGTTCTACACAAAGCCACTGTCTGCAGGAGCATCAGGAATTATAATTTCACTGATTGCTCGTCTGATCCCTTAATTTAAAAGCTCATTGAAAACAACACCAGCTAAAGATATACTGTAGATTTCATTGAGAACAACTTTGGCAGGTGAATTTTAAGACAAAACACATCAAGCAATACATTAAGGACAAATATAATTTTCATCGACGGTACTTCTGCATTTTAATTTCTCTCACGCGATTTTCTCATTGAGTAGATTAGATTAAATCTCTGTGAGCCTCGAATACTATGACTGTAACTGAGAGGCTGCAGTCGGTTACATTCCTGCACTCACTTTGTGTCTTGTGATCACAGTGTGATGAGTGTTAGTGATGTGAATGAGATGAGACCAATAACATCCCCAAACCACCATCTGACTTTATCATTCTAGTTGAAACACAAATGTCAGTTAATTGTGCTGTGGTTGTATTTACTCTGAAATATGTGTGATGTAGAAAAGAGGGATAGAATAAAACTTTATCGTCCACAAGACCACAAAAAACTTGTAATATAAAGGAAAAATACGGAAACAAAACACCATCAAAGCACAAAACAAACTAGTAAACAAGACTAAGAGTCAGCAGCTAGCGGCCCCCGGGACTTACAGTGGTGCTTTGAGCTAAATGCTAATGTCAGCATGCTAACATGCCAACGTTTTGAAGGTATAATGTTTATTGTGTTAGCACGCTAACATTTGACAATTAGCACTAAACACAAAGTAGAGCTTAGGCTGACGGCCATTCGTTTTGCCTCATAAACCAAAGTAGGAAACTTAAAGGAATAACAAAGTTATGATAATGAGGTAATGTATGTACAAAATGCCATGGTAATCCATCCAATAGTTGTCAAGACATTTTAAACAAATCAAAAAGAGAGATGAAAGGTGAGGGGATCACCAAAGTCAGTAGGATTCATCCTCTGAGGACCATGAATGTCAGGATTTGAAAATGTATGGCAATCCATCTAATATTTGTTGAAATATAGAAATGAGTCACAGTGAGTTCTGTTGAGTCACAGAAGAAGATACGTATTTTCAGAGACGCTCTATTGGCAGTGAGTTGTACAAAGACATCAAGACATTTAACACGTTTTCTAGTACAACAGGCCCTGTTGTCAAGCAATGTTCCCACAGGAAGTCTTATTATTTTCTTGACTGTGAAACATTAACTCACAGCTCAACACTGAAATGTTAAGTAGACGGAAACAGAAACTGAATGTGGCTTTCACTTTTCAGTTGATAGTCCTTGAGGCCAATTTGTTACAAATTTGTTGATGATGAAACAAACGGTGTGAATTGCCAAAGGTGAAATCACCCGACATGCTCTTTTCCACGGTTTTCCCTTCGCTGTGAAAGCTCTGAAACAGGCAGCGCTCCAGATTGGACGCTCCTTTCACTGACCTCTGCTGTCATCAGTCACGGCTGTTGACTCTCCCATAATGACTGTCTGTCAGGACGTCTTTCTGCTGAACAAAACCTCGTCCTGTCAGCACTGATTGGAGTGCACATATTTGCTCAAGACCACATTAAACACTGCTCTCACTCGCCGCTACAGGGGATTATGGGAATATGAGTTCCCTGTCACAGAGGGGGACAGGGGTTACGCTGGAGGAGCATGGCAGCAAGCAACACAAATATGGGATCTAAGATTGACTAGAAAAACCATAGCAACAGGAGGGGTTGGCCCTGAAGCGCGGCGTCCCCGTTCAAAGCCCGAGTCAATACTTCTCTCGGCTTTTCTTTACCCTCCTTTCGCTCTTCTTCTGCACCGCTTTTCTGTCCTCGCTGGAGAACAGAGCGAGAGGGGCACCTTCCCCGGGGCCGCATCATTCACTGCCCATGGTCCCAAAGGAAGCAGAGCCAAACACAAAGGCAGCGGTCATTGCCATTCTCCACAGTCCCCCACCATCCTGAAAGCCACATTTCAATCTAAAATGCCCCCCTCCCCACCTCATCCTGCCCCACCCCCCGTGGACAGGGACGGGTCAGAGTGGGCCACTGTGGGATATCTTCAGAGGGAGGAGCCACGTTTCTACCTCAGCAACTCACAGGATGAGGGACATTAGGGGAGGACGGCGAGGATTAGTTCAGCCAGAGCTGGGGGCTGGGCCCCAGACACTTCTGGGATGTTTAGTACTAAAAGATATGTATTCAATGTAATGAGCACACTAGTTACGTTTTATGATACAGGTACAAACCTATACAATCTAATATGATATTATAAAATATATATATAATGCACAATTCATTATTAAATGCAGGATATATCATGAATTCTTGTTGCTCACCATTAAGAAATTATACAGCTACGACGAGTTTGTGTGATTATTTAATGCTTAATGGATTATCAATTAATGAAACATTATATGCTACCAAATCAGCCTCAGAGCAGAACCAGCGCCTCTTCTCACGCAAAAATGAAGCTGTGTTTATCAAACTGGCAGTCCGATGCAAACATCTATATGTTGCACTTGTACTGTACGTGCAAATGTCTCATGAAAAGTGAAATGTCCTCTTCAAACATGCAGCACGGTTACAGATGTAAAACTACCAGCTCAGTAAAACAACAAGAAACAGTTGTGTATCAAAGTGATTAATGAGACTATAATGTCTTCTTGGCAGAGAAACAATTAGTTTTCATCCAAAAGTTGACAAGATTTCCCCCCTTCATCACTTCTTCTGGCTAAAATCTGACACGGCCGTGTTATCAAAGACACTGAATAGAAAATGTGAGCAGCGGGGGTGTTGCCTGGCAACATCTTTATGATGCAAAGTGACTTCCTCAATAGACTAAAATGTGACATCCTGTGTGTTGGTCCTGGGTGGTAAAGTACTGAGAGAGCAGAGACAACAGCTCCACACATTCCTCCACAGATTGAGTTGTTGGGATGTTCTTACAGAGAAATGTATTCGTCAAAGCATATTTAGTCCAATCTGACCATGTCTGGAAAAACTTTGACTTCCCAGTCACTGGTGTTCATTCATTCCCCCCCCCCCTCCTCTTGTCTCTCCCTCTGTCAGTGTCTAGTTGGCTCCCTCCAGATCATCATCAGCGGTTCTTTAGTCTGACAGAGCAGCACTAAAGAAGCAGTACAACTAACATACACAACTAACTTGCATCCACGACAGTTCGTCCTCTATGGATGTGCTAAAGACAACGCTTTTTATTGGGAAAGCATGTCAGTAATCACTCCGGCTTTTTACTGCAATAAAACTAAACGGTCTGTCTTCTGTAGCAGATCAAACCTGTGACCTGATTTCACTCTGAATATTTTCGGTAACTATGTCTGGTATTTTACTGCCACACCTGATGAGGCGCGCAGCAGCAGACTGATCTAACCAGAGGTATGTCAGCTATTGTGAAACAATTAAAGGAAGGAAATGAAAAACCTAATCAGAATAGAGTGAGTTTTTACCATGACCACTCTTGAATGGTTTTGGGAAATACACTGGCTTTCTTGTAGAGAGTTAGATGAGAAGACTGATACCACTCTTGTGTCTGTACGGCAAATATGACGCTTCAACCTGCAGTCCGGTTAGCTTAGCTTAGCATAAAGATTGGAAACAGGGGGAAACAGCTAGCCTAGCTCCGTCCAAAAGCAACATAATCGGCACATAGCCCAAGGGAAACCACATTGTGTCATTTTTCCATTTACAGTTTTTGTCAGCTTGAATAAAAGAGATATGACGTGTAATTAGTGAGTTTTACAGGTGCTGGTAGATTATTTTTGTTATCTTTGGCGAGCCAATAAACCAGGCTCTACAAACACATGGTATTTGATGAGCATCTCGTCTGTTCGTTTCTTCTGATCATACCTTGTTGTAGTAGTGGACCTCCACTACGTGCCACTGGCCGTCGCTGACTCCCCCGAGGATGTACGGTGAAACTGTAGTTTTGGTCTCACCTGGGAAACAATGAAAGAGGTGAATACACTCAAAAATAGTATGAAACTAAAAATGTTTGCAGTTAATCGCAATTATAAAGAATGAAATAAACAAAGAACTGTCTCACCTGCAGAGAAGGTGAGCTGTATCTGCTCATTGATGATTTCCATGGCGAGGAAATCATGTTTCTCATTGAAGCGGCCGTTATAGAGTAACAAACCGTTGGGCTCTTTGGTCGCAAATCTGAAAAAAACAGACAATATTTTAATTTAATTACATCTGTCACTATCCAATCCCATCACTGTTTAGTTCCTTTACAAAAAAAAATCCATATTCACCCTATAAATTAAAGGTTAAGGCTGGTGATAGTCTACATTGTTGTTATTGTCAACAAATTCCATGAAACAAGGAAAACAAGGAAACAAGGGAGTAACAAGGACAATCGATGTAGTTAAAGCCTGATATAGCTTATTCCTTTGTGCCTCAATTGTTGTTAATGAACCAGGACATTGTAATTTATTTTAACTCAATTTCACATAATACTTACTAGAGCACAGAAAGTGTATTTATCCGCAGCGGAAAATAGTCCCAAACAAATACAGTATTTACTCCTGTTCTATCAACATTTGCTGAAAATTCAAGTGCCCAGCTGTTCAACGAAATTAAAGAGCCTTTTAAAAAAAAAAAGAAATATTTGTAACCTGTTTCTAAAAAATTATGCCTTCCATAGGAATGAATGGGATTGGGACTGAGTGTCACAGACAGGATAGATAAGTATTGAGAGGAGGAACACATTGTTGGTTTTGGTCTTTTCATTGAATTTGTTCAAATTAAGCAGAATATACTGTAACACCAGCCTTTAAACATTAGGATACCGAATAACATAAGTACTGACGTGTACTGTAAGAAAACATTTGCTGTTGGCCATGCTTCCCGTTAACAGAGAAAATAAAGAATGCAGTGACCTATTTAAAAATATCCATACTATTCCCTCACATTCACCTTGCATAGTGTAATTCACTATCATGAAGACAGACTCAACAGTGCCGAGGTTTGACAAAGATCACTGAACAGATAATGAGGTTAATCATGAACACAAGGCCGAGTCAGAGGGAGGAGAAAAAAAGTCATATTTGCAGCCCTGACACAGTGAAGGAATACAGTCTGCCTGCCACGAAAAGACATCACTGAGCCACATTACGTGACACACTACAACACAGAGACAGAAAACTAGGGCAACGTCAAAGCAGCACGTGGGGGAACGCATTACCGCAAGTAAAGAAGGAGCGCACAAGAAGACAGTTCAGTGTAACGACGACGGCAGATTCAAAATATATTTTCTCATGGAGGTGAACACAGACGGCTGCCAGTGCTGTAACCACAGCCTCAGTTTCAGATTTCTGTCTGCATCTTGATAGTGAAACCAGATCTCCCAGGGCCATCGTGTTGCATGATCCTCGCATATTAATGCACATTTCAGTATATCTGTGTGCACACACATGGTTCAAACTCTGGGACCAGATAGCCGACGGTGCCTCTCTCTCGATGTGGGATCAAAGCATGTGGTGGAGCATATGGTTTAAAAATATCCCGCTTTACCTGTCAGCTGTGGTCTGTGGTCGTAAATCTGATCCTGTGGAAATGGGTCATTGGGATGTGTGGAACTGTGTTATGACAAAAAAGTTATTATTAAATCCAGCAATAACTACTGGATTTATTCATTATCCATCCCACAGGGGACCCAACAATGAGCCTCATGTGCACATCTGCCAACCGAGAGGCATGTGTGGTTTACTGGCGTCGGTATTTTCTGGACATTTACTCCATTAACATGCAGCTTCCTTTTCCTAAAAAAGATCAATCTCTAACTGGCTCTGAAATACTGAAAACCACAAAGGTGGTGTGACTTTTTTCTTTTCTTTTTTTTTACCCTAAACGAAGCCGTTTCTTTTTTTTTTGGAGGAAGTTTGTTATTCATAAATCCAAATATCTATACATGCTCTCAGACAACATGAGCAGCCGCCAACCCCCTTCTTTCAGACTTCAGGGTTTGAGGGTATACTATACATGATGCTGTTTGTGCAGTATTCTTGAGCTAAAGAGGAGCCAGGGGGCACTGCACCACTGACCTGCTTTACTGAGAGAAGCGATAATCACGACCTCGGAGGAAAGAGGAGGCCGATGCTCCAGCTGATAATAACAGCAGAGACAGAGCATTCAGACTGCGTCTTTATATCCAGTTAAAAATACAGAACGTCATCTAGATTCATGATCTAAAGTCTCTCACTCTTCACTAGGCTTCCAGTCTTTGATGGATCGATTTAAAGGGCTTCTCCACATTGCCCCACTGAGCCCTCTGAACTATGAGAGTAATCAGCCGGAACTAAATACTGACTCAACTGGCATCACTGCGTGTCACATTAGGCACCCATCAGTAAAAATAACAACCAGTCTGCCCTTATGTAGGGGACCGTGTCACGCTATGCTAACATGCCGCATTTGTGCAGTGGGCAGAAGAAAAAAAATGTTTGCCCCTTATTTATTTCAAAACCTAAAAGTGTGAAATGAAGATATACAATCTTTTTTAGATGATAGAATTTATATGATCTGCTGGGAAAGAAGGAGAAGCCTTAATAAATTAATACTTTTAAGAATATTTTTTATCTTTGAAGATGAAAGTGTTAGTAGATTGATTCACCACTTTGATCCAGACTAAATATCTTAACAACTAGTGAATGGATTCAGATTTTGTACAGACATGCATGGTCCCAAGAGGATGAATTTGGCAAATTCTTTTTTTTTAAACTTTTCCTCAAAGCTGCTATGAGGTTTGTTTGGTACCGTCATTCATAGTTTTCAGGGGATGAATCTTAATTACTTTGGAGATCCCCTGACTTTTCCTTTAGGGCCACATTAGGTGTGTTTCCATCCACCTGTTTTATGCACATTTTCAATTTGTGCAGACAAAAAAAACTGGATATTAATTTTTTTTAAAGTCAAAATATCACATTAACATTTTTGCACTTGGTTGGCAGTGGGTATATCAATAAAAACTAAATGTGACAAAGTGCAATAGAAACAGAGAATAAACCTGAAGCATGTGACTAAATCGTCTGCTCTATTGAAGAGACGGAAAATATCAGAGCTGTGTGCACTGATGAGGAGACCATAACCTTTAATCACATGAATACATAAAACAAAATGTTTTCCATCACATTTTCCAAATGGTTTTCCATTGTTTGAGGATTGACTAGCACTCTTTTGATTCCTTCCTCTTGTTGCTCTATCTTCTTTTGCGATGGTTTAATGGCACATGACTGGAGAATTTTTTGTTTGTCTTGATCTATCAGACTCCTAATATTTGCATCACAGTAATGGATGGAAAGACCATATTAATCTACATTTACATTTGCCGATTTTCTGGAAATGATTCAAGCTACATTTAGATGTTTGTGCTGATCCCAAAACACTCTGTACCTTTTTGTGAAATCTCAGCCTTAATTGCGGAGCTCAACAGCCAGAGCTGTGATAGAAAGAGAGCTAAAATTAACCGTCACTCTGAGTGAACTGGTTCCACATCCTGAGCCGTTCATCATAACAGAAGCCCTTTCTGGGGGAACCCGATCAGTGCGGGCTCAGGTAACAGAGCTTCTTGTTGACCTCACCTGCTGCAGGCTCTCAGTATCGGCCCCTTTTACACAGCAGCCACTTCACAGCTTCTGTGACTTGCCAGTGAAATGAAGACCACTTTCAAAACTGGTTTGAGCAGTTCTCCGTCAAAAAAGACTGTCATCTGAACCTCGTTTAAAGAAGGGCAGAGTCCATAAAGCTCACAAGGGGATTTTATTTCACCGGCAGCCATTGTGAGTGTCAACACCTGCCAAACACGGCTAAGGTGACGGGTATCACAATGAGTAAAGCAAAATGGCAGGACACATTCCCTGTGATACCATCCGAGAGGTGATACTTGTTGTCACTTGTTGTGACAGATATCAAACAGAACGGACGGCTTTTATCGTTGATTATATTTCATCACATGGAGAATTCATGCAGACCGGAGGCCCCACTGTCTTTGCATGTGTTCAGAGTTCACGGCTCATCTGCTAATTTCTAAAGCTCCTCCCTCTCCACAAACCACCATCAAACGATCAACCACAGATTAAAAGCTCCAGCTTCAATTTCTGACACAAAACAACAAAAATACTAAGGGAAAATACCGTCACAATGATGTTTATGATTATGAGGCACTGCCATAAGGTTAAAAACAGACATACTAAAAGTAAAACTGCCTACTTTTAAAACTAATCATTTTTCATGAGACGTTTTTCTTTTTGTGCAGTGTCGGAAAAAGAAGGAACCTTCGGCTCAGATCTTTGCTATTTTTACAAAATGCTAATTGCGGCATGAGATAGCACCTCCAGCACTCAGAGAAAGCCAGCGTTAGCAATGACATCGCTGTTTGCACATCTCATGTCATAAATCCTTCAGAGAAAAGTCCTGGAAATAGTCTGAACTGAGATTTCTTTTCAGTCTGCTTGTGTTCATCTTGGGTGTAATATAAAATCCAGTGGTCTCTATCTATTCCCCCATATGGTGGTTAAAGGAATAGTTTGATATTTTGGGAAAGAAGCTTAAACTATTTCTTGCCAAAGTAAATTGAGACGATTGATACCCCTCTCATGTTAAGGTAATTAATAAGCGACAGCCAGAAGCCGGTTAGCTTAGCATAAAGACTGCAAACAGAGGGAAACAGTTAGCCCAACTTTAACAAAAAATATTTTTCCCTAAATTCACTAATTAACATGATATATCTTGTTTGGTTATTCCGCACAAAAACACATTAAATCCCTGTTTTATGGGGGTTATTAGTTTTGTGCTAAATCGGCTGGTGGCTCCGGCTACATATTAGCGTACAGACATCAGAGTGGTATCAATCTTCTCATCTAACGCTCTGTAAGAAAGAAAGAAATCAATACATTTTCCAAAATTACTTTAAATAGGTATTAAACAACAATTTTTGCACTTTTCAGTATTGTTTTTTAGTGGGGTTTTCCCAATATTTAGGGTCAAAGGACAGAGGGTGTCGTATGTTGTCGTACAACTTGTAAAAGGCGAGATTTTGGGCTATTATATAAAATTGCAAAAATAATAGTACATAATAAATATTTCTAAGGAATAAGGACAAAAAATATGAGCTGATAATAAAAAAAAACGTAGCAAATATTGAACATTTGGGGAGAAATAACACCAAAATGACGATAAAAACTAACTTGAAGCCAACATTAAAATTAAGTTAGCAATAACAATATTGCAGTAACAATGTTGCATACATATATAATGACTGCACATTCATCTAAAGATGGCTTCTTTTGGGCTTCACCTTAGTGAGGGAGACTGCAGGAATAACATCCGCATGTTGTGCAAGTCTCCTCTCCAAAAACACAACTCCTCCAGCTCACCTTCTGGACAATTCTTACCTCACAGTACAGTATGTACGGCTCTAATGTGCAGTGACTATAATCGGATACCCCTGTGACTCTACAGGAGATGGCTTTTGTTCAGTGAGCCCATTATTGCTATTAAACAGCATTATGGTTACATAAATGTAAGGTGTGTGTGTGGGGGGGGGGGCACACTACAGTGGAGGAAATAGCTGGAGAGCTTGCAGAAGTAGGATGTGGGGGTGGATGAAGAGTGAATCACAGATTACTGAAAGGCGATGGAGAAGCGCAGGTGATTCAGGTGAGCTGCAGCTTGTAGCAGGGAGGCGGAGGCGCTTACGTGAGAGAGAGGGTGAAGTGAAAGCGCTGGCGGAGGCCCTTGAAGGTCAGGAAGGAGTGCGGGGGAAAGTTGCGTGTGGTCATCTCACAGTAGGGCTTCTCGTAGCCGCCCGGCGGACACTCGCATTTAAACCCGCCGACCAGCAGGTTGACACAGGAGCCGCCGTTCTTGCAGACTCCCGGAGCACAGCGGCCCGAACGGGACGACAGCTCGCAACGCTCTCCTGGACACAGAGAGGCGGATGGAGAAGGAGGAAGGAGGAGAGAAATGAGGATTAATATTGTTTGTGACAAGCAGCATCTCCTCAGTCATTCCTGTGACTTCCACCTCAGGGACTACACACTGCTGTATGTTTGCTTTGTGTCACTGCAGCAGTCCTATATGTGCCGTTACAGAGGTGTAACATTATCCACCTGAACATTATACAGCTCTACAGTTTCACACATACAGGAGTGGATGAAAGATACAATATGACTCAGAAGAAAATGGACTCAAGAAGAGTCAGGATTATGAGCAGTTAGTTTTCTCTTCAACCATGTCTGCAGTTTCTCTCCTCTGTGTCACACCCAGCATGACTCCCCCCTCCTTCCTTTGGGAATATCGTTGCAGCTTGTGCTGCATTGACATTCAGGGGGACAACTTGGTGTCTCAAAGCAGTGAGTTGGAAGTGTTTATGCATTCAGACTTTCAAGCCATCAAATGCAATTATTGCAGTTTCTGCAGACTGTGGTGGCTCATGATGATTACATTCAGCTGTTTCACTCCTTACAGACATTTGATGATTGTTTTTGAAATTACAATGACAATCAGAAATAAGTAGTTGTGTGTTCCTCCTATCTGTACTGCAATGTACAGAAAATATCAGAAAAATAAAATAAAATCTATTTTGATGCTTTTCATTATAAAGACTTCTGAAATGCGAGCCAAAGGTAAGTAATGGGTCACAAATAGGGCTGCAACTAACGATTATTTACATAATTGATTGATATTGATTACTTATTTTCTTGATAAATCAATTTAAAAATGTCTCAGAAAAACAGACAAACAACTGAGAAGCTTTCTGTCGATCTGACACTTTATAGACAAAACAATTGACCGAAAAAACTTCAGGTTATTTAATTATAAACATTGAGCTGAGCTGCAGAATGAGACAGACGACTATCGGTCATACCAGGCCAACAAAACAGTGATCAATTTGAAGAGGAAGATCGGCACAGCAGCCAGACGTGCACAGACAAAGAGACTGTGTCACCATCGGGCCTCCGCCCTTCTCGGCCCTGAAGCTCACATGTGCCGTTTGTCTGGATCCTCTGGATGGGGAGGCTGCAGCAGTTGCTCGGGAGAGACTGTACGCTCCCATGTGTGTGCTGGAATTTGTGTCAAAGCCACTCAGTCAGCAGAGTAGAATACTACTGTAACACTGACACATATACACACACACACACACACACACACACACACACACACACACACACACACACACACACACACACACACACACACACACACACACACACACACACACACACACACACACACACACACACACACACACACACACACACACACACACACACACACACACACACACACACGCACACACACAGCCCACATCTTCATCCAACACCACAGAGACACAGGCCTTTTATTTACTCTTTGACTATTAATCACTCTATTCACAGTGCACTGAAAGCAAGTTTCTTTGTGTTATCGCTGTTGTTGAGTTACGTCGATTCAGTCAAAGTGAAGTCAAGAGACGCTGGATGAGACATAGAAGTTGCTGATAATGAAGCTGAACATCTTTTGATTTCAAAGAGATCATTTTGGACCACAGAGACAAAAGAAACTTCATACAGAAGACAGTGATTAAACTTTCAGCCGCAGTTTACGACAAGGCAACACAAATTATAAAGTATATTAAATAGTAATTTTATGTTTAGAAATAATAAGAACTCCTCCCGTGAACTGTTGACCTCCCAGAGGAAAGCTGCAGAGCATCAAGGCAAAACCTTTAGTTAAAGATTTACTAACATTTATGACTGCAGCATCAATTACTTATTGTTAACCCCCTGAGACCGCAGACATTACTGTCTTTAAGAGGCTGTAGCGGGTTCAGACTAGAGTGAGTGGTATCATATGAAACTAGATGACCTAATGAATCCATTACATGCCAGTGGCATGGTAGCTTGTTGGGAAGGAACGCTCCAAAGTTAGGCAAAATTTTGGCGAGGGGAACTGGCAATTATTCAATAATGCCAATAAGAGGTTTTCTGAGCAGTTTCCATAACAGAAACTCTCGTCATTCAATGGCAGAGAAATGCAATTCTTGTTTTTGAGACCAAATCATGGCATGCATTTTTTGATGGTGTTCCTCTTGTCTTAATGTGATATTTTGAAGGGATTTTAGATCATTTTTTCAATTCTTGAGTGTTCAATAACTGTGTAATAAATGGTATCAACCCAAAGATTGCTGCAAGAACTTATGAGACATAATAGAGCTGGGGAATTTACGTATCCATCATATTGTTCAAAGCCCTCTCACAATTTATTTGAATTAATGACTGGAACAACTTGACACACATCTTCAGGTTCCCAGCTTTCAGATACCTTCTCTGTTGACCTGCTGTCCCCATAAGACAAAAACGGGTCTATGTGGGTCTCTAGGCTTAAACCCTCATATATGATATGGTATATGAAGGTTTTATTAATGGGGGTTCCTTTGACTTGTATGTTCACTACCTCACATCCCAAAAGGTATTTTTATTTATGCTACGTAAGGAGTACTGATCTGTAAGCCACCAATAACTTGTCTTTCAACCTGAAGCCATCATTGAGAACGTTATAAGTTTACTCTAAAGTGGTATTAAACCAGATGTCAGGGTGCTGTGTCTTATCTAAAAGCAATAAAATGGAGCGTAATAGCAGCACTACGCGGTCAGCTCATGACAATTTACTTCTTGCTGATGACAAACAGCTTCTGTTGGGCAGCCGGCTGGAAAATAAAGCCTTTCTGTGACAGAGTTGTCTGCCTTTTTATTAATTCAGTAACTTGCTGTAGGCAATAAACTACTTGTGTTTCTTTAAGCAGCCACAGTGGTCAAACGTTGCATCAGAGCTGTATTAAACAGAACTGCTCGGATGGTTTAGTCACAACAACACTGTGCTTTACTGTAGAAAATACATATTTAACAGTACATTTTGGGGCAAATGTAAACAGATCCGCCTCAATGATATCTGACAAAATGCTTTTGAGTGTCCTGTGGGACGTCTCCACCACAACAGCTTTATGTTGCTAGGTGAGCAGCACAGCGGGACAGGTAATGGGCTCACAGTGACAATTCTACAGAATATCCTGATCAATAATTCAAACATGTCTCCTCTGCTCTATTTTCACCCCTCTATAAGTCCATCCCAGTGCCCACACTGTGTTTGCTGCCAGCATGAATCATTAAGGCAGCAAATCCCACAGAGATCCTGTTTCTATTTAGAGAGGAAGAGACACTTCAGCACATTGCTCTTTAAATTTAGTTTTTTGTTTTATAAATGTGATACTTGATTGAACTGACATTACATGAACTGTATATAAAAAGGCACTGGCTGTGGATAAACAATTCTGCTCATAATTGTAATCAAACTGAAAGTCAAGGTGCGACTGACATGTTTAAAAATCAGCATGCATTAAAGCTAATTATAACACGGAATACACATTTAGAAATCAACACCTCTGCCTACACATTAGTCTTGTTTTTCTCAAACACACAATGAAAAACAGCAGATGATAATTGATCTGCTAAATGGGTTTGTAGCATTTTATCGCTCTTTCAGTTAATCATACATTGATCCCAGGAGATCTTCACACACACAGAACAAACTAAATGGACAAAATATGACAAATAAGCCTAATAAGTGTGTGATTTGTTAGATGAACAACATCTTGTAATTCAAGTCATTGCTGGAGAAATCCACACTAAAAACAGCAGCTCTTATTTAACTGAGAACAGTAAACATCTAAAAGCCTTAAATAATCAGACTTGACAAGAGAATAATCAAAAGATGTAGTGTCACTGTTTGTTTTGAGATCAGCAGCTGTGTCTGAGCTGCTAGGTTACAAAGTGAGCATCATCCAGTGGGTGGATCCCTCCAGACACGACAACAACAACGAGCTCAGGGAAGCTGAGCGCAAGATCCACTTTCACTACAGCACAGACTTGTTCAAACACAGATAATTCATTTGATGACCAAGAGGTCAGTGTGATGATATTGAAAGAGCAACCGCTCAGGATTGTAACGGTGAATGATGAGATAAGGTGATCAATAACAGAATAGATACATGACCTCGAGCTATAACTATTATGATAAAATCTTCTTTCCACATCGCAGGTTGTCTAGAGTCTGAGGACCGAACACACTCAAAGCACTGATGAACCGATTCACCTTTTTGATACATTTACCACTTTTATCGTCTGAATGGTATCGCACCAAATGTGACCGATCCACAGTCAGTTCTATTCATGCCATCATTATTTCAGTGCCATGTCACTTGTATAAAAAATATCCCATTGAGTTTCACACAGTGAGGTATACAGATTTTAAATTTGGTAAATTACTGGTGCTGGTTCAGGAATGCTGGCTGCTACTGCACGTGTCTGACAATGTTTGTCTATTCATGTCATCTCTCAGAGGCAAATTATAGTGGCTTTCAGTGCTTGGCTTTTGATCATTTAAATATCGGTGTGAGGTGATGTGAAAAGAATTCACCAGCTCTTGCTGCAAAAGCATGCCCGCACATTCAAACACCACAAATGGATTCTTGATAATTCAATGAATTACCAGAGAGAAAAAAGGGACTTTCTCAACACATCACACGATCATCACAAACACATGCAGGATGATCACGTTGTGTGTTTTACAGTAAGAGCAACATGAGAAGTAAAGGAGGATAACATCTTGTGGTTCAGCATCTACAGAATGACTCAGCCGAGCCAAATCATTCACTCTGTCCTTTTGAAAAACAACAAATATGATGGCTGTTATAACTATATATATATATATATATATATATATATTTTTTTTTCCCTGCCACCATCTGGCAACGCCTACGCTCCAACAGTTACACGCACACCATGCGCCATTAACACATAAACATTCCTCAGATTGTCCATCCAACTCTCTTACAAGCATAATCACAGCTTTTCAGCACTTAGCTATCCAACCGAATCACACAGAGTGAGCAATTTAGCACTCACACACATACACACACACACTCACACACACACACACACACACACACACACACACACCTCCCTGGCCCCAGCACGGTGTGGAGACTGGTGAACTCAACGCTCACTGAGGCAGAACAGTGGGAGTTGTAGATCACAGAGGAAAATACATCAAATAAAAACCTGCACGACCTTGTGTGATCAGACGGTCTGACAGCAGGATTCAAACTTCAAACCGATCTTAAATCATCGGCTACACAACCACGTTCACTCTCACATAACTCGACAAGTCCTGCATACTAGATCTAACAGCACCTGGGTCTAAACCCTCGACTAATGGGGATAAATGTGGCTGATTGCGATCCCTGCTGCAGGATGAAAATATGCCCACTTCACCCACTCACACATTCGTTCTCCGTCTCTGCCGATTCACGTTAAAAGCCCCTATAGTTCAGCTCCAACACCCACAGCTGTGCATAAGAATATGTAAGTGTCACTCAACCTGGACTCTGAGTGACTGAGCCCACACATTCAAATGCCCGACACTATTTCAGGCTTCATAAACAGCGGCATAAATAGGTGAAAAAACCTTTTAATGTTTGACGAGGAATAATGGAAGCAATGCCATTACAGAGAGCACAAAGGCAACAGCGTGAATATATCTGCACTTTCTGCTTTCTGGTTTAGATAATTATTTTAACAGGAGGGTTTTCTTTTCACAGAAAATGTGACTGTAGTTTTAGTTTAAGTAATGGTTTATCAACTGATGTGGGAATCAGATTTTACAACAAGAGAAAGTAAAGTGATTGTTCATCAGCCCCGACTTCTGCTTTTAGATAAGATGAAGTCACAGCTGCTGAACACCTGCACATAAATGTAAAAATTCAGCCCCAAAATGATTCAAGTAGCAATAAATCAAACCACTATAAGAGAATAAATATGTTATTCACAACTATATGCCCTAATTCATAGCACTTTATTTAAATTTTCAATAATCTGTGGTGAATGAAGCACTCAGATCTTTTACTTAAGTAAAAGTGCCAATACAACAGAAATACTCAGTTCAGTAAATGTCCTACATTCAAAGTTTGACTTGAGTAGAACAAAAGCATTGACAGTGAAATGTATTCAAAATATAAAAGGTAAAAGTACACATTATTTCAGAAAATTATAGAACTGGATTATAATCAATCATTAAAATGTGTAAGGAACACTTAATGTAAACCAGGTTATATACTGCTGGGTAAAATAATCTATCATAATACATCTGAATTTAATGATTGATTATATCTTGTATTAACAATCAGTATGATAACTGTTTCCATAATTAACAATATGAATCTGTAAAGTAACTATTGACTCAAGCTGTCAAATAAATGTAGTGGAGTAAAGAATGACAATATTTACTTTTGAATAGTAGAAGTATAATGTAGCGTGAAACTGAAATACTTAAGCAAAGTACAAGTACCTCAAAACAGCACTTAAGTACAGTGCTTGAGTAAAAGTACTTTACGTTACTTAACATCATTGCATTTAATAAACCAAGTAGTACTGTGCTTCAAAGACAAGATGAAACTCTAAATCACATTAAAAAGTCAGGGTTTGACCCACTTAACCTCTCAACAAAAAGATGGGGCAACTACCCGAATATGCATACTGTATAAATCAACATATTTTAATTTGCTTCCTCTTTAAACTCTTTTTCAACATCTCCCTTTTCCCCTTAACCATAAAATGTGTGAGCAGACAGTCTTTAACCCTTTGAGGACATGAAACATTTTCAGAGACTGAATAACAAGTCCTTCAACTGGTTAGTAATTCTGCTGCCAACAGTGATAAATTAATTCTTCATTATCGCTGCAAACGGAAGCTTCTGTTCTCTCCGTCTCGACATCTTGTGTGCTTTGTGATATATTTTTTTTATCTCAGGTATTTGTTTCCACAGGGCATTTTACAGCCAGCGGACACTCTCCATCTGTAGCCTTCTATAATTAATACTTTCCTTCCCTTATCCCACTCAGCGACACAACTGCTGTGTTTTTCTTCACAAAGTAAAGACTTCTCTGAAATCCCCAGTCACCAACTAGACATCAGAGAGTAAACAGAGGTTTGTTATATCATCTTTCTTCCTGTTCTTTGAAACACAGTCCACTCCTACAGCTCAGATTGAAGTTTTGAGTGTAGGTGTGAATAACTACATGTGTATTACAGGTTATATTCAACCCTTCTATTTGATCTTGTAAATAAACCTGATCAAGAATAAACAAACTGACTAAATGTATGTAGCGTTCAGCTCCAATTAAGGCAATCTACATTTAAAATGTACAGAAATGCATAGCAACTGACTGCAACAGTGACGACCAGATCAATAACTCATCACTCAGCCTTTGTCTGCAGAGCTACGGTCATCAGCGTACAGGACAGTCTGCTTCTTTTTTTTTTTTTTTTTAAAGGACCAGGTTTAATAAAGAGCTGAAGAGGGGAGTGAATGGGACAGATGTAGACTTTAATGTTCCCATGGGATCTTTGTGAAGGAGCAGAAATTAACATTTTGAAGGCTCCATGTGGACACAGCTTGGCAGAAATTGTGCCCTTTCACCTTCTAGTGGCAGGACGTTTGAAGACAGGAGAATTATTCAGTGGGAACTCACGAAGGACAGATAGCATATCCCCCGGCCTCAAACACTGATTGTTCAATCATAGCTCAGACACTGTGGGCTAACCAGACAAGGTAGGCTTTGGATTTCTCCACAAAACACTGTGCATGTGGCCAAAACACAACAGCAAAATGTAAGGATTGTTTAGATGGTGTGATAATCTGCTCTAACATTAGCATGTCTGGCTGACTAGCTAGAACAAATCCTTGAAAGTGATTCAGATTGCCACCTCAGGGCCTGTGTTCAAGAAGACTATACCATTTAATTAAAAACATGCCATTTGCTATATATATGAAAAGTCAAGCCTAGTTAAATGTTTACTTCTCATACTTATAAGAGTATGACAAAGCTCTACACTGCAATACAAGAACACTGTGGCTCCTTTAGTTGCATGTCTACATGGATCATTAACTGGTGAGGATGCTGACTTTTATTTTGGGTCGTGTAAACTTTAGTTTCTTTTAGCATTATATCACGTATCCATCAATTGAGTATTTAATACCTTTCTATGAGATCAGCTTGAGACAAACTTTTCAGCCAACTAACAAGGTTAGTGTTAACTAGCCAGCTAGCTGGTAACATTTGCTGGTTACAGTTGTCATTTCAGCCGGCAACATTTTCCCGCTAGAAATGAAAAGCCTGCTTTTGTCTACCTCTGTGTGAAATCAGGGACCGAAGAACAGGTAAATCAATCACTGTTATTATTGTAAACTGCATCGTGTGCCATGTGAGATTGGAAACTTTGACAGTCATAGAAACAGAAACTAAGGAAGGTCAAGTGGTTAATGAAGCCAAAGGATGAGACTGATTGAAAGAAACACAGCACTGCTTCATCAGTAATTATTTGATGTTAAATGAGGGCTCTCACCTGTGTAGTCCTCAAGGCACTCGCAGGTGTAGCCTCCCTCTCGGCTGCGACACACACCGTGAGCTCCGCAGGGTTTAGAGTAGCAGAGGTCAATCTCCGTCTCGCAGTAGTCTCCTGTGAAGCCGGTGGGACAGCGGCAGCGCAGCCCGGCGATGGGGTGGATGGGTCTGAACAGGATGGTGTCCGATGCAACAAATGGCGCCAGGCTGTCGAACTTCAGCACGGACACACACTTCATGTAGTTCTCGCACGGCTCCCGAAGGCAGATGTTGTCGTCAAAGGGAAGAACTTCCTGCGAGGAGATCTTGGCGAGGAGGCTGCGGTTCAAGTACAGCCTCTCCTGTAGTTCCTCTGAGCCAAAAAACTCTCCTCCACCTCCACCTTCAGCTGCTCTCCCAAGTCTGTCCCCTGCGTGGCCGAGCCCTCCGGGCCGCTGGTGTCCCTCCCCCAACACAGGCACAGCCACAGACAAGCTGACGTTGAGGATGCGAGCGCTGACGTCCGTGTCGTCTTGGATGTTAAAGATGACGACGTCTTCTGGGGCGGCAGACAGGACGCGCGCCACACCGTCCAGGAACTGGGCGAGCAGCAGGGAGAGGAAGTGCTCCTGGGAGGTGTTGGCCAGCCTCAACGTGATGCTGTTGGACAGCATTTCATCGGTGATGATGGTGACTTGGAGGATACACTGGGCTGATACTGAGTGGACACCATCTGAAAAAGATCAGAGGAAAAGCGAACGTCAGACTAATGGGCATCTTAATTCATATTTTGGATCAGTTCTTAGCTAGTGGCTCAAAATATAAAAATGTCTATATAAAATGTCTTTTATATAAAGGTAGTGAGGACGATAGTGACCCGTTGATGATTGGGTTGGATGAAGATGTACTCTAGGTTTTATGTTGTCACTTGATGTACATTGCTTTATGTGTGATTTATGTTTTGTTTTTTTACATATTTTAATCATATGTTTTATGCATTTTTTTATGTTTTATGTATCTCCGTGTGTGCTTCATGTTTCACCGACAGCAAGACAAATTTCCCCTCAGGAACAATAAAGTTAAGAAAAGTTCTGATGAGGAGGGAAACAACAAGTTTACAAACATATGACAGGAAGACTTTCAGCCGTATCACATGGTCTTCATCATTTGTCATGGAGACAGGTCTGTTAACATCAGCGCTTAGTGGCAGTTGTGTTTTCCATCCACAGCACTTTTTCTGGGGTGTTTGTTTAAAGTCAATCAAACTCAACCCGTTGATGAAGGCAGAATATGATTTTCTCTCTGCCTTTAATACATTCATGCTGCTGCTACTCGCGCCCCTCCACCTCCCCATCACCGCCCAGTCTTTTCATCAGCCACCACCAGTTACTGGACTCAATGGGGGGGATTTATCTTGCTGCTGCTCAGAGCGGCAATCCCCCAGTCTAAGCGCCAAAGACTGTTAATCTAAAGTGAGTGACTCTTAATCAACTTAATCATCACACATCACCTGTGTATAATTAACAATTATATTTTCTTCATCTCACTTGTCTCTCCTGATTGAAATACGATATATCAGGCTTTGGATACACAGACAATACTTGTTAGTGGGTTGAATACATTCTAGGTTTTGGCCTTTTTGGTCTTGGGATTTGTTGATAATAAGAAATATAGAATATCACTAGACCCGTCCTTTAAATGGCAGGATGTTTTCATTTGAGATTGTTTTAAAAGATGAGTTGATGATCTTGAGTCTGGCAAAAAACACCAGCGATTGCAGCACCAACACACGTAGCAGCTGCTACAACAGTAAATGCAGGATTGATGCAGGTACGGGAGGATTTATGCAACAGCTGCTCCTGTATCACTGGGTTCAGTTCAACAACACGGTTGTTACCGTAAAACTGTAGCTTGTAATGCAGGACTTAACAGACCCAAATTGTACATAAATTGACACGTTAATGATTATCAACACTTTTTTTGCTCGTATTCCTGGCTTAGACAAGTGTTTTTCTCATGTGCCAGAACAGATAACATGTATGCCAAGACTATGTGTATGTTTTCTTTCAATACATTCCAAGTTTCTCATCAGCAATTTCACGCCTGTATTCACAACTCCCTTCCTCTTTGCTTTGTCCGGAAGCAGAGATGCTACTTGATTATACATGCCATACTGAACGCTTTAAGTCTCAAATTCAACGGTTACAGCATTTTTTCAGCTGTGTAAATCTCGTCTTTTATCTTGTTGTTTCGTTCCTGTTAATGTTTTATCTTCTATACATTCAGTCCTTTGGCTTTGACTGAAGACATGTAGTGTTTTGTCTGCTATTATACAGTAGCTCTTGACTGTACAATACATTAATTCCCGTGTTAGGCCTTTATCAACCGAGTCAGCCTCGTAATCTAGATGTTGCTGTTGGTAATTAAAAAGTAAATTATTCTGTTTCATTATATTGCCTTAAGCCTATGTGGCCCATTTACATCGACTTTGTTAAGCTTATTTTCTTGCTTGTTTTTCTACTGTAACACATTTACAATAGAAAGAAAACTGCTCATCAGCTGAAAGTTACTGACAGTAGCAGTCAGAGGCCTGCTCACTGAGGAGTAAAATTATAATGAAAACGGACTCGATCCTAAACCTTCCAATCACAAAGAGCACAAAGGGAAGTTATGTATGTTGCTAACAAGCACAAAACATTTGGATCTGAGTCTGTTGTCAGCAGACAGAGAAAGACTGCAACAAATGTACAACTTGACCTGGATCAGTGAGCCACAGATGTTAAAGTATGCACTGAGCTCTCTGCCCAGTGACAAGAAGTCACAGTCGTTCCGTAGTCACATGACAGTTTACTTTGAACCTGTCTAAAGTGATGCTTCCCATTACCGGATATCATATCCCAGTTACCTCCAAACAATAACAAAACCTTGAATTATAACTATACTTATTGTCCCTTTTGGTGCTGCTATTAGATACGTACTACACAAAAATATAGCAGTGGGGAAGGAAAGTGTGTAAATTAAATTTTAAGTGCATGTATTAGAGTAACAGTAGTACAAGTCAGAAAGAAGTCAATGAATTGAATCTGTTACACAGAAATATCTTGGTTAAGTTTGCTAACATTATCCTCCATACTGCTCCATACCACATAAGGCTGTAGTAGTAAAATACCTGAGTATAATGAACTGAGAAATAGTGTTTTATTGCATATTAATTTAAGATTTTTATTTGTAAGTGGAGGATTTTGTCATTTCTCAGAAGTTAGTTTCACTCTAAGGTCACAGAGAGACCGATATCATTTTGTCCGTGTCACCGCTGGCCTGCAGTTTTCTGTAGCCTCAAGAGCAAACACAAAACAGGCTTAATGAAATCAAAAGTGTCACAAAAACAAGCCTCTCCCTCTAAAATAATCAATGGGACACTTTGTTTTGGGGCGTCTGGACGCCGGCCAGAGAGCAGAACCTGCGAGCAGGACTCGCACAAACAAACAGCACGGCCCAAAGTTACCAGATCCCTGTTTTGGCATTGGGCGAGTTTAAACGCTGAGTGCCAAGGGAGGGGAGAGGAAAGGGAAGAGAGGTGTGTTTGGGGGGGGGGTCATCAAGGAAAAGAGACAGAAGCATGTTTGACACGGCTTTAATCCTCCTGCTTTCAGTCAAGCGCTTCCAGCACAGTAATAATACAGGGCCTTAGCAGAGGAAGTGGGGATGAATCAAAGTACAGAGACGAGCTGGGTCACACTTTACTGTAAACACACACACAAACAGCCACACACACCTGTGTACACAAGAAAGGATTTGCATATAAGAGAGGAGAACATAACGGGGAGCCACGACAAAGGCAGAGCAGTTCATAGTTCAGGCTCTGTTTTTTCAAAAAGAGAGAAACAACTCGAGCAAACTCATTTTTTAGGCATTATTTACAACTTAGTGTTTGAAGAACACTAAATTCTAAATATTTTTAATTAATTGTATTTAGGGCATCAACCAACAATTCATTTAACTATGGATCAATGTGCTTATTATTTTTTCAAGTCAATTTGGTCTATAAAGAATGTCTAAAAAAATATTGAAAGAAGCCCATTTCAATCGGCCAGAGCTCAAGTTGACAAATTAGTTTTGTCCAATTAATAGTCAAAAACCTAAAGTTATTCAGTTGAATATCATAAAAGACTACAAAAAAACAAGCAAATAATAACATTTGAGAAGTTGAAGAAGAATATTTTTCATTTTTGTTTCAAACAATTGATCAATTATTGATATTTTCTGTCCATTGACTGATCATTTAATTGACTAATCACGTTGGCTCTAATTACAACATACACTTTGTGTATTATAGTACTTTGGTATCATATTTGTGACTGATCAATCAGATTTAAACAGTGACCTTAATGACCTGAAATAAAGAGTCTTAATCAGCCACATATGACACACACACACACACACACACACACACACACACACACACACACACACACACACACACACACACACACACACACACACACACACACACACACACACACACACACACACACACACACACACACACACACACACACACACACACACACACACACACATACAAAAGGCTCAATGAAATGAAGGTGAGTTCAACATGCAGTTTCAGTCTGTCTGTGAAAACAGTTTTATTATTATGTTTCCAGGTTTCAGACAGAGGAGTGTTTCAACTGTCGAGCCTCATGAGAGACAAATATAATACTGAATGCTGTACAGTAACACAGGACTTTTATTACACGTTCACAACATTAAACTAACTGAAGACACTGAAAGCCTTTTTAACCTGAAGAAACAAACCAACAACAATCTAATCTCTCCCTCTGAAAGCGTTCTCTTCATCCATTCAGCTCATATTATAACCGATACTCTGCAGCAACAGTAGCCAGAAAACACACAGCTCTCAGAGAACAGGGGCTCTTAAAGGTTAGGCCAAGTATAAGGACAGACATCGCCTTAATTATGTCCTCTGCCAACGCGCATTCTTGGTCTGGAGCTCGGGCAGAGCTCCAGACGTAGACGCAGCGCTGGGAAACTGAGCGCGAGGAGAATCTCCTCTGAAAGGAACCAGACCATCCTTCAAAGAGGTCATTCTCCACGGAAGGATACTTCGCTCAGGAACGGAGGGTAAGCGGAGCGTTTTGGGCCAAAAAGGAGGAAGAGGGGGATGCTTAGTTGGTGACGAAACAAGGTGCCAGTTCTGGAGTGTGACACTACTCTCAGCCCAGAGCTCGACCCTCTCTGGGCCTCTGGGTGCCAGGAATGCTCTCAGCTAGGAAGTGGCGCCAGGGAAAAGATTAAACACACAGTGTGGCTGCAGGACTGCCAAGACTGTGTATGGTATTGTATGTGTGTGTGTGTGTGTGTGTGGGTGTGTGTGGGTGGTGGCGGTGATCCATACGTCAATACAGAAGAGAGTGTACATTGAAGCTGTGGAGGTTCAGTCATCACTGAAGTTGAAACAAGTTTCATGACATTCAAATTAAAAAAACAAAGTCTGTATGAAAGACTGGGATCACTCATTCATAAACCTCAAAGGTCACTGATTTTTGTAAGTTTTGTGCTTTTATATCATACTCTGAAGGTTCATTTTCCTCATACGAAATCAGGCAGATGCAGAGCCAAGAAATCCTACAAGACACCTCTAGAAACATACATGTAAACAACACACAAAGGCCATGTTTGACTGCAGGTTGAGGCCTACACACAGAGAACATAAATAATCAGCCAGGGGGTTGAGGAGGGGAGGTGTACAGCTTTTTATCGCTGAAATATTAATGAAACCCAGTTTCTTCCACCAAGAGAATTATGAACGACAAATACTCCACTGACACAATGTTATACAAACGCAGAGAGCCTTTAGGATGAAGTGATTGCTATAAAGACAGTAAAACCAGGATATATTGATTTCTGTTTAAAATCTATGGGTCTTAGTGACTGGTGATAATCAACTGCTGAGAGAGACAGAGAGAGAGAGAACTAATCGAGGAGACTGGCCTAATTAGACCACAAAGTTACCATCAAATCTACCCAGTTCAATCCCAGAAAATGTCAACAAAGTAATTGTGGATAAAGATCGGAAGGACTGCGTGACCAAATTACAGAGACATCACCCACAACATCCCGACAGAAACCCTGACCCTCTCCCCCAGAGCTTTGCCTGTGACAGTTCACCGGTTATTCGTGCTCTTCTCTCTCTGTTTTTAGATTGTATTGGGATTTTTGCCTTTTTTCTGTGTAGATGAGAAAATTAAAGACAGAAAGAGACAAGAAGACAGGAGAGAGGCAGAGCAAAAATTTCTGTAAGTCTGAGCTGAAAAATGACGACTGTGTGGAACCATAAACTGTGTCCCAATCCAGGACGAAGCAACCGAAGGACGCAGCTTCACCTTCAGAGGACTGAAGGTTAGTGGGCTGAACTTGCCCCTCCTCTAAAGATAAGTCTGCAGAGAATTGAACACAGCATCAGTGCAGGTTTCTTCTGCCAGCCTCACAGAGAGACAAACTACTGGAGCATTAAAGTGGTCTTCATCAACTAAAAACTAAAATTGTGGTTGGAAAACAGCAGAAAATGAAAT
The DNA here is from genome assembly GCA_032191485.1 of Leptoclinus maculatus. Taxonomy (NCBI): domain Eukaryota; kingdom Metazoa; phylum Chordata; class Actinopteri; order Perciformes; family Stichaeidae; genus Leptoclinus; species Leptoclinus maculatus. The sequence continues at coordinate 13,244,914 of JAVDOI010000006.1, forward strand.
CCATGACAGCCAGCCAGAGTTGTGATGTAAACAAGCGATGCACCGGGCTAATTTTAAATAGGCTGATAACTTAACAACTCCCCATCATAGTGAGTGTCTTGCTCAGAGGTACTTCAACAGGGCAGCTAGTCACAAACACAAGACCTCAAAACCTGACTGCTCCGCCTCCTGATGTGCTGGTTAAACACTGAGCCAATGAAAGCACCTTCCAGTTATTGTGGGGAGGGGAAACACATTAGAGACACTATAAAAATACCATTTATCATCATGACAGTGGAGGTACGATAAATAATCGCACTCAAGCAGCTTTCTCAAGCAGCCATTCATCACATGTCCAACGGTTCCACGTAAAGAACGCCACAATCAAACAAAAACCCGTTAATTATGTGATCCGGAGCGGCCGTTACTCCCTCAGAGGCAACTGTGTGTTTCTCCGCAGAAGTGTATCATGATGAGGGGGAACCTCCGGGTAAGAAGGTAATGATGTTGAGCAGAGCCTGTCTTAGTTGTTCAGCGTCAGTACACTACAGTATGTGCAGCACGCACCGAGTACTCACTACATCAAAGAGCGCAAAGCTGGGGTCACATTTCCAAGATCAATAGGGAGATCATAAATTAAAAATCACGTTGGAGGGATAAGGCCTGTGGATGTCTTTGCAGTTCACAGCCTTTATAGCTCCAATCAGCGAGCCGCTCTGCAAACTTGAAAGCCTTTAATGAGTTTATGATTCAGAAATGAGCATGCAGACTGTTACTTCCTGTTTGGTTGTTTGTTTCAGGATGGATCAGATCTGGCCTTAAACTACTACAAGCTACTAGCAGCTACTCACAGTGGCGAGTAAGAGTAAACTTCAAGAGCAGCTCAGAGCCAATCAGAGGCAGTTATTAACCCTATATCTGCCATATTTTTCTTCATTTTTCATTAAAAAATCCTTACATTTTACTTACTGATGTGCAAAAACATATGCAAATTAATTTTTCTTTAAAAGTTCCTCTTGTTTTTGTTAAATCCTTAATATCTCTAGTAGAAGTTAACGTGAAATAAGTAATAATGTAATGCAGAGTGAGATACTGTGAGAGTTGAAGGGAGGGTGGAGGGAGAGACGTGAGGTAAAGATGCTGTTTGAGGTGAAAGGAACGGATGCTCTTGAAGCAATTAAGGTACTTAAAAACTTAGTCTGTACAGCAATCTTGAAACCCATCAACTATCAGTCTGACAATGATAAGCCTCTGGGAGCAAAGGGCCAATATCTCCAAGTAGGTCTCTCTGCAGGTGCACAGTAATACCCCAAGATATGGTCCAGTTTGGTTTGGTTTAGGAGCAAAAACTACTGGTTGGTTTAGGAAAAGCTCGTCGTTTGGGTTAAAATAGCTACATTGGCCTGGAAGTTATCACAGGGAGTGTGTCATGTAGTCTGCGAGACTACAGATAGACCCCTTCTCAATATGTCTGGGCTTCCAGTAAAGCAAGCAGATATCTGGATGAAGGCTATCCAGCATGGCTGTATAAAGAGAACTGGATACAGCGTTCAAGTTGTAATCACACGATTTGGCCACAATGTGAAATTGGCTTCAAAGCCCAGCATTCTTCCAAGGGGCTTGCTATTTTCGGGCCAAAACTTTCACTTCCGTAGGCCGGTCATTGTTTACAGTCTGATTAGAAATTTTAGATGCAAGAATGGAGTTGGAGTTGAGAGACGGCGTCTTAATTGCATTCATATGCAAATATGAGAGGGGGGGGGGGGGGTCTGCTGTGTCCGACTTTCAAAGTCTCTGGTCTAATATATTTATGATATATAAATACATAAATGGGGAGGAAATCAAAGGGAAATGGCTGACGTGGGAACGAGAAGAAAACTAAATTGGAGCAGGGAGGAAACTGCTGCCAGTTGACAGGGTACATATAATAAAAACATAATTAAAAGCAATTAGTATCGCAATGACAATTGCAGACAATAAATATGTATTGAAAGTCAATGCAAAATAAATATTTGCTTTATTTTAGTTGTTTGCACATCAGGAGAATGCAAACGACCTTTAAATGTTGAAATCAAATTTAGAAGTCTTAAACTACCTTACTCTGAAAAATGCTTTTTATGACTGGAAGAACAGCCGTCTCTGCAGAAATGAACAGACAGAACCACTGTTAACGAGCTACTACAGTCTGAAGCCACTGTCAAAAGTGTCATGTTTGCATATTGCTGACAAACACCACTTCACCAAGTCCACACAAGGCCACAGAGAGACAACACATCCACACACACACACCAACCAAACAAACCACAGAGTTGTGAGCTGAGAGTGCAGTCCCTGTGGGGCCGACAACAGGACACAGTTTAATTTAATTACTATTAAATACTCTGCTCTCGAATCAGCCTGAGAATACCACACATTAATTACTGATGCACTTCTGCAGTTTGTGTCTGAGACTCTGACTAATGTATCACATTTCCTTCTGAAGCTTTTGCCTTCGTATTCAGAGATTTGCAGCTCAGTTGGGTCGTCACCTTGACATGTTTATGGCCAGTTTGAGATTAAACCTTACAGGTGCTGGGACCCGTCAACTGAACTGTAAATCTGGTCAAGAGTGAAATGAGACGAAGCCGAAACACTCGTTTAAAACTACAGAAAACAACTGGAGACACACAACTGTTCAAACACACACTAAGTTAAACAAAAGAAAGGTGTAGCTTATGTAAGAGTATTTTTCTCTGCTTCTTTGCGTTTTCATGTGAATTGACTGATTTTGTTCCACCAGATTGTGGACAGGAACAGAAAGCACCCAGCAGGACAACATGTTTAATCCTCATCTTCATACCAGTCAGCCAGCTGAGGTTCAATTAACACTCCAGAAAGATGAAAGAGAAAAATCAGACACTAATGAGGGCTGATGTGGGTTAAAGACCGAGGGAGCAGGAGTTTAGTAGGATGTTGGAGCTCTGTGGCTCAGTGTTTAAAATAGTCTCATATCTTTTAGATCTTATCAGATGCCTTCTTCATTAAAACCGAGTGCACTCTGGCTGGTGTCGATTTAATTTAAAAGCTGGAATCTCAAGTCATCAATAGGGAAGCCGTAAAATGTGGCCGGTGGGGGGACGGCCTGCTTGAATTAACCGGCGCTGAAAGGTGAAACACACTCAACTGCTGCCTGAAAAGAGACTGATGACTGGTTGGGGGCTGGAGGCTGAGGGGCGGGACAGGTTTTTTTTATCTCATTACCCCAAAACCCCCTCCCACCCTTCTCTCCTCTTCCTGACCCCCCACTAGACAAGCAACGGCCGACGCTGACACCCCACCACCACCACCACGCTCTGCATAAAACACTCCAACGACTCCCACCAGGCCTCCCCCTACAGCAGCACACATGACAATCAGAAATCAAGACCAAGGCTCAATCACCACAACATGCTTTTCATGTGGATTTTTTACAACACTAGGTTTATGAGTCCAAATTCCGCCAGCAAAGCCCTCCTACTCACTTCACTAGAAAAGTCTTGACTAGTCATCATCCAAATTTGATAACATTTACTGCAGTTATTCAGACGACAAATTAGTGGTCAGGGTTAACTGGTCATCACATTTGATTAGATACATTTATCTTTACATGTCAGGGTTCAAGATGAGTCATCAAAAATATGCTGATGTTTAACAGGAAGAAATGCTTAATTTGTAGTCGGAAATTACAACTGGAACGCTGCCAAGAAATCGGATTTTTGACTCGGAAAGACGGACGAACCCCACCAACTCTTACCCCAAAAAAGAAAAGGAAACACAATTAGCATTTCTGTCTGTCTTAATTAAATCAGCTGTCCAAGTTCTATCTGTGGACATGTTGCTATGGTGTTTGAATGCGCAACAATACCAGCGTAATGTGTCAACTGGTATTATTAACAATGGCCACCAATGTTTAACTTGGCAGGAGAAAACCCATTAAGATTTACACTGTACACTGTTGTACCAGAACCATTCCCAGCACTGACTTCAGATGTACGAGTTAAATGGAATGAGCAATATTTATTACTTTTATACTCATCTTTTCAACCAGGCTTTAACTGTTTCATTTGTTTAAAAACACTAAAACATGACTTTATGAACATATTAAAATACAGAAAAATATACACCATCTACTATTATCCACTCTTATTTAAACACTATATTGTCTAGCTTTAGAAGCCAAGGCTGTTGAGAGATTAGTAGCCTGGAGGGTAAAACATGCCATGCGGGCTGAGACAATGTTAAAGCTTCTCTAATCACCAAAAACATTATTTAACAACTCCTGCTTGAGGGAAAATTTCAGAGCACAATGAATGCAGACCAAAGCGGATTTGAGGTTTATTTGGGATAAAAGCTCCCCACCTCCGCCAGGCTGAGAACTGTGTTGATGGTCTAATTGTTGGGAAAAAGCAGTAACACAAATTAAACAAGTCTGAACACCAACAGCTCGCGTACAACAGAACATGCTAATATCACAAGGAGCGAATAGACAGCATGCTCGAACTCCCACGCAGCAGATCTGCTGTTATCTGTATCTGAGTGATGTCACATCAACACACAAATTAAACTGAGCATCACAACGTGCACTTGCACTACGGCAAGTATGCGTATGTTTGTGTGTGTTAATTTGTTTCACAACATAAGAATAAAATGGTTAAATAATAAATATTCATACGTCTCTGACCTTGTTTTTGAAATAATAATTGAAAAAACAGTGCTGTGGCTGGCTGTTTCATCTTCTTCTGCAGAGCAATTAGGCTTTACAAGTTAGCAAAAAGAACAAAGATCAGCTGTAACGATAACCACAACACAGCAACACCTAATTCTTTACAGTGCCTGTGAAGTCAATAATGAAAACTGCTGCTGTAGCTCAATGTCAACCCAAGGATTTCAATCCAGGGTAATCTGAGCCAACCTACAATTCCTGATTCCTCCATTCAGGAGGAAAGCTGACTACGTCGAAGAGAGGCCATTCGTACTCATTTACGGACCCCGTCACAGCATCCCCTGGTGACATTTTCTGCTGTATCGGAAAACCACAAGAAGAGGACATTCCTCAGATTCTTCCACTATAGTGAAGCAGCTTTAGAGCCACAGAAAAGGACCTGAACTCCTCCAATCAGAACATTTGCATATCAAAGGAAAACTGATGTCAGCGCAATAGTAAAGAGACATTAGCATGCAGAGTTGTGACCAAGCATGAGGCCGTTGTTCAAACGTACCAGTAGTCATTTGATAGATATTGGATACTTAGCAACCAGCAGCACAATAACGACATTGTCATTTATTAAGAAGCTTTAAAACGTAGCAGGGAAACAACTCAAAGTCATGTTCCAGGTTTCAAACCAGTGCTAAAAAAAACACCTGACAGTTTAATGTTTGAACGCTGTCACAAGTAAACTATTTTTGGAAAGACAACAAATCAACAGAAGTGATGAAAGTTAAACATACTAAAAAAGGATCCACCTGCATCTGAGGGAAAAGTATAAATAGTCGCTCTCATTCATTGACTGCCACCAAACAGTGACGCACAATAATACCACTGTAGCAGCTCACGAGGAAACCATCTGTTTCGTTAGCCTGACGCCTTCTTGTCAGTATTAATATAAATGAGCCGATGATGAAACATCTCAGTCTCCTGCACGTCATGGTTCACCACCTCTACCAGTCACACCTACAGCCTAATGCTGACAGTTTGCACAGCAGAGTTGAAGCATATGAAACCAGGTCAGTGTGAAATCTCAGTAGTAAATGAGTGCAGTGTAGCGTAAAGGTAACGGCCTGTTAAAGACCCGTCACATTCACAGTGTGAGAAGCATGTACTTGTCGTGATTTCTGTACTCCAGTGGAGGTCTGGAATTATTTTATTATGTCATTATAGACCAGTGGTGCCCAAACATTTCCCCACAGCCCTGTGAGATGAACTCAAGTACGCCTTCAACAACACCACACGTCAAATGTGGTTAATCAAACTCGTATTAAAGGAAAACTCCACCCACAAATTGATCATTCGTTTATCAATTACTCAACCTGTGTTAACCTTGAGTTCTCGCATAGCTCCGTGGTGAACGAAGTATCCAAAAAAGGAGAAAAGTCTTGATGAATTGAAGTAAACGGAGGCCGTGTTTCACAGCAACAAAACAATTTCAAAACATTGTTAAACCACACTTTTTAAAACACGCCAGACTCGCACGAACGAGTAACAACAAGTATGAGACTGTTAATGCAAAAGTGTTTTAAATAGTACATTTTGATGCCTCTGTTGTTTTACTTTAGTTATGCCGTTGTTAAAAGCAGCCCCCATTTACTTCAATTCATCAAGACTTTTCTCGGTTTTTGGATTCTCTGTTCACCGCGGAGGCACGAGATGAGATGAGAAGACTTCATGGTAACACTGGGTGAGTTATTGACACATTTTGGGGGTGAACTATTCCTTTAAACATTCATATTTATATAGAAGTGGATATTTTTAAAGATTTTTCTTAGTACAATTTAACTGTCAATGTTACGGTCGGTTTGTTAAACTTTGCATTCACACTGCACACTTCAACCGTGTCCAGTAGTGTTAGCTAACTATCTAGTTTTCTCTTCACACACTCAATCGCATCAACTGGTGTTTCAGGAGTTACAGCAGACTCAATGTATGGGTCTATTTCTTTAATCAAATCAGAATTTCTGTATTTTTTCAAACTAGTTAGGGCTGTTCCACAACATTCAATGTAGCCCCTGAGGTCTAAGAACCCCTGGTTGGGAATCACTGTACTAGAGCTTCGTCATCATCACCATCATGTGCTCAGTCAGCGATTCGCTGAAGGGAAGACTTTAAAAAAGGCCTGCATCAGACTGTACAGTAAATAGGATAATTCACGGATGAATAGCAGGCCCGGTAAAACTGTCATGAAGACAGCAGCACCGGGGTAAAACAAGTGGACACAGAGAGAGGAGGGGGCAGCCCCAGACAGGGCCCACTCCCATTGTCTGCTGGGATAGCGAGGACAATGCAGGACAACGCTGAGATATATGCAAGCACCACATGGCCTCACCCCAGCGATGCACCAACCCTAATCCCAAACACGATTTCCCCTCCTAACATTATAGATGATGTCATCCTCCCCCCTAATCACCCGCACCCTCACCCCACCTCATGTCCTCCGGACTTCAGCGCGACCAAGCGTAGAGGCCGACAGGAGGATGTTCTGCTGCTGAGAAACAAGGCGGCAGAAAGAAATCGGATACCCTTTGAGTGCATCTGTGTCACAAATCAAAGAGCTTAAAGACGACACTCATATCACCAAGAGCTTAAACTCTCGGGGGCCTTCAAAACAAGGGGCCTCTGACATCTGTCACATGCAAGACTTTATGCTGCATATGGAAAGTTTCTATCTGCGGTCAGGTGTCGGCTGACTTGCTGCATGTCCTGTAAAAATGCTTGCGGAGTGAAAGGCAGGACAGGTCAGTGTGTCCCAGAGCATTACAGGTCCAAAGAAAGCCTTACATGCTTCATTGGAAAGAGGGAGAGGGTGACAGTCGCTCTTTAGAACTTTATGTGCCTCCCCTCCCCCCCATCTTCAATTTACAAAAGGGACCTTACCCCTCGTCCCCACCCACAAGGAATTTCTCAGGCATTGCTAGGTTCACCATGACAACTGGGTGCTTAACAAAGCATTTCTCTTAGGCATTCTTCCTTTCACAAGGGAGAGGGGGGGACAACAGTCAAAGGAGGGAGAGACAGAGAGAGAGGAGGGGGGGGGTAAAGAGGGAGGGTGGAGGATCTTGAAATGATGGGAGGGAACCATGGAAGTTGCAGGGGTGAGAGCTATAGACCCGGGTAGATATAGGAGAAAAATGGGGAATGGTGACAGGCAGACAAAAAGGGGGAAAGAGAAACAGGATCAAGGTGATAGGTGATGTTAAAGGGAGGAAAGAGAAGAGAAACAGTGCTACAAACATTCCAAGCAAGCCTGCAAGTGTGACTAACAGCGTCCTGGGAGGCTCACGAAGAATGAAAAGAGCGCATTACCGATGACTCCAGTCGCACTAAACACGGGCGAGCGTTTGCAAGCTGTGACTCTGAATCCTGTGAATCAACCATGAGGCAAACAGAAATTCATCAACCATTAAGAACGCAGAAATCAAAGGTGCGCTCCGCTTGAGTGAAATAATAACATGATGGCGAGGAGAAAAGCAATCAGAGAGGTCCAGCTGTTGGAATCACACACACACACACACACACACACACACACACACACACACACACACACACACACACACACACACACACACCAGATTTGTGCAGCTTGATGGGCTAGAGTTACAGAAGACAAACCCCTGAGAAAGTCCCTCCACAGACGGCCTAAAGGTTTAATAGATTATAATGAAATTACGCTGGCTGTGAATGTCTTGGCTCTTACTTATACAATATGTAATGGAGCAGAGTCTCCTCCATTAAAATTCCAGTCTTGTAGCATAATCTTATGCGAGGATGGCAAAGGGCAGGGGGCAAAAACACATTCAACCACATAGAATACTTGCATCTATCCTGTATCTGATTGGGGGAAAACTGAGAATCTAAATATTTTAAACAAGTTATGAAAGCAGCAAGTAATCTTTGAGAGACCGACAACTTGATAATCGTATTCATTGTTTGCTCCAGTTGGTTGGGCTGAATGCCAACAAGTTTGGCTCAGGCAAGTTTGACAACGACGTAGTTTAACCTTGGAGCATCCACAGCCAACTTAGACGTACACTTGAAACTTAGAAGGGTCTCTCTCCCCTCCCCACAGTGACCAGAGCCAGAAAATATCTGCTGTCCACCATGTAATTTGAGCGTCTGTACAACCTGCAGTGTGATGTGAGCTGAATCAAACTGCCATCATTAGTTCTGGAGGCGTGTTTTTTCTGCTATATCTCTGCATTGGTGTTTGCAAAGTAAGCATGCAGGGCACGGTATTGGCTTGGATTCAGAATTTGATTAAAACAAGGACAAAGCGTCCTCATGACAGTAATAATAATGTATATATTTTATATTTTCCAAACAGGAGGTGCGTCACTCCTACAGTCACTGTATGATGCAAACAGGAATTGACACATCAACATAATAACGACAAAACCACAAAAGACAACAAATCGACCTCAAATTTAAATTAAAAAGCATGACATGTTCAAAATGAAGGCTAATGAAGGATTAGCAATAGTTTCTATATGGAAATTAACAAGGCTTTAAGGATGATAGCAAAGTAGGGGAAAAAAATTCTTTGCCATCAAATGCAAACACCTATTTATGCAGGCTCACGCTTGCCTGGGAGCAGTAGATCAGCCCCTGAGTATGTCAACACTGGTCTGACAGATCCCAGGATACAGATGCAGCAAATCTAATCCCTCAGACGACAACCAGCCTCTCAATTCTGCAGTGTGACCACAATTCTCTTCATAATACAGAAGTGACAAACGATGAATATTATCATCACATATGGCAGTTTTGTTGTCAACATGTGAGAAATGCGAGCTAGAATTCAACAGATCCCTAAAATCTGGAACCAGTTTCAACACAAACTAATTCACACATTACTTGAATATGAGTTTATCGTTCTCCTTCCTCGCATTTAGAAAGGAGGCAGGCCCAACGCCGGCTGGAAATCTGACTCCTTAACGTCATTAAGTAGTTATAATCATTAATTTATGCATTGCACACAGCCAGTACACAATAAATTAGCAGGATCTCCGGGGTTATGTGATTGTCAGATGTGTTTTTAAGTGCCTGCTTATGGTGTTAAATGACTATAGTGCCAATCTGAATTGCAATATTCTGTGTTAGAGGATTAGTCAATTTATAAATAAAAAAAACGTTAACATAAAAAAGGGATTTTCATATTTATTAACAGGCTTTGTTGCAAAGATCAATTCCCAGTGGTTCTTGTCATTTTTATTGTAATCAATGCAGTCAATTTTACTCTTTAAATATGCTTTAAATATGACGCAATGAGTGTACGGCCAGAGTGCAATCGGGTAGGTAGGCGGTTCAAACGGGCTTATTACAGTCCTGCGACAGCCAGAGATAGCCGACTGGATTTTTACCAAAACCCTATTGAGTTTGTGCCGACAGTTTGAATGGTCGCTTGTGGCTACATTTTTCTTCTTCTTTTTGTCAGTGCATTGGATTAATTGATTGGTGTTGATATGTTTAAAGAATTTCAACAAATATAAGAAAAAATGCTTCTAAATTCCATTAGGCCTATATTTTGGGATAATAATTCTAGTGAAATTGAATAATTTTTAGATCAAATTAAGATCGAATATTATCTGAAAACTAATTACTGTACGTCAAGGATTTGGGGCAATGCAATGAATTATAGTACACTGAATACAACTTTAAGAAGATCCTCCTGACCTGTGGATTATTTAAAGCTTACCTTCCCAAAGCTACTGCATAGGACACTCTTTAAACTTGAAGCAAAGTGTGGTTACATTTGAACCGTTCCACATCCATTTCAGTGTGAAGAGCAGTGCTCAGAAACAATGTTAATCACAGTCAAACAACATACAAAAGAGCCCATCAAATACCGTCCATCATAAGGGGCCTCTTAAACAGCAGCATGAAGAGAACGATAATAGGAAGACTTGGGAGGTCCCTGGAGGGAGAAGCCTTTGAAAATTGGGGTCAGCAGCATCTATTGGAGGAGCTCATCTTCCTACCCCATCTCCTCCTCCAACAGCCCGTCTACAGGCTTTCCTGCTCCATTACAGTACAACTGTATTTTCCAACATGCTCCCAGTTTACTCAACTGCAACTTCACCCTTCACCCCCTTCCCCCTCTGTCCTCCTGCCTCCCTCCATCTCCTTCTGTCTCCTGCAGGGGTGCTGACACATAAACCCCAGCAGGTGCTGGACGCGCTGAGGAGACACGGCCTCTAATTGGTCCTTGGTGGAGTCACAGCTGTTGCCCCCAACCACGGCCTGGTATGAGCTGTAGCCCCTGAATCGACAGCCCACTATTGTTCTCCAGAGAGGCAAAGCTCAGCTCCAACCATTAAAACGACTACTCACTCAATCCATACAGTATCTGCTACTCAGTGTCAACTCATCAACCAATACGAAAACATTTCCACTCATTCAGTGAAAGCTTCCTACCAGCCTTAATCCTCACCTTTCTTATCAGATTTCATCTTAAACCAACCTCTTAATAATGTTCCCTGGTTCCATTTCCCTCTCTCTCAGACTGTGCCAAGGTCAAAGAGAAGGCAGATTTACAGCGGTTCACACTGCGTCAAATAAGCTCCAACAGAGGGTTAAAACAACACCCCCACTCTCTCAGTGGGTGTAATTCAAGTTCAGTCACATTTTTAGGGCAAATAAAACTCTATAATTTGTGCTGGCATGTCAAATTAAAAGGTTCAAGGAACGCAGGCGGTTTAAGACATGCAGGTTAGGAGAGACAACACCAGCAACTGTTTTGGATCTTCATCACCCAAAACAGTGGACCAAACGGTGATTTAAATCGTAACCAACTCTTGTTATCTTTAAATACACCGTCAGACCCGAATCCTCAGCCTCAAACACATTTGAGCCGGGAACCCTGACAGCTATAAAAATTCTCTCTCTGTCAGATTAGCACAAGAAAAAAACAAGCCAGCCAAAAAATACAACACTTAAAGAACATCAACTATTCATTTTGACTCAAAACAAGTGGTAGAAATAGAACATAATTGAATTAGGTCTTGCCACAAGGATGCCACAAGATAAAGACGTGCTCAGACAGCTATTTAAATCTATTCAATAGACGGAGCTAAATTAGGCTTGTGTAAACAAGAAAGCTCCTCAATGAGAGGTCCAAAAAATGACAGAGCCCCCCCCCCCCCCCCCCCCCCCCCCCCCACACACACACACACATTTACCAAATGAAACTATTTACCTAACAGACTTTGAATGCTTAAATATATCTTTGTGACTTGGTGCTCTGAGTGATTGTGGAGTGGCTTACAAATATCCTGCAGTCAAAATGAATCCTCCTTCATGAATATTTCTATTATAGGGAAATCAATCTGGAACACTGAAGCCAAGAAAGACATAGTTAAGTGGCAATCACTTCCATTATCCGGTAAAGTGAAGCAGAAATGTAAATGAAGAGACAGGACATGTTAATGGAAATAGAGTAGGAACACACCTTCTCCCCTCACTGGGTGGGGCAATAACAAAGAGTTATCTAACAGTCTCACCTGACACTGAGATCCTCATGGAGGCCTCAAGGGGCCGGTTGTTATCCAGGGCCGGGCTCAGCTGGATCTCTCCCGTGCTTTGGTTCAGGAGGACCAAGTTCAGCTCGTTTCCCACCTCGAAGCTGTAGTGGAGCTGGTCCGAGACGTCGGGGTCGTGTGCGGGGATGCGTCCGATCACTCCAGTGGGGAAGCTGCTCGATTTGTCCGTCACGTAGTTGTTGAAGATGATCTGGAAGTTTTTCAGCATGGGAACGTTGTCGTTCTTGTCGACAAGTTTGATGTGGACTGTGGCGCGGCTGACCAGAGGTGCAGAGGTGGCCTGGACCACAATTATATACTCAGATATTGTCTCATAGTCCAGGTCTATCAATGCAGTCAGTTCTCCAGAGAAGATGTCCAGCTGGAACACCTCTGGGATGTTTCCCTCCACTATCTGGTACATAATCTGTGCATTGCTGCCTTCGTCTGGATCTGTGGCTAATACGTGTGCAACCACAACGCCTATGGGGCTGTTCTCCTCCACCATGATGTCAAACTCGTCTTTCTCAAACACAGGGGGGTTGTCATTCACATCTAGGATTGTTACTTGGATGTTAATTGCTGTTTTCAGAGCAGGAACACCTTTATCTACAGCAAACGCCTGCAGGCTGTAAACGGGCACATTCTCTCTGTCTAATCTGCGCAGTGTGCGGACAATGCCAGAGGTGGATTCAATTATGAAATCTCCTTCGCCATCCTCACCCCCCTGGAAGGTGTAGAAGACGCGGCCATTGAGCCCAGAGTCTCTATCAGTGGCAGAGACCTGGACCACGCTGGTGAACACCGGCACATCCTCCATGACGGAGCCCACATAGTGGTCTCTGAGGAAGCGGGGCGAGTTGTCGTTGACGTCGTTCACCAGTATCTCCAGGTAGGTGGTATCGGACTTCTGTGGGATGCCGTTATCTTGAGCAGTGATGGCTAGCGTATAGGAGACCTGGTCCTCATAGTCCAGCTCCATCTGTGTGGTGACAGCTCCCGTGTCGGTGTCGATGTCAAACTGAGGCATGCTGTCATCCATGTAGTAGGTGATGCGTGCGTTCTCGCCTGTATCTTCATCCGTGGCACTTATTAACACAACAGTGGTGCCAACAGGCCTGTCCTCGTTGATGTTGACGGTGTAATGTGAGCTCTGAAACACAGGTCGGTGTGTGTTGGCGTCAGTGACGTTGACAAAAACTTTAGCGGTGTCAAGGCGCGTTCCGTCATTCGCAGTGACAGTCAGGGCAAACTGGCGTTCTAGTTTGTAGTCTAAAGGCAGCGCTAGCGTGATGAGCCCCCCTCCACTCTGACTCGTGATGGAGAATCTGTTGCGGGTGTTTCCGCTGGATATCTGATAGGTCACCACACTGTTGATGTCCTGATCCACAGCTGACACTGTCACCACGCTGGTCCCCACGGCTGCATCCTCATTAAGTCGCATGTAATACCCCTTCTGAGTGAACTCTGGGTTGTTGTCGTTGACGTCTAGAATAGTCATGCTGATGCTGGCAGAGGAGGACATGACAGGGTAGCCGTGATCTCGGGCCTCCACTCCAAAGTTGTAAAAATCGACACTCTCCCTGTCCAGCTCAGCTGCCACTACAATCCACCCCGTGCTGTTGTTGATGGAGAAGGGGAAGTTTGGCGTGGTTTCAGTGAGGCGATACTCCAGCCTGGAGTTGTCGCCAGAGTCTGCATCCACGGCTTGGATGTGGATGATGGAGTAGCCCAGCGGCACGTTCTCCAGCACGGTGGCCTGGAATGGAGTGCTGACAAAAATGGGGGCGTTGTCGTTGACATCCAGCACCTGCACCGTAACCAGGCCACTGATGTTGGAGAGCGGGGGGCGTCCCCCATCCTGAGCCCTGATTCTTAGAGTGTATTCTTTGTTGGCCTCGTAATCCAGGTGACTCACCAGGTCCATGTTACCTGTCTGAGCATCAATGTAAAACTGTCCCCGGGTGTTTCCGCTCATGATGCTGAAGTGAACGACGGCGTTGCTCCCTCTGTCCTGGTCTGTGGCGGTGACCTGCAGGATCTCTGTGTTAGGGGTCATGTCCTCTGGCACCCGGACCACATAGCGTTTCTCACTGAACTGGGGAGCATTATCGTTGTCATCCTCAACCACAATGTTAACAGTAGCTGTGGCGCTGCGGGGCCCGGGGTCACGACCTTGGTCATTTGCCTCAACTAGCAGCATATAGGCTTCCACCTCCTCTCTGTCTACCATGCCTTTGGTGCGGATTACACCAGACCTCGAATCAATCTCAAACACATCATTGGACCCGTTGCTGTTGATGATGCGGTAAAGGATGTTACCATTAACAGGTGCGTCCCCATCCGTGGCCCTCACAGTTAACACCTCATAGCTTATTTCTAGATTCTCCCTGATGCTTTCCTTGTAGTCCTGCTGCTCAAACACGGGGTCATGATCATTGGTGTCTCTGACTGTGATAGTGAGGGTGGCCATGGCCGTGCGACGGGGTGTGCCGTGGTCGACTGCGGTCACACGGAACACATGGGTGTCTTTAGTCTCACGGTCCAGCACCTCTACTGTGAACACGGCACCGTTGGCCGGATCCACAGCAAAGAGATTGTTGGAGCGGCTATCAAAGAGAGCTTCTATAAAATACTCCAGCCTGCCCGCCTCCCCCTCATCCACATCTACTGCTTTCAAAACAACAACCGAAGTCCCAGCTGGCTTATTCTCTGCCACAGCCACTTGGTACATAGGAGGTTGAAACTGAGGGCTGCTGTTGATGCTTCTCCTCTTCCTGCTCACAATCCCTGAATCAGACCGAGCTGCCTTTTCCAACAGCTTCCCTAGGTGGCCCTGCCTGAAGGGACCCTGCCCCACACGCCAGTGGACAGAGATGGGGTTGACTTTAGCGCTCAGTCCCTCTCCTGTGAGCACATCACAGAGCAGGTCCAGCTCCACGAGTGTGTCCTGCCTCCAGCACAGCGTCTGGGACACAAACAAGTCCCCCTCAGAGAAGTAAAAGTCCCGACTGTTGGTGACTTTGCAGCGGATCGGGGCTCCAGGTAGCAGACCCCCCACTGCAAATAAAGCAGAGCCTGCTTGGTGGCACTCCGTGCGTTGGTGGCTGTGGGTGCTCAACAAACTGAGCACCTCCATGTCCCACTGAGGTTTTCTTTTACGCTTGTTTGAACAGTTCCTGCCGTGAACATGCACGTCGTACTGGCTGGTGAGGAGATGCCTGTAGCCGGAGTCCGTGCAGTCAGCCACGGTGTACACAGTGAAGGGGTTGGAGCGCAGCGAGGCGCACTTTACCGAGTCCGAAACAAACACAATGCCCGCCGCTGCGTCTGTCCCCAGAAAGCGCTCCGTGAATTTGGGAGCGAGTACCTGATCCAAAGCGCACCGTGCGCCCCGCTCCGCGCCGGCCACCACCGTCCTTAGCCCCACATCCTCACTGATGTGAACGGTGTAACAACGCGCCAGCGACACCAGTTTACACCACCAGAAAATCAACAACAAATCCCATTTAATGAAGTGCATCGCTCCTCAGTTTGTGTTCTACCGGGTCTCCGAGTGGGAATCTCTGCAGCTCCCTATTCCGTTAAACTTTCCGCCTGTGAGTTTCCCTTTGTTGCAGAGGAGCCATGCTCTCAGCGGGCGCACTTCTCTCCGGTCACTCCGGCTGATTTGAAGAGGTAGACCCGCAGTAACCTTGTCCGGAGCGGCTCTCACTCACTCACTCACTCACGCCGGCAGCAAAAACAGCAGCAGCAGCAGCACCTCCACTCGATCCGCGTAACTCCGCTTGAATGGTGAAAATGGCTCCAGCTCCCCCTGCGCCTCAAGGCTCCTCATTATCATAAACCTGTGTGTGTGTGTGTGTGTGTGTGTGTGTGTGTGTGTGTGTGTGTGTGTGTGTGTGTGTGTGTGTGTGTGTGTGTGTGTGTGTGTGTGTGTGCGTGCGTGTGTGTGTGTGAGAGAGAGAGAGAAACAACTCTTAGGGGTCTAAGGAATTGACAATTGATACCCTGATAAATGGTAACTTCCTAAAAGCTTCAATCATGTACCGAAAACAACAAAACAAGACTTTAATATAGTTCACTTGACATCATTGTATGTAAATATGTTATTGCTTGCCACGTTTGAATAATTCAGCTGTATGTACTGCCAGTGTTATCTTTACATTAAGTTTTGAATAGCCTAAGAAAATACAACACTTTGAATGGCCAAGAGAGAGCTCTGTTGTAGCGCATAACAACCCCAAACCAATATTATTTCATCCGTAACAATATGTTCACCTATACTTTAGCCACCACCTCTCACAAAGGGGTTACTCATTAACTGGCAGACATTCCTCAAATGGTAGGTGGGTAGTGTTTTAACCCAACATAATGAGAGTCAGGTTGTTCTTTCACCAGATGCCCAGCGTTCAGAAATCTTCGAAAAAAGGACAATTTACACTTAGTCCACGAATTTCTACTATTTTGAGTTCATCCGTTGTTTTCAGATCAAACACTTTTTCTATTTTCAAAACGGGAGCTGTACATATTATGAGGTCAACTCTGTTAGAGTAAGATACATATGGAATAAAACATATAACTGCATTTAGATTGAATACAGACAAGTGAAATCTTTGATAAAGACCATGAAACTTGGAGCTTGGCTGATGTGCTGAACGTCAGTGACACCTAGTGGACAAACGGCAGTCACACAGTTTGAGTCATTATTCGTGCTTTTCATCGTCTCTCTAGTATTTTCATGATGACATTGTGTTGCATGAATGAATGAGGCTCTTCTTCAACTGTTACAAATAAATCTACTAGACGGTGCTTGAACGCTACATCTGATCTTATTATGAAAAGATAACTGACAAAACAATCTAAACACGGTCTATTTAGAAGCAGTTCTGTCAGATAATCTTCATTAGCAGGTGGACTTTTCCAAGTTGTCACTGATAGATGTTGAATTTTTCATTTTTTTCTGAACACTAAGGACTTCAATAAGAAAGCTGGTAAAAGATGATTTTCATTTTTTACCTTGGAAAAAATGTGCTGCCTGACAGTAAAAAAAATACACAACTTGTTCTTGATGAATATCTGATAAGAGTTTAGAGATATTATTCTTGGTAAAAGTTGAACCCAACTTATAGGGATGAGTCAGAATTTAGAGCTGGACAGATATTTACTGTACAGTATCTATACTAGCTGGTGGAGGATGTACTCAGATCTTTAAAGTAACAATACCACAATATAGAAGTAATCTGTTACAACAAAAAGTCATACATTCATAATTTTACATTAGGTAAAAGTAGCCTATAAGTATTACCATCAAAATAAAGTTAAAATTACCTTAAGTAAAAATACCTTGCACAATGGCCCATTTCAGAACAAATTATAATTTTCGATTATACTAATTATTGATATATTATTGTGTAATTTAATCACTTAAACGCTGCAGTAGGTAAAGGTGGGGCTTATTTTAATTACTTTATATGGTACCTGCTAAACATTAGCAATGTAGTTGTGAAGATGTTTCCAGCATACTTTAGTTACATCCTCTCAGAGCAGCTAGCATGTAGAGTCTTATTCTTGTTTAATGTTTAAACGGAGTCTGAAAAAATAGTGTTGGTCCATTAACAGATATAAAATCTTTTAAAACATTTAAATGGATACAATGCAATGTAGTTATAAACGTTTAACCAGAGTGATGATCTAGCTCAGGGGTCGCCAATAGGCGGACCGCGGTCCGGATCCGGACCCAGACGCTGTCCTATCCGGACCCGGACGTATAATTGATGGATAATTGAGAATTGTACATTTGTACAATTGTCGTATTTCCGTTTTTGGTTCTGAATTCAAAAACGGAAAAAACACAGAACCAAAGTCAAATAACAAGCCGTATTTCGTTTTTGCAAATCCCTTTTTGTTTTTTCCGTTAAAACGAGACGCAGAGCACAACAGGTAACCCGAAAGAAGAATATTTCAAAATAAAAGTGAAGGCAATATAATGACTGTATGCAAGAAATTAATAAATAAATAACTCTGGGCCGATGGGAGTGTGTTAGCAACAGTAGTTGACTACATGCAGTTTAATATTCATTTATCTATAACCTCCTGGTCCATATACAGTAGAAAACTAATCATTCTCAATTCATTGGTTAAAGCAGTTTAGTCTTATCTTTTCTGACAGACTTGTTCTTTTAAATGAACACTTTCTTCCCGATGAAGGTTTCTGTCTGGCTTTTATTGAACAGGACGTCCCTCTAACAATTACTATACTTGCAGTTTCTGCACTTACAACCTGTTTACTACTCTGACAATTATCAGAGTAAGTTGAACCCAAAATGAATTAATTAACTTGTCTTTTCCATTCAGTACAACATAGAAGCACATATGACTACATATTGATAAATGATAGAAAAACACATTAAGGCTATCTTCATTAAATTTACACTAAATATATGAGATTACATGTAAAGAATATATCGATATCTGAGATCAAAACACTCTTAGCTCAATATAAGGAAAGAAATCATCAAAGAGAATGAAACTTAAATGAGGATAGATCATATTAATAAAAAGTCAATTACATCTTAAGATAGTTCCACGCGTAACTGATTCCACAGGTTCCACCCATAACGGGTTCCACGCGTAAAGGATTCCACAGGTTCCACGCGTAACGGGTTCCGTGCGTAACGGGTTCAGTGCGTAACGGGTTCTGCGCGTAACGGGTTCTGCGCGTAACGGGTTCCATGCGTAACGGATTCCACGCGTAACAGGTTGCACGCATAACGGGTTCAACAGGTAATGGGTTCCATGTGTAACGGGTTCCACGCAAAACCGATTCCACGGGTTCCACGCGTAACAGGTTCAACAGGTAACGGGTTCCACGCGTAACGGATTCCACGCATAACGGGTTCCCTGCGTAACGGGTTCCGTGTGTAACAGGTTCCGTGCGTAACGGGTTCCGTGCGTAACAGATTCCATATGTAACGCGTTCCATGCGTAACGGATTCCACACGTAACGGGTTCCACGCATAAAGGATTCCACAGGTTCCATGCATAACAGGTTCCGTGCGTAACGGGTTCCTTGCGTAACGGGTTCCGTGTGTAACGCGTTCCACGCGTAACGGATTCCACGCGTAACGGATTCCACGCGTAACGGGTTCCACGCGTAACGGATTTGACGCGTAACGGGTTCCACGCGTAACGGGTTCCACGTGTAACGGATTCCACGCATAACGGGTTCCCTGCGTAACGGGTTCCGTGTGTAACAGGTTCCGTGCGTAACGGGTTCCGTGCGTAACAGATTCCATATGTAACGCGTTCCATGCGTAACGGATTCCACACGTAACGGGTTCCACGCATAAAGGATTCCACAGGTTCCATGCATAACAGGTTCCGTGCATAACGGGTTCCTTGCGTAACGGGTTCCGTGTGTAACGCGTTCCACGCGTAACGGATTCCACGCGTAACGGGTTCCACGCGTAACGGATTCTACGCGTAACGGGTTCCACGCGTAACGGGTTCCACGCGTAGCGGATTCCACGCGTAGCGGATTCCACGCGTAACGGGTTCCGTGCGTAACGGGTTCCGTGCGTAACGGGTTCCGTGCGTAACAGATTCCATACGTAACGCGTTCCACGCGTAACGGATTCCACGCGTAACGGGTTCCACGCGTAACGGGTTCCGTGCGTAACAGGTTCAGTGCGTAACGGGTTCCGTGCGTAACGGGTTCCTTGCGTAACAGATTCCATACGTAACGCGTTCCACGCGTAACGGGTTCCACGCGTAACGGGTTCCACGCGTAACGGATTCTGTGCGTAACGGATTCCGTGCGTAACGGGTTCCGTGCGTAACAGATTCCATACGTAACGCGTTCCACGCGTAACGGATTCCACGCGTAACGGGTTCCGAGCGTAACGGGTTCCGTGCGTAACGGGTTCCGTGCGTAACGGGTTCCGTGCGTAACGGGTTCCGTGCGTAACAGGTTCCATGCGTAACGCGTTCCACGCGTAACGGGTTCCACGCGTAACGGGTTCCACGCGTAACGGGTTCCACGCGTAATGGATTCTGTGCGTAACGGATTCCGTGCGTAACGGGTTCCGTGCGTAACAGATTCCATACGTAACGCGTTCCACGCGTAACGGATTCCACGCGTAACGGGTTCCGAGCGTAACGGGTTCCGTGCGTAACGGGTTCCGTGCGTAACGGGTTCCGTGCGTAACGGGTTCCGTGCGTAACACGACCACACGTAACGGATTCCACGCGTAACGGGTTCCACGCGTAACGGATTTTGTGCGTTACAGGTTCCGTACGTAACGGGTTCCGTGCGTAACAGATTCCATACGTAACGCGTTCCACGCGTAACGGATTCCACACGTAACGGGTTCCACGCATAAAGGATTCCACAGGTTCCATGCATAACAGGTTCCGTGCGTAACGGGTTCCTTGCGTAACGGGTTCCGTGTGTAACGCGTTCCACGCGTAACGGATTCCACGCGTAACGGATTCCACGCGTAACGGGTTCCACGCGTAACGGATTTGACGCGTAACGGGTTCCACGCGTAACGGGTTCCACGTGTAACGGATTCCACGCATAACGGGTTCCCTGCGTAACGGGTTCCGTGTGTAACAGGTTCCGTGCGTAACGGGTTCCGTGCGTAACAGATTCCATATGTAACGCGTTCCATGCGTAACGGATTCCACACGTAACGGGTTCCACGCATAAAGGATTCCACAGGTTCCATGCATAACAGGTTCCGTGCGTAACGGGTTCCTTGCGTAACGGGTTCCGTGTGTAACGCGTTCCACGCGTAACGGATTCCACGCGTAACGGGTTCCACGCGTAACGGATTCTACGCGTAACGGGTTCCACGCGTAACGGGTTCCACGCGTAGCGGATTCCACGCGTAACGGGTTCCGTGCGTAACGGGTTCCGTGCGTAACGGGTTCCGTGCGTAACAGATTCCATACGTAACGCGTTCCACGCGTAACGGATTCCACGCGTAACGGGTTCCACGCGTAACGGGTTCCGTGCGTAACAGGTTCAGTGCGTAACGGGTTCCGTGCGTAACGGGTTCCTTGCGTAACAGATTCCATACGTAACGTGTTCCACGCGTAACGGGTTCCACGCGTAACGGGTTCCACGCGTAACGGATTCTGTGCGTAACGGATTCTGTGCGTAACGGGTTCCGTGCGTAACAGATTCCATACGTAACGCGTTCCACGCGTAACGGATTCCACGCGTAACGGGTTCCGAGCGTAACGGGTTCCGTGCGTAACGGGTTCCGTGCGTAACGGGTTCCGTGCGTAACGGGTTCCGTGCGTAACAGGTTCCATGCGTAGCGGATTCCACACGTAACGGGTTCCACGCGTAACGGGTTCCACGCGTAACGGATTCCGCGCGTAACGGGTTCCGCGCGTAACGGGTTCCGCGCGTAACGGGTTCCGCGCGTAACGGGTTCCACGCGTAACACGACCACACGTAACGGATTCCACGCGTAACGGGTTCCACGCGTAACGGATTCCGTGCGTTACAGGTTCCGTACGTAACGGGTTCCGTGCGTAACAGATTCCATACGTAACGCGTTCCACGCGTAACGGGTTCCACGCGTAACGGGTTCCACGCGTAACGGATTCCGTGCGTAACAGGTTCAGTGCGTAACGGGTTCCGTGCGTAACGGGTTCCTTGCGTAACAGATTCCATACGTAACGCGTTCCACGCGTAACGGGTTCCACGCGTAACGGGTTCCACGCGTAACGGGTTCCACGCGTAACGGATTCTGTGCGTAACGGATTCCGTGCGTAACGGGTTCCACGCGTAACGGATTCTGTGCGTAACGGATTCCGTGCGTAACGGGTTCCGTGCGTAACAGATTCCATACGTAACGCGTTCCACGCGTAACGGATTCCACGCGTAACGGGTTCCGAGCGTAACGGGTTCCGTGCGTAACGGGTTCCGTGCGTAACGGGTTCCGTGCGTAACGGGTTCCGTGCGTAACAGGTTCCATGCGTAGCGGATTCCACACGTAACGGGTTCCACGCGTAACAGGTTCCACGCGTAACGGATTCCGCGCGTAACGGGTTCCGCGCGTAACGGGTTCCGTGCGTAACGGGTTCCGTGCGTAACGGGTTCCGTGCGTAACACGACCACACGTAACGGGTTCCACGCGTAACGGGTTCCACGCGTAACGGGTTCCACGCGTAACGGATTCTGTGCGTAACGGATTCCGTGCGTAACGGGTTCCGTGCGTAACAGATTCCATACGTAACGCGTTCCACGCGTAATGGATTCCACGCGTAACGGGTTCCGAGCGTAACGGGTTCCGTGCGTAACGGGTTCCGTGCGTAACGGGTTCCGTGCGTAACAGGTTCCACGCGTAGCGGATTCCACACGTAACGGGTTCCACGCGTAACAGGTTCCACGCGTAACGGATTCCGCGCGTAACGGGTTCCGTGCGTAACGGGTTCCGTGCGTAACGGGTTCCGTGCGTAACACGACCACACGTAACGGATTCCACGCGTAACGGGTTCCACGCGTAACGGATTCCGTGCGTTACAGGTTCCGTACGTAACGGGTTCCGTGCGTAACAGATTCCATACGTAACGCGTTCCACGCGTAACGGATTCCACACGTAACGGGTTCCACGCGTAACGGGTTCCACGCGTAACGGATTCCGTGCGTAACGGGTTCCGTGCGTAACGGGTTCCGTGCGTAACGGGTTCCGTGCGTAACGGGTTCCGTGCGTAACAGATTCCATAATTAACACGACCACGCGTAACGGATTCCACGCATAACGGGTTCCACGCGTAACGGGTTCCGTACGTAACGGGTTCAGTGCGTAACAGATTCCATACGTAATGCTTTCCACACGTAACGGATTCCACGCGTAACGGGTTCCACGCGTAACGGGTTCCACGCGTAACGGGTTCCACGCGTAACGGATTCCACGCGTAACGGATTCTGTGCGTAACAGGTTTTATGATGATTATTTCATCTGATATTTGATGTTTATGGTTAATTTACATTAGTTGTACACATCATGTATTTACTTGTTATATGTGTGTCATTTAAGAACTAAACATACCTACATGAAAGAGTGAGCATGTGTTGATCACGAGGCAATAAATAATGAAAATTGAAAAAATAAAGACGTTTGGTTTATTCTTGTTGAACATTAAGCCTAATTTAACTACCTCATTGGTTTATTTGTCACACTTAAATCCTGAATTGAATGGTTAAACAGAAGAGGTCAAAGGGCCGAGATGAGAAGATATAATGTTGGTTAAATGCTGTGGTCCAAATAAAATGACTTCAGTTTTATTGCCATTGAGTTACAGAGAGTTTGACTCGAGAATATTTTCATTTTTCTTCCCTAATCTCACAAAACGAGCAAAAACCAGATGAATTGGTTCTCTTTTCTTCTTTGCTACCATGTTACCTGTCTCGTGACCCCTCAGATTGATCTCTGGAGCTGTGGGTGGATGCAGACCGTCAGGCTGAATTGAGTTGGGAACCAGTGCAACAGACTACCAGCTCTTTAGCATGTTGGACACACCAGCATGGCACTGTCTCGTAAAATTAAGTTCCCATCCAATAACACTGGTCTGCAGAAGACTGCTTTGGGAGGAGGGCTGTTTAAAACTGCGACCGTAATTTCGACCGAGATTTTCTCAATCTGGACCTTTTGGAATTTTAATTGAAGACCCCTGATCTAGCTGGTAGACCGGCCATCAATCACTTTCTTATCAGTTACAATAAGCATTGCTGCCTGGACACCAATATCAAAAATAGTAGCATACTTATTGCCTACTGACAAATGTAGACTAAACTTCACATAACGTTACCTAAATGTAAGATTTAAAGTTAGTGTAGTTTGCTATCATTACCGCTGCCACCGTCTCTTTTTAGTTCATCACACCAGACTTTATCGCCCAGCTTCCCATTCACCATCCATCTCTCTTAACAATCCCAACACACATTTAAAACCTTATTGCACCTATCCAGAGATGAATCACACACCTGAAACCATTGCAGGCTAAACCAGCATGAAAAGTTAACAACCGAACATGCTAACCAACTTAACACCAACATTGCTGCTACGTGACGTGACTTGGGTGTGTTTCAACAACACAACAGTCTGATCAAAATACTCTTACCTGCAAACTATTTACATTTTAAGATGCTATGTGATCCGTTTTGGGGAGCTCTGATAGTTAGCCTCGCAGGTTTTTTTTCAGCTGAAGGAAAAAGGGAGAATGTTGAAATGATTTTCAATTAAATTAGATATTTCTGTTTTCAATGATTTGAAAATTGGTCAACTTTTTCCCAGGTTTCCCAGGACACGTGGAAATCATTGTTACTTTTAAAGAGTAAATATACCAAAAATTATAACTAATCTTATAAATATACTTATTACAACAACTGGGCTTTGCTACTTTATAGTGGGTTATAAACAACAATTACATTGTAATATTCTTCTTATAAATACTTAGCAAGGTGATTGCAATGGGAATGTAGTTTGTTGTCCACTAGCTGTCCTGTGCCTCACCTCAAAAAATGAAGAACAAACAAATAAGGAGCTTTTTACTGTTTTTATTGTTGCTGGAGGCTCTAATACAATATGAATCATAAGCTTTACAAAATAAAAACAAAACAAAAATACAACAAAAAGATTCCCCTCAAAAATGGAAACAGACAAAGGTTTCCACTGAGACACAATGACAAACTGTGACCCCCAACAAAGACGTAGTAGGTGAGGAGAGAGAAAGGTTGAATAAGCTGAACAGAGGGGAGGCATGTCATGTTATACACAGTGTAGGGTTTGGGGGGGGGGGGGGGGGGGGGGGGGTTGGGTTGGGTTGACGTTGTGGGTGTAATCACCCGGTGATTATAACAGTCCATCCCCCATGTTTGATAAGTCCACATTTCCACTCACTGCAGCCCCACACAGGCTCACATGCATGCGGACAGAGCGGAATAAAGAGTAAAAAGATTGTAAGACAAACCGAAGGCCGCCCTCGTGGTTACACGTTTAACCATAAGAATGAAAGTTATACACCGACAGTAATAATTTTATACAAATATATCAGGGGGGTGTCGTAGACAAAAGTAGGTGCTTGAAATAAATTTGATGTACATAATAATGACAGCCCCGTCGAGCCTACGCCACCTACAGCACCGTGTCCGTTTCCTCGAGGAAGAGGAAGAGCTGGGCCAAAAATCGCTCATTTGAAACCGACCATT
Source organism: Leptoclinus maculatus (assembly GCA_032191485.1). Taxonomy (NCBI): domain Eukaryota; kingdom Metazoa; phylum Chordata; class Actinopteri; order Perciformes; family Stichaeidae; genus Leptoclinus; species Leptoclinus maculatus. The sequence continues at coordinate 13,270,370 of JAVDOI010000006.1, forward strand.
GACACATCAGCTGTGAGAACATCAGGGATTATTACTACAATGACCCTCACACTGTAAGATTATCATTAACCGTGGTAATACTATCATTATATCCATAACATGGGAGAGAAGAGAGAAGAGAGAGGGGTGAAGAGAGAGACAGAGGGAGCGTGAGTGAACAGCTTCATGGCAGATGAGATGCATGAAAACAAAACCAGACAGAAAAAAAACAAAAACAAATAAAAAGCTATGCATTTTCTCCTTTTTAGTTTTTTCACAAATAAACAAGAGTGCAGCAGTTGAAACAGGCGTGGAGGGAGAGAAGTAAAGAAACAGAGAAAAGATGGCGGAGATGAGGCAGAGAGAGTGAGAGACAGAAGACAGAAACAAAAAACAGTAGCAACTCTAGCTGGTTTGTTTGCGTTTGAGTGCCTCCATCAGGTCGACCTTCAGAGCCTCCTGCTTTGACTTGTCAGCCAGAGTCTGAACACTCCTGTGTGAGAGAAGACAAAAAAGAGAAGAGAGACGATCAGCGCCTACAACATCAAAATAAGAAACAACAACAGCGAGAGAGACCGGAAAAGTTTCTCCAGCGAGACAGAAACACTGTAAGTTCAAGAGCAACGTTAGACAGTCAGCACAATCCAACTCCTGTGTGGAGAGAAGATGGTGAGGAATATGCATCATCACACATCTGTACACATGGCACACATTAATGTCAGGCAAAGAAAAACCAACAGTTAGTGATGTCATGCTGTTGAATCATGGGCTTTACCTGCCGACACGGTCTTGTAGCAGGATTCACTAATCTTTAAACTTTGTGGAACATCAAAGATATTTTAAGATGAATAATTAACTGAGAATTATGTGCCAATATAAAGTCTAAATCTTCACTCTGCTTTAAAGGAATCATTCTCGAAGGAAACTGTTTTTCTGGCGTTGAAGTAAAAGTAGCCACAGCCGTTCTTTAACAACAACAACAACAGAACTATATCAAAACATCAGTTTACAAACTCTCACACAACTAGAGCAGTATATTCAGTATCGTCATATCTATCCAGCAATGCACCAAATGTATGCATCTCCGCTGAGACCGTACTATTTACAACACTTCGGATTCGTCTGGGCGAGTTGCGCGCCTGCACAGCGGTGAGCCTGTTTATGCAAGAAGTGTTTTAAATAGTTTTAGCACAGATCCAGATGTTTATGGAGTAGTGAGCATGTTACTGATTAAATGAGACCTGGATTATACTGCAGGAGTTGTGTGAGACTTTGTAAACTGATGTTTTGATATAGTTTTGCTGTTGTTAAAATGCTTCCCCCAATTATTTAAGTTAATTGAGAGTTTTTTAGATTTTCCATTCACCTTGGAGGCATGTGATAAAAAACAAAGTTTTCTTCAAGAATTGATGGTAACACAGAGTGAGTAATTGATATATGAAAGGTAATTTTGTGGGTGAAGTATACCTTTGCGTTTCTGAGGAAAATAATTCTGTTAAACAGAGGAGTGAGTGTGAAAGTCACTCCTCTGATAGGACAAAGTGCTGCACTCAGAATCAACACACCGTTTAAGGAAACCTTATTTGGGCAACAAACTGCGAAACATCAGGGGTGGTGACTGCTTTGAATACTCTGACATGGTTTGTGTGTCGCTCCCTCAGAAGGATCGTCTGTTAGACTACAAGGTAAACAAAACATGCACAACATGGCTGCACAGCTGCTCAATGTTCAACAAAATGTATTCATAAAGCATACAGTCCCACGTACACACTCAAGAGTCACCTGAGAGCCTGAACCCTCACACACGCACATGAAATACATCTAACCATCTGATCCTGGAGGACACATCGTCTGTCAGCCTCAGTTTAGAAGCTAAATGAACTCATGAATCTATTGGTACCAGCCATGTTAGCTTGTTGGGAAGGAGGCTGAATGACGCTTCAAAGTTAGGCTTCGGTGAGGGAAACTGAACGCGCATAGAACATTTAAAATGTTTGGTTTAACATCGTTTTAGTTGGATGGTTATATTTTGTTTTGGTCCAGGAAATGGTTTACATTTTGGGGAGCAACTTGTTTGAGTGTAACCCAAACCACAAAGGGACAAAAAAAAAAAAGGTTTAATGAAATCTTAAGTAAAGAGGTAGAAATGAAACATGTATGTTTACATTATATACTACCTTGTCATTTGCAAGTGCCTTCATTTCAAGTGTTATAAATAAATGTTATTTTCGGAGGGGGCCCTTGATAGATGTATAGGTACCTTAGAGTCGCCCCTTTACAGACATGCCACATTTATAATAATCCCATGCAGTTTGAGGCAAAATCCATGCAGTTGTTTGCGTGCAGTAAAACTGGATTATTTACAGTTATTTTTGCCGATTCTTAAAAAGATGTGATTGAATATTTCTGCATACTGGGGGTCCCTAAACAGTCTTGGAATGACATATGTGTGATGATGTCACTGTATAAAATGACCTGTTGTGACCAGACTTTTCTGATTTGTATCATTTTCTACTTTACTTTCACAGTTGGCTTGTTGTAGATAAAAGCTGTATGCTTTTTTGTGACGTTTGCCTAAGATCTACTGATGTTTAAAATGTGATCAATAGCAATATCTTAATCACACAAACATCAGTCAATATGAGAGTTCAGACCATACTTCAGTTTGAAGGTCACCCCGTTTGGTGTGTTTAGAAGTTTAAAAAGTGTGTTGAGTGAGCGTCTTTGTTTGGAAATATCAAAGATATGTCTGAAGTAAATTAATATCTTCCTTCCTTAAAAGTACTGTGCAACATCTGAGAGTGAGCACCACGGACGGAGCAGTGAGGAATGAGCAACATTGTCCCGTGTTCGTTTTGTACTTACCCATACACACTGAAATGCACACAAACACACACATGCCAGGTTGTACCTCTGACCCTAGTCAATGAAGATCTGACGCTGGGTGAGGACCTGCGACAGCTCCTTCTGGAGCTGCCGGTACTTTTGGTTATCGGGCAAAGACTCAATAGATCTGCAGCACAGAGGAGAGGCAGCAGGGAAGGAGAGGTGACAGAGGATGGACAGGAGGACAGACAGTGAGAAGAATGGCAGCAGAAGGCAATACATAAATAAAACAGGATCATAGGAGAGGGGTGGGGAGGAGGAGGTTAAGCAAATACAGAAGAAATTCAACTGAAAAGAGGGGAAGCAAAGGTAGGTTTAAATAAAATAAAAAATGGCAGAAATTGACAAAAGATGTAAGAAAATGGCTGTTGGACAGGTCAACAGATGGTGACGCAGAAGTAAACGGACTCTTCTCTCAGGTAGACCGGTACAACAGACCCGGCTGACTGGAAGTCCTGTAAACGGAGAGAGGGAGGCAAGTCATGGAAGCAGCTCATGTAGCGTTACCTTAGGCCGTTGACGATGTCCTTGGTCTTCCCAAAGTAGATTTCATTCAGTGTGGAGCGAATCTTGTTCTCCATATCCTGGAACGCAAATCAAAACATTCTTAACTTTAAGTCCGGTTTATTCTCCGGTTATCAACGACAACATTGTTAGATAATTACTTCATATGGAGGCGTGTGAACATGACGCACAGTGACACTCTCCATTAGTGTTGCACTATTGTATTATATTACACAGAGATGCGTTTCTGTTACTTAGAAATACCCGTTCTTACGATACAATACAAACCAACACGAGTTGGTTTAAGACTAGTTTGCTAGTTTAAGACTACACAGGCCGGCCTAAACATAATAATGGCGGTGTAGACAGGAGATACAATATAATGTATGCAACTATTAAATCCCAATGAGGATCTGCAGAATCCTGTGTAGGAGACCTTTTCTTGAGAAACAATACATTGCAGATGAGTTGAATTAATGCCAAGCAGTCAAAAAGGTTAAACAAGCAGGACATCCGATATACTGACTTCGACAAGGCGGCCAATGTTGGCGATGTGGGGTGAGGACTCTCCAACTGTCTCATCTTTTTCCATCTGTGAAAAGATGAGACACATTGAGTTAATGGATGACCACAGAGAGGCTGGACGTGTCAGCAGTGGTCTAGTCCAACACGTACCTGTCTAGTAAGACTGCCGCCCAGGTTCATGGTGCCGGAGCCGGTCTTGGTTGTCTGGAGCCACAGCATGACGGTGGAGGTGAGTTTGTAGTGAGCAGTACGACCACTGGACTTCTCCTGCTCGCACAACAGACGCAGCAAAGCAATGAGACAATACTCCAGACTAAACCTGGAAGTTTAACACCGCATTGCAGTCTAAAGATGTATGATGCCTCATCGCCTACATGTAACTGATGTTAACCGTCATCTGCAAAATGTCATGCACAGTTTTTGTCTTTTCCCGTTCTGACTCCCTCTAAGAAAACAAAAAGTCTGGGCGGGATCAAATTCAAATGTCGGCCTATTTCACATCAGCTGATTCTCACCTGCACCTCCACCACATGGATGGAGTCCCAGCACCCTTTGATCTTCTTGGATCCATCCCCGGCCTTCTTGATGAGAATAACTCCAGCGAAGCCATGATCCAAGTCCCAGAGGTACACAGAGGACACGCCGCCCTCAAAGTACCTGAAAAACACATCAAAAAGGTCACAAGAGGGCGACACTGACCGGTTATTAAAACTTCCCATGAGGTTGCTTCCTTGGAACTCACAGGTCTCTGTACTGGTCAAAGGCATTATTGGCTTCGACCTCGAGTTTCCTCAGGCGAGCTGAAGGCATTGCACCGTCTTCAATGGGAGGTTCATACTTATTACTCCACGGGGATCTAGTGATTTAAAAACGAGATTACAAAACCTGTTAAAAGCCAAGGAAAACGTTTCAGTCACTGTCTTTGGTCTATTTGACAGATGAACTGATTATGTAGTTAATGTTCCTCGTCCATGACTGAAGTGCAGTCATAAACTCGACCTGTAGGAGTCGCCGTCTCGGTTGTAATCACAGAGCAGATAGTCTTTCCCCACCACCTTGTCCCGGGCAATCTTCAGGGGCTGGTCCACAGAGGAGAGGAGGTCCTCGCACAGACTGGGCACCTGGACACACACACACGGAGAGAGAAAAAAGCTCAACATCAACACACTGTTCTCCACAGCACGGATACTTTCATGTGCTCAGCCGCAGAAACTTCCGCACAAGTTTGTAACACATCTCAACACCTCAGACAAGTTATTAAAAGTGTTCTGTTTGTCTTGAAACATATGAGCAAGATATGTTGGCCAGTGCAGACTTCCTGTATGAGATGCCAACTTCTAAAACGTGCAGGACTGAAGGAACAGAGTAGACAGCAAAAACAAAAGCAGCCTTGTATTTAATCCTCTCATTTTGGTCAAAAATGAGCTGGAAGTTCATGTCTTTGACATTCCAGCTCCAATCAATGAGCAGAGGTTACGGAATCAATGGGAAACATAATATCTAAAGGATAAGGTGGTACAAATTACTTCTCACAGACTGACATGGACTACCCTCTCTATGTCCTCCAACATCAGAGTACAGACACAAAGGAGGCACTGTTTCCCTAAAAGAAATCCCCCCGAACACACACCTGGCAGCCCAGACTGATAAGACAAGGGAAGGAGGGGGGGGGACAAAACCCAGTGGGAAGAGTGTGGTAGGGGAGAAAATGGAGAGCAGATAGGAAGAGACAGGAGAGATGTGAGTAAAACAGGAAGGAAAGAGGTGATTTCAGGTGATTCTGAGTCGCCAGGAAGAGTTTGAGCAGAGATGGTGGAGCCAAAAAGTGGCTGGCAGGGGAGGTGATTGACAGCTGCGATAATAGGCGCTAACAAACGGACACAGTGAAAGGGGTGAGGAGAGAGACGAAGCCCGGGTAGAGAGAGGTTAAAGGTGAGGGAGGAGGAAGGTGAGAACACGTATGCCCACAAAACAAGGTGTCATGCAAACAATGGTAAAAGTGTGGTTTGATTGTGTGTCTGATTTTGCTTAATTTGTCAGACTCAGCTGGCACTGCTCTGTTAAAATCCACCAAACAGGTCTAACAATTTCAAAATGTTTTTTAAAAACAGAAAAATGTAGGAAGGAAAGAAATTAAGTTATTCAAGTGTTGCATTTAAAACGTCTTCTGTTATATCAAATGCTAAAAATAGCTTCAGCTACCCAGATGTCACCCTGATGTGCAGCAACTGTCACATTGAAACACATTGCAATTTGATCATAATTGATTGGTTGATAAGTTCTTCTCCGTCCAACCACTGGTGTTACTTTATTAAAGAGAAAAGTGCTTCTTATTACATTATCTACGAGGGCGGGAAGGACGTGTGTGTGTGTGTGTGTGTGCGTGTGTGAGAGAGAGAAAGAGTTACAGAGCTCATGTCTTTATTGAAGGGTAACTCGTTTTGCTGCTGTTTTTTTCGGTCGGCTTTGAGTCTGTTATCATTTAAGTATAAAATAATGAAGTTAAAATAACAAAATAACGTAAAATTATAACGTTATCATGTGTTGAAATGTAATCTTATAAAATGTTGTATTTGTCAAGAAACTTGAATAAATACAGTTGTTTTCACAGCAATATAAAACAGATATTCAAGGAGGAACTACGCCCTGTTAAACTTTTTATTTTTGACACACTGGTATCAGATCGGTACAAGTTTAGGTATCAGAATAAATATTGGAAAGGAAAAAATGGTTTGGGAAAATTTTTCAAAATCGTTCAGCCTCACGTATGACTTGATATCTTTCTTGCATTAAGCAAAAACTGATTTGATCAAACATGAATGACTTAAACAAATAAAATAAATACCATCTACCTGGCGTTTTCAGCTGGAAAAAACACTTTGTGGACAAAAATGTGATATTGTTTGACTTTTTTTGACGTAAATCGAGCAAATTTATGACAATGGAAGATTATATCAGAAAAGTAGCCCTCCATATTACTTCAGGTCGCTCCCAGTCACAACAGGTTGGTGACCCCTGATCCTTATGAAAGACATGGTGAAGCTTTCGTATACTACTGTGTGAATTAAATACTTGGCAAATGAGAAGTCCTGACTATTTTCATTTAGTAAGAACCCACTTTGTGTGAGGGGGTCTGTGAGGGACATAGCCGGCTCTCCGTCTGTGTTTCCCGTAAAGAAACCAGAGAGGACGAAGCAAAGACAGTAACTCACCAGGTCGATGAGGTCGCTGAGGTTTTTCTCGATCTGCTGAGGAGGCAGACGCCTCATCAGGTCCAGAGCACAGTCCAGCTGCTGGTCATTCTGAAAACAAAGAGACAACGGTTATAACATATACAGTTATAACACTGTACTATCACATTATAGTTAAAGACATCAGTTCAGAGCTTCACAGCCCGGCAGCTTCCCTCCAGACTCAAATGTTTGCGTCACATTCAGTGTGTTACTGTATACTGGTATGTTTCAACTGTATCTCATTAACTTTCTAAAGGCAGATGCAAAAAGTGAGTTACTCATAAAACGTTCCGTCGTGTAAAACCATGTACGTCAGAGCTGAAGTCAAATATTGATTATTCAATAATTGATAATACTCGTCTTCTTTTAACTGAGAGCAAAGTTACAACACTATTAATTTGTTCTGTTTCTCACTAGAGCTGAAGGAGAAAGTCAACAGATCCAGCTGTAATGATGTAAGACGACAATATTAATCGTTTCATCATATTTAAAAATTGGTTTCACATTTAAGTGGATTGTAATGTCCTGAAAAAAAGCTGCTCTAAATTAGTGTTTACATTCTTCTCGTCTTTATTATAACGTCATTGATCGGTGATGTTTATTGGTATATTAAGCCTGATCAAATTCCAGTCGGCCTTTTTTTTTTATAAATGGCCAGCTGTTTAAAATGCTCATACTCACTCGAGATAGACAGTGTTGCAAGAAAATGAAACACAGAGTGGCACAAAAAATATATATTTGCAGTGTTAGTGACGACAACAACACTAAACACTAGTGCAGGTCTCCACAGTCCCGTGTGCCGTCTTGTCTTGAGTATATTATAAATCAAATGGGAATCTTCCATTTCAAGTTATAACCTTTTGAGGACAAAATGTCCTCTTTGAGTTACTGTCCCTCTTCTGCAGCTCAACAAGTAAACACTGCCTGATAAAACAAACTCTTGTACTGAAAATACGTCGACTAACTCAAACTGCTGAAGCTTCACCATATCGTCACATAAACTCTGAAATGTTTTTTTACAGAGAATAAGGACTATGGATTTTTTACCCCATCACTCACTTTGTAAGCGCATTAAGAGGTTATCTCTTAAGGGCCAGTAGAAACAGGAGGAATCATTACATTAGACAAAACCTGCTTCCATTCATACGGGCACCTGACTGTTTAAAGACACACTTGAAAAATTGTGAAGCTAATTGTGAAAAGCCCTGCTGTGCTAATGAGGCTCTTGATTAGTGTCCACTGTGCAGTTGTATTATGTAGGAACATACACGCAGGTATTGGATCAGGACTGAGTATTGGTATGCTCTCTATAAATAATGACCACCACAATCTCCGTCCCATCTCCAAAACAGCACAGTGATAACGGCCCGCTACATTCTGGATGAGGGTATGAGAGGAGTTGCTGTGGAGGAAATATCCACACCCTTGCAGGCAAACTCTGCTTGCACTGAGAGACTACAGACAACGTTTCCAGCTCAGCAGACTGAACAGCACTCATGATTTGTCATGTGTTACAGATGAAAGAGCAATTGTCAAAAGTTTGACCTCATTGCATTTCACAGTGCAGAAAACTATCTAACATGTGGCTCGTCTGAACATATCCAAATAAGTGAGGTCAGTGAAGATAGTCCATGAGCTGTCAAAGGATGCGTTCATCTGGCTGTGAGACGTGTGTCACGGAGCACAGGCGGCACATTTGAGTGGAATCGCTATCAGCTTATCGTCAAACAGCAGCAGGTAGTGTGGCAGAGGAAGAGTCGTACTGAGGTGAACTACAAACAGGTAAATGTCAACACAGCTGTAACTTAGGCCAAACTTCAGTTTTATCTTTGGTTTTATACATTAACTGTATATAAGAAGTGGACGTAGTCATCGTGACGTAGTCATCATGACATCACCCGTTGGTTAGCGGACTGCTGTTATGAAGCCTCGAGTCCGGCAATTTCGCCGTCGCCATCTTGGAATACGGCCGTCGCCATGTTTTTTTCCGCAACCGATGAACGTAAGTTACCATATTGGGATTGCGGACGAGGGAAATTAGCTGCAGTGACCTGTCAATCACAGTAAGCCCGCCCTAAAGCACACTCTGCTCTATGGTCCATTTGATTCTAAATGGGACCATCATTTACTAAATGAAAATCATGCTGTATAGACCATAAACTCATGTTTACAATGTTTACTGAGGTAATAAGTCAAGTGAGAAGTAGAGTCATTTTCTCATAGACTTCCATACAATCTGACTTTTTGCATCCGGACGAGTCTCCCCCTGCTGGTCAGGAGAGAGAATGCAAGTTTTAAGACACTTCCGCATCGGCTTCACTCGGCAGAACCGGAGGTTGCTGCCTCGTTTTATATGTTGCCAGTAAAAGTTAAGTAGCTTTTTATTTGGAATCAGACAAGTGAAATATATAACTTTACAAGACTCTAATATTCATTATGCTCTTGGAACGCGAGGAACGTTTTGTTTTCTTGCTGCACAAAGCTGTCAATTCAAGTAAAGGACTCTTAACGTTTTAGTGCGTCAGCTAAGTTAACCCAAAACATCTGCTCTCACATCACTGACTAAGGGTATCAATATCCTTCCACACAGACATCCTGACCGACCAGTAGGTGCAGTGACAGTGGAATAGTCCCTCATCCTTCCCACACGGTGATCACTGTGTTCATAGCAGAAGAAATTAACTGAACAAATGGACGTTTGGAAGGCATGAGTTTCAGAGTTTCTCACAGGAAATTGGTGAAACATGGCCACATGTGTTTATCAAACTAACTTCAGCCTGGTGGTGTGTGACCCACAATGCATTGTCGAGTGTTTTTCTCACACATTAGAACCTGATGGCTGATCGTGTCTTTCTGGGCCCTCTCCGGACATTGTCCCCGACATTGTGACATGAAGATCTGATTAGTTACTGCAAAGCGAATGTACGATGTGACCGATCAATCAATCAATATTTAAATGTGAAACACTTTCTGTATCAGTGTAGGAACTGAAGGTAGGTTTTGTAGAATTGTCAGAAATACTGTAAAGTGTGTTTCGTAACAAACACTAAAAACCTCATTATCATCACAATGAGCACAAAACTCATTCAGAATCTTCAATACAGCCTTTTGGTTTCCTTTTTTGGTTACATGTTTGAGTTGTTTACTGAGGATTGTTTTGTTATGTACTTAGTTACCCAGACTATGTTTGATAGTCAATGTCCCCAATAAACTACAGTTTGTGAAGCAGCTGGCCAGTCTTTAACTCTTGCAGATAAACATTCCTGTATGTTTTATCCAGAAGGAAACATTCCTTTAACAAAACAGTCTTCCCTTTTACTGTGTCTCTTTGTTGTGTAGCAGTTTTATGATAAATTAAATGTAAAACATTTCAGAAAAGACAGGACTGCATTGCTCGGCCTTCCCCCAAGAATTTCTGTTTCTCTCCCTTAAATATGCAGTGAGCAACAGGATATTAGTGAGCAGGGGAGGACAGACCAGCCACAACATGAAACTCTGGGGAATGTGTAAGAAGATGTAGGAAGTTGAGTAACACTAGAGGGACAACCCCATTATTAAGCTAACCCTAACAGGTAACTATCTATGCCTCATTCATAGAGTGTGTCATAAAAGTCATTACTACCGTAGTTCAAATGTTTTTACAGTACTTGAATTAAGGTTAACTTTAATGTTGTGTAACTGTGTTTACCAACTTCTGGTCACTTTTAACGTCTCATTACAAACGTCATAATCGGTATTAAAGCTCAGAGATAAAATTAAATAGAAATATTTTTTTTGCCCTGCTACAGTTGTTTGTTATACTCATTTTATTCACCTCCCTTTTAGATGTTGACAAAACTCTCCACTGTGTCTCATCTATGAAGTGACTCCTGTTAAGTGCAAAAGCCTGACAGAGTGTACTCATGCAACTGCTTGCTGGTAAAAAGGCAATGACATGTTATAAAGTAGAAAACCCTTTTTCCATAAACATTTTCCTAAAGGATGACCCTGACCATAACAGAAATTCCAAGGCAAAGTCTCCCGTGCCATTTTCTCTCCTCTTGAGTTGCTTTTTGCCCGTCTTAAAATCTCTCTCAGCTGATGAATCAGTCTGCACCATCAGACACCTGCGCTCCTTGACACAGTGTTTACCGGTGCTCCTGTCTCTGTGTAAACAATAGCTCAGACCAACAACCCCCGGGGTCAGGGGAGGCGGTGAGGCTCAGCCAGCAGAATGGTTGAGGTGAGGCCGATGAGATTGGGCGACCTCGGAGAAAAACCAGCTGCTCTTCCAAACTCAGACATAAGAAAATGTAGTCTTTACTACAAAAACACACCTCTGTGCTCCAGCTCAAGTCAAACATGTACTATATATATATATTGTATAATATATATATGTAACAATATTTTTCAAGCATAAATACATGATCAATGCCATATAAAGTTATTAGGTAGTAAAATGTTTTAAAAAAAGCATGCAACAGTAAACAATAACTGCTGGTATGATTTGAAGGGAATGTCAGAGTTTAACATTTTTCCATATTCAATTTGGGCAAAGTTAAGATCAAACTCGTCGGGCAGGAAAAGCTTGAGGAGGTTGACAGCTTGTCGTGGTTAGGAATAGGAGGAGCAAGCAGTCTTATTTTAGCTACAGGCAACCAAGGGCTTGACTATATTAGCCCGTGTGTGCGTGTGTGGTGCACGACTGGATAACTGTATGTGTGTGTGTGTGTGTGTGGGAGGAGGAGGAGGGGAAGGGGGGCACACCTTATATTAAGACTCTTCACCAATACTATACACGATCTTGTGTCAAACCCAAAACATCCTGTGCTAACTTTATGCCTACGGGGCATCTAGCTTGGCTAGCTGCTAGCTAACTAGTTGGAAGAAACAGCTGCTAGCTTAGCCACGGAGCTAATTCATTCGTATTAGGTACGGGGAAGTTTTGCAAACACAGCAACTTAGATGTGTGTCGGTGATTTATACACTTGAACCCCCTGCTGCTGCTGCTCTCAGGTTACCACCCAGCACCTCCAGCTATCGTTAGCCTAGCTTAGCACCGCTAGCCGTTAGCAGCAGCCCCACCAAAACCCTCTCACCCCGTCCCTGTCTCCTGCAGCTCTACCGCGGCCCTTACCATGTCTGCGGCGGTCTCAGCGGGGCTGGGGAGCACGATGACTGTACACCTTAGCTTTACTACGGTTCAACAAATCACTCCTCGCGTCTCTTCTTCTTGTGTTGTTTTTATAGTCCCCCGCGGAAGATGTTTTGTTCGCCTCTCCCTCACTGAACCCAGCCCTGTCAGCGAAATTCACTTCCTCAACCGGGCTACAGGAAGGAGGCTGCAGTCAGAAAACACAGGCCTCGGTTGCACATCCGGGTCACTCCGGGCTTTCTCTGCAGCAGCCAATAGCGAAGGTGCAAGAAAGGCATTGCCAAGTATGGAAAGAGAGGAGTGGTGCAGTAAATGTGCACTCATAGGGCAGGAGATAGACAAATACGCTGAATATTGTTGAAAAAAAAGCCTTGCTCGACCAACGATGACTGGAAACTGCTATTAATGCAATGTTTACAGAGTCCATTTTACTCCTTTTATTAACTTTATTTTAAAATGTCAGCAATTATGCAAATAAAAAGAATGTATTCATATTCCTTTTTTATATTTACTATGTTCTACCTTTATTTCTGATCTAATCCTTTTAATACACACATATCGTCTGACATACATTCTGTGTTAAGTGCAATTATAATTCCTTTATTTTTAATTTCCCTTTGTCATTAAAGATTTTGGTATCAGTCAATGACGCAATACATATAAGTCTCTTTATTTCATTATACTTGCTTTTTATTTCGTATTTTATTTACATGTATAAGCTCGTATTCTGAAGACTCCCTTGGGTTTAGTTTGATTGGTTTTGAATTGAATAACAATGTTCCTTTGTTTGCATTATGCAACAACGACGCAAGTATACAAGCAGGTGTAATGATGTAGTGATTTTTACAATACCTAAATGTGTTGACGGTGATGATCGATCATGGGTAATGGGCTGTTGTGGTGGATTTGGCGACACCTATAGTAACTGGTGGTTCATTGATGCTTTAAAAAAAAATATCAACAGAATGAAATGAGTCCTTGTAATGTAAAATCATGTCTACTGCTGATTGCAACGTTAATCAATACCCAACTCTTTCACCTGCCATTGAGTTAAATGTGTTGGTTTGCTGGTGTTCTCCCTCAGGATTAACCAACACTTAGTTAATCAGTATTCTGGTTGGATAGAGCTGCAGACTCATGACTTTTGATGATAAAATGCACAACTTGTATATTTTTTTAAGGATCAAAGGTGCAATCATAAGTAGTTTTTTATGTTGTACATCACATGAGTGAAAGTTTCCCTATGTACACTTATTGACAATAGGTAAGGTCATTTCTCCCCACAGTCTGGGTTAATGTCTTTCGTGTGACAATTTTTCAGGGGTTAGCGAGCAAGTATACTCCCATTTATTTGTATTATTATTATTTATATTTCTGATTTATTTATAAAATTCTCCATATCAAAGACACCACCGCATTGTTCAAATATGAGTTCTGCCCTGAAGCTGCATGTGCATCCTGGATTGTTTGTAAATGGGCAACCTGCCTGTACACCCCTCCAACATCTGTATAATATTTACTGAGAGGAAAGCAGCATCTTACAGCATGTAGTCCGCTGGAATTTCATAAGAGGAGGAGTAATCTAGCTACAATCTCAAAAAGGTACACTATGAACACAATAATGTGTTTTTAAAAACCACGATGAAGGTGTGGCTCAAGTTCATTCTCAAAATATATCACACCTAGATTATCTGTGAGGCAAAACATATTAAAAGAAAGAAGACAAATGGCTACTGTTACTGCCTGCATAGCATTACATTGGATCTCCTAGTTTTCTGTTCAGCATGTGACATAGACTGTATGTGCAACACTTGCATGTATGCATCATGCATACATCCTAGGCCAGATGGGGGACACTTTCACCAGCACTGAAAACTACTAAGAAGTTCTAATGTACAGAACTTTTATCAGGTAAAGTGAGACATATATAACAGCTTACTGAAATGACAGCAAGACAAGTTGGTTTTAAATGTGTTTCAAAAGGATTAGCCCTTTAAAAGTATGTCAGAGTGAAAAATAAAATAACGGAACATAAATTCAGGGGGCCAATACATGTTATTTCTATCAAATGTGTGAACGTGCATTTGTGTAAACAGGAAGGAGCTGTTTAGACTCTTTGTAACATCAAGTTGTATGTCCCATGTTGCCTAATTAAATGAATATGATATCAAATGAGAAGTTCACTCAAAGTGGACGTTATTTTACGAGCTGAATACAAATAAAAAACAAAAACCGGAAGGGCATAAAATCATAAACTGTTTGTAAAAACCATGGAGGTAAAAACCGGAAAATTGTGAGTTCACGTGACTTTATATTTCTCTCGCGATACTTTGAGGAGCTTCCTGACAGCTGAAAACATGGCAGACCAACACGGACGGAAATGGGACCGCTGTCTTGCTGATACAGCCGTGAAAACAGGTTAATGTCTTTTCATAAATGTCATATTATTACGTAACGCGTCTATAAGGTATCTTGCAGTACATTACACGTTGTAAATAAGCTGTGCTACCAGCCAGTCGAGGTCCTTTTCTACGGGACATGTGTCTGACCATCCAGGGACACTTTACTAAGGTCAACCGTAAACCTGTCTGCTGAATGGGTCAAACTAACGTGTTTTGTTATTTAGGTGAAGAATTATTCGACTGAAGAAGACCACATAGCGTTGGGATACAAGCTGAGCTTTGAATAACGGACTGTACTGAGTGTGTGAACAGAGTAATCAGAGTACACGGATGGCGTAACGTTGTCACAGCCGTAAAGGATCATTCTGTCCACTTTCATCCTTAGACCAGTTCTCTGACTCAGTCTGTCTCATCTCTCCATCACCCACAACTGGAAATCAATATTTTACAGTTAAATAGCAGCAAGGAGCATTACAGTCATACTCTGCACCTTAAAATTAATGCATATCTCAAACATACATGTTTTTTGTCAGACGTGCAGATTCAACTCAGACCACATGCACATGAAACTGGGTAAATCTGAGAAGTCGGTCCCCCCGAAATCACCCAAACTATTAGAAACTGCTAAATCTATGAGTGGGGATAACCACTTGATTACTCTGCTCAGTTAAACCACTATTGAGGCCTCTCCTACTCCGTATTCTGTGTTTTAATACAGCTGAAGTCACTAATTAGTTGTTCTCATTATCAAATATTGTTCTTCTTCTGTTGTCAGACAGAATGAGCATGAAATGGTGATTTAATCATGTTTCATACGTGTAAATACAGCATGATGGCAGATGGTTCATAATCTCTATTAAACAGATTCTTTATTCATATGTAGCATGCTCGATAGCCGATGGGTTCAGAGATTGGACGGTTCATAATGTCCTTCCTTCCAGCCTCCGGGCCTGTCTGGGAGGACATATGTTATTATTTTCCAGAAGATTTTCTCTGTCAACAGGAAAATGCAAAGCCAGCCTCTTCAGATTGATCCACTCTGGAGAGAAAATGCTGGCACGGCATGGACTGAGGTGCCTTTTCAGAATTTCCCAGTTTAGTGTGGACGGACTCTTCTAGTGTAGCCGGTGATGGTCTACATGTGACCAGTGTTGTTTGGCATATGGTGTTATGATTTGAGTCATTTTCAGTTATAACAATAAATCTTTTCAACTGATGCACCAGCAGTTCAACTGGAAAGCAGAACAAACCCGTCAACCTATGAAGTCTGCTTCATGGGCTTTGATCCAGGAATAAATTAACCTTCCATCATTTAAGCATCATTTAAACACCCTACAACCCGGATCAACAGATACAGTCTACATTTATAATTATATTTGAGATATTTTGCTACATTTAGCCCATTATCAGCAGGAAGGGAAGTATTGAAGGAAGAGAACAATCTGAGCAGTATCATTACAAGTCTCTTTTCTGTCTTCTAACTGAAAACCATCACTTTTTTATTGTCGTACACTCACTTCGCATTGAAAACGGCTTATGTGTAACATTTACTTTGATATATATAGCTAATACACACTACTCAGCAGACATGTTTGAATTTACTGCCAAAACCATCTGCTATGTATAACAGGGATTTTGAGAAAGTCAGATCAAAATGAATAGATGTTTCCTGGTTTAGAGGTTTCCTCCATGGACTCTGGCCTCCTCTCAACCAATCGTCACTGAACTACACAGTGTTAAGTGTCGAGCAGATCACCATGGGGTCTTTATGCAGAGTGTGTCCGTTATATATATGGATCAGTGTTGATGCAGCACTCAAATACTCAGACTGGCAAACAATCTGTCCCAAAAGACACTTAATGACGTCAACTTTGGCACAATGAAATATGTTTCTTGCTGGGAGGACATTCTTCATTCTGTGTAGCAAACTGTCCGCTGTGCCAAGGTGTGTCTGTAGCCAGAGAAGCTCTGCAGCATATGTTCTGCTCAGGAGCTTAGGGTTCAGTTTTATTTGTTAGCTCCATCTTTCCACGTTTGCTCAGGAAGATGTTGTTCAGCATATTTTGTGTAGCATTGTTTAAGTGTGTTAATGATTCCATATTGTTAACTTTAGACAAACCATAAACTAGATAATCACATAAACGGTTGGTGTCCTCTGGTGCCTCTATACGTCATTTTACACACACAGGTTCAGATTATGTAGTAAAACTTTGGATATCCTACAAAGGATATGCGCTGAACATCAAAGGATGAGAGGAGATGTATACTGGCCAGGGATAAAAGTGAAAGGAAAGCATGTGCATTGATGTTAGGGAGGAAAATAATTAGAAACGTTCTCTTCATAACAGGAAACAACTGTCTTTATTGGAAACATTTAATTTGAGAAACAATGTTGGAGTGAGACCGGACATTACTAGTCTTCACCACATGTATGCTATCATGCTCACAATGACAATACAATGCTGATGTTTAACAACGTGTATCATTTTTTACCTTGTTCACTGTCTTAAGTTTGCATTTTAGCACAAAACAAAGTAAAGCTAAGGCTGATGGGAATGTCACTATTCTGGGTCATAAACCAAATTATTGCGCAAATTGAAATTTTGATCTGATGATGGCACGAGATGAAATGTCAGGGTACCAGAGATATTGCAAATTATCCCAAGGGCTCCATGAATGCCTGTCAAAATCAGTAAGAATAGCTGCACAATTAAACCAACATTATTTATATTACTTCACAGTTACAGTAATGACTGTCACCTTGTCATATTAGGAAAGATAATTCTGTGCAAATCCTGAACAATGTCCCCTTCGTCACACAGAAACATCACAATCATTCGCTCCACAAAGAAATGTGCTCGTTTTAAACTTTGAGTAGTTTGTGAGTTTTACATCTGAAGTTGTATTTGCTGCACTGAATTCACAAAATGGAATGTTTTTATTGATGCCATTTCCCAAAAATGCTTGAAATAATGAACAAATGAATAACAATAACATTAACTAGCTCTGGACTTCATTTTCTGGGAAACCGACTGAGTATTTTGTAGCCTGTGGGTTATACAGTTTATTCTACTGCAGCACAAATGTTTTTGTTATAAACCATCTCCCTTGGAGACGTACAGACAAAGAGAGAGGACGCCAAAATGAGATGCTGATCAGCCCTCATATTTTGCCAATGCTTTTACTGTATTACTGTCGGTGGAAGATCAGGGGCTTCAAAAGGGCTCTGGCTGAAGAGCAAAGAAAGCCGGAGAACCTTAAATTGAACTAACTCTTTGCTTGAAATGGACGCAGACGACAATGGTTTGTTGTTGATCAGCACTGAGGGCGTGCAGGGTCTTTCGTGGTCTTGTTTGACTTTGTAAGTTGTGCTAAAGAGAAGAGATCTGAGGGTTCAGGCAAATAGGTCATGCTGCATAGCTTACTGAATTCAATTAAGAGTCGGTGGGGCTCAAATGGCTGTTTTTTTTTTAATATGTTTTCTGTGCTGGCTGGCCTGCTGTTGGGTGTGGTGTGGCCTGCAGCGAGGTGAAGTTAAGCGCACAAACACATTCCTCCTCAAGATCCCACTCCGGTCTGAGCACTTCAAACAACTGAGCCAGCTTCTGTGTCACTGAGACTAACCTCCTGCTGGACCATACCGGGTTAAGACATTGCTTACCTGCACATGTGTGCACTCTTTGACCTATTACCTCTTCTGCCCTCCGCCTCATGGACTCTGGCCGCTCCTTCTCACATATTTTCCCCCTCTCTTGCACCCCTTTTACTGTTTCCGTTCTTTCCTGGAAGTTTGTGCTCTCTTGCTGCCTTTTGTCTCCCTCTCTTTTCCTAATGAGCAATGTCTTGCTAACTTGTGCTATTTACCAACTCTTGCATCAGACATAATAGCGGCACCTCACTGACCTCATTACAGGTCTACATCTATGCCTGCCAGGTTTTTATACTGGATCAGACATGATCACATTACCTCAGGACTGAAGTGAAATCATTGTTGGATGTGTAGTTCAGTCACTTTACTTTACATGCTCTCTTTTGTTCGTCCTCTTCGCAGTAACTGGTCTTGCTGTGGGCGTTGTGTTCTCCGTGCTTCTCTTTAAACGTAAGTGCTGTTTCTTAAGGTAGACTGGTAAATGCATTTGTTTTTTTTGTAATTGCTTCTTTAAAACATAATTTATGGGTACCCCCCCCCCCCCCCCCCCCAGGTCGCACATGGCCTGTCTCACTTGGTTCAGGTTTGGGACTGGGAATGGGATACGCCAACTGCCAGCATGACTTTAGGTCTCCATACCTGGTTCATGGCAACATGGTTAAGGTGAGTGCAGATGGTGAAATGTATTGTTTGTCAGAGGTTTGTGACACATCATGCTTCATGTGTTTTGTGCTCATTTACAGGACCAGTAGTGAAGGACTAAAGATGAGCAGGAGTTGCCATGAAGTTGTTCATCCGTTTTTGTGTTGCTGCTCCTTTCTGTCCTGGCACTAACGTCCAATGATTCCCACGTTGTGTTTATCAAATGCCAGTCAATGTACATTTAATAAAGTGATTATGGAAAACTTCATCTGTTTCTCTCTTTGTTTTTTCTTTGTGCATGTTTGAGGAGAATGAAATGTGGTTTGGGGGCGGGAGGCAATTTTGTGTGTTAATGAGCTGGGAGACTGGAACTCCTGCTGTTTTGGAATGAGGGCCAGGTTCAGCATCTGCAGCCCTGTTAGAGAGTGGGAGGATGAAAAGTCCACAGAATGATAGAATAAAGAACATACAGTTGGTGGGAGACTTATCCATATTGTTGAAAGAGTTATGTTTGCATACATGTGTGTAACAAGAACATTATCTTATAGTTTAACTATTTATAGATGTAGATTTCTTCCAACACCATAACGTGTAGATAACCAAGCCTGATCTCCACTCATGCTAGATCATGAATTTGCACAGAATGATTTGTCGTCCTTTTTTAAGTTGTGCGAGTTGGACAAGCGTGTTTAGCTGTGACTGTAAGTGTTCTTCCCGAAGAGTTGGAATAGCACACGTCTCCATATCAGGAAGAATCTCTTACGTCTTGTGTATTCGTTGGCCGAGAGTGTGTTTGGCGTGATTGTTTTGAGTGTGATTGATCACTTATGTGTGTTTGCAT
This sequence comes from Leptoclinus maculatus, assembly GCA_032191485.1. Classification (NCBI taxonomy): domain Eukaryota; kingdom Metazoa; phylum Chordata; class Actinopteri; order Perciformes; family Stichaeidae; genus Leptoclinus; species Leptoclinus maculatus. The sequence goes on from JAVDOI010000006.1 coordinate 13,290,165, forward strand.
GGGCCTGCTAGGAGAGAAGAAGCATTGTTTGAATGAGCGTGTGCAGGCGCACACGTTTATCCAGACCCCTGGTGAAGCAGAATCTGTGGAATGCAGAGGAATGCCATTTATGGACTGAAGTCTGCTCTTATTACTAACAGGTGAGTTCTGCACTTTGCACTCTGAACATAACACATGGTTTACACTTTCACATCAAAGAAAACACTGACGCATGCATGCTACACACACACACACACACACACTCCCATTCCCCCTCTCCATCACACTAACAGTTTTCTCAGCAATATAAGCACATAATGGGCAATGTCAGAAATTAAGCCATGTCACTCGTCCCGTGTCCATTACAATATTTGTTTGCAAGTGAAGCATGAGACAGATGGGGGTGCTTATGGACACAAGCCAGGCTGAACACCTGTACACAGGTAGGATGAAGTGCAGGAATGGGGTGTGTGTGTGTGTGTGTGGGAGGGGGACCAGTGACACAGCCGAGGTGTAACAAGGCAGCCAAAACCCACGGGCCATACCTGTCTGTGCCTGTCTGAAACATCTCCATGATGACTCATAATTACCTGTCTATAATGTAAAAATGATCCATGATGAATCACAATTACCGGTCTAATAATGATACATATCCAATTTGTTAATCTAATGGATCAAAACTGTTCAGTCAGTGTTGGTGAATGTCTGGCATGAAATATAAGACCAGACATGTGTGCTGCTGCATGACTGGAGCTGCTGTAGCTGATACTGCTGAACACAGATGTGCAATAACGCTCTAAAAATATCCAGTTACAAGTAAAGGTCTGGCATCGTTATTATCATTATCTACATGTAGCTTGCTTTCTGGTATCCGAAGGATATGCAGAAATATGGCCCCTGTGAATGCTATGCAATAAATTGTTATTTGTGTATTCATTTGTAAGTAGAATTTGACCTTGAAGTGCCTTGCAGCATTTGCTTTGAGTCAGTGGTTTCACGCCAAACTTATTGAGGCCTTAATTAGATCAAGTTGTCACGAGCACGTGATGTTGACATAATTTCAACTTCCTAGGTAAAACAAAAATGGATCAAAGCATTGGTCTGTTTAATGTGGATCTGTTTTCCAGTTGTGTTGCATTATCACCGTTATTCGTGTTTTAATTTGAAAACCCCAAAAGAAAGACATTGCCAGATTGCAAAGATAACGCATGACACTATTTGTGTTTCCATTTGCATTTTTTCCCTGTGAATCTGATCTGCGATCTGGCCTCGTTCCTACTTTGGGAAACATTTGAAACTTTTCCAACAGTCCTCCTCCTCCGTTTTCTTCCAGAAACGGCACAGCAGGACCTCTGTCTGGGGGCTCAACCGCGCCTAACCTCTGTTCCAGAGTTTTACAACAAAAGACAACAACTTGGAAAGTGTTTCTCGTCAGAGTTACGAGGGAATTAAACATTGGACGGGCAGAGAGAACAAAGGGGAGGGCCGGTGTGAGCCGATTTACTCGGTGATGAGATAGCGCTCATAAGTAATCCCATCTCTCCATCCTTTCCCCGTCAGACGCACGGTTCTGTTTTCTTTCCAGATGATGTAACTGTTCTATGACAGACTGGGTTCGGACGTATTTCCTCGCCTCCTGACGAAGTGCTCACATTGTCCTGACATTATCAGCGGACGCTGATATCCGACAGCAAACCGCATCCTCAGGTTTTAGCAGGAGAGGGCTGAGCTCCGCGAGACGTTGCGCAGTGCTCCACAGGCGGCTCCTCGCGCTGGTAAGTGTCTCCACGGGGTTCGTTACTCAGAAAGTAACTTTTACGCCGTTGCTCATAGTTTAAAAAGTATAGTTTATTAGTATCTTTCACTTGATACTATCGTTAGGCAGCCTCGGAGAGCTGCTAACACGTTACGGTACTTCTCTAGGTGTAACGTTACTTTTCATCCGTTAGTGAGCTGCGACACTTGTTTAAAATGTTGCAACTTCTCCCAACTTCCGAAGTAACTCGATGAAAAAACATGAACTTGCCGGTGAAAAATCAGGGGAATCAAGTTGCCTAAACTATAAGGCTAGACCGAGTGCGATACTTAAAAATAAAGTCAGAAGGGAAGATATCTTCATCTCTTTAACCTGTGTCAACCGGAATAACTGACGTTACCGTATGTTAAATTACTGGGAACTGATTCCGTACCAGAGATACACACTACGTACACACTATTCAAATTCAGATTTAAACCATTTAAATCAACCAACGAGTTTTTAATCGCCACTGTATTAGAGACAGTAACTAACTCAATAATACTTACTCATTCGTTACTGTAACGCGTAATAGCAAGACATATTTGTGTTAACTCTTGTTTTATATTTCTGTGACCATGTACAATGAGAGCAACACAAATACCGGTGTCAGATTCCTGGTATGTGTAACCTTCACATACATGGCCAATAAAGCTGATTCTGATTAGCATAACATAATACAGTCTACAGCAGGGTGCTCAGTCTGTAAACATACTGTGTTTGAAGAAAGTAGCCTGAAGTCTGTAAAATAAGATTTATACATTTTAAAGAAAGTCCTCCCACCTCAGAACAACACACCCCAGATGGCCCTTCATCTTTATTATCTATACATAATAGATAAGGAGAGCTCTATTGATTCTTGTAGACAAGGTGTCTTGTGTCAGAGACATATGGAAGTGTTGAAAGGTGTGTCTATGTGGGTGACCACCAAACACTTTTTTATAAGCAGCAGGAGAAAACGATTTTGTGGCCTGTAAATGACGTGACTGGCTGAGGCATTTTTAAAGGAGAGTGTGATGGTAGGAGCAGACATTTGCCTGTCTCCCCCATTGTATTGTCTCTTTTTGGGCACTATGAACTCAGTATAGTGTTGTTCTCACTGCAGCTGGTGATTCAGACAATTAGGAGGTTGTCTCTTTTAATCATTCAAATGAGTCAAACACGCGACTGCAGAAAATATGAAGTAAAGAGCCCCCTGGGTTTTAAGCTGCTAATCAAATTGTCAATTTACATCTGGAAGAATATGCTAAGTCCTAATTTCACAGTAACTGTAAATCCAGGCAACATCCGACCAGTGCACATCAGAGAAAAACATCAAGAGAGTTTGTGACTAGACTCTTTTGAATGTGTGTTTTTGTGGAACAAGATCAACAGAGCGGTGAAATGCTGTGGTTTTCTGCCCCTTTAGGTGCAGTCATGTGGCAGAGGATTCAGATTTGTTGGGCACTGTTTGCACTGTATTCAGCGGCACCGCCTGCACACATCAACCGCCTGGCGCTGTTCCCTGACAAGAGCGCCTGGTGCGAAGCCAAGAACATCACACAGATAGTCGGGCACACGGGTTGTCAGCCTCGCTCTATTCAAAACAGGTCAGGATGAAGGCCCTCTCTGTCTCGCTCTTTGTCTGTCTGACAAGTTCTCTGCAGCTGAAAAAAAAGTGAACAGGTTAATGCAGAAATGTATTTTAGATTTTTGTATTTTTCTGCCTTACTGGTAGTAGTTATTTGTTTCAAATTAATTCAGTTAAAATCAACTTGCATAGTCTCTAATCCATCCATTCCACTTGAAGTATGAAGAAATAACAAATTACTTTCACTTCACTATGTCGGGCAAGTTTCAATTCTGCATGTTGATTTCTGTACTTGAAATAAATGTGAATCAGTTGAAAAACTACCTAAAAACATAATCTAAGATTGTACAGGAAACTGCAAACATTGATATTAAAGCCGAACGCTGGTGATATTAAAATGTTTCTTATTGTCAACAAATCCGAATGAAAAAGACCAAAAGCAACAAAGCCCATCGGTTCCCACTGAGGACATACATCTTATGAAACGGGGCATGAATGTGTTCCTTAATGTAAAAACAAACAAACACTAAACTAAAACAGCTGAGCGCTGTACCTTTTAGCAAACAATTCTAAAACAGGATTACAGAAATACTGCATTTATTTAGGGACTATTTTCAGCCAATGATTTGTTGCTCAGTATATACAGCAGCAGGCTCATGTTGATGTTAATGACGGAACATGTCATCCAGTGCAACAATGGGGCTCAGTGATGTGTTTTTTTAATGGAGTAATACGCTATATCATGCTATGGCCACACTGAAAACACTTGTTACAAGGATCAATTTATTGTTTCTTTTGTTCTTTTAATGGTATTTGTTGACAAATAGAATACCACGAGACTTCACCTTTTTTTCAGTGTGCTTGATCTGTAGTCAGTGGACAAAACATGCAAATGTAACACTGTGACCCTTACAAGTAATTTCTATACCGCCTTCGAGTTACTCGTAACAGTTCTTTAGTTATTCTAGTAACAACGACTCAGGAAATATTTATATGTATTCCTCCTTAAGCTGCAGTCCACACAGTGACATGTACATGTTTTGCACACTACTTTTTATGTTCAACAAAATATTGTTTGGGAAAGGACACACTCTCATCTGATAAGGAGAAGTTTCCCAGTGATTCACTTTACATTTATGAATAACAAGTCTCCATTTTGTGATTTTGTGTTTGGCCTGAGGCTACCAGACATCCACAGCTATTGCTTTCACAGGCGTGAACGCTCTGGCTGTGCATATGAATCATGCAATAATGCACTCTATCCTCCTCACAGAGCGTGTCTGGGTCAGTGTTTCAGTTACAGCGTCCCCAACACGTTCCCACAGTCAACCGAGTCCCTGGTGCACTGTGACTCCTGCATGCCTGCCCAGACACAGTGGGAAGTGGTAAGATTTATGGCACATTAGCTCATAGCGAGCACACACCAACACAGACTTTTCAAACTCGCACACAAAACCACAGGTTTCAAACATGAAAGAATCCCTGTTCACTGGCTAACACAAAGCAGAAGGAAATAATAAGAAATAGAGACGTTCTAATAAATTTGTGCCACAATTTCTGCAGTTCCCTCTATGGGTTACCTATGACCCTTAATCCTGTATCTTATATTCCTCAAAAGTTCATCGTCAGTGTTAGCCAGAATGAATCCAGTCTTTCGACAACAAAGGCTTTGTAGCGAGGTGTAGTTTGGAAAGCTGCCAGGTAGGCTAGGCGGGTGGGACTTCAGGTGGGGTCGCCTCATGTTTCAGTGGAAAATATTGTATCTCTTGGAGTGCACTGCTGTTACCTGATAGATTAATTAATGTTCATACTATTTTTGTTGCTTGAGAAAATCCAGAGAAAGTGTGTTCACAATCTCAGATTACTTCTAACTATCTGGAAATGGATGTTTTTGTCTGTGGTTATGATTGTTGTTGCAGGGCTTTAAACTAAATTCAAGTTTGAGACAAAACAAATTCAGCTCTCATGAAAGAGGATACTGCTCCGTGCTGGTTTGGCACTTGGTGGTAGATCTTGATAAAACTGCTGAATTATAATTTGCAATGCATAATGGAAACCGTGAGAGGAAGTTGCGTGATGTCTTGAGAGCTAGAAGAGCTTGTGCAAAATTGAGGTTTACAAGGTGCTCGTATATTTTCTGTTCATTTTATATTTATTCCATGGCGCGATCATTTTCTTTGCATGAAAATACAACACTCTTTAACAAAGCAAAAAACGCAGCACTAAGGAGTAAGAATTTAACCAAAAACACACACACACATCATCCATCCACATATACAGTAGCAGTATGCACATACTGTAAATATCAGATTTCCTTAGAAGGAAAGGTAATAACATAATAAAATAGAATATCTAAATGAATACAAGTAAACAAATATGTACACCAAGAAAGAATACATAAAAGAAGTACAAATGGAAAAATAACCCAAGAAAATTCCCTCGCCTTAAAAAGTTCACAGTAGTTTTGTGCCAGTGTCGCTTACTCATTTTATGCCTTTACAAAGTAGTAGTACATTAGAAATACATATGATAACAACAAAAGCATCATACACCCTCAACTCTTATAGCTACAAATGTATGTGTTTTTGTTCAGAATATTCTTTTATTTAATTTTAAACAACATAATGTATTTCTCTTGTCTTTATTGTTTTAAATTAGTTTTATTTACTTTATTTTGTAGGGCAGGAAAGAAAGTATTGTTCGCATTGTGACTTACTTCAACTTCAACTTATCCTGAAGGAAATGCATACAAATTCAATACAATGATGACTATCTATCATCATTGTCTATCTGAGTATCAATCTATCTAGCCTCAATCAATAGTCAAAGACAGAAAAGCAATATGAAATATATTTATAAATATATGAAAATAATGAGTAAAAATTGAATATTAAAACTATAAATATATCTATAACACCTGTATTACTTATTTATAATATAATAATACATTTCCCCACTTTGGGACTAATAAAGGATTATCTCATCTTATCATATCTGTTACCGTTCTGTGTATAAAAAAGTGGAGGATGTCAGACCACTTTGTTATAAAGTGGAAGATTTAAGAACAAGGCCAAATATAAAGTTCAGTTCCTGTTTGTTAGGTTGCTGAAAGTACATAGGGTTTGACAAACCAGCAGAAATGCAGCAGCCATTGACTTTGTACCTCTAGATATAAATAAACACTCAACTCTCTCTCTCTCTCTCTCTCTCTCTCTTTATGCATATATGTATTTGTATGTAATTAATTGCATGTATGTGTGTGTGTGAACAGGTGACTCTGGAGTGCCCGGGCAGTGAAGAGTCTCCTCATGTGGATAAGCTGGTAGAGAGAATCTTCCAATGTAGCTGCCAGTCCTGCAGTAAAGAAGGTGGCCAGGAGGGGGCGGTGATGCAGCTGTATTCAGCAGACAACGTCCTGGACGCTCCATCTGACACCCTCAGCGGTGCTCAGTCTCACCCTCTGCCCGCTTCAGACACACACTCTAAAAAGCATGCTCACTCACACACAGACCATCACACACTACCACACACATCAGATGGAGGATAGGTACGACTTTTTTTTGCTCATCTTTCACGACCTCTCTCCTCCACACTGCATCCTTTGTACCAATCTGTAGTATTGTAAAGGCACTTTGAAAATATGGCTTCAGTTCAGTCAAAAAGTTTCTCTAAAGGCACACACACGCACACGCACACACACACACACACACACACACACACACACTCGCTCTCTCACAAAGTCATGCTATCAGATTACACTCTATTGTATATAAACTCATACAAGCACACCAGCCTATGCATTCTTTTAGTTTTTTTCTGACTAAACATGCAAATGTGTGCATCCAGACATGACATGTCTGTTGATCTGTAATCTGTAGTCTCATTACTTTTTATCCGCTTTAATGCAATAAATTCTATTGTTGTAATAACTGCCCGTTTGTTTTATTTGTTTTATTCATAGTGCCAGTTAATGCTCTCCTCTTCTGTCACAGTGAGCATCACAAGAAATGGAGTTGGAGAAAGTGTTTTTGTGTTGAACCAAAGAAACACCCACATCTTTCTTTCACCGTCTCTAAAACTGAAGTAGTTTTCATCATGCGGCTGTTTGAATTTTTGGCCACGGCACATGGTGTTATTTTCTTTGATCAACAAAACCACCGGCCGTGGACAAACATTTAATAGATGTTGGTTCCGCTTACTGGAGCACAGAAGAGGTGCATGATGGGAAGAGACCCTGCCTGCTTCATTGGCCTGAATACGATCTCAGTGTGCCAGACAGTTTAATGAGATGCTGTGATGGAAAAGCCACAGAGAAAGTTTTACACATACCTTCACTTGTTTATCCATGTTATTCATGATTTTTGTACTTTAAGAATAATGCACAATTTAAAGGATCACATTTTTTCAAGTCTGTCTTAAAGCAATGCTCACATGCCCATAAAGGAGTTTTTTTTATTTATTCTTAGCGTGTCTGCAAAGTAAGAGATGGGGGAAAACCCACTGTCCTCACGCTGTGCAAAAATGCCTTTAAAAGTCCGGCTGAAGCTAATATCAGGTTACAGTCTTTGTATTTCAACAGACAGCGTTCACTTGCCGAGCTGCTGCAGAAAGATAGTTACACAAAGAGGGAATCTCTTACTCAAAAGACCTTGGACGATATCCACTTGATGTAACTCAAACCGTTGATTTTGTCCCCTCTGTTCATTGTAGTCATGTTACTAAGGGAATCTCTTTACAGTAAGTATGGAGAGAAACAACAACCAATAACTCTAAAACTAAAAATGTGAATCTAATCTTTGAAGTATGTTAATTCACAATGGAAAAAGTACCCTACAAAGACTCAGTTTAGAATAATAATTGGCTTTGTTTAATACAAACTTTAAGGAAACTAGAAACAGTGGTCAACTTTCAACTACACTTTCAATTCGTGCATTTAATTTAAATTTAACTCGTTAATCACTAATGATAATAGAGAGTATTTTAATCACAGCAGGTCAGCTGAACTGAATTTGTCTACAGACAAGCATACAATTTAACATTAAGTTCATAATAATACGTTTTAAAGGAAATCTTTTTTCTATTATATTTAGTATTGAATTACATAGTTGTTTCTAGTAACAGATTTTAAATTTAGACTTGTAGTATTGCAATCTGGACTTTAATAGTGTACTTTATTGTGGAATGCTGAACTGATGCCACTTAATACGGTAACAAGAAATAATAAATAACATGAACAATACAGGAATAACATTCATCTAATCACATTAGTACTCTATGTTGTTCATGAAAATAGCACAGGTAATGAAATTGTAGTCGAACCAAAAATATGGCTGTTGAAATACTGACCTTATTTTATCTTTTTAATAATGTGATAACAGACAGATCGATAGACGGACAGACAGACGGACAGATAGATAGATAGACAGACAGACAGACAGACAGACAGACAGACAGATAGATGATGAATTGAAGTGGTGATTGAAGATGAATCACCATGGCAACCTGCAGGATGCTGTTCGGTAAATGAACGGTGAGTGACCTCGTACGGAGAGCGTTACAGGAGGAACATTGTTTGAAGTGGTGATTAAATATGATTAAATAAATCTGTGCTATTTAGTTTGAAAAGTTCACAGAGAATCCAGCAGATGTCAGCAGATGTTACAGGTGGAGTCTAGAAAGGTTATATTTACTGTAAGCGTCTTTACTTACATTTCCCACATAGAGCCAGACACTAAACACACTGAGCCACAGCATCTCACCCATAGACTCTCTGCAGCATCTCTCCTCTCCTTCATCAGACTCTCTGCAGCATCTCTCCTCTCCTTCATCAATCATTCCCTCATCTCTATCTCTACTTCCCCAGACAGTATCTATTCATCCAGTTCTCGTCAGCTCCGTCCCATATCATCTCGTCTTTTTTCCCTTGTTCCTTGTAATTAAATTTGAACACCGAAAGGTTGACTGTCTGTCTGTGCTGCAAAACAAATCGATCACTGCTTATCTCCTGGCCACACATCTGATGCACCGAAGATTGGTGAAAAGCAGATTGCAGAGGGAAAAACTCAGAGGGACATTTCTAAACATAGCTCAGCTTATTGTGATATATTGACTTGTTTATCAAGCTTTGACTTACTTATTTTCCTGCTTAAAACATGTATTTGTTCTGTTCTCTTGCACACTGCAGGCCTTGATGCTTATCATCTTTCACCTGGTACAAACTACTCCTCATTTCTTTCCTTATAATATATGTTTTCTGATACAGTTTTGGGGGATTTATTTTATTGTAGCCTATTTTGATCTGTGACAGAGTCACTATTTAGAGTATGTGTGACCTCTATGATTTAAAGTGTACCCTAATGTCATTTTACTGAGATGTTATCTTATTATATGCTAAACTCGAATACACTTATGTCACTCTATTGGACCGATAACAACATGAACAGATCCAGGCTACGAGCAGCCTTTGTAATAATTCAGTACGGCCTATTTTAATTATTGTTTAAACAGACAAACACAACATACTACCAACAATGCCTCTATAGAATTGGCTTATTGTTAAAGAATAACGTAATACAACTAGCGCAACTGTGATCTCATAATGTATTCCAGATTTGTCTTTTAGGACATTTTACAACAATTTAGTGCATAATATAATTTATAGTTATAATATATATCAGTTATAAGAACGACTTGGTTGCCAGGTTTTAAAAATCACTTTCTTTGGTTAGTGTTTATCCTTTCTATTTGATAACAATGCTTTTAGAAATGTTGGTAATCCATAAATGAGTAAAAATGTAATTAATTATTAATAGTAATTAACCCCATGGGGTTTTACAACAACAATCCACAAGTCTGCAGTAATAAGTTGATAAATTGATTTCAATATGTATCATAATGGAAGATTTTCCACAACCTGGCAACCTCAAAGTTGCTCTTAATGATGCATGTGACTAAAAACCAGTAGTTACCTAAATACAGCCATTATAGTTGAAACGTATATCCCCGTTATTAAGGGTTATGTAGACAGAAAATGTACAGCAATGATGTAGGATCCTTTATAAACCCAGTCCAGCCCTTTGTGTTTCTTGGGTCCGTTTCACACGTTCGTGTGGCACTACCCGTAGAGATGCGTCACGAGTATCGTGTCAACATGTAAAAAATATTGCAATTTCAAATTGTTGCGAGACCGCGTGAGCGCGCGCTGAACGATAGTGCGCGCGGCCCGGAGTCGCTCGCCCTCACAGACGCGCAGAGGCTCCTCAAACAGATCCACCACAGCAGCACAGGGTTCAACTCACAGGCGCTCTCCTCCGCTGCTGTTTATACAACTATATACACAAGTATTTATTTTATTTTGAGGTAAAATTAGGAGCTCTGACTGGATTACCGGGAGAAGAACTCAAACATAAACACACCGGAGGGATTACCGGGATCTGTACTTGGAGGTAGGCAACAATATTCTCATTCATTTATAACGTGTTGTTTATCATAGGATACATGTACCGACTCTATACATTGATGCTTGTGACATCAGGGTTTAACAGTTTACAGACTACACAGCAGAGTAGTTTAGTCTAAACTAAAATATAAACAGAAACTATAGCTACAGTAATGTATCCATCAAGGTAAAGGACCATCTGAAGCAGCATGATGAAGGTGTGTTCAAACTGCTCTGAGAGGAGCAGGACATTTGTCCCGTCCGGTGTGATGCTCCTGGTTCGTGTCTTCAGCTCAGCAGCAGGTCGTTCAGGCAGTGGCGGGCCGTGCATTTTATATCTGGGCCTTCACTGCTGTCCTGCAGCTGAAACACAGCTACGGTTATTATTTGTTTCGTGTAAAAATGAAGCCAACACCTGTAAATACACTAACTGCAGAGAATACGCCGAGACTGCGTCTCCTCTCTGCTCTGACTGCAGCGCGAGGCTTCTGTGAGAGTACCCGCCTGTGTGTGCTTTTGGGCGGCTGAGGGGCTCACGGCAGCACCCGCTGCTCGTTCATGGCAGTAACTGTAGAACGGTAGTGCTTTAAGGTTATCGAGTTAAAACACCAGCAAAGTCTCCAATAACAGCAGAAAAAGTCGCTAGATTTGTTGCTAGTAGCTTTTAACAAAAGAAGTCGCCATGAGGGTTTGGAAAGTCGCCAGATTTAGCGAGAAAGTCGCAAATTGGCAACACTGACACCGCTAAATATGTCCCCAGAGCAACATAGGACGTAACAATGGTTCCTATCACATATAAAACCAAACAAAAAACTATCTTCATAAGTTGTACAAATAATAATATACAAACAAGCATATTAAAGCTACTGCAGATGTAAAAACAAACGCATTTAACTTACCAGAGCTGCTGTTCACTATTTAAAGACAAAGTCCATCCTTCTTTCTTTGTTAATAAAGAGTTTAATCCCACGGTTGTTCAGTACATCCGTGCGTTTTAGTTCCAGTAAGAAGTCCTTCTCGATTCATGGATGCCAGTGAAGACAGTCGAGCCTCCCCAGTTGTATTTCCTGAATACGTTTTAATGCGTTTGAGGGCTGAAAATGTCCACTCAACAGAGGCAGCAGATATTGGGATTGTTACCGCCCAACATGTCACGCTAGCCCACTGACCAATCACGTATGGCTAGGCCAGCTAGCAGGCTCTGACATGTCAAAGAATACGCCCAACATGTCAAACTAAAGATCTGATTGGTTGAACACTATGACAATCAATATATAATAATAAATAAAAGCTCTACTTAAAACAAGCTGCACTGGAAGCAGAGCAACTGAGGAAGACAGTAGCTGTGCAATGAGAAACTAAGATAATGGGAAAAATATTTTTATAAATTATAATACATGTAGTGTATTTAAGAAAAATTATTAAATTATAAAATAGCTATAACTTTGTGATTCTGTTTAGGCCAGCAGAGAAGGCTTTGCAGGCCCTGACGGCCCACCACTGCGTTCAGGGTTAGCCGATAAGGCTCAGGGCTGCATTATCTTAAAATGCACCATATTGGCATACAGGCCGGGCTTTAGTGACAAAGCTCTGATCGATGAGATCGACCGGAGGAGCGATGGGAAGACATAGGACAAAAGTGTGTGTGTGTGTGTGTGTGTGTGTGTGTGTGTGTGTGTGTGTGTGTGTGTGTGTGTGTAAAGTATTTTCATTTACATAGTCTAATGAGTTATTAGCTGCTTGGACTGAATAAAGAAGAGGGCGGTGGGAGGACAGGCCTCAGTCTGCAAGGTTTTTAAATTCAGCATTTATATGCAACAATTAGATTATCTTATATTAAATAATTAACGTGTTTTGTGTGTGATTCAACATGAAAAAAGTGACAAGACATGGACTTATTTATCTTGCAAATATGTTTAAAGACCTCTTTTTTCCATTTAATATAGATTTTCATAATATAACAATTTAAATTACAGTAATGTTTTGCAAGCATAATCTCTCCTGTTAGATATCTTTTACATTCAATAAATTTAAACATTAATAAGTCAAGGGATGTATCAGTAACTGCCTTTAACCACCCTGCAGTCTGAATCACAACAATTCACCCTCAGTCTGCTTTAAACAGAGTCCACTCTCTCTTTGTCTGTCTCTCTTCTGGCTCAGGATGTGTGGTATGGACGTGGACTTGGACGATGGCGGTTCAGGCGAGGAGGAGAAAGAGGAGGAGTTCTGGATCGGGGAGGAAGTGAAGATTCTGCCCCCTCCTGTGGCCCACAGTGGGGGCAGTGCGTGGGGCAGCCGCAGGGGCAGGTTTGGCTGCGTGGCCTGCGGGGCAGCGCTCCTCCTCTGGGACCTGTGTATCATCTTAGCCAGTGCTTTGCTCCTGGCTCTGGTGTTCTCTGTGGTGCTGCTGCCTGCAATGCTGCTGCTGTACGCCGGTTTCCTGTGCCACTCCAGGGTGAGATATTACCCTGTTGTTTATTCTCTTTGCAGCAAGTACAAGCTGAGAGGAAAAGTTTACTGTTATTCTAGACCCCTTGAGTGTGATTTGAGCTACAAAATGCAAGTTGTAAAGTTGCTTCTGAGCTAATCCTGCATCTGGATGACCAGTCAGAGGATACAAAGTCCACATATTAATAGTAGGCACGGCATTCTGTTATAGTGGCAGGAATGGCTCAATACTTTCGCAATGCAAAATAATAGGATACAAATTTGGGATATCTGTGTGGTGCACTTTTTCGCCACAAATTATGTTCACAAACACTCTTTTCAATTTTTGTCTGTTTTATAATAAGATAGTTTCCACTCTTTTTTGCAGCAAATTTGGTTGCCCATGGCAAGTCCGGAACAACTAATCAGCATGCATTGTTCTTAAAAGCCTTGTTAATGTCCAGGTATTGGTCTAAGAAACTAGACACATATCTTTTAACTGCAACATCCCTGATTAGATTCCAGGTTGTGACCTCTTGCATTTCACCTCTTTCCTTATTCCACGTGTTTCATGTCTATCTCAAATTTCATCTGCCAAAATAAAGGCAAAAAGATACAAAATAATTATTAAAAAAACAACAACTGTAATTGGGGAATCCAGGTGACAAGTTGTAAAGCTCATAACTTTAAATTGTTTAAAATTTCTATGACATCATGGATTTTTCTTGCAGTTCCTGAAAGTGGGAACTTTGGTGCACATCTTGAGGATAATTAAAGCTGCTATAGTCATTATTTTTTATATAAACAATCATTCAAATATATTGCGGGAAATGTAGCTCATAGTGACTAATCCAATTTAGTGTTTCCAGCATCAGCAAGCAGCTGTTTTAAGCACAAAACAAAACCCACTGTTTATACCCAGCAACAAATGACGGACAGACACAGTTAGCGACTAGCTGGGGAACATGATGGAGCATTAATCAGCTAAAGAGACAGATGTTTTTCTCAGAAGGTGATGGAGAGCAAAGCAGAGCTAAAAGCAGAGTGAATATTGCACTTTCATTCATCATGTGGATAATGAATGATAACGTTGCTCCATAACTGCAGACTGTGTAAATAAGATACTGTTTGCTAACAAGTTCGACAACTTAAAATGTGATATGTTCAGCGTTGTTTACAGCTTGTATCTGCTGCCCCCAAGTGGCTAGAAAAATATTTAGCAAAGCTTTAAAAGGATAGCGCTCTGTGCCAACATGACGGTATATTGACAAATCATTAACAAGGAGGAATTTGCAGTCTGTGTCCTTTGACTTTACTGGAAGTTTAGGCAAGTAATCCCATGTAATTTACTCTCATTAAGACTGGCACCTGGAGTCTTAGAGAAAAACATACAATCAAAGCCTTAAGGAAAGTCTTTTTGGCTGCACTAGTAATACGTTGGCACCATCTGCACAAAGGTGTTCAGGCTTATTCTTCATGTTTGTACGTGTTTTTTTTTAAATTATCAACAACATGCTCTTCCAAAAAAATTAAAATGAACTTGAATGCTGGAGCCTGTCAGATAGTGCTTCTTGTGAGGTGAGAAGGGTGAGGCTGTTTTTTTTGTGAGTCACATGAAGAGCAGACAGATCATCAGTAGAATATGGTGAGTCCTGGCATCATGCCAAGAAGATCTACAGCTCTGACTTTGGTTTGCTGGACAGGTCACAACATCACAGACGATCTTTGATACAGTTGGTCCAGCGGTTGCCTGTTGAATGATTTGGTTTCTGAAGGCACAGACGTATGACAGAGCGGACAAATTAAGAATTTGCAAAGCGTGCGCATGCAACAAGACTACGATCAGATTAGGCCAGAGCAAATGTCAGTTCAGAGCAAACAATTACAGACAATGTCAGTCAGTGGCGACAGACTGAACACGGAGAGAGGGCCCCACTGAGAAGACAAGACTGTCTGATTTGGTGCCAGCACCAGCTGTGCACAGACACACTGACAGCACGACAAGGAGGAATATGTACGCAGTGAAAGCACAGTGTGCACTTGACAGATGTGTGTCTCTGTGTCTGTGTCTCTGTGTGTGTGTGTGTGTGTTCTTCAGTGTGTTGAACACTGCTGTTGCTAGGGGGCGTTTGTTGAGGGCGAAGCTCCTTTTGAAAAAGCTTACAATAGGAGATCCTTTAGAAAAGGGCTCCAGACGTAATCAAATAATTCTCTGAGTGCGTCTGAGATAATGTACTTGTACTTTATGTGTCTGTGTGTATGTGTCGTGTGCGTGTATTACTCTGGTGTAATGTTCTTGTAAGGATGCAAGTGTGTACTTCTGCAGCTGCCCTTTTTACGTCTTACTTTAGTTTCCATCTCTTTCTCTCGGGCCCATCCTTCCTCTCGCTCGCCCTCACAAGGTGATTGACAGCTCGGAGGGTTACACACAGCTATGAGACACTCCTAATCTGAACTGTAGAGGGAGGCTGGGAGAAACTCTGTCACAGCCCACTACCCACACCGTCCCACTTCTGCACCCTGAGCATATGCAAACACACGCACATGCACGTGCACATACACGATTATCAAATCCTACCTATTTGCTTTTTGACAGAAGAGAAGGAGCTCCTGGTGATGCTAAAATGTTGATCATGTCCTCCTGAGCCCTCCTGTCTACTTTATGATCTCCTTCTACGTTTGTCCTCGTAGGTCCTTGACGCCCCCTCTGCCATCTGTCGTTACCTTGACGATAACAGCTGCTCCGCCCTCATCATTCTTGGTTTTGTGATGATGTCGCCCCTGGTGGTCGTAGCCGCCGCCATCTTCTGCGGGCTGCTCCGACGGTTTCGACTCCTGCTGCTCATTCAGCCGATCACACGCGCCTGGTACAGAGGGCGGCTGCTGGACTGGGCGGGCAGGGTCCACGCCTGGGTCTGATCAAGACGTAGGATGGGGCGGTGATGGTCGGGTATGCTAACATGTCTGAAAGTTGGATTTGTTCAAAATCAACCAGAGAGTTACAATTGGTAGACAAAATAACAGAAACGCCTCACAATGTAATCCATACAAAAAGCAGAGAGATGTTGGCTTAACTAGCCTAGATGCTACGTTTTAAAGACGGAGTCTGGCCTTTTGGCAAATACACTTTTTCACATTCTTGCCGAGAGTTAGTTTATGTGTAAAAAGCTTTTTGGGCCTATTTTGTTGCAATACCAGGAGTGGCCACCGGGACAAAAATAGCTCTCTTAATACATCGCTGGGTTTTTACGGGCTAGCTCTGGAGTAACTTCAGTTAGTTTAACAGTCTCCGCTGGTTGCCTGTCAACCACAAAGTGTAGGCAAGACCCAAAGTTGTCAGTTGTCTAGGTCCAGACCGTTGAATCTGCCCATGCCAGTTGACTGCTTCGTCCGGCATTGTGACATGAAACAGCAGTTACTCGATCAAAAAGCAAACGATCGTCGACCATCGTGGTTTGGTGATTGGTTAGGGAAATTCAAACCCCCCTCTGTCTGATATCAGGCAGGTAGTCAGTGCTGTTAGGGTACAACCACAATGTATTGTTGTTACACCTGGGTTTTTGAACAAAACAAACAAACAAGATGTAACTTGTTAATTAGTGAGCTGCAGAGGTGCTGGTAGGTGGATTTTGTTATCTTTAGACAGAGCCAGGCTAGCTGTTTCCCCCTGTTTTCAGTCTTTATGCTAAGCTAAGCTAATCACCTCCTGGCTCAACCCTTATACTTAACGGACAGATATGAGAGTTGTGTTGTTCTTCTCATTGAAACCTCGGAAAGAAAGAAAGTCAGTGTATTTTCCAAAATGTCTGATCAAGTTCTGTGATGTTGTTGTACTGGGTTGCTTATTGAAAGGTGCTTTCTGCATTTAAGGTAATTAAATACAACGATAACAAAACATACTCTGCACTCATTTGATCCAAAGGAACAAAACACATCACAGAAATAATTCTACTCAAATCATTTTTGTAAAATGAAGGATAAATGTAGGATTTTCACATCAGTATTGCAATATCATGAAGGCTTTAATGCAAGCAACACTCAAAATAATTCAGTAATTTTCTTTTGACAAGGTAGCGGTTTCAAGAGAGTAACACATCACAAACTGGTTTATCATTGGAGTGTTCAATTCGATTTTCTGTATAAAATCAAAAATGTTGTGATTTTGTATTGCCTGTTTGCTAACTATGTTGACGTGGTTACATATGGGACTTTCTCAGATATATATTGCTGTGAAGTTATTTGTGGTTGTACATTAGAAGTCTAGCAAAAAGTCAGAACATAGTTGCAAACATTAGATTTGTTGTTTTGAGTTGGTCCAGTATGTTGGGCTCAATCCCCCGGCACCTTCAAACACTCACAGCAGGGTGAATAATGTACCTGGATTTTAATATCGTCTGTGAGGTGAATTAAGTGGACAATAATGTGTCTTATCTGATGTAGCATCATTAGCAGTCATGTCTTGTGGGAGGGAGGGAAATAAATGAAACAGAATTTTCTTTTCAGATCCATTGTGCCATAATAAAAAACTACCTTCATTATAAAAACAACAGAAGTTGACAGTACGACAAAGTAATGGCTGTTCAGTGGAAGCCATTTGTTAAAGTGAGATTTGAATCATCAGACCGGGAGCTCATTTAAATTCAAATTTCTTTAAATTCATTGACACGCATCCTTTTTATCTGCGTGTCACTGCTCCGTAATAAAGTGTTCACATTTGATGTTTCATTTCTTAAATGAAAGCCGTGAGTTGTATTTCATGATGAGCAGTTATTACTTTTCCTCTACCAATGTTATCATACTGAAATGTCTGTTTAAAATGTTTGTATTTGTTAACGTCAGTCCTGTTATTGATCCTACATTGTATGTCAATTGTTTGTTAACAGTAATGAAGCCCTGTTAGTATTTTTAGAAAGCTAAGAAGGAAAAGGGTCTTTTTCATTTTTGCCTAGTTGTATGCTGGTAAACATCACACCTTAAATAATGTTTTGATAAGATTACTGCATTTAAAAAAAATATTGTTCAGCTTTTAATTTCAGTGCCATAATCAAAACAACAGGTTGTTATGTTCACACCTTACAACAATACAAAGAGTTTTTTTTTTTGTCAGTGTCTCTTTTGTGTCGTGACCTGTTTGTAAAGCTTTGTTGATTCGAGTCCAGTGAGTGATGACTTAAAATGTACTCTCTCAAACATACATGCATAACACATAAAAACGCACTAAAGGGCATTATGACCTAAATTTCAAAATAAAACAACGTGAAAAATGTGACCCAATGTTGCCATTGATGAAGTGGTTGTCCAGTCCTTCCTGATAAAGTATGTCGTCTATTAAACCACCATATTGACAGATGCAGCATCCTTCTCTTGTTCAGAGAACCTGCAGTGTTGATGTGTGATTGTTCTCAGTACACCAGCCCACAATAGGGTGGTTGTGTTTACCTCGCAATTTCACAATGTCTGCTAACCAAAAGTATGTGTATCTGCCTGCCTGACAAATATACAAAAGCAAAATGCTGGTCAAATGCCTGGTCAGAATCTCGTTTCCTTATTATTCAATCGGGTAATTAATGGTTTTAAAATGTTGACTATATTCTTTTGACGCAAAGTTCTTGTACAGCTGATTGTGTGTAGACAGCTCGGTCATGCAGTGCTCCTGGTCGGCATCACTTTGTTGCGTCTCCTCCACGTGCGACACGTGTCATTAAGCTTAGAAGTAATCTTCTGCGTGTATACTGTTAACTGCAAAGTGCCTGAAAATGTGGCTGAGCTTTAGTGTGCTCCTCTGAGGCAGAGAGAGGAGACTAAACTGGATTGTTTTTTAGTTGAAAAGGAAAATTGGCTTATAATAAGGGTCAATCACTTGCAGCATTGATCTATGTTGTTAAGTGGTTGGCAAGTAGAATAGATGCAGGGCATGGAGGAGGAAGGACCAGACTCTGAGCTCTGAAAGCCAAACATTTCAAGTGGCAGAGTGAGTGCCTTTTTTAAACTATAATTACAGATTACAAAATCCCTTGAAAAGGTGCCAAATTTACTTTTCATTAATGCCACCAGTTCATCATTATTCATTAGCACTTATTGTATTCATACTAGTTTGTTGCACTTATTGTATTCGTATTAGTCTGTGGCACTTATTGCATTCGTTTGTTTCTACACTGTATGTTGGCTCTGGTTTATGCTCTTAGATGCTTGTTTGAAAAAAGAAGATGCACTTATGACCTCTGGTGACTAGTAGTTCTCTTGAAAACCGATGTTGAATTCACTTATTGTAAGTCGCTTTGGATAAAAGCGTCTGCTAAATGACTGTAATGTAATGTAATGACAATGACAACATGCTGCTGTTAAACCATCTAAGTTTAGTGTTATAAGCATGCTAAAAAAAGTACAGCTGAGGCTGATGGGAATGCCATTAGTTTTGCGGGAATTTGTTCGTCAGTATGATTTATCCTCTGGGGATCATAACTCACCTGCACCAAATTTCATGAAAATTCATCAGTTGTTGAGTTATTTCAGTCTGAACCAGAGCGATCAGCTGACTGATGGACATTCGTCATTCCTTTAATCAGGCCGCTAGCATGGCTAAAAAAAAAAGAAATCCTATTTTAGAGAAGTGTAATGGTAATTTTTTACGTAGTATATATTTCTACTCAGTATATTGTATTCATCCATAAGTCATTTTGCTCTGAACTTTGTTGAACTTCACCGTGTCTCTGTTGTGCAAAAGAAGAATTCTCCCTTGCCTGTTCACAAAGATAACTAACTGTGTTGTATGAGAATGTTCCACCGCCAAGGCCTTTGGGCCGCTTGTTTTGGTTGCTTCTATCAGTCTGAGACCAAAAGTCTGAGACCGAAATGTCTAACATTGGCCATCGGCACCCACCTTTGCTCATTCTGTATAAAGAAAGCTTATTCACTTTTTCCTTGGTTCTTCCTCACTTAGACTGTACGCATTCTGTTGTGATGATTGAACCTTCTCTGCGCAGAGAATAAATACTTAAAAGACAACCTGGTTTTCGGTATTATTTATTTCAGCAGTAAAAGACTAACGCAAAGCGGGTATAGGGATATTTTCCACCACAGAAGTTAAAGTGCTAAATCATTTTTGTTGGAACAAGTTAAGTGAGGTTTCAAATGCAGCTGATTCAGGCAAATTCCAAATATTAAGGTATTCTTACTTCGTAGTACCTCACCGACTCTTTAGACTTGAATCCATTACTGTAAAGGTCCTTCACACTGCTCTCACAGAGTGATGAAAATGTGGCTATTCAATGTTTGGTTTTCAAAGTGGACTCTGTAATGGATGCTTCTGTCTGCCTGAGTGCCGCTTTTACAAAGAGAGTCGATTAGACAATATTTCAGAACAGATGTATCAATGAGGAGAATGCATATAAAGTACTGACTGCAACTGTTCTAATGGTTCAGTCCAAACACTATACTACTATACTATACTATATCATACTATTCTATACTATTCTATACTATACAGTACTATACTATACTATACTGCTAAGATCATTAGCACCTGTGAGTCTCTTAAGGACATTTTATTGTCATCAAAGTAAAAGTAAATGACACCCTCTGGGTCATGATTATTTCTTTAATCTATATTTATATTGTTGCAACTTTCACACAGTTCCAAATGAGTGGTCTCCATGACGACTTGTATTTTTCAGGTATTTTCCATGGCAACCAAATCATAAGTGGGATTACTGATTAAATGTAATTTATAATTTCGGGAGCGGAAAACTGTTAAGTTACCAGCAAGTGTAGCTAACATGTGTGTGTGTGTGTGTGTGTGTGTGTGCGTGTGTGTGTGTGTGTGTGTGTGTGTGTGTGTGCTCCTGATGTCATTGCATCAACTGTCTGGAGCAAAGAGGACCAGGGCCTTTGAGTAATGAGGATGTCACAGTGAACTGCAAAAGGAAAAAATAAGCAAGGATCAGCTTTGTGTTACTTTGCCCCAGGCATGAGAGTGGTATCGTCTCTTCTAACTTTCGGTAAGCAAATAAATGCACTTCCCAAAATCTATATTACTCTAAAACCGCAAGTCACTACTATTACCTCGTACTTACCAAAACAATGAAAAACATCCCTGTCCTAATACATCCTGGTTGCACTGTAAGTGTGCTCTTTGTATCAGATATTAAAACTTTTGGAACGTTTTATGAAAACCATTTAATTACTGAAAATGTCAACAAGAAAAGTGAGTTTCTGAATTAATTCCAAAGCAAACAAAGGAAGACGACAATTACACTGTCAACTAATTAATCTGCAGGATTACAAAAATGTAAACACTGAAGACCAAACATTAGTTTCATCCCAAATATGCAGCAGGATTAGATGAAGATGATGTTAGCTGTCAGCGGCGGTGATGTGTGCTGCAGCAGTGAGTTTGTTTGTGACCATCCTCCCTCTGCATCCCCTCCTCCTGCAATCTTACTCTCACTTATCCTTCCATCTTAATACTACTTCAATGTAAAGGAGCTGTATTTAACAGTCAGAGCATTAATATAGCAGCAAACAACTATATGTTATGTTAAGATATAGTGGAGTAATGTGTACCTGAGCAGAGAATGAAGTCGCTCTCCCTCTGTGTGTGTTGTTATCTTAGCTTCTCTGAGTTTTGTTGACAGTTTTGGCCCCATTTAGTGCATGTTAATGTAAGTGAGCGTACCCCATTGGCTAGCTCATGGCCGTCGCTCTACACTGCTCGCATACGGCGGTTACAGCAGATGATGGCGTCCTGACCAACAGCGTAGTCGTGGAAGTGTAGCACCCACCCTAAACACTGTTCAGCACTTTTGCGTACTTTGCACTGTTAGCGTTGTTAGCACTGTTAGCTATGACATGTTCAGAGCCCAGTGGCCCAGTTTTTCTGGGCCACTGAAGGGTAAAATATATTACAAGTGGCTGCAGAATGGACACTTAATTGAATCTGTCTCTATGGCAACAGGTGTTTGTGGAACGTGTTTATTATGTATGTTAATAAGTGGTGTCTTTGTTCATAGCGTGCTGACAGTATCAGTGGGATGTATGTGTTTGTTTTTGTGCTTTCACTGTGTGTGCAGTATGATACCAATATGTTTGTGCTGGAACTGTACCACTGTGGGCCTCTAATGTGGGCACGAGTGGCTAAGCAAATAACCAAATTCCATAAAAAAACCATAAGCAAATTCAGATTCCTCAGTTTCTCGGAACATCCTGTGGCAACCGACTGCTGGTGATGAAGCACGGGAATAAAGAGGGATAATTACCAACAGGCAGCCAGGCGCAGCGCCTACAGCACGCTGTCAAGCGTTGACAACACTTCCATGGCGGGGCTGGGTTGTGGAGAAGTAAAGTGCTTTAAATTGGCGTAATTACCTTTTTGTCATATAGGCTTCATTTATACACACTCATCCAATTAGCCGCTGGAATGAAGAAGGTATGGAAATCCTCCAGGGTTCTGGAGGAGACGGCAGCATCAAAGCCTAACTGACCAGCCAGCTGCCATCAACGACCTGATCACCAAGCAGGGGGCTGGTTTCAGTGCTCAGTGATCCAGCAGGAAGCCAAGTCTGGCAGTTCAAACAACAAGGGGCCTGTTCAGACCTGGCATTAATATGTGTCTTGGGTGATCCAATCACAAGCGGGCAGCTCTAAGTACGTCAGTTCACACCTGACATTAGAATAAGTCCCAAGTGATCATGTGATCAGATCTCACTTCCCCGCTATATATGCCAATAATCACGGTGAATCACGTAGGCTACATAATTTATATTTGCGGACACCAGATGCGTTTTTGTTTTTAACCGGCAGGAGACAGCCGTAATAATATCCTACATATTCGCTTTTTTTTTTTTTTTTTTTTACATTTTTAAACATCATGGACAAAATCAACAAATGAGTCCGTACTTTTTGGAGTAGGCGATCCTTCAAAGTGGCCCAGGACACATTTGCGTACACACTAAACGAATGTGGCCAATAGACTGTATGTTGTTATGAAGTTGACTTCATTGAAACTGGACCATAATTTACAAATGAACATCATGCTGTATTGAAGAAGACTTGAAACTATAGATTGAGACCATAAACTCATGTTTACAATGTTTACTGAGGTAATAAATCAAGTGAGAAGAAGGGTCATTTTCTCATAGACTTCCATACAATCAGACTTATTGACTGCTGGTCAGTAGAGAGAATGCAAGTTTTAAGACACTCCCACCTGTCCTGTGTGTGCTTTGTTGGTCTTTTTACTTCCTCGTTCAAGTTTACGTGGATAACATAAAACATAATTTCGCTGGACGTCTACGAATCACGGCGCATCATTTTATTGTAGGTAGAGGTACAAATCCCTTTTGGTTGTATCTATTATATTTTCATATATAGTATTGCACCAGCTAAGGGGAGAAAACTAGCGTGACCATCTTGCTGTCATGTTTCCATCACTGCTGATTGGAGCTGAAGCCTATAAATACCCTCAAACACTCACGAGTCATTGGTCCCGGAAACGAGTGCTTATTGTAACCTTTTCCACTGAAGACAAAAGCCAGGCGTAAGTGGGTGTTTTTATTGTCCTGTGGGAAATAGGCTACAATTAGGCGTTTAAATGAATCGTTTTAGTTAATACACTTATTTGCTTTGAAAAAGGTTATACCAAAGGTTATACCATTTTTATATCCAGACACTGTGTCTAAACCGTGGTTTAATACCTTTAATCTTACAGTTGACATATGAATACGGTGCATGTTCTTTAATAAATTGACATTCAATCAACTTATTACTAAACTAAAGGAACACGAGGGGTTCAATAGAGGCCCACATCTCACTTTTTGCCCCACGTCCTCATGAGTTTTTTTTTAACACCGTGAGTTTGGCATTTTTGTTTTTTAATGAAATTTCTCATGTCATGACATTTTTTCCTTCTGGAATATGCCTCTTATACATTTATTGTTTTTGTATTCAGTGATGAATCAGATTTTTCTTGTATAGGTTGTGTAAGTTCACAAGTTAACCGATCAGCGTGTCAAAGACATTCAAACCTTTTCCAGACTTCCTCTTCATGGCTGGGTGTCTGATTTTCAGCAGCGGGTTTGTAGAATACAAGGTGTTTTCCTGCTGGTTATAATGACAGAGCCGTATCATCCATTTTTAGGTTACAGAGGTAATCACGGCTAATCATGATCAGTGCTTAGAATCAGTGTATTTTATGTCGCTATCACATGCAATCACAAGAGAGCATTCCCAGCGTTGGTTGGTGTAATGCTTGTTTGTCTGCTGCTCATACATACGAACATGGCTTTTCAAAATGGAAGGAGATTTAACATTATGATTGCAGGAATCATTATGATTTCCTGCTATCATAATGATTTTTGCCTCATCTGCCCTTTCTCTCTCTTTGTCTTTTTCCCTGCTACTTTCTGAGGCACTCATGTGAAAATGAATCTGTCCTATGAGCCATTAGGCTCTTTCCGTCCATTTTCCAGATTGCTCTCATCCCCATCTCTCGCTCACACGCACTCAGCTTCTTTGCTCTCATTCCTGCAACAGAAAATTACAGCTCTCCTAGTATTTACCAGCCCATCTACCATTTCTAAAATCTCTCTTTCTATACCTCTCTGTCCGTCATTTTGTTTCTCATATTTCTCCTTTGTTCCTGAAAAATATCGTCTCTACTTTGACTGTTTCTTGATTGTTGTACAGATTGGTTTGTTTCACTCACAAACCTCAAATTATTCTGGTTTCCTTCCTTTCCTTTAAACATCTGTGTGGTTTGTCTGTTGGCTGGTCAGTCCACCGCTGTGTGTCAGACTGAAATATCTTAACAACTATTGGATGGATTGCCATGACATTTTGCACAGTCATGTTCCCCAGACGATGAATCTAGACTTTGGTGATCCCCTGAGATTTCCCCCAGTGCCACCATGAGGTTTAGAAGAAGTTTAGCTCCAAACCAGGGATTTCTGGTAAGTCGACAATGTATGGCCTCAATAATACAGTCGCTTAGCAGCGTCAGGCACAACCTACTTCCACGTCCTTTAAGAGTGTGCTCCCAGCGCCTGACGGACACAGCTCACAATTTCCAGGCAGTAAAAGATGCGGCATACTAAATGCTAGAGTCATTATGCGAATATCCTCACAAAATATTGTCCGTGGGACAGATCATAAAGCCTTGGGTAGCCCTGCACTAAACTCGACTTCTTTATATTTCCGGAAGAAAGTAAAGATATCTGCTTTAAAAAAAGCATCATGTGACCAGGCCCTTCTTGAGGCGTAAAGATGCTCCAACCAAAGTGCTTGCTGGATGGCGTAACAAAGTCTGAACCCCCTTTTTAGTTGTTTTGTTATATCATCATTCTACCATGCCTGCCAGACAGCTACTGTAGAGTTACTTACTTAAACTTACTTCTCTCTCTCTTTTTTTCCCACATCACCACTGAACCAAATCTCAGCCCCGTGTCAGCCACGCTCCGTCTCTCAGTACCCCCCTCCTGGGAGAAGAACTCCCACTATTACATATTATCTTTTCCTTCTCCCCCAGCTTCTTTCTCATCACTGTCCTTCACAGCTTAATAGTGTGGGTCTTTAGCGAGCACTGCTGTCCTCCCTCGTTCTCCTCCTATTTTCTGAAAATTAAAATCCATTTTCCATTGTTCCGCGATCGTTCCATTACAGCTTATTCCTCATCTCCTGTGGCTGCAGGATGAAAAGAGGAATCATCGAAGGCTTTTCATGAACACTAATTCCATCTCCTGCAGGAGACCTGCAGGAGGAGGGGATTTTAGTGCACCTCATGGGGTCACTCAGGCCATAACACACACATTATCTCTGTGCCATTGGTGTGATAAAAACTGGACAGCCTTGTGGTGTGACAGTAGTGTACTGTGGATAATCTTCTCCTTTGCACATGATTAGTTCAATTCTCTTAGCAGTCTTATCAGTAATCTTAAAATTTGATTTGTGAGGCTGGTGAAATTGAACAAAATTCAAAACATAAAAATGTTCCTTTGACAAATGTTCATGCTGCAGTTTGTGCGTTTTTAGCACTAAAAGAAACGAGGAGAATCGTGTGGATTGGTTCTGTTTTGAGGCAAAGACTCATGATGTTCATTTAGATAACTGAGTAGACCTATAAGTGTTGCTGTAATCAATTTGCCACAGAAGATTAGATTATGGTTAATTTAACGAGTGATTAAATGTTAAACCTTAAGGTTAGACACGAAGGAGCTGAAGGAGACACTGGTCACTGTGTCTGAATTCACTTATACAGGCCACGTTAGGCGTGTTCATTTGCTGAATGTCTAGTGGGAATTATTATACCCTATGTAGACTGAAATTATCCCGTAGTGCAAAAAAGGTAGTGTAAATTAATCTTAAAAGGTTCTGTTAATAAGATGAATATTTCCTACAAACCTTTATTTTGCTAGTTAGCTAAGATAACCACCTCCTGCAAGCTTTTATTTTGTAAGTGCCTTTTTATTTTTCTGGTCCTTTATTTTGAAGCCCTTTTGGCGGGAAAGTAGATGCAAATCTCGTAGAGTAGAAACTTCGTATGAGAAAGGTACGATAATTGGCGGTGTGTACTGAAACAAAAAGTGTTCTTAAGATATTGCTCTGCAATATAAGGGTTATGGATGTTAGGCACCTAGCTGGAGCAGGAACAAGGTATTGTGTGTTTTATTGTGCTTTATGGCCATGTCTCGTGGCATTTTATCTTAATTAACCTGTAAAAGGGTGGTCAAATGTATTATTGTTGTAACAATATACTAATGTTGGCTTAAAAAATGGCTACATTTGCAAGATGTAATGTCATGCTAATGCTATATTTCAGCCTTTACATGTGCTTTTTCAGAAGGATATATGTGAGAAAATGTTTTGATTAATTCCCACATGTATAGTTGAATGTCATTTAATGAATGTTTATACTCGTATATTTATGTTTTATCTGTTCCGTAGCTTTTACGGTGTTTTCTGGAGATTGGTTGTGAAGAAGAGAAAAGTAAATTCATGTTCATTAAAATAAGGCTGACGGTTGAACATGAATAAAGGCCTCTGGAAACATCAGTATGTGTCACCATTGTCTGGCTTGGGTTTGCTACAAGCAGTGTGCAATCAAGGGTCACCAATCAAGACCTACCATCATGCACAATTGCAGAATTTGATTCATCACCGACTGCGTGTTAAAAAATGCTTCAAACCATCTGATTTTCTAGTCCTCTGATTCCCTGAAACAGTGGACAGTTTCAGACACATGTTGCAACTGCATTTTTCAGAGAAGACGTTCTTTTTTGTGCAATGAAGTTTCATCATGAGTTTGTCTGACTGGAGTGCCGGTAAAGTGGTGCCTAAGTGATGTCCTTGTTTCGTTCCCATTAAAGAAGAGTTTCCGAGCAACGTCCTCATGAGATGAGTGCGCTCCAGAGTGGTAGAAAACAAACATATGAAATTGTTTCTGTGCCATAAACTGCATTAAGCACAAATGGTTGGAACATTTTTGCATTGTGCTATTGGGCACCCTGAGGAAATCTTGACTTGGTTGTTGAGCCCTCTGGAGCCACCTGGGTGTAATTCAGTAGAACCTCTGAAATGAGATGCGAGATCCCTGTATTGCAATTGTATTATAGTATTAGTATTATAATATTAGTGCATGTATTAACATCTGAGTATGAGTACTGGAGCGAGTTGAAGCTTAAATCAGTAAAATACAACAAAAACCTGAAGCTTTGTTCAGTAATGCAGCTGAAGTTTATATCAGTGTTACACAGATTTTTTCATAATTTTGTTCAGAGATGATGAGAGACATGCTGGTGCCACTGCATCAGTGTCTCAGCTCTGGTTCAACAGCTTCGTGCTAACTGGGTAAGTGCAGGCTTTCCATTCAGATTTGCAGGAGTTGGCATGATTGACAGCGGATGATAATGGAGGCTCGGAGGCCCTGGTGTCTTTGTGTAGTTTCACATTGAGACATGCCTGCACACATTCCTGACAGAGGAACAGAGCTGCTGCTGTGAGATTAAGTACCTGTGGGATCTCGTCATGTTCCTGTCGGTTCGTGGTATTAATGGATAATGGATTACAGTAACAGAAGTGACACAATCAAATACAATCACATCATAGACAAATTATTACTTGTTATACTTCTGTTATGATATATAAAAGCAGAATTAAAGAATATAATAAACACCTTACACCTAAAAGAGAGGTTAATTTTACTTAACTTACAATGAAAGACAATGAAAATCCCTCTCATCCACTCAGCTGTTTACACCAGGAAGAAGGAGGTGTTTTTTTTAAAAGTGGAGAACAACTGCAGATTGTGGATGAAACATCCGTTGGATGGTGTAGTGTAGGTCTGGGACAAACACAAAATAAAAGTGTTTACCTTCCCTCAGGATGATAAAATCACCATGAACGGCTGTTTAAATATTAATATTGTAGCTAGCAGCTACACTACACCTGCCACTGCTTCCAGCACCAGAATCATGAACGAAGTCAAGACTTTTTCAAACAAATAAAATAAACATAAAATGTGTATATATTTCCAGCATTTGTATTACAACATAGCAAATAACACAGAACTGTCACCTTCCTTTCCATAATAAATAAAGTTTAACAAATACCAACAAAAAAGAGCTCTAAATGTAAATGCATGAACCTAAATTAACATCACATTTGCTTTCATTGATAAACACTTCATGACAGTCAATATTGTATTTGCATATTTCACTTAAAGAGCACTGCCTTTTAATGCAGGCATATGATTCTCAATTAAAGTTGCTTTTTAGGAATATATTAGAACTAAACCTTAATTATTGTATTGACTTTTTAGCCACACAAGCGATGTGGTTTTGGGCTAATGTCGGTCTGTCAGTCTGTTGGTCCACCGCTTTGTTCCAGACTCAAATATCTCTACAAATAAGCATGAAAATTTGGTGCAGGCATTCATGGTCTCCAGAGCGTGAATCCTACTGACCTTTGTGATCCCCTGACCTTTCCTTTAGCCAGATAGATGACCACCATTTTTTATCAACTCTGATCTTCTCTCGTGTGGATTATTACAGCTGGATATTACTGTTCAGAGAGATATAGTAAGTCAATCTGAAACCTTAAAAACTGTAAAAGTATGTGAGGGGGTGGAGGGTAGGGCAAGATTATTAAAAGTCATGGGGTAATTATGTCTTTGGTGAGGCGCGACTCTCTGCGATCATCCATTTAAAACCACAACATTAACGTGCAGAAACATGCTCTGATCCAAAAACATATTTGATGTTAACTCCCACAGACACGCAGACAGAAACAGGCTCTGTTAAAGTCATAGCCTGATAAGCCATCTTCACTCCCCTCAGCTTGTCTTCACAGGAGTCCCAGTGACTGAACATCTTTTATCGCCCTCGTCATACCTGCCTCTGCAGTGCCTCTATCAGCAGCCCAGTCCATGTGACCTGTGTGTGTGTGTGTGTGTGTGTGTGTGTGTGTGTGTGTATGTCTATAAAGGGGATGCGCTTGGCAAATATGGGCTTTTTGCCATCGGTGCACACACACTCACCCATAAATCAACATAAAAACACACTTAAACATTGTGAGAGGGAGATAAAAAAACAAGATGAGAGGAAAGTAAACACAGGTTTGAGTTTACTGCAGAAATTCGGTCCTGTGAATGAAAACAAAACTCAAAGCAGACTTCTTCAAGGCTTTTTATTGCCTTTATTAGTATAGCTGCAGAGTGACAGAAAAGGGGGGAGAGAGGGGTGCACGCTTATGGAGCTAAATTATTAGTTTTGCTCATTTGAAAAAAAATTTGAACCTGAAAGTTCAATTTGTGGTCTTGAACATTGAAAGCAAATGAAGCAATGTATTCAAAATAAAAATAAGTGAATGAAAAGTTTTTTTGGGTTGAATATAATTTTGATTCAGTTCTGGAATTTTTTTGAATACATTTTTTTTTTTCATTTTTCACTTTCATATATATTTCGATATTTGAGTTCTTATATTTTTCAGTTTGAGATTTTATATTTTCAGATTCAAATCTTTTTTTTTCGGTTTCAAATCTTTTTTTCAGTTCAGATCGGTTTTTTTCTGTTCAGATTTTTGACCCTGATCTAACGTAGGGGGCGTGTCATCAACTGAGAGGGGCGTGTCATCATGAGTGACAGCATAACAAAGAAGGCCGAGGACCGTCATCAACCACGTTGCCTTCAGGTAATGTGGGCACCGCGAGTATTATGATTCAACACTTTCTATACACCATATTCACGTGATTGCAAGTAAAAAAAATTACGCTAGTGCCAAAATTCTGTTTAGGAAGCTGTTTCAGCCTCTACTTGGCACTTTCTGCACTCAGGGATAGTACATATTGAAGACAAGCGTCCTATTTGGCCACAAGAGGGAGTTTACCTTGAAGTGAGCGCTTCTGTCAGGAGTAAACTAATGCAGCAGTGGCAGGCCGTGCATTTCATACCCAGGCCTTCACTGCTGTCATGCAGCTGAAATACCACCTTATAACCACATGATGGCACCACAGCTATTATTCGTTTTTAAGGCTGTAACTATGTAGTACTCGTATTAAACCGTTCGGTACGAGGCTTACGAACGTTTGAATAGTGCTAGAGCATTTGGAAAATGGAGAAGCTTAAATTCAGGAAAATATAATGTTTTCTGTGCTCATGTAGGACAGTGGTTCTCAGTTGGTCTGGCTGTGGGACCCACCATCATCCCTTAACGACAAGCCGCGGCTGATCCGTCTCTTTAGGAGACCGTCTTATGATTTTACTTTCTCAACCCAAACGTTGGACATACTGCTCTGCAATCTCTTTCCTTGTCTCAGCCCCCTGTGTCACGGTGTGTGGTACTCTGCTGTTAAGTTTCGTTTCACGATAGTCACGTGCTCGCCCACTGACCAATCACAGCACACCCTGCACTTCGCGGCAGAGCTGCACATGGACATGTAATGATGACTCAAAGAATACGCCCAACATGACAAACTAAAGATCTGATTGGTTGAACACTATGACAATCAACAATATCGTCCCCATTCACTTAAACGGCACATGGAAGCACTTTTGAGGCTGCAGGCCTGGGGCCTCTCTTCTACCGAGAGACACAGAGGTGAAATCTGATTGGATAAAAGCTCTACTTAAAACAAGCTGCACTGGAAGCAGAGCAACTGAGGAAGACAGTAGCTGTGCAATGAGAAAACAAGATAATGGGAAAAATATTTTTATAAATTATAATACATAAAAAAAAAAATATATATATATTTTTTTGTGATTCTGTTTAGGCCAGCAGAGAAGGCTTTGCAACAAGTGCCAACTGATGTTAGCCTATATTAGCTTAGTTTAATAAAAACGAGTAGCCATACTATTACAATTCGGCATTTCTTTACTAAACCAATTACAACTACCAACAGTCATACCTTCAAGGACCTTAATGTATTGTTACATAGTGTCAAATAACAACAAATAAAGGCTAAACTGCCGCGGCACCTCTCCCAAACAGTGGCACAACTTGCCGTGGCAGCTGAGCTAGCAACAGGAAGTGCCTCCACTAGCTGCCGCTGACACATTTTGAGCAAGGATACTACGCTGCGTTCACAGTTGTGTGTGGAAGTGTGAAACGTCAGATATTAAAGTGTAGTAGTTGAACGGCCCAATATGGCATAGTTTATTGCTCTTTTACTGTGATTCGTGCCAAGTAGAGGCTAAAACAGCTTGCTAAACAGAATTTTGGCACTAGCATATTTATTTTTACTTGCAATCACGGGAATATGGTATATAGAAAGTGTTGAATCATAATTCTCGCATTGCCCACGTTACCTGAAGGCAACGTGGTTGAGGAAGGTCCTCGGCCTTCTTTGTTATGCTGTCACTCATGATGACACGCCCCTCTCAGTTGATGCCACGCCCCCCACGCTAGATCAGGGTCAAAAGTCTGAACTGAAAAAAAGATTTGAAACCGAAAAAAAAATTTTTTTATCTGAAAATATAAAATCTGAAACTGAAAAATATAAGAACTCAAATATCAACATATATATGAAAGTGAAAAATGAAAAAAAAAATGTATTAAAACAAATTCCAGAACTGAATCCAAATTATATTCAACCCAAAAAAACTTTTCATTCACTTATTTTTATTTTTAATACATTGCTGTATTTTTCAATGTTCAAGACCACAAATTGAACTTTCAGGTTCAAATTTTTTTTTCAAATGAACAAAACTTTTGACCTGGATTTAGCTCCATACACGCTCTCCTAGGTGATCTTGAGAATGGCCCAAAGCAGACTTGATAAAATAATATCACTTTCTAAAGAGGGTTTAAAGGTTGTAATTGATGGTGTTGTTATTGTTGTCAATTTTACTATGCTTTTCAGATTAGTTATAAATAAACCATTGATACATTTTGGTTGTCAGGTTCTGAAATATCCCTTTGGTTGGTGTTTAAACTCAGCATAACACCAGTGTCTTTCACTCTTTAATTAATCAGGAAAGACCCCACCCGTGTTCCTTGACTCATCGCCCACATCTCCAGTTTTAAATCAAATTTGAAAATAAACAAAAACTAAATTGCAATTCAGTCTGATTATCAGACAAAGAGGATCTCTCCAGTGGAGCATTCGACCACTTTCAACACCTTCTAAGAGCTGCAGAGAAAACTTAACCATAATAATAATACAACCATTGACATCTTAATCAGTTTTATAATTGCAAGCTTGGATTATTTCTTTATTAATTACCTCTTTTAATGGTTTTATGTGAAGCACTTTGAATTGCCTTGTTGTTGAAATGTGCTATACAAATAAACTTGCCTTGGCTTGCCTCTGAACATTTATTAGCATGTGTCAACCTGGCAACCCCAAAGTTGTTCTTACTAATGGTTTATAACCAATAAATAATTACTATGTCATTAGTCAAGCTATGAGTTATGAGTTAAAGACCCTTTATAAAGGGTGCATTATTTGGTTGGCTGTTCCCCTCTGCCACAGTTAATCTCAGCTGATTAGAGTCAGATGGTGTAACATCAGATCTGACTGGACACTGACACGCAGCACAGCTCTGAGTCCTGCAGAGGACTGACAGTGTGACATGTTCAGTGCTGCAGAGTCATGAGGGCTGTAGTCAAGTATTCTTCTTGAACACGGTGACGGTGGAGCAGAATAACAATGAATCTGACAGAGAAGCAGCGTGTTGAAGATTGTAAACTGGGTAGTTATCATGTTGTCACATATTGGTGTCACATTAGTGAAATGCTATTTATAGCCAACCATAGAAACAACCCAACAAAAAGAAAGAAAGTAAGAGCATGAATAAAACTATTGTTAGTTTTTTCTTTAGATTTTGTTGGAGAAAGAGTGAAAGTCTTAGTCACATGTGGAAATAAGGATTGTAAGTTGGAGTTGTTTTCACTGGACCCGAGTGCACAGAGTCCTTCTGCCACTGCCACTGTTCTCAGCAGTAATGGTGTTTTGACATAATGTTCTTTCAGCAGCGTACCTGCCCTCTGCCACATGAAGATATATACAAGCCTTAGAAATATATCCTGTATCTCCATAAATAAATAATATATTAACAATCTCCACAAATATATCGGCTCCCTCGCTGCCATTTCCCTCTCAATATGCGGCACTGAGAGCAGAGCCAGACTCCTCTGTTTACCCCCAGGGGCAGATGAAAGAGAAATACTGATGAAGGTAAAGCAGCTGATGGACGCCAGAGACAGTGAGGAGAAGCTGGAAATTGGGAATGAAGTTGAGATGAGTGAAAGGTCAGACAAGAGGGAAGGTCAGATGAGAGGAAAGATCTGAAACATAGTACTATTCACCAAACACAGCAGGAGGCTGTTATCATCCTTTAAACTGTTCAGCACACACCCTTAAGTGTGGACACATCTGGAGGAAACACACACATCTGCCACATGATGGGCCTGAGCCACATTACCTCAACGACACAAACGTTTTTCAGACTAAGATTAAACATAATGTCACAAATACTCACAATGTCAATTCTTATTGCTTGTGTTAACCACAGACTTTATTTCATCCATCAAACAAAAAACCCAATTCAACAAATCCATTGACTTCCAACCAAAATAACCAGAAGTGCAAAACTGCTGACTCATTTCTGGATTTTAGGTCTCATTCTTGCAGCACAAGAAATGGGGAAGGCTAGGATATAATATTATTAATATTATTGATAATAATAATAATATTCACGAAGTAAGACAACATTGTGCTGCATTTATAGTCACTAACTGAGACATGCTTACAGTTACCTCCTTAGTAAGAGGTTAATTAGTACCACTGAAGATGTTTTTCAATAAAATTAACTTTTTGAAAATTTGTTTTATGAAAATCAGATAAGCACACAGTAGCTACATTATTTGCAAGTGTGCTGAGATCAGTATAAGTTTCATCCTTTAAACATCTATGAAACTGGTAAGTGACACTCTACAGGTTTTAGGTCTGGAGGCAGAGATTATAATTTAGATTTTTTTTCTAATCCTTTTAAACCATCAGTAAAGGTCCTCAGTCTTCTCTGTGTTTCTGCCTCAGGCAGAAATAAATACTGCTTTGCACCTTTCCTCCTCCCTCAGTCCTCTAAATGTCTGTTTATTGCTTCAGTCAGCACGAGAGCATCAACGGTGCATGACAGAGAGACAGATAGAGCAAAGGGTATTATTGGGGCATTAATTATGCAGATTTTTACAATTCTCACGATATCAGGGTATAATCTAGACAATTTGACCTTGGACATGTGGGCTATATGAACTACATAAAACTGCACTAAGGTGTCTTGCACAGAGTGACGATTTATATACTAAGGTAAGGATGGAATCCCATTTGTCAACAGGTATGTCCCAAATAATGTTCCCAAGATGTTTTCATCCTGTCCAGGATACAAGTCAGCATGGAAATTTCTCTGTACCATTGCTGACAACACACCCTCAGATAGTGGGTCAAAAGAAAGCAATGTCTCACTATTGTTGATGTCAGGTACTCCAGGAAAGCTAGAGATAGAGCGCACAGTGTTTGACCTGTAAATATCAAAAGAAATGTGTCTTGGATAAGTTGTATGATTTAGAAAAGATGAAACTGTTATCTTTGAACATATCTTTAAACCACCTGATGCCTTTCCTGTGCCAGTCCTTAAAAGTTGAGTCGTGTCGAGATGGTATGAAAAGATGGTTGGAAGCAACAGGACTCAAAAGGGAGAAGTCTCTGCAGCCAAAGGTTGCAGAGACACTGGGCTCACACACACATATATATATGTGTGTGTGTGTGTGTGTGTGTGTGTGTGTGTGTGTGTGTGTGTGTGTGTGTGTGTGTGTGTGTGTGTGTGTGTGTGTGTGTGTGTGTGTGAGGAGATAATTTAATCTAGTGAAACAAAGAATGGTAGTAGTCGTGACATTTTTTATTTTTATTTTTTTAAAGATTTTTGAATTGCTCTTTGACTTTTTATCCCTAGAAGGTAAATTGTCTTCCTTCAATGTTATGGTCTAAATCAAAATGCTTCTTTGTTAATTGGGAAGAGTTCACTTTGGTGCAGGTTTGTCTTGTTTTCCAATAGGGACCCAAACTGGTTAACCAGAGAAAGAGCTGGGAGAGAGATTGTTGGGGTGCCTGTATTTTGTCTTTTCTTCTGCGTTAGGGACGTTTCTAGGTGTCAGCAAAGAGCCTTTGGGCACCACGTGGGGATGTAACCCCCAGTCCATAAGCAGAGTGTGCAACCCGTTCTCATGCCCAAGTCGCCAAACACCGCTTTGTCACACCCCTGGGTATATGATACCGACGGAAGGTACACTTGCGTCTCTATGACACAAAGTGGCGGAAAATGGGTGATCACATTGATGTGTGTTTTTATGTGCCTCAATTTTCCCCCTGTCCGTCTTCTCCTCTGCTGTGTGCAGAGTGGCTGCTATCGGTGTATCAGTTTGACCAAGTCTAACCACACACACACACACACACACACACACAGAGCAGACAAGCCACAGCAGGATGAATTGGCGCTTCAGCTGCATTCATTCAAAATCTGGCACCTTCCCGCATGTGGAATTGTGTTTATTTATGCTTTAGAATGTAAACGCTGTGAAACAATCACAAAATAATGCTTTATTTCTCCCTGCTTTGTTCTTCACTGCTCCCTCTCTCCACTCTTTAGCTCGCTCAACCACCGTTGTGCGCGCTCTCGCACATTCTATCTTTCTCGTTTAGCTGGGTGAACTTTGAATGCTGTGTGTTTACCAACAGCAACCAGCAATGCACACCTTGAACAAATAAAGTGGTTTCTTACACATATAGACACAACAAGGCAAACAAATAGATTTGAGAAATATGTTATGTCAGTAGTGTAGCAAATGGCTGAGGAAAAATGCGCTGCATGGTGTTGTAAAAACAAGAGAAAAGGACCAAAAGCTACCCCACAAAGACATGTGAGGAGAGGAGTTATGCCAAGAAAGGACTGCTGCCGCTCAGGCGCTAAAGCATGAAGCACAACGAGCCCAGGTGTGTCCCATGCTGCTGATTACTCTCAATCAGGTCTGCAGCCCAGGAGAGAGGAAACAGTAAAGCCACCAAGCAGAGGGGCTGTCACATTACTAATAAGCTTTGGATTCTAAATGAATGTGAACTCAAGATAACGGAGTCCACATGAGGTTAATGTTTTAGAGGATTATGTGATTAAAACGATGGTTAGCTCTGGGCAGATAGAATCAATTTATTGAAAAGCAACAAACACTGAAATGCAAAAGAGTTGACTGATAAATATCCGGCTGCATTAAATACAATAAACAAACAGAGGCCCATGAAGACCCCCAACCGACACAAACAAATAATGTAATATACCCAACATGACCCAACAAAGGAGGGCCAACTCCTCAGTTTGATGCTGAGCGGTTCCCATGTGAAGACACAATTTAGTCACAAAGAGACAGATGGCTTGATGGAGTGAAGGAGAAGTCCATGTTAGAATGGACCGGAAATCAGAGGAGGAAAAGCTGAGACACCAGCTCCCAACAATACTTTCATCACATCCTTCCCAGGTGGTCTCATACCAATTTACACCTTGATTCATGTGACTCTGACAACCCTCAAGTGTCTGTTATATGACGCCAACAACTCACATGTGGCTCTCATGTGACATGGCATGAATGATTCCTGGAAGTCTCCAATGAAACCAGTGCTGGCGCCTTGTGAAAAGAAAGAAAGAAAGAAAGCAAATACTGTA
This sequence comes from Leptoclinus maculatus, assembly GCA_032191485.1. Taxonomy (NCBI): domain Eukaryota; kingdom Metazoa; phylum Chordata; class Actinopteri; order Perciformes; family Stichaeidae; genus Leptoclinus; species Leptoclinus maculatus. The sequence continues at coordinate 13,327,571 of JAVDOI010000006.1, forward strand.
CTGTTATACTGACATAAGTCACTACTTTGTAAAATATTTGTACAATTATTTATTATTATTGGAGCAAGCATGTTTACCAAAATGTCAAATTATTCCTTAAATGAAAACTGTCTAAAATCATGAATGCAGGTAGCAGACCTCTACAAGTAATTGCAAAAGATTTTCTTCTTTGATGAAAATAAAATTTGTTATTCTGTTTTTCTATGTTTACTGGTGAAGAACGAAGGCAATTATTTTGTGTGGTTCCTTGAGCAAAATAAGTCAATCGAAACAAACAATGTAGTAACACCGGGGGAAACATTTCAGTCCGTTTCAAATCCTTTTTCAGCTGTTAAGATCATCAAAGACATAAGTACTGCAAGGAATAAGGCTTTAGCAGCACAAACATAAAATGACACAAGAAACTGTGTAAACAGCTTAACACTGTTGAGCACTTCAACAAAACTACTGGAATGAAGACAATAAATAAGAAGAATGCATGAAGCCCTTAAAAGGCTCACTATAAACAGCAAACTGAGCAGATGTTTGTGACTAAAATACAACACCAGTTCTTCAAACAGCTGTGTGATACAGAAAGCCTGGATGAGAACTGAGAGAGAAACTATGAATGACATTTATGACTCATCCACACCGACCTGCCAACACAAACATATAGCTGCTGTTAGTAATACTGACAACAAACTGCTGCTGCCGCCATCTACAAGGCCATGTTGTATTGATAAGCAAATGTAGACCCATGCCAGACCATTAATTACAAAAGGAAAGTGCTGCAGTGTCAAATACCAACAGGAAACTTAAAATTTAAGGTAATTATTTAGTATTGAGCGCCACAGTTGAGCCATTGTTAATATATTGATACAAATATTGATTATGGCAGCTTTAAGTACAATTGGAAAGTAACTTTTGGACTTAATGACCCAATTTCCACCAGGTCTTTAATGACTAAATGTAACACATCCCTATAATTTACAAGTATTTTTACGTTATATTGTCTTATCTTACCATCTAATTCCCTCATGTTTCTGTGAAATGTTTTTTTCATTGATTCCCTGATTATTAAAATCTGAACCTTTTAAGAAACGTTTGATTTCACAGATATTTGAAGGTATTAGTACCTTAAGTCAGTAGTCGCCAACCCGTCGTCGACCCGTCGATCAATCTATGTATGGAGCAATTATACATTTTTGTCTTGTCCACAACTTAATACTAAATATTGGGACTGTTCTTTAAAACAAACAACAAGTCAGTGATGCGGATTGAAGCTGAATATTTCATTAGATGAAAACTTATTTTTGGAAATGTTTTAATCTATGGATTGGGCTGCACATTTCCATAACATAGCAGCACTGGCGACAACGTCAGGACAGGTGAAACGCTGCTGCGAGCACCTCCAAAATATACCAACAGCTTCGGAAATAGCCCTGGCAATAGCCATAGGGCAGTAGAAACAGCGTTCCGAGCACTTCCAGCAGAGCCCAGCAGCTCCAGCAACAGTGAAATTAAAGTAATTTTAACAATTGATCTACGGAATATATTTGCCTGTTTTGTCATTAATGTAAGGGCAGTAATTTATGTGAAAAAAGCAACAAGACTAAGTCTGCAGCCACATTAGCGTGTCTCTCAGGCTGGACAGCGATGCTTTGGGCGAAAAACATCAGCACACTAATGGCCTCCAAATGCTAACATGCTGATGTGAAGCAGGTTTTCCATGTTCACCATATTAGCTTAGAGTACATGCTAACACCATATTACACCAGATTACACCATATCATTTAGATTTTGACCTGATGAGGACGTTAGATGAAATGTTTTTCCTGAGGAGAACATAAACACACAACATAAATGCCTGTACAGAATTTCATGGCAAATCCCCTTGTCAACGCTTACAGAGCAGCAATAGACAGCCTGACTGGAGCATCAGTGATATTGGTGAGGTGCCTGCACAGAGCCAAAAGGATACTTAAAGGTTCAATAACCTCCATAACAACAGCCTGTTCACCCTGCTGCTGTCTGGCAAGCGGTACAGAAGTATTTGCTGCCGTACCACCAGATGACAAGAACAGCTTCTTTCCTCAGACTGTCAGACTTCTCAACTCATCCTCCGTACTCCACCATAAAAAAAATGATTTGTTGTGTTTTAGAATGCCAATAAATTAACCTTGAACCTAAAATAATTTCTGAGATATACTGAGAAAACTAAACTGGTGGACCGACAAACCAACAGACCAAATTCCACCCCTTGAACCATATTGCTACATGGCTAAAAACCTACAATATATCCATAAATCCTTTCAAATGTTTCTGGATTTGGACAAAAAAAGTAATTACTTTTTGTTTGTCCAGTTGCTTACCTTTCTACCAAACGTTACTGAAATCTAGTGTTTGATGATGTACTGAAGGTGAAATGGTGTGTGACCATGCTATTGACATTACTGCTGTTTTAATGGAGTTATTCTCTGCAGTCTGCCAGAAATCTACACCTGCAGGTAGTTGATTGTTTTCCCCTCTGTGACCAGTCTGCTGAAGATTATAATGAAGTGGCATTGAGACTAAAATCCAGCAAAGACTCAATCCATCACAGCACAGTTTGAAACTGAAGGCACATTAATCTCTCTTGTGTTTCAAGCAGCAGAAGAGCTAAAGAGTTTGAACACTAAAAGCCGTAAGATGCCTGAAAGAAAACACCTCAGTGTCTAGTTTATTTTTGTCATTGTTTAAAGAATGATTCACAGTATTTTTCATGATTTACTTGATTCCCAACCTTTTAAACTCAATATTACAGCTCATCACTCTCAAAAGCATTCTGTGCTGTTTTACTGTTTAATGAGATTTCCCACCCCCACAGAAGACATTAGTGTACAATGACATCGTTACAAAATCAAGTTGCAAAGACTTGATTGAGGCAATTCATCCATCGCAGTGAATCAGCTTCTTTTGCAGTTAAAATCATTTTCACAGTATGACAATAAAGCTGAGCTTTAGCAGGATGTTCACATTGATCTTTAACCATTAATGAAAGTTTCAAGTGACTGTGAATATAATTTCATCCTATGAGTGATTGGAATCAATGCATTAAAGGATCTAAAACCTGTTTAGCTTGTGAGCTTGTGGGTCAATGTCTAGTTGTCTACCCCTTGACACAAATTGCATGTATGTTCCATAAACCGTCCAGGCTTGAAGCGTGTAGATAAAAGGTTCAAACTGAATTTGTCTTTATAAAATTGAATTTCACTGTTAGTAAAAACCAGAGAGCAAGTGTCATTTATATTGGACATTACTTTCACTGGAAACTGGACTCATGTTACTGCACTTGTCCCATTAGGGAAGAATGTGTGTTTCAGTATTTCATAACAGCGTTACATGACTCCAACACACAAATGAAGAAACAGAGCAGGTGACAAAAAGTCGATGTTCAATAAGTGCCATTGACTGTTGGCCCTAAACATATTTTCAAACCTCATCTGAGCCTCAAGATTAAACCAGAAAATAAATGAATTTATAAATGACATTTAAACACTAATGTATGACCACCATATTCCCGCTGGTGCTTTCAACAAATGTCATGGCAAAGGTCGTGTAGTACAGAGGTGCCCACAAAAATGGATTGTATTCAAATACATTTCTCTGTCCAGCGTTGGCTCTGCTGCTTTTTTCCAGGCTCATTTTCCAGGCCTTGCATCAGAGGAGAACTACAGTCTTGACCTCTAATGTCTCTGTTTTTTCCCCCAGTTGACTCTGTCACAGCCTCCCTCCCCAAAGTCCTTTGTCTTTCCTCATAAATGACCGCTGTAATACTATAATCGTATTAGAAATGTGACTGGCAGACATTTAAAATGCATGGGAAAATGCATTCCGTGAAGAAAATGCATGTGAATGCTGACAGAGGAAATTAATTGCCAAGCAAAGAAAATACAGAAATCTTAAAGTGCAAAAGCATTGAACTGCTGAAACACCTGGAAGTTGACACATAAAACTGGCAGAGTTGGAAGCTCTGCCAGTAAAAAGTAGATAATATGGAGATGAGTGTCTCTGCCTAACGTGTTAATGTTAGTTTGTGGTGTCAAAAACATGAATAACAGAGCAGTTCAGAAAACTGCCACTGTCTGCTGTACTACAGAAATGTAGTAGTTATAGTCGAAAGAATATACAAAATAAATATAAGTTGATTAAAGATTTGGATCTCAACAGTGTAAATGCTGCTGAATCAGTATTCACACAGCATTTACACAACTTCAGCTCATGGTGACAGAATCAGAAACCTGCCATCATCTGTTACACACCAGTCGAACAAATCCGCCTCCACATGAATAGATAAATGAAATTTAAGAATGTTTTCAGAATCCACTGAACGCAGCCTTTGTTTGCAGCCACAACTGCATTCATGAAGTGCTTCTCTGTATATTATGAGGCAGCTGGAGGTTAGTGCTCCCTAGACTGACAAGAGTTTTATATATTCCAGCGGACTCATCTCCCAACAGAGCTCTGAAACTGTCGGTTCGAGTTTACTCTGTGCCAGCTTTCTGACGCACACAAACACACACACACACACACACACACACACACACACACACACACACACACACACACACACACACACACACACACACACACACACACACACACACACACACACACACAGAAGTCATTTCACACTCTGGGCATGTGAATTGGAGATAAATTGTGTTTTCTTTCTCTTTTCCCTCACAATCTACGTCATTGTATGTATGCATCAATTCTAATTTGATAAACAATATTTAAGTTGGTAAAGTTATAAAATAGCATCTCTTTCTCTCTTGCATTTTCTCTTTTTTTCTTTTTCTGATTCTCCTCAGCTCCTCACCATCCAAGATCAATTATTGTATTTTTCAGCCATTATGGGGGTGTGGCATTGTCAGTCAGTCAGCGAGTCAGTCCACCCACCACGACTAGGACAGAAATATCTCAACAACTGTTTGATGGGTTGCCATGACATTTGGTACAAATATTAATGGTCTCCAGAGGATACATCCTCATGGCTTTGGTGATCTCTTAACCTTCATCTTCACCATCATCAGGTCAAAATTATAATTTGTCAAATACTTTCCTTTATGACCAAATACCTGCAAAATGAATGACACTGCATACTGTGTTCGTCAGTACTATGTCGTATGAAACTGTTGAATTGATTTATTTTGCAGTACGCTCGTCCAGGCATTAGCCTTTAAACAAGCACTAGACAGTAAAAAACAAATACCACTAATGAAATGTTTTTATTAGACAGTTTATTCTAACAGCTCATGCTGAAATAAGACATCAACAAGGAGAGACTGTTTTATAAAACATTGCTCGACAAGATGTTTTGTACTGGGTAGCGCATTACTCAGATTACTTTTTTGTTGTAATGAGTAGCATTAATTTGCAATTCAAGTAATCAGTTATTGAGTAAAATTTTTAGATAATGCATTACAAGAATATCACAGTGAAATGCAAATTGTGCCTGGAGGATAACGTTAAGCGTCTTTCAGCTGTGAAGAACTGTACTTTAGTGCACAACACCAGTGCTGAGGCGCAGCGAGGAGAACAATGCTGGCGCTACAGGGAAATTAATTAGCTGGTTACGTGGTGGAGGAGATGCTACCAATATCAATTGTAGTCTCCATTTTTCCGTAAGATTATTAATAGAATAACTAGTATGTGTAACATGGCGGGAACAGTGCCTGACAGAAGAAAAAAAACGTGCTACCTCGATATAGTATAGAGCTCTGGAACTTCTGTCATTCCTGCATGTAAAGTTACAGATGCCGTAGAGGCTATGCAATGACGATTGAGTCAATACATTCAAAAGTAGGCGTACAGTTGGCTACAGGCCTTCTGGACAATACAGTATAACCAACATGCAGAAGGAATCGCAAAAGGGGTTTATATTGTTTTGGTAACACAAAAGCCCTTTAACAGGTAACTTTTCTCAGTAGGTAACGCCATAACGTAACGTAGTTATTTTGTAATGGCAGTAACGTTGTAGTTTTAAAAGTTACCCAACACTGATTATGATTGTGTCTTGTTGGTTTGTGTCAGGCTCTCGCACAAAGACAAATGAAAGAATGATTTACCACTATTCCACTGATCAACAGTTGGCTGTAATGTGCCAAGAAATGCAGCATGGATTTAAACAATGCTAGATTTGAAATACTTTTTAAGTGAGTGATGTAAACATAACTTTTGTTTGTCCACAGGGGAACCTTTAAGTACAGTTTCACAGAGCCGCTAGCATTTTTTCCATGAGAACATGAAGAGAAAGCTGCCTTTGCTAAACTCTTCTTCATGGGAAATTCCAGTTTTCTATCTTAAGGGCTGGTGATGTCGCAGGCCCGGACATGCACCAGACAGTGGATGAGTATAAAGACGAAGGAAGTAAGGCTCCATCCTTATTCCTCTGTCCTTTGAGTCAGTGCCTCTAATCAATACCTGTGAGTGCTCTGTATATTTAGTTCCCCCTGCTTTTAGAAGGGAGACGTTGTGGTTCAAAGCTGTCCTTGAGGGCTCCTTCACCAATGTTCAAACTTAGAAACACCAAGCTCAAGCGTTCACTCCACTTTTTCAAACGCATGCTCATAATGAAAGCATTCAGTCTTAAAGGGAAATAGGTTACCACTTAATTCTCGTGTGTGGTGGTCAATATTATTGTATCTCTCTGCTGTTGTGATAACAATCCCTGTTAATTTGTGTAGCATGCTGACAGCACATTAATCTGGAAGTTAATTAATCAGCTGGACTCCTCAGCAGAGGCAGAGCTCATCAGCATGATGTTAATAAAATGGCTTTTTAATAGCACATCTCCCTACTTTGTGCACAACCAAGGCAGTGTATTTTTACACTATGAAGAATGAGGCGCTGATAGTTTGTTAATCATGTAAATCTTCATGCTTCAAGCACAGGAGGAATTTATAATAGACTACTGCTTAGACAATCTTCTAATTGAGTTGGGAGCATGAACACACACACACATAGGTTGGGGTCCTACAGTGGGAGGTAATGACTCGCTTAACATAACCATGAAAATCAAAATCAATGTTTCAAGTGGAGGTAAAAACCGCCTGCACCACAGTGAGAGTAACTATAGCAAGCTGCTACTGATGGAGAAGATGACACACATCACTTTGAGTGTGACCTCTTAACTGAATCTTCTTAACATGAAGTGTAAAATATCTAGTGTAGAGTATAGGGTTGGAAAATTTTTGAAAACTTCATAATAACAAGCTGTGTCCCAAATCCATACTAATATTAACATTCATATCAGACCTGTGTATAATTCGTACAAAAAACAGAGTTGTTGTTTTTTACAGGGGGTTATGTGCCGGGCCAGGCACAAGCTAAGATAACCTGCTCGTAGTAGCTTCACATTTAGCCTATAGACATGAGAGTGGTATCTATTTATCTACACATCTAACTCTACACAAGAAGGCAAATAAGTGCACGTGTTTCCTCAAAATGTTGAACCACTCCTTTAAAGTGTAGCGCTTTGAGAAAATCAAAGCAGTCATAAAATATCTTCCAACCATCACGAAAAATTTGAGGAACATCTAGACTTCAGCGTCCGTGAACCTGCAGACAGACTGTTTGCCTTTGTGAACCGACTGAACTTTAGTATCTGTCTACATATACCAGACTGGTATGTAAGCAAAAGTAGTTTGTATCACAAGCTAATCAAAATATGTCCTCTTTAAAACATTATCTTTCTACAATCTGTCTCTCTCCATCCCACCTCCGTCCCATCCTGCACTCTGCACACCCCGTCTGAGAAACTGGCAAAAAGTGAAAAGAATGAAGAACGCTGTCACATACAAGCAAATTAACCACATTATTTCCAGTGGAGTAGCGAACGTCTGTCTTGGCACATGCAGGGCACTCTCATCTCAAAAGAGAGAAATTCAATAAGTGCCCTTTATTGATAAAGCCTTTTATCTTAATCTGTTGGCACACACACACACACACACACACACACACACACACACACACACACACACACACACACACACACACACACACACACACACACACACACACACACACACACACACACACAACCACAGACTACAATAAAAGCATGGCAATAGCCTGCACTTAATCCAAGTTATCTCTCTGATAAGTAGCAGCTGTGGTATTTTCTAATGTCTAATGGACTGGATGAATGGGTTTCCTTGTTGTTCCTCGATCCAAATGGGTGCACTGCTTCTGTTTTCCAAAGTTGGGTACAGTTTTGTGGTCAGCTTGAGGGGTTTACATGGTGTCCCAAGAGAAAATGAAGACCAGACCAGTTTCACTGTTTTTCCTCCAGCACAAGATAATATAGCGAGAAAACAGATGAGATAATTTTTTCTTGCGGCCACAGCCGAGATTTAATTCTGGCATGCTTGTGATGAGATTTCCTCGGTTCCTCTGGGACACCGTCTGTTGCATGGGTGTCTGTTTGGTCAGGTGCTTGTCTGTTTACACTATGAATAAGTGTGCTGACCCCTGGACTGAGGAAATTACAGTTCAGGAGGAAACAGCAGTCATCAAGAAAACAGAAAGTCCCATTATAGACCAAACCCCAGCAAAGAGTGACAGTGATGTTATGCTCTGGCCCAGCAGCTACAGGAGGAGGAGTAAAATGGACTACAAAGTGAAAGAGTTTAGCGGACTGGCAGGGAAGTAATCTTACTGCACCGCGCGAACATTACGGAAGGCATGACGCAGGTGTTTGCTGGAGAAAAGTTTGGATGACTCGTGCAGCGGTAAAATACTGCGGAAGAGGCGACAGAGGTGCACAATAACACAGACTGGACCAACTTTGACAGGGAGCTTTGCAATGCGAACCGGTAAAGGAAGACCAGGTGTTGGTTGTTTCACCTGCCTGCGCTGTTTCTGATCATCTTCATATCTTCTTTTTTTTTAATGCGGCTTAAAGAGGATGAAGGGCTTTTTACTCGGCATCTGTCTTCTCTGGGCGATGTTGCAGCGGAGCAACATGCAAATTGCTTTACCTGCCACAGGTGAGTTGATAACTAAAGCTACCATACGGACGCGAAAGAGAACAAATAGATGGCCGAAAGAAACATGAGCAGTAAACAGAGCTGATACACAAATAAGTTGACTGATTGTAAAAGTCACCATTTGTGCGAATGCACTCTAAAACTTACACGTTTTAGTGAAATATTTAGATATTGTTGTTAATGAATGTTTGGTGAGTCAAGGCGCAGCACGCCACAGGGTGGTCTACAGAAATGCTTGTTAACGATCGTTGGCATTCAGTATGTAGCAACAAGCCAGGGTAATTTCCACAGGCAGTCTGGTTTAAACAAGTTGACACATGGACAGTGTTGATCCAGATAACTATTGTGTGGTAGTGCATTGCAGTGTTTCACTGTTATTTATGTACATGTAATGGGTGTGTCTTTTTATATGGTCACAGTTGGGTAATCTAATCAATATATTGGGCTGTAATAATCATAACGAGTCTAAAGAATCATTGTTACAGGCTACAATCTGAAAAGTCACTCCAAAGAAATGTCACTTTATTGTATCACATCTTCACAGGACCTTACTCAAGTACTGTACAGCTTGAGTATTTCAACTTAATGCTACTTTATGCTGATTCTATTTGACTTTTCTCTCCACTATATTTAATGATTACTGTGAACAGTGTTATAGATTAAACGTCTTAACAGTATATACAATATTTACATTTGCTTCAACAAGCTTACAATAAAACAGGACTAATACACTAATGCAGCAGTACTTACCATTGATGATTATAGGTTAAGACTCACAGGGAGCATGTTTATGCTTAATGAGTACTTTTACTTTTAAATACTTCTGTGCTTTCACTTAGATTTTGAATGTATGACTTTAACGTAATGGTCTATTTACTCTTTTTTTTGCTAGTAAAGGATTATATTCCACCACTGCAGGTGATGTCAGATATTATTTTAATAGGTTCAAACTGGAAAAGATGCCAGTTGGCTGAACTGGACTGAAGTTGTTTTTGTGACTTCCTGTGGAACAAATTATCAGTGTGTATTAACTAAAACAAGCTATGGAAAATGTCATCTTGTCCAATTCATGACACCACTGGAGATATTACAGCCAAATTGGACCTCAGCCAGTTTATTAAAACATATGCAAGTAAAAATGGTGTCCACCAGCACCAGTCTGCCCTAAAACATCAGCTGTGTGTGACTGCCTGAGTTAATCTTAAAGGGCTATTCTAGCAATTTATTATTGCACTTCCATAAAGTTGAGGGACTCACAAAAGGGTCACAATTTTTGCAGCAGAGATTGAGATACACCGGCGTCTTTAAAACTCCATGACCCCAGTTTGTAACTGGGGGTTTCTTTTATAACTTTGTACGCCCGAGCTGATATAACCCTGATGACGTCACTGTGACATCATCAGCGTTATTTTCTCAGACGTGACAAAGCTCCTGCAGAGCCACTGAAGGCATGGTTTTACAAGCATGTAGTACTCCATGACGAGTAAACTCAACTTTATGTGAGAAATTGGTGCCCCATTAAACACAGAATAGTTTGGTGGTTTAGATATTCAGATTAAACAAATAAGATATAACATGTTAAGTAGTGAGCTTTTAGAGACGTATTGTATTACCGTTGGACAGAGTCAGGCTAGCTGTTTCCCCCTGTTTCCAGTCTTCATGCTATAAGCTAAACTGGCTGCTGGCTCTAGTTTCATATTTAGCGTACAGGCATGAGAGTGGTATCAATCTCCTCATCTGACTCTCAGCAAATAGTCGTGTCAGCAGATGTGAGAGGTCTGAAGGTACGGGCAGAAATGATCAGAGATAAAAAGAGAAACTGGTTCTGATTGCATCGCTGAACTAAGTCTAGCTTATTCATGTTTTATTCTTCTCGGTGAGCAGTCCATAGTGTACCTACAATAGGAGCTTTGTTCTTAATGTTGACTTTGACATAGAGGAAGTTGAGGTACTTACAGGTGGACACAGCTAATTCAAAGTATTTCACTTATTCGCTAAGTTAGAGATCCCCTAAAAAGCACAGATGGAATGTGTGGAATTTTTAATTATTTTGCGGTTTCACTGTTCTGCAGGAAATCTGTTTAAAGGGAAGCAGAGCAACATGCAGTTTATGTGCAAATTGTTTTAGATCACCAAGTGTTTAGAAATAGCCTGCATTGATTTTGACCATACTGGATCGTCCATCTGTCTGTTTGATGTCGACGCATGTCAATACTGCACTCAGTAGACTTCACAGGAGACATTGACATATTTTTCGTTCATCTGTGCAGCTCTGCAGTGAGGCATATGGCCTTGGCACAGCCTAAAACCAATAATATGACAGATGACATGCTCAAATCTCTCTCTCACACACACATACATATTCACGTGCATTATCCTTTGAGGAATGCAAAGATGGAGCAATTCCATTACATCTCCATCAACAACTCTTATCCAACCATCTCCTCTCATCTTTCTGTCTCGTTTTTTATTCTCTGTCCTATTTTCCCCTTTCAGCTTCTCCACTTTGCCACTATGTGTATATATTTATATATATATATATATATATATATATAAATGTCCACAGAGGTTTCACCTCTTTTGTACATCTCTTCTGTTGCACTCGTTGTAAGTTATCTGTGTTTTGTTAAGATGTTGGCTGACACCTCTTTGCCTGATTGCGCTGGTCTCCCTCATTTCCTCCCTCCTTGTTTATTTTCCTGCTGCTTTATTTTCTGCCTCTATAAAATTTTAATGATCATGGACCACTGCTGCAATAAAATAATGGGTGTGTTCTGCGGAGGAGCTGCAAATGGAAAAGTGTGAACGATGTGGTAGAAGTGAACCAATAAAGCAGATGTGTACATTATGTAAGGGACAATTAGGAATTCATTTATTCGTGTTGAGTTCATTCTCATACATCACACACATTTTAAATTGACCCTCAAATTCAGATTATTCTAAGACTGAATGTCAGTGTCTTAGTTTTTTAAAACAGGTGATGGTATAAGACCAATGTCTCAAAACTACAGGCACAAAATGTACCAAAAGTCACATGCAGTGAGCAGGATTATTGAAGACCCTTTTCAGGTGGAACAGTTGAGAGAGTCACCAAATGTATTGGACATCTAATTGTGCAGGAAGGTGCTTGCAGCTACATTTGATTCTTGCCAATGGAGCACAATGGCTTCTGAGATATAATGTAAGGTGAAGATGAGGAAACAGTATATGTTCCTTCAAGTGAAGAGATCTGAAAATGTGAGAATATCTTTTTCCTCTTTTTTGCTCAGCGCTGCTTTTTTTTGGTGGGGGGAGGGGTTGTCACTGATTTAATGGAAATCTCACTCTGGTTTCATATGATAACTGAACTAACGTGACCCAATTCTCTTTATTCCGGGCTATCAGAAATCCTCTGTTTTATCTACATTGAAAGTGTTCTCAATGCAATGTTTGTCTGAATTATTCTGATAGCGTTTGAGCAGATTGTTCTCAGGATTTAAGTATTATGAAACAAGCAAACAAAACATTTCATATCCCTGTTATTGCCTTTCATTCTTTATAGTAATGCTTCCACAAGTACAGCAATGGCATCTGTGACATTAATAAAATGAGCCTAAGATACCTTAATTCAGTGTTATATGACTGAGATATTAATATAATCACTATGGGATGATTCATCACTGTCAACAGTTTCTAGTATGTTTGAGCGTAGGCACCTAATAATTGACCATGTTCTCTGAAAATTCCATGTTAAACATTAATTCAAAACTTGCCCGTCTCTGTCTTAATCCAATGTCTAAAAAGGGGAGAATTTAAGCTCTACTTTATAGCTGCTATTACCAATATATTAATGGATCAAATATACTTTTCAGAGAAACAAAAGTGGTTGCAAAAAGTGATTGCTTTTGGTAACATTATTACCCGACTCTGTAGATTTAGTGTCTTTCAGCTCATTGTTTGGGTTTTCCAGCACCTATTATGCATACTACAAAAAAGAGTTATGGAGATAGTAAACAATGTAGGATATCACACTAGGGTGATGTTTTTTAAGTCACATGCTATTCTACCATGGATCTGGTAGATCTGCACAGACTATGTACAAAGCAAGAAATAATTTACTACATGGCAAGGTACAACAAATGGACTCAGACAGAGACAGGGGCTATAAATAAAGGGGAAAATCTATCTATCTATCATTATTTATCTATTTAGTTTATTTTGAATATTTAGTGTATTTTGAATTTGCTTTACTCTTCATTGTATAGTTTTTTCTTGTTTTCTTATTATTTGTTACATGTTACACTAATCTAATCTAATCTCAAAACACTTTACACTATCTAGATCCCTACAGCAGACAAAGTTAGCGACTAGCTGGTGAGCATAAAGAAGCATTTTGCAGCCAAAGAGCTAAAAGGAGAGTGAATACTGGATTTATATTCGCCAGCTGGCCAGAAACATGACTCCAAATGAGTGCTTTTGTTACTCTGTCTCCTGGATGGGTAAATAATGTGTTTGCTAACAAGTACGCCATATCAACATACAGGTGATAATATGTACATTTTGTGTCGACAGCTTGTTTTCAGATAAAGCAGGTTTGAACACTGTATGATAGCATACATTTAAAATATGGTAACTAATAAACCTGTCAATCAAAACAAGAATGACCACATATTGAAATGACACTCCTGTTTTTTCCTTCTGTTGTGCACAGTGTTAAACTGCTGTGAAGGGGATATTCTCCTTCTGCTGGACTCTTCAGGAAGTGTAGCAAACTACGAGTTCTTTCGCCTCTTGCTCTTCGCCAGCGAGCTGCTTCGCCCCTTCTCATTGGGCCGTGGGCACGTAAGAGTCGGGCTGCTGCAGGTGGGCACAAACCCTAACCTGGAGTTCAACCTGGATGACCACAACAATCAGGAAAGTCTGCAGAAAGCTCTGCAGAGTGTCAGCCAGCTGCAGGGAGACACCAACACAGAGGCGGCGCTCAGGGTGGCCCAGCGGCTTCTGACAAAGACAGACGAGAACGTGCCAAAGATACTGCTGTGGCTGACTGATGGTGTGCAGCCTGGAGACGTGGACGAGCCGATGTCTAAGCTGAAGGCGCAGGGAGTTTCTGTTTTAGCTATTTCTACAATACATGGCAACTACCAGGTGTTAAAACGTGCAGTGACACCTCCACTGCAGTCTCACCTCTACTCGGTGGACATAGAAAACATAGACATCATCACAGAGGAACTGAGGGAGGCCATTATCAGTATGTGTATGTGTGTGTGTGTGTGTTTGAAATATAAGATGTAGCACAGTAGAAGATCTAGTTCCATGGAAGATACTCAACAGCTGATTTTAGACAGAAAAATGGATTTTGAACTACAGAATTATCCAGTTTCTGTATTATCTCACTTTGCCTCTCTAATTCTCCTCCCCCCTCTTTCTTCTCATCTTGTCTTTTCTATAGAAATTATTCGTGCTGAACGACTGCGTGTGGTTCACTTGACTTCCCACAGCGCTGTGCTGCAGTGGCGTCCTGTTCTGAGCACAGACAGCGGTTACTATGAGCTCTGGTACAACCCTATGTGGAAAACGGACGATGAAACTAGACGCAATCTGCCAGGTGACTCTAGCTTGGTAGAGGTGACCAACCTGCAACCTGATACCACCTACACAGCTGCCCTCCGCCCAGAGTCCAACCAGAAGCTGTTTAACACACTTTATGTTAACTTCACCACACTTCCTGGTGAGAGGATTTAAAGCGGATTCCCCCTTTAATTATATGTGTTTTTATAATCCTGTAATGCATTTCAAAAACATACTTGTTATTGAATTGTAGGTGTTTCAACTTCCATTTTTCTGGTAGATATATATCACAAAACTGGAGACCCAGTCATTCAACAGGCTGAGTGCGTGTTAAAGAGGGTTGATGATTTGTTTCTAGACAGATATCCGTGCCATTAGAGACTGCATTTTTTTCTGTTACCTGTCTAACATTTAAAGTTTGTATTATTATTTTATTTGCTAAATTGTATCATCACATGCTACATCTGACTTGTCTATCAGGTGCTGCACAGCAATCTGTGTAAAGACCTGAATCTATGATGATGAACCTTAATGGGCTGCAGCTAGTTACCATCTCACCTGTGTCTCTTGTCCCCCCCTCTGCCTCATCTCCCCTCAGATGTTCTAAGCCCGGCAGTGGTCTCCGTGTCAGACTCTGGCCCTCGTCAGATCCGTGTGAGCTGGGGTCCCCTGCAACTGGCTCGAGTCCAGAGATATACGGTTGAGTATGGAGCTATTCCAAGCGGGGATGTCCACACTATGACATTACCCAGCCAGCAGAACTCTACCGTACTGACCGACCTGGAGCCGGGCACTCAGTACCTGGTCACAGTCAGCGCTCTGCATGTGAATGGAAAAGAAAGAGCCATGACTGTAAGGGCATGCACTCAAGAGGGTACGTTTTCAGTTTGAGGTTTGTATACCATGATATGATGTCTGTGTGCACAAAATGTAGTTTGTGTCTTTCAGTTCAAGATCTTTCATGATAATTTAGTTTTCTTCTGTTAAAGACATTGCATGTGTTGCAAAATTAAACTTTAGAGCACATTTGTGAATCACTTTCTTTTGCTTTCCTCTTTGTTTTTTATCCCGACAGCATCTCTGCCAGCCCTGGCCAACCTTCAGTTGAGCCTGGTGGAGCGTCATGAGATTCAGGTAGCGTGGCAGGCCCATCAGGAAGGTTTGAAAGGCTACTGGCTGAGCTGGGAGGCAGAAAACTCCCACAGCATAAAGCCTTCTATGTCCTATGTCTACCTGCCTCCTACCTCTCGTTCAACACGTCTCACGCACCTGGCACCAAACAGTCGAGTGTGTGTGTCCCCGGTCTACAGCTCGGGCCGAGGAGACGGGTTGTGCTGCACTGCAGAGAGGCGCACAGGTTTGCTCAGCTGAATATTATTATCTGCTTTTTTTTTTCTTCATTTCTGCAATTATGTTCATAAATAGTTCATTAGAGGAAGTGTAATTTCCCATTTGTCTGTCTCTTCTCTCTGATAGATTCCAGCCATTGGGGTTAACGACCACAGTCTGCTGCAATCAGGCGGCTGGAGCAAAAAAGTTGGTGAAGTCGAGCATTTTGAGTGCTTGATGAACTAGATTACTTGCGCAGGACTGAATATTATTATGAACATCATGATTATTATTATTAATATATAGTTAAAATGTTCATCTTGGAATGAATTATAGTGACAGAAAAGGCTTTATCATATAACCCCAGCTCTCCGTTCTCACAATGGCTAGAAAAAGTGGACATAATTATTCATCTTTATCACGAATTTGGCAGGAAGCCTGCCCTCCACAGCACCACACATTTCTTCCGATATTTAGTTTCTGACATTCAGTTAGTCTGACAGGAACATAAGCAGCTGCAGAGTATGCAATTATTATTCGTCATTATGATTATATCCTACTCTTACAATGTAACGTTACATAACTACAGGTGTATTTGCTTGAAATTATATAAAACAGTTTTCTCCTCCTTGCAAGTATTCAAAGTTTGTGTGCAAAAGTTTTTGTCCCAGCCTTCATTCAATAGCCTTGCCCAAGGGCTTGTCAAACATGTTGAGGTACAGCCCCCGGTTAGTGGCATAGTTAACACAAATATGTCTGAAGCTTTTAGCAAAAGACGTTCATCACCATCCAGACCAGCCAAAACAGAAGAAGTTTGTTGGCAAAGAAATGACGTGATATAAAGAAACAAAACAAACGCTAACATTGGCGTGGCTTTCCACCGCCGGAGAGAGCTCCTGACGGTAAAGAGATTAGGGTTGATGCTGAGCTTGCAATGTTTCTTTTAGCTTGGGAAGTAACATCTTACCTTTGCTTTTTAGCTAAACATATCATGAATGGAACTCAACACAAACCATATCGAAAACTGTAACCGAAAATCAATATATGGCTTTGATGTGGCTGTTTTCTTGCTACTATGGTCTTGCTAAAACTGAGCTAGCCAAGCTATAACGTAAACTATAGGCCCACGCCACACTTGAAGATTATAAGATATCAGTGTTTATTTGACCGGTTCTCAGAGTTTCAGCAGTTTGGTAGGATTTTGGAGGAGGGTGGGTGTGGTATTACACATTGCACCTTTTAAATGTAAAGTGTTGTCCTGCCCTATATTTTCCTTCCTAGCTGTACTGATGTCAGATCAAAATTACTGTAATCCCCTATAATTTTAAACTCCTAATAGCAGTAATATATATATATATATATATATATATATATTCTGGGCCTTCACAGGAGAAGTGACTATAATTTGAATGGATTTTTAATGCCAACGCCTGAAATAAGACAAGATTAGCATGAGAACATTTTATTTTTACAAGTATTTGAGGTAGCATAAATTACAAAACGGTGTGAATTGTAGAGCTAAAGCTATGCAATTAAAAAATAAAATGTCCTGATAAACTGCGACCTCACCTGATAAAACACAGAGAAGATGTGGTTCTTGTAAAGCATGAAGACGATAATAGTATTTCATGTTATCGGCTCTTCAGATCAGAGTAATTTCCATACATGTATCTGCATCCTGTGTCTGTACTTTATGTATAGTGCTCATAAGTGTTTAGTGCTGATAGCAAATATTTACAGTAGATATATTTTTCTAATTACTTGTTTTGTATTTTATTTTGTATGCTACTGAAATGGTGACCAGGTTTGTTGGTCAAATGTTACATTTTGTATTAAAATGTTTTTTCCTCTTTCCTATTTGGTTGTTTATGAGGTCATCTAGTGGCGGTTGGCTGCAATCAGAAATTGCCGACTGAATAAATGGTGAGCTTCATTTCATGTCTTCTTGTTATGTGACATAACTTACTTTCTTAGCATAATTAGAGGTTATGGTCCATTATATTTTATAACTTCACTTGAGCACACACAAACCCGTTCATGAAATACATTTAACCTGCACAGACAGAATGAAATGGATCAAACAAAAAACATATTTTATAGGATCTTTAAATTACAATGAATGGCACATTCTGATCTAATTTGTGTTATTGGTACGAATATTAGTAAAGTCATTGGTGTCTTTTATATTTATGCAGCAGTGACAATAAAAGGACGGGCAAAACCAAACTCAGTTGCTGTTTAAGGTACTGCTGAATGTCTTGCACAACCAACCTAAATCATTCACTGTAACATTGAAGAAAGGCAAATTACTTGTTGGATATAATGTATGTTTTCCCGCATTGTTTTCCTTTTGCACCTTGACAGCACATACACCGCATCCATACGTTGCTTTAATGGTTGTTGTCACTGATCTCCACACACAATTGTTTATTTTAGTTTAAATACTTTATGTTTGTTAAAAAATCTTGTGCGTGAACTACTTCCTTGTCACAATTGCTGAACCAGTTTGTGACAAATGGGGGGTTGTACAGCATATGAATGCAGAACCTGTCGCACCCCAAGCGAGAATCACTTTGGCTGGATACCCTGACAGGAGCACATCTAGCCTTAGAGGAAATTTAACCAGATTTGATTTGCTAGTTCATTTAACGAATAGGGGTTTAATCCTTGTTACGTTAATGACCACTTGAATTAGTGACCATAGTGGTTCGTGAATGTTAAATGTGAAGGGGAGGGACACCATGATTTGATTTACTGTTAAAAAACTGATTTAAAGGTAAAATTATTAATTTTAGGGAAGGAACTTGTGTTATTAGGGTTTTAGTGTTTATTGGCGCCCATCTCTGACCTGGTGACATGGAGTCAAAACATAAGTTACATTGTGCTATCAAATTGCTGAAAACACACACAAGCACAAACATACATGCACACAATCAAAAAGGCTTTCACTTCCCAGAGGATGATGGGGAAACGAATCAAGTTGCAAAGGAAGCACATTTCCTTCAGGTAAACTGATTAATCTCCTGTGGTTCATTAACCTCGCGCCTCAAGATCCCTAAGGCATAAAACATTGCTTTTGGGCTTTCTGACAGCCGAACAGGGATTGCCTCATCCGACCGTAGCACAGCGACACCTCTGATGTCAGTTTTTTGTCGTGATGACACAGGTAGGATCACCTTCTTTCATTGGCTCCAAGAGGAGTGTCTTAAGTTATCTGACTGCCTCTGCAAAGAACAAGAAGCACAAAATACCACTGGGGTTAATATACTGGTGCATAACATGTTGGCAGCATGCTGGAGGATGGAAACTGAATTATATTTATCTGACGTACATTAAAATGAAGATGAAACATGCTTAAAGACTTTACATTCGCTGTTAAAACTTCATAGACAAGGTTGTTGAGAAAGTGACTCCAATGACCGACCTCATGGTGGAGGATGGAGAGACAATGCTTGTGGGAATGGGACTTCGTGTCTCTGTGTCCCCTGTGCAAACTGCTTTTTACGTCTTCCTGGTGATTCTGGGCATCCTGGGTAATTCCACCGTTGTTGGGGTGATTGGTAAGAGTGTAATAACGGACCATGTTGGGGGACGTAACTCGGACATCATCATCATTAACATGGCACTCTCTAACCTGCTAGTGTCTGTGATGAGGAACATACCGCTTGTCATCTCAGACATCGGACTCGAGGTATGTTGTCTTTAAGATCAATGTTTTTTTAAGATTGCCAACACACAAAGGGGTGACCCTTTCGTTAGTTCAAAAGTTATGTTGATTTATTGAGTGTACTTTTTTTTAAAAAGGTGAATTAACTAAGGTTGGTGAAAGAGACCTCTTTGTATCTCCAGGAGATAAGTTTGAGTACAGGATATTAGTGAGGAAATGTGTTAATATGCACCGGTCTCTTTCTTTTACAGCTGTACTCTTCCAAAGAGTGGTGTCAGATCCTCATGGGTGTCTGGGTGTGGCTGCGATCGGTCAATGTGTGGTCAACGCTCTTCCTCAGTGCGTTCCACCTCCAGACATTAAGGCGTGTGACTCCTACTATGGGGACCCGTAACGGGCCCCGGGGCCTTCCTAAGACCCTACTGCTGAGTCTGGCCCTCATCTGGCTTCTCAACTTTGTTTACTCCATTCCTGCTCATATCTTTTCCACTAATGGGGACATGAACGCCACAGAGGTGAGAGCCTGCTGCCACAGGAGGCTGCATTAGCTTAAGTTAAAGCCTTTCAGCCTATTTTCTACAATCCATGTACTTTACATCACAGCTAGTCATTTTGTGAACAATGCTACTTTGGTTTAGAAATATTGTTTTACTTTTTTCTATTCGAAGCTGGTTCATTTCTGTATGGGATGAAAAATCAATGCACTTTTGATACCTGCTTTCATTAACCCATCACAGTAAACAAGTTTGCATTTGTTTTTGTTAAAGTTATGTTATCTTAATGAAATTCGATAAGTGATATCAGGTTATTTAATGCTGACTTGAAAAATAAGCTGCATTACCAAACGATAATGTAAAAATGTACCCCCCCAAAAAAATGTCCTATTAAGACCTATTAAATTAGACAACTGTCTGTAAAAAAGGCTTTCAGAAAATTGCATTACACTGGAGAAAAGGTTGCGGAAAGTACTAAAATAATGTAGATTAGCAATATAGTGTAATAATGCTGTGTCAGAAGTAGACTTTCCTTTTGATATGGAGAGAATTCCTCTCCATAGATTGTTGACTAAATGTTTGTTCCACCCTCTTCCTTCTCCACTCCTCCATCTTCCTCCTCCTCTCTCAGACCCTGATGCTGGTGAGCAGCACAACGCGCCCCCTGCTGGGCTGTGTGTGGAACTTTCCCTCCATCTACAGCGGTCTGGCCTATGCAACCACATCGATGGTGATCCATGAAACTATCCCCATAATCCTAATGGCCTTTACCAACCTGGGCTCCCTCTACACACTCTACACCCACAGCAGGGTGCGGAGTTCAGCGGAAGATGCACCTGTCATAAAACGGGTGCCTGCTGAGAGACGAGCAGCCAAGGTGAGGAAGACAAGGGTGGAAGGGGGAGGTTATTTGGTTGTGAAGAGCTCACTGAAGCCATGTTCATCATGAAGTTGAGTAGTGAATAGCTAATTAAAATGTCTCATCTAAAGCAGACTTGAGAGTTAATTTATGGACAGAGTCAGACAAACATATTAATTGTTTTACATTTTTATTGGCGTCAAAGTGAACATATTTCACTAGTTTCCCTTCCCTAATTCATTGTGTTGTGTGTTTCTCCAGGTGATTCTCACTCTCATAATGCTCTTCATATTATCATGGGGAACCAGCATTATCTCTGTCAACTATTTCAACTACAACAGGGGCTCCTCTGCAGAGTTTCTTCTGGTCATTGCGCGTTTTGCCAACATCATCTTCATTGCAATGTCACCTGCTGTTCTGGCAGTTGGTCACCGGCGGCTGCGTTCTTTCATCAAGTCTACACTCTCTTACTGACAGATCCCCTGTGCAGCTCACACAATACTGCTAATCATTAACTATTATTTTAAAAAAATATTTGAAGGAGGCTTGTGGTTATAGGATTGAATATATTATGTTTCTCTCTGTAAACCTCCCTAAATGAGTGTGTGACTGTGGTTGGACTGAAAGGACGGAAAGGCAAAGTGCTAAAAGGTCATTTAGGGAACAAGGATTTACAAACTCAAATGCAAACTCAAATTTAGCCAACAATGCTATTTGCACCAGACCCCAACACACATATGTAGCCTACTGTAGGCTATCTATATTTTTACTAAACAAAACTGCGACTGAAAAGTGAAAATAGAAATTTTAAAAACAGCAAATAATAAGTTGACTAAGTGTAAAAAAATAGGCTTCTCACAGAATACAGGGTGCAAATAAACACTCCGCAAAAGAAACCTCTTAGCAACTCTTACCTCTTCCAAGGTTTCTCTTGTTTTTGTGCTACATTTTTTTGAAGAGTTTTTCTTTGGTGTAGATTGGACTTTAAGCCATTGTAACGTTTGTATTCTAGACTGTGAAGCCTATTGAGATATTGTACCTGATATTGGCTGAAGCTCAAAGAATCATTAGAATACATCTCAGCTCAAAAGAAACAACAAAGAAGCAATGATACATTGGATTGAATAAAATAGTATCAACAATAAAAGAAACCAAATCACCTGCTTGATTACACTGTAATGATTTCTGACTTAGCCAACATACTGTGTTTCACTTTGACTTGCATTAAATGGCTTAAAATAGCTCAAATACAGTGCTGTCCAGAGGAAACATGCAGTATCGTGCCTCTGATTAAAATGGATGATACATCCAGGAATATTTTTGGTAGACATTTTAATATTTTTTCAGTACTTATGTATCAATGCAGTCACACTTTGCTCCCATCACTTGTCTGCTTGAGCTTTCTCCTTCACTTTTATGACCGTCCTCTCTTTTTCAACAATGAAAACAGTTTGTTTCCCCCTCTTTCCTTTAGTCTCTGGGGACTTAACCCCCTCTTCAGTGTCCTCCTTGTGGCATTTAGGAACTCTAGACCACATCAGGATCATACTCAGGATCCTCTTCCTCAGCTTACCGTGTCCCAGGGCCACCACCATGGGACTGAATCCTACAAACAGCGAGGCAGAGAAGTGGGCCACAGTCAGCAGCCCTTCAGCGTGGTGTCCCCCATTATGGTTGTAGTACGTCACCGCAGCAACCTGTAGCGCCCAGCAGACCACAAAGAGCGACACCAGCGACATGATTACATGAGCTGCTTTGCGTTCAGTGGACACGTGTTTGTCCAGCTCCCTGTGGGTTTCTCCTGACTCTACCCCTGAGGCAACAGCTCGGATGTGTTTTGCCAGAGCATGAAGTGTGGCCAGGTTTGTGCAAACCATCAGCACCAGTGGCAACACCTCATTAAGTGCGAGCGAAGAGGAGGCGAAGGCTGAGCCCTGTTGGCTGGAGGGGAACTCCCAGACACAGCCCAGGAGTGGCCTGGTGGTGCAGCTGATCACCATCAGCTCCACAGTGACGTTGCCATGCACATGAGTGCTATATACAAGAGCTGGAATTGAGAAGGCCAGGTTTGCCCCCCACACCAGTCCCAGAACAATCCAAATCCGATGTCTCTCCCTCTGCTGTGCCAGAGGTCCAGAGGTCATGTGCTGTCGCCTCAGGGTGGTGCAGTGGAAGACGCTAAGTGCTAGGGTCACCCAACAGCCCACAGCTCGCCACCACACCCACAGCAACATGAAGATTCGGCACCAGCCCGGAGACAGAGACACATCCAAGCCCAGGTCTGACACAAAGATGGGCACAGTGCGGAAAAGTGAGGTCAGCAGGTTGGCCAGTGACAGGTGCACCAAAATAGTGTCAGAGGGAGGGAGTCTCCGAGATGGACTCTCAACGGCTGACTGAAACACCTGAGGGTATAAGCAAGACAGACTGAGAGCAATCCAAGACATTCATCTCAATCAACAGATAAAAGTCTCTACATATGTTCTCACCACATGGATGACCAAGATGTTTCCCAGGATGCCAGAAAAGACCAAGAGCCCAAACAGAATAGCATCTACAGTGAGAACCTCTGACATGTCATCATCCTCTGCGTGGGGACATAGCTTGCCTTTTCTTTGTGCCAAGCATGTGTGTGAGATTCAGAGTGAAACATCAAGGCTTCACATGAACCACTACTGCTGCTGATGGTCCTCAGGTCGTTTTATATCTGCACACACAGACAAACAAATAGATTTGTCACGCAGACGGTTTCATCTTTGCCGACCAGGCTCAAAGTCAATTTAGCATAATATGTTGATGTTTTGAGTGTACACGCAGAGGCAGGCATTTTCCGCATCACCAACCAACTGCAAATGCAACGCTGTCTCTTGACCTAAATGATCGAATCAACAGGTGTGGGTCGCTGTTATTTGTTGTGTTCATAACAACCTGTTCCAATTAAATTAAAACTTAACTCTGCTATGGAAACACATGTTGTGAAGGTCAATCTGCTCATTCATTTTTCAGTAGTAATTCTTAATGTTTTATAGTTTAGCTAAATAAAAACATAGCTCGTATCAGACCATTAGATATACCATTAACTGCAGATTACGCAGATTTAACCAATTACCCTGCATGACAAGAAACAGGTTAGAGCTAAGTCAGTTCCACTGACACAGCATTTTCTCCTATTAGTCAGCTATTCATTCTCTCCCTTGGTACTGATTGTTTACTGAGTTGCCAAGTTTCTCTCTTGGCATGAGGCAATTATTGCTTTGAATAATCTCACATAAGCACTGCTTAATTAAATGTATTATGGAGAACAATACATCTTGATCATACATTTTTTCCATTGTGGGGGAATGAGATTAAACTTGTTTTTTTATACTGATCATTAAAGGTGCTCTTTGTTCATGATGATTTTATACAGAGAACACATGGCTATAACCTCATTCAACAGTGATTACGTATATAGTTGGGCTTTTTCGCCTCAAGACCTCTCTAATCCACTGCATGTAAGAATGCTGCGTCTAAAGGGGATGGACAAAATGATAGCAACACCTGTACCAAACTGCAGTCTGATACACTCTGCCTTTGTGAGTATTATAATTTTTGTTGAAGCTGCCAGAGAGGTCTTAGTATAATTTAGTGTATATATTCTATTCTCTATGTTCTATATCTCTATCTTGTCCATTTCTTGCAAAATAAATAAATAATAATTTTCAGTTCATATATTGGATATCTAAACTATGAAGATTTATAAATACAGATTGGCATCATTGAATGTCATGCATCCAAAAGTGAGGACAGAAACGCATCAAATACAACCATCAATGGCAAATCATACAGAGACAAAATGGCAACTCTAGTTTACAGAAAGCATAAATAAAATCAGAAGTAGTCCTTATCAGTATATGACATCAAACTATTGTTAAACATTAAAGCATTTAAAAAATGTAGCGTTTGAGTCAATCTGAATCAACACTGATTCTGTGGATTTTTCTATGTTAGCAAAATAATGAGTACAATTGATGATTATAGAATACTAAAATTGCTTTCATTGTTTTTAAAGCTAACTTTTGATGAGATGGGTTTTGGTTGTGTCTGTAGGCGCTATTTGCACCGGTAGGCCTACATATCTGATATGATGTGTCGGCCTACATATCTGATATGATGTGTAGGCCTACTCTGTCTGTGTGCGAGGGACCTGCAGGTGGGCAGCAAAGGCTTTAAGCCAGGTTGGTTTAAACCTCCACCCGTCCGCGTTGACGGGATTCTGCTTGTTGTCTCCGTTATTGACAGACACCTGAAGCACTGTGTGGGATGATGACTCACAACCGACTGTTGATGACTACAAATATTTTTGTGCACGCACCCACGCTCCCAAGCACACCGCGCCGCGCGCTCCTCTACGTGCACTCGAGCACCACAGGCATCAAAGCCTTTACGAAGAGCCAGGCAGGAAGAAGCGGGTCTTGATGGCACGATAGCCGGGGTCCTCTCGTCCCACCGAAACCAGTAAGTGATTTTTTATAAATGCCTGTGAGTCGAAAGCTGCACTGAGATGACTTGTATCGCCGTTTAGGCTTTATCAACTTCATCCTGCAAGCTTATCCAAGGTCATACTCGGATCTCTTGCTGACAGGACGGCCGCGTGACTAAATGTTATTTCTACCGCAGATGTATACCCGCTCCTCTCGCCCATGGACGAGCCGTGCTGTTTCGCATGGATTCCGTCGTGTGCGCTGAGGCAGAGCTGATCTTATGGCAGACATCAACCCGTACCATCGCCCGTCTGATCCACTGTGAGAGAAAATAATTCGACGTGAGATGAAAAGCCAACAACGACCATCACTGCTCGCCTTATCGGCACTACTGCTCTGCACTTTACACCAGACAGCTGGGTCCCACAGATTGCATCGCAGCAGCTCTGCATCATCAACAACAACAACATCAGAGGCTAGAGGCAGGAATCATTTGGGGACCCAAAACTGGCTAAAACAGACCAACATTAGTTCTAACTATGGCAATCACCGCTACAAAAGTAGACCATCGCCAAAGCTAAAAGAGGTAACAGGTCAAGTGAATAGCTTCTCTCTCAACACTAGTGATATTACTACTGTGATATCTGAAAGATCTGGCAGGGCATTGACCTGGAGCCCGGAGGATGGGGTGTCACCACTGTGTGCCTACCGAGTGACTGAGGGAGGCATCGGGGGGCAGCTGTGTTTTCGACACACACTGTCTGGGTACAAGTGTCATAAGGGAGACTGCAGGACAGTGGTGTCTTTGGGGAATCTGGTGGCAAATATCCTCGTCAATGGCAGCGTACTGTTACAGTGGACCCGTGAGGGAGAATCCTCAACTACCGGCCCAGACATAAAGACAAAAGAGGCTGCAGCCGGTCAGACGAGCAGTGGGGATCCAGGGACAAATTCAACAAGAGAGGAAACTCTTCGATCAAACACTGTTTTCAGTGGCCGACGCCACAGGCGGGGAGGCTACGAGTTAAGCTGCTGGTGGAATGGAAGCTATACTCAGTTTGAGTGTGCTGGTGTCCATCTTGGATCTGGCTGCAGGGACTTCCTCCTGACTGAGCTGCATGAGAACATCCCCTACCGCATCTGCCTGCGCTCCCTGGTCCGCTCCGATGCAGCTCAGAAAGCAGACCAGCGGGACTGTGTCGAGTTTACCCTGCCGCCGTCTGGGATGCAGGACATTGTGATTGCCATGACAACGGTTGGGGGAGCTATTTGCGTGATGCTGGTCATCATCTGCTTGCTGGTGGCGTACATCACAGAAAACATCATGAGCCCCACGACACAGCACACATACTACCACACGCACTCACGTCACTGATGTTGGCGTCACTGTTAAATAAAACAGCGTCCATTTAACATCCATGATGACATATCTAATCTCACATTCATAGTCACTGTCACTAATATTTACTTTTCAATCAGCCACATACTGATATACACATCCCGTTATCACTGAATTAAAGCACAAACTACTGTGGCTCTGCAAATAACATGCCATGTCAACCTCTGCGAGGATGCACTGAACCAACTGATAACCTGCATTTACTATCATCCAGTAGTTTACTGTGTTGTGTTTCTGTTCAGGGTTGTCTGTGACTGTGATTGATGTAAATCTGAATACTGGCAGAATTTATACAGCAATACAATTAATGAAATTATGAAATGGCTTTTAGTGCATCAGAAACAGCAGTTTTTGCTAAATGTGCAGCCTGTGAAAGTGTCCAGACATGTGCTATCCTTGCTGTGACACAGGAAAATAAAACATTACTGAATTTATTTTGTATCCACTTGACTAAACCATCCCATCTTCTGTTTTTGCTTTTGCCTCCAGTATGTATTTGTACCATTTTGTGAAGGGCAATACAATCTGGAGTACAATCTCCACTGTGACAAACATCTTGAGTTATAATGCCTTTATGTCCTGCTGTCAGTGAATAAAGTACCATGAGGTCATTTGTAATATTGTACAGCTGTCCTTGTTTTTCTCCTTGTGTGATAGACAGTGTGTGCATATGTTCGTCCTTACATTCCTGGACAATTTTCAAGGATCAACAACAGACAGGAATTCAGAATATATGTATAAACACAAACCCTCCTTATAGCTCTCTGATGCAGGTCAGTCACTGGGGCTTGATCTGAGGTCTGTGTGGTTCTGGATGGTTGAACTGATTTGTATAGTGGTTTGAAAATGATGTAATCTCAAGGTATGCATCATACCATCATACAACATCATACATAAGATGGATCAATGAATAAGTCCAGAATCCACACACCAAAGCACAATATGACATAAACAAACAAACAAAACATACTGCTATTATATACACTGTGCAGACGCAGTATCCTCCACATGAATACTGGGGAATGTATACAACCTTATCAAACTCACGGAGGTAGACTTTATGATATATGAAAGAGTGAAAACATGCAGTTGTCTTTTCACTTCTACTTTTTCTACTAATACTACTCATATATGGATAAAGATACTAATACGAACTAAACTAAAAAATGTTGGTATCGAGCACAATTGAAAGGGAAAAATATATCATCAAAATTAGCACTATGTGTACCTACAACACTGTAAACACATTGTCAACTTGTATATTAGTTAAGAGGTTATTTCAATGTACATAATTTACCTTTTATTCGACATAGTCCTTTATTTACATTTGAAATAGCCCTTCATTTATATTTCTTCATATATTTATTTATAAGATCAACTGTAACGTACAAACTTTCCCCCCGGGGGGGATCAATAAAGTATTCTGATGATGATGTATTTTGCATTTTTCACTCCTTTGTTTCAGCAGAAGGTTTACTTATTTCACCCTTCGTTAGGAATCACAATGTGCTCCTATATTTAGTAAATGTTCTGGGTGTTCTCATGGCCACTTTGAATGTAGTACAAAAAAACATATGCCTTTCGAGGCAAATCATATTATTCAAAAGCATTTTCTATTTACTGACGTCACGTCAGCGTCGCAACATGTTTCCGCGTTAAAGGCAGGAAACTCCGCCCTCGAATGACATCACTTCATAAAGCCGTTGCACACCAACGGGTCGCCGCCATTTTAACTTCCTGCATCATAAGAAGACGAGCAAATCGCACAGTATTTGTACTCGAAAACGTTTTCTTATTTAGTGTACCAACAGGGGTTTGTCTTGTTTGTTTTTCTTACAGGGATCGAATCCACGACATCAGTGTAGTTTGTGACCGCTCGTGTGTCGGTTAGTGGTCAGCCGGAGAGTCGCAATGCCGAGCCACCCGCTGCGTGTAGCGGTTGTGTGCTCGAGCAACCAGAACCGCAGTATGGAAGCGCACAGTATCCTCAGGTAAAGACGAGCCGCCGGGAAGGAAAACAAAAGGACAAAAACCCACCACGAAGTGAAGCCGGTCTTTGTGCTGGTTTGAGCCGTTTGTGAGCCGGTCACGAGTGACGCCGACACGGCGACAGACCGACAGACAGACGGTCCGTCGGGCCTCATCCGCGGTTAACAATGGACTCGCTCCTTTCGAGCGTCACACCGGGGCTACTGCGTGCTTTAAAACGCTGGTTTCTGACTGTTTCATGTTTGCGGTTACCTGAAGTGAATATTCACACAAATGTAGTTTTCACACAGATTGAACGCTTTTCAATAGACCGGCCCAAGTTTTTTTTTTATTTTTCTTCTCCCACATGTTGACTAGAGTGCCCCCTGTAGGGAATAATCCGGAAGGGAGCAACTGCAGCTTGTGCAACATCGTGTGTGTTTTTACCAGCTGTGACCAGTACTCTTTATTCACACACCATTGAGAAAGGCTGCGGAGAGTTATTCGTTTTTAAACCGACGGTGTGTGTCGGTTTTGGGGCTGTCGGGACATTTCACCCTTGAGCTCACTCCCTAATGGCTGTTTATTTTCTTATCTGAAAGCAGCGCATCTCTGTCTACAGACTGATCCACAGGCCAAGAAGCCTCTCAGTGACAGTCACCCCAATGGTGAACTAAAGTGAATCTATGTAGTGGGAGACGAGGTGAAATGGCCTTCTGCACTTTCGGTGTGCAATGATTTCTTAATTAAGCCTGTGACATAAACTGAACAATGTTATACATTTAATTTATATCTTGTTTTTGAGGCAATAATTTGAAAATCTGACCTAAATGCTTACCCTTATACTTAAGGCGCTGATGCATTCTGCTCTTGTGTTTTCTTGTGTCCAATGTTTATTCCAGATGTGGTATGTAATTTATTGTCGTGTCCTTTTTTCATCTTTGCAGCAAACGTGGATTTGAAGTGCGTTCATTTGGGACGGGGTCTCACGTGAAGCTACCCGGTCCTGCCCCGGATAAACCAAATGTGTACGACTTCAAAACGACATATATACAGATGTACAACGACTTGGTCCGCAAGGACAAGGAACTGTATCCCCCTTCTCACTCACATTTCCACACACGCACGTTCACACTGTATTGCGCAAGCCAGATAAGTAGACACACGGCCCGTGCACCGGTACGTGTGTGGTGTTTAGATATTAGGGATGGCGTTTGAACGGCACAGCAGACGGGACTGCAACGATGAGTAAATCACATGCAGGGGTTTTAAAATGTGTTCCGGATGTATGCTTTATGAAGCCCATGATATACAGGGGCAATATACATTGCAATACAACAGCAAGTGAAATTTGGTGAAGATCATGAGTTTTTGTTGAGGCAATTAGTTTTAAAATGATACTATTAAAACCGTAGTTTATGTTGTTGAATGTCTGTATTTACAGGGGTTTTCATGGTACCACTGTTCTTCCTTGCAAGTGCAGTTTCCCTGTTTTCAATATGAATCTTTTCCCATTTTTACAAAAGATATTTTTGCAGCTCGGGTAACGGATCGGTAGACTCGCTTGTCTTTGTTAATTGCTATAATTGTTTAACTGAATCGCTGGTGCATCAGTAATTCATTCTGTACAACTGAAGGGTGAAAGTATACAGAAATCTGACCACAGGAGAGAACTCTATGCGCAAAGAAGAACAGTGGTGACACGTAGATGACACAGACTGAAGCAGGACATTAACCAAAGTTTGTCAACACAAACCAAGAAGCCTGTAAGAGACATAAACATTGTAATAGTGAGTGATTTCAACCGCATTTTCTTTCCACATGCGTAAATTTGTGTTCATCAAACTTATTGTTCCTGTAAATAAGTGCTGACAGGTGGAGCTTTTTTGGTTGACAAATAACCCATGTTTCTATTATCAGTTTAATGTTAAATATTTAAGGCTTCTTTTAGTCCTCGAATACCTCTAATTATTCTTCAGATAGTTGTTTCGTTTAATTAGACGAGGCTAATTGTTGGACTAGTTCAGGCTTTTTGTGGAGATCGAGGCTTAACAGCAGGAGAGATGAGTCTAACCAACGTTTACGTGCTTATTTTACTGTATTTCAGGTGTAAATTTTGCCAACCCACGGTAGGTTGTCTTTACTGAATTGTAAACCAGCTGCCCTGTAAATCTGAATGTATTGTGAATAGAAGATGTACATGCTGCCTCTATGCAACTATTACTGCAATCATTTGTTGTATTCTTGCAACTTTGCATGGATGTCTTCGAAATATAGTCCATAATTGTAGACAATTCACCATGGTGGTTGGTCTTTTTTTTATTTATATATTTGGCAATGTCTTGTGTATGGCCATGTAGTCACAGAGCAACAGACTTATTTTGGATACATTTTAGAAACTTGTAGGAATATTGGACAGAACATAACATTTGTATCAAGGACCACACACGTCTGCTGGCCCATGGCCCGTTAACATTGACTGGCCTCGCCCTGAAATGTCATAGTTGGTAGTTTCTCCAGACACCACTAGAGGATGCTGCAGTTCATCTAATTCAAACACTTGATACCATTCAAGTGTTTACTCCACAATGCAAACAAAATATGCAGCCTCATTCAGACAAATTAATATACAGTTTCAGACAGTCTTACTGTGGTTTTGGGGGATTTTTCAGTGTCCTATTTATTGAAATCCTTTTTCTGACAGTGTTATGAGTTGAGTTCATGTGTTGTATTATCTTGGAAGTGTTTCTCTTGCTCCTGCTTTGTTCCTTGACCTCCTACCTCTTCAGATACACACAGAATGGCATCCTGCACATGCTGGACCGCAACAAGCGCATCAAATCAAAGCCGGAGCGCTTTCAAAACTGCAAGGACAAGTTCGACCTGGTCATCACCTGCGAAGAGAGAGTCTATGACCAAGTGCTGGAGGGTGAGGCTTCTCATAAGAAATGTTAAATCACTGAAGGGATATAGTCAGTCATTCAGAGCCTCTTGCAAGTACTGATTTCATACTACTTGCCCCACAATTATTTGTATGCAGACCAAGTTTTTACTCCCAACACTTCTGATTGTGTGGCACACAATTTCTCTTTCGTCTGTTGTTGCTCCCCAGATCTGAATTCAAGAGAGCAGGAGACTCTCCAGCCTGTTCACGTCATTAATGTAGACATTCAGGATAACCACGAGGAAGCCACGCTGGGCGCCTTCCTCATCTGTGAGCTGTGTCAATGTGTGAGTGTCTCCTCCTGGGATTCTTAAATGCTGTTGAACACACTGAGGGCATAGTACAGACATTCTCTTACCAAAGTCATTTATGACACTGTGGTTAAATAGTGAAAAAGGATGCATTCGAAAGTAATCTGAATAAAATGGTCTTTTAAGTAGACATAATCTGCCCTCCAGTATATTTCCATAATAGGGGCTTCAGTGGTCACATAATGAAAAAGGTACTATAGATTAAAACATGGTGTGCAGATTGATTAGAGTTCATCGGTGCTAATGAGTTGTGTGTGTTCAGGCTATGTTTTGAATGTGCTCCTCCCCTGCAGATCCAGCACACTGAGGACATGGAGGATGAGATGGATGAGCTCATACAGGAGTTTGAGGAGAAGAGCAACAGGCCTTTTCTTCACACCGTCTGTTTCTACTGATACACAATAGAATTTTGCAATAAACACAGTCTCGGATTACAAGCAATCAAACAGTCGTATATGGAGACGCACGCACGCACACACACGCACACACACTTGTTACTCCTCAGTCCTCTACAGAAGAGTCCATACACATTGTGTGCCTACACAGCCACACCTACACACACACACACACACACACACAGCTTTG
Source organism: Leptoclinus maculatus (assembly GCA_032191485.1). Lineage (NCBI taxonomy): Eukaryota > Metazoa > Chordata > Actinopteri > Perciformes > Stichaeidae > Leptoclinus > Leptoclinus maculatus. The sequence continues at coordinate 13,360,151 of JAVDOI010000006.1, forward strand.
GGTTAGGACCTAACAAATGGCTGCTGTTGGACATATTGGTGATGAGTTTCTCCTCTCTGCAGAGGACGGACACGCTGCTCTCACTCTGCCTTTATTTCTGCGGATCAAGGTCTGGCCAAGGTCCTCCCTCCATCCCAGTCCAGTGAAATCACTCAACCATGTCTCCTCAGGGAGAGCCATAACACCCCCACCCCTGATTCAACAACTGCTTTACCAGTCCCTCTCTTTTTGTTCAGTACAGCATATTAATTCTGATTTTAGTTTTCTCCAGATGATATATAATTGTAATTCATTTAAGCATATTTGTCAGATTTTTATTCCTGACTTCGGACAATGTAAATGTGTTTCTTGGGGTCAGCAGGAGAATTATTTGAACTGAATGCGTGTTTTTTTTTGTGCAACCATGTGTTGTAGATTAGTTTGGATTCTGTTAAAGTGGGTGGGCTGATTATGAATAACCAAACCTAGACCTCTCTGAGGCTCTCCTCCAGCGTGTTTCCAATATAATGTGTTGATTCTTATTTAAAGTCAGATATGCTGTTTTTCAGGGCATAGTACTTTTTTTTTCCTTTTGTAAATGTTAATGAATTCAAGCATTGTAATTATTTTCAAACTGCGAGCTCAGCTCAGAGTGCCTGATTTTTCTGTATGTACATATGAATCCTCTAAAGAAACATCTCTAAGAAACGTGTCACGACTCTTTATTTGCTTTGTGATGTCATATGATGTAAAATGAGTATTGTTACACAAAACTAGCATTCAGTTACATCAATTAACCAATCAAGCTCACTGATAGTTTATAGAACAGATAGAAGCACCTGCTTATTTTTCAAAGGCAGCTTGGATTATATTATATTTCACGTCAATATGCATAAAATAATAGTAACGCTAAAAAGAAATGTACATAAGTATAACGTTAAATGTAAGGTTTATCTTAGGCTTTGCCAGATATAATGGGGCTTTGTCTTAACTTAATTAAACTATCCTGAAACACTTCATTAGTAACGTTAAGCGACCGTTAGTTAAAAAAGAAAAGTAACCATGACAAGTCATTTCGTTTATTACGATGTGTTCTGTGACTGGTTAACATCACCGACTCTCGGTGGTGTTGGAGAGCTGAGAGCGGTAGGACTGACGGACAGCCACGCGATGAGAGCAGTTATATCATTTATCTAAACGTGTCTTCTCCACACGGTCCTTTAAATAGTCGTCTACGGTGTCGTGGTGTGCAGTATTGTTTTCTTCCAGACAGACGTTTCTGACGGACATGAACGCGCTTTTTGACCGCTTTCACAACTTCATCTTACCGTTAGTGCGAGGGGAGGACGGCGTGTGCGCCTGCACCTGCGGGAGGTAAAGTACAATCCAGCTGTTACTGCACGAGATCTGATGTGTTGTGGTAAAGGGAAACAATCTCCACGCGCATCGTCCTCAACTTTCTTTGATGGCTGTGAGCTCCAAACAGGCTCAATAAGCCTGAATTCACACAGCATGACTCCTCGTCATGAACCCTGGGTGTTTCTGTCATGGCTTTCAGCTCAGAATATCACTTTTCAGTGAGTAACGCTCTGGTTTATGCTCTTAGATGCTTGTTTAAAAAAGGAGATGCACTTATGACTTCTGGTGACCAGTAGTTCTCTTGAATACCTATGTTGAATACACTTATTGTAAGTCGCTTTGGATAAAAGCGTCTGCTAAATGACTGTAATGTAATGTAATGTAATGTCCGTGTGACTAAGAGATGTTCGGACTGTGTGCTGCTGATGCAGACGGATTGGAGCACGTATCTTCAGGTGTTGCGTGTGGTTGTGTGTTTTAACCCAGGACCTGTCAAACCCCTGTTGTCTGGGGTTGTCAGCAATCTGCTGCTGTTACAAACTGTAATAGAGTTGTTCTTACATTGTGGCAATATGGTGGAAACCTGCACTTAGAGATGCACTAATGTATCAGTAATGATATTATAGACACTCAGTTTTTTGATTTTTGTATTCCTAATATTTGTAAGACTGTGGAATTTATATATATACATATATATACATATATGTATATATATAGGAAAGGCAAATATCAGTAATTTAATTGACCACACGGATCAGGGTGGCTTACCACCTCTGCTAATTATACAACACATGTAATTATTATATCTCTTTCTTAGGCTCATAAAACTCATGTAAAATGTATCTGATTAAAAATGCATTATTACGCAAACAACGCTGTTTTTCTTAAATTCTGAATATTTGACTGTTTTTCTATCAAAACTACAAATAGACTAAGGGGGTGTGAGTATATTAGATTTTGGTATATGTCTTTCATCATGGGTTTATTTTTGTCTTCATGTGCTAATCTTCCCACTCTGTTGCAGGCATCATGTATATCATGTCGTTCCATATAATGGGGCCCAGTCCATGGTGGACTCCAGAGAAAACTACGTTTTAAGTGACAACATGACGTGGCAGGAGATGAACGTGATAGTCGGACTGCTCTTGGGCCTCTGCATCAGCTTGTTCTTGCAGTGGCTGGAAAGGATTTGGCACTCACAGCTCAAATATAGGAGAGAAAACCAAATGAAGGGTGAGTAAAGTCAAGTGAAACTAAACTTGCATGTGGGGAAAGCTTAGGGGTTTCTAAAGAAAGGAACTTTGCAGTGATTTACAGTACATAATACGATTATATATTTAACATTCTTGTAAGTGAAAGTTTCCAGCCTGATGTCACAGCACATTCATACTTTGCTGTACAGAAAAGGTTGTGTCCCTTCTTTGAAAGGAGAATTCAAAGAAGAAAACCTTGCCCTAATTTTTTTTTTAACTTAACCTTAATAAAAATGTAATACAACTTTTTTAGTATTTATCAAAATTAGGACCATTCTGGGATACACAGCTTATCTCTTCCAGGCGACTCTGTCCTCAAAGGAAACAGTGAAATTGTAATCAAATAAATTCTACATCATCAGTTACAGATTGGACACCACAGTTAACCTTTCATCCGTTTTGTGTGGAGTAAAAGAAGGTGTCATTGATAGACCGGGTGCAAAAAGAATGGCCTCTTAAGTGCCCATTCATCTCTTCTTGTAATAATAGCTTGTCTGAGTAATTAAATAATCACTTTCCTCACTCTTCATCATAATTAGATGTTTTTTCTTCTTTAACTATACAATTAACTATACAATACGATTTTTCACTACCTCCACTAAATTCATGTAATGTATCCCTCCCCCTGCACACACAGAAACACACATTTAGGAGCCTTTCATCAGCCCAGTTTCCCTCTTTCTTTCCAGGCGTGGGTTTCTGGTCATGGATGCCCAAATTCAGTTACACAAAGGAGTTGGTTACACACGGAGGACTCCAGGGGGAACATGCTGCACATCAATTCAAATGTGTACCATAATGTTAATGACACATGATGAAATGAGGAATAAATTTAATAGTTACCGAGTGTGGTGTTGTTTTTTAAATAACCAAATAATCTTTGAAGGTCTGATTGAGTCCAAATATTCTTAGTTTTTTATATTTGTTGGCCGTTTTGTGATTTTAAGAATGAAGTATTAGTATCGAAGCAGAACCAGAGATTCTTTTCTTTGTCTTTGTCAAAACCTGTCACCTCCACTGCATTCCACTTCACGGTTTTTCATTGAAGGAGTATTACTTCTAGCAATGAATTGCTTTTCAAGCTGAGTTGAACTACAAATTGTTTGGTTATGTGTGATAACTTGAACATAGTACATGTGTACATGCAGGCATCCTATCATGTCGTATAGAGCTTTATCATGGGGCCTATTTAAAACCAAGGACAGCTTCATGCCCTTGACTTTGCTTTGCAGAAGAAGCTTCCTGAAGCCCTCGGCCATTACTGTGAAATATGGAAATCCCACGTGGCTTTCTATAGGACCTCTTCCATTTGTAACCCCTCCTCTCTGCTTGCACCTCTACCGTTATGTATTTTGTTGCTATAACCTGTCTTTCAAAACCGTACATACATATTTATAATGCTTGACAAAGTCATTGCAAGGATCTCTACGTGAGCATTTTAAAAAGGGTTTGTAGGGTTATACTAGAGGCCATGCACTGACTGTGGCTTATCTTCACTGTCGGTTGATTATTCAAGCATCCAAGCCACAGGTAGTATCATATCATAAAGCAACTATATCCTACAAACATCAGAACTTCTGCTGTTTATAAAAACACAAATCCATTTAATCATTTCAACAGAGACATACTGTGCACAACACTTACATACTGTTATTACAGACACACAGTCTGTAAAGTACACTTTTACAATGTATACATTAGTAGAATCAAAGAGTCTCAGGCGTTATTTGTGTTTTGTTAAGTTAATTGATTGATTATCTGCCCCCGACCTGCTGAACTCATCCTCTGTCACAGACGGACCAACTGTCGGTCAGATATAATCTACCAGACTAGTTAAAGAGGCAGGACACTCATCTTTCTAATCCAGGCCACTCTGCATCTACAGCTTAAACTGGAGTTCCATCCTTAGGAGGAGAAGATCCAGTTTTGTCTTCCTTTTCCATCTTGCCGTCGCTGTCGGTGGGGGCAGCAGGCTGGGCTAAACTCTCGCCCGCTTTGGCAGCATCTTCACAGTCCTGTCCAGCTGCGGTGGCACTTTTGCCTTCTGCTGACTGGTTGTTGATGTCTGAAGGAGGTGGTGTACTTTCACCTTCTTGTTTTGTTTCCACCTCGAGCACTGGGGAGATCACCTCCTGTGCCTCAGGTGCCTCACAGAGGGGCAGAGTGAAGCCCATTTTGCCTCCACTGGCTGTCGCTCCAGCTGGGGGAGTAGTAAGGGTCTTGGTCTGAACCTCCTCGTCTCCATGCAGCCAGTTCATCTTCTGAAGGTGTTGCTTGACAGCGTCATCAACCCGAGCATCAATCATAGCCTCCGTCAGGACGCCATGTTCAGAGGAATATGCTGCCGCCTACAAGAGAACAAGAGTCAACACATCTATACATTTAAATCACGAAAATGAAAATCTTGTAGTAAAGAATTGTGAAATTAAGATTGACAGTGCACTTTCTTTTACTGCTATGGATTCACAATGACTACAGGGAACGTACCTGCCAGGCCACACCCAGCTTAGAGATCTCTCTTCCTGACATGCCTCCTGTCCGCTTTGCTATCTCAGAGCACTTCTGACCATAGTCAAACTGTGCCAGCTTCATCCTCCTGCACACAAACACACAAGCAGATCGATTAGTAAATGATTTTACCACAGTTTAGCTAGCCTGACTGCAATTTCATTCTGACTTTGTTGTGTTTTTGGAGCCGAGTTAATATCCTGTGTGTGGATCGCTCCCCACCTTTCAGCCTCCATCACACATCCAACCTCTATGTAATTAATGCCTCAGCACTTTCTCCATCTCAAAAGAACAAACCTCAGCCTTTCAGCCGAGGATCCCTCCATCAAATATTATACAACTCAAACTCATCTCTCAGAATGAATACATCGACATGAGAGTGTTGGACATGATGGACTGAACCTGATTACTTGTTTCAGTATGCAGCCCTAGTGTGCAGTGGTCTGGTGGTCTATCTGAACAGCTGTGTTTCTAAATGTTGTACTCACTGCCTCCCTCCTGTGGCAGGCTCCAGCACATATTTGTCAAAGTACAACCGCACCAGCCTCTCCCTCTCATCAGGACCAGGCAGAGCAAAGTTCACTATTTCGTCTATGCGGTCGTTTATGGCCCAGTCAAACTGCTCTGGTTGGTTACTGGCCAACACCAGCATGAACCTGTCAGAAAAACACAGAAATCAAGCAGCTTAGAGACGTAGCCGATGTTTTATAGGTAAAAATGAAGTGAAGAGTACCACACATTTAAGGTTTAATTTATACAACTGTAAATATTATTTTACTTGCTGCTCTGCTCTCCAGTACGATACAAGAATGCATTCAAAGTGGCTCTCAGGTCCTCACTGATCTTCTCCTACAAAAGAACAAGAGCAAAGACGTCATGTTAAGAGGAGTTTAAAGGGTAGGAAAATATGTTATTTTAACAAAAACATGGTTTCTGGAAAATGAAATACATGCAGACTTACAGTGGATCTCTTGCGAAGGAATGCATCAGCTTCATCAACAAACAGAAGAAGTCTGTAACAGGATAAAAACACACGATAACCTTTATCTCTTGACATTATATCTGAACAGTATTGTGGTTTGTGTATTTGTAAGTTAATATCAAGTAGCCTACCCGCGTCGACTTGTGCCCGCCCAGTCAAACACTTTGTGCATGGCTGTCACCCCATCACGGCCCATGGGTGCCACGTCACCACCAGTCATTATTGCATAGTCCATCCCAGAATGCACTGCCAGCTTCTACTCGATAGAAAAAGAAATGCCTCTCCGTTAGAAAAAGCATCATTTTCTGTATATGTGAATGTTTACACGAGTCATTGTTCAGTCCCCAGGTATACCTTAGCAAAGAGAGTTTTGCCCGTGCCTGGAGGGCCATACATGAGGATGTTCCTGTAGAGGCCGTTGTTCTGCCTCGTGTTTCTTGTTGCAATGGCGATATCACGTACACGCTCTTCCAGGGAAGGCTAAGAGATAGAAAAATGCATTTATATGAAGCGGTTGTTTGCTTCATCCTCTGGGAAGACTTTGACGTCCACTTACACTGAGCACAACTCCCTCGAGGGCATCCTGAGGTTTGCTCTTCAGCCGTTTGGTCGTCTGAATAGTTCACAAAAAAAAAAAGGATAATTAGCATATTATAATCTGCACTTAACAAAATAAGCAAAGGGTCAATTGCTAATTAGCTACCTTAATTGGATGCTTGATTGCCTCTGCGACGGTGAACCGGGACGTTTCCCGCACCAGTGACGGCTTCCCGAGCCTGGCCTCAATGTAACGTCCCGCCACCGCTGTGGCATTTCGGGCGGAATAAACTCCCACAGCTAGAAGGGTCAGTCCTGCCACCTGGTGGTGTGATGAAACAGTTACACAACAACCTCATACTGTATGCTGTGAGAATCAGGAGAAACAACTCATTTCAGGTTTGCCCTCACCAACAGTCCAAACATTTAAATGGATTTATTTATTTTTTTATTATATACCAATCGCAGGCATGAGACTGACAAATGCTGAAAAGGGAGGAACATTATCAACACAACATTTCTAGGGAGGGAGGGGGGGGGGGGGGGTGGCATGAATTTTCATTTTTAAATATGATCTTTAAAATGTAGCATTCTGGTGTACTCTGAGAATAACATTTAGTGATAAGACCATATTTACTTTAAGCAAAAGAATAATTTATTATTCAGTTATTTATCACTATTTCAGCTCCAGTTGAACAGCTGGCTAGTTAGCTTCTTTTTTCTTTTTTAAATCAATATTATTATTATTAACAACCTTTATTAGACAAAATCCATTTAGAACGAGGTCTCATTTTCAAAAGTTTTAGTCAAATAAAAACAAAGATAGCAGAGTAGCGAGAACCATCGCCTGCAAATAAAGTGATTAGTTTTCATTGAACCCTGTTACTGTATGTCTTCATATTAACTTCTACTGTTACTGTATGTCTTCATATTAACTTCTACTGTTACTGTATGTCTTCATATTAACTTCTACTGTTACTGTACAGCTGTTAGAATAGTGGCCTATCTTCTATTTGCAATGGTCTCTGGAGTTCTAAAATAGCCAGAAATCCGCCGAAAAGTCTCATGCCTGCAATCGGCTTTGAACATAATTTATGAGCCCTAATAGATCTAATGTGTTAAAATGAAAACCATCTTTATGAATAGAAAGGCTTCGGTCAGTGTAAACTACAGGCATCTGTAAATAGTGTGTTCTTTTATACCTAATTTACTTTTATTTTGTAGAAGAGATATTTCGGAGAAATCGTTTAGTTGCATTTAGGTCTTCCATCAGTGGTAAAATGTCTTTATTCCATTCACTAAACTGATTGCTGATGGAAAGAGAAGCCTCACCGTGGCGGTCACTTTGTCCCAGTCTGACACAAAGGCCCTGAATCCTTCTCCAAACACAGCACCTGCAGTCCTACAAGCAAACATACGTCAACTGTCAGCATGTCTTTTGGGCATTTACAACATGGAACGGTCCAATAACTATTTACTTAACAAACAGAACCGATACCTTCTAGAATAAGGTGAGATAGAACTTTACTTATCCTGAGGGAAATTGCTGTTATATACACTGGTATTTATTTAAAACAAACTCCCTTAACACCTTTAGAAATAACTAGTTGCAACAGCTCATTGCATGATTCAGGACACAAAGAACCATCACTACACTTTATCTAATCCTCACCATCATGACAACTAGTGTGAAATATCAGTGCGTCTTACTTGATGGACTCCAGGACAGTCTGTCTGTGTTCTGCAGCCTTCAGACGGATTTGCTCGCGGATTAGATCGGCGTTCTCTCGCTCCACGCGCGCTCGTGCTTTAGTCTCGGCCTCTATACGCAGGAGCTCATTCTTGTGCCTCAGATCCATCTCGTGGTTTATCGTCGCTATAAAAACCCGTGACACATAAACAAGTACATGTAAACCACCGCTCAGCGTCTTCAAAAGCTTCTACAAGACTGTCAGTGGTGAAGTCTGGTACATTTCCTCATGGCCTCCTGTTTCTGTACAGACTCCTCCTGTTTGCGAAGGTTGTCCTCGTTCAGCGCTTGCTATTGAAAGAAAGGGAAAAGAATGTCGGTACTGCGTCTCATTTGAATGCAGTTCATACTTGACATTTAGGAGATGACCTCACCTGTTGCCTTAGTTGGTCCTCATATCGCTGTCTGGCCAGTTTATCTTGAAACTGAGCTCTCTGTAACGAGGCAGAGAACAACCAGCTGTAACCGTACGACTCAAAATGTTCCAGTTCATTGCTGCAGCACACTTATAATAATTGTTCTTAAAATACTAAAATGTTATCATGTTTGTCTTGTTGTCTGTGTTCATTGTAATGTCTGTTGAGATGGATGCTTCGCTCTCTATTGCAAACCAAGTCTACCTACGGGTACAAATAAAAGTAACCTGAACCTAAAAAGGAAAAGCATTTCTGTTCTCACCGCTTGATGCTGCTTGGTCTCCTCGTTAACAGTTTTCCTCCTCTCGTCCGCGTGGATTCGTATCTGGTCGCCTTTGAGCTGCTCAACGGCTGCTTCGTACTCCTGAGAGAGGCGCACAAAAGAACGACAAACCCGAGAGACACACTGGTGAACATTCAAATCCACTGCAACCGCAAGATTGACTGGGTTGTGCTGTGAAAGTCTTTAAAAAGATAGAAGTATAAACACATCATCAACAATGCCACGAGAATTGATCTTTGACTTGGGAATTCTAAATGTGTCTGGTTTTATCTAGATGCAGAACAAAGATAAAGCTCTAACTGATATTCATTTGACCCAGTAAATAATGTGCAATATGTTCTGCTTTTTCTACTCGCCATTTGCTCAAATGTTTAACTTTGACATGATAAACTAAAATTTAAAAACTGGTGAATATTTCTCATAATAATTATCATACTCGACTGGCTGTGTCGCTGACAATTCTGATGTTCAAACTGCAGCACAGACTACAAATAGAGATTTGAGTATTCACACTCAACTCTAGTACATCTCTCAGCTTCATTATTTACACATACGTTACATACATGAAATATGACCTCTGCATTTAACCTAAGTGTCTTAAGGAGCAGTGGAGCTGCTATAAACCACCCGGGGAGCAACTTGGGGTTCAGTGTCTCAGATTAAGGACACTTGTAAATGGGGACAGTGTACCCCCTGAGCCACAGCCACCGGAAGTAACATATTCTTTTTATCAATGGGAACTAGAACTGGCAAAATCAACTTAATTCTCTGGAAAAGCACCGATGTCCTGCATCGGTTTACTGTACCTTCATTTTGCTCTGATGCTCCATCTGAGTGGTCTGCTCCTGCATCCGAGACAAATCCAGAGCTTCTTTGGCATGTCCTGGATAGTGATGAGAGGCAACAACACGACTGAAAGATGGCTTCAAATATGGAGATTATCAGTGATCAATGTAACATGATGGTGTGCCTCTGAATCATGACTCCCTCTCTACCTCATACTTTAACAGATATGAGAAATGTTTACATCATGAACACAGAACCAGAGAGAAACACTTGGTGAACCATTACATGCATGTGGAACAAGTGGAATTTGGGTGTTTCGCAAGCCAGATTGCAAGCTGGTGACCTTTGAACCCACTCTAGTAGTTAGAAAGGTGAGAGCAGCACAGGGTCGATCTCACAGGCAACCAGCAGCTTCTCAAAGATGACATGCATATGGAAATGTACAGATTCTGTGGGCCTCATTATTTCAGCTGTAACATCACTGAAGCGACCACCTCCCTGAACCAGAGAGGAGCTGGACGCTGGAGCAGCATGACTACAACCTAGTTATAACCAGGAGGAAGCTCCATTAAGCTACCAGGCTCCGCAGAACACTTACGGGACTTGTCGAGCTCCTTGGCCGCATTAGCAGCTCGCTCCAGCCCGGTGGGATCGAAGTTGCTCCATTTGTCCTTGGGTTTATCTCCGCCGCCGCTGGAGCCTCCGGCCGGCGGCGGAGGCGGTGGAGGCTGAACCGGGAGACCAGGAGGCACCTCGGGCTGCCCCTTGTTCAGGCCGAACAGCCACGACATTTTGACGTGAATGAATAAAGCACAGTTTAGCCGGTTCTGTGAGGAGCGAGGGTTGGCAGTTGCTCCAGAGCTGTCACTGCACTTCCTCTACACGCGTTTCATGCCGCAACCTTCTGCGCAGGCGCGACAGAGAGAACGGATTGGTTTGAATAACTGCATCGACGATTGGCTGGTAACAAGTACTTCTTCTTCTTCCTATTGGCTGTTCAAAAACCGTCTTCAGTAGAGGTCATTGATGTAGTCCCACCCAAAATTGATACGGTAGCCGCAGAGGGTCATGAGGCGTACAATTCAAAGGAAAGTAATTTCTCTTTTGGTTGCATCAGACTGGTTCTAGTTTTGTAAGTCATAGGTCATTGGTGTGATGTTTGCTTTGTACTTCAGTGAGCATTCATTGGGAGTAAATGTTAGGACCGGAGGAATGTTTTGACAGATAGATAGATAGATACTTTACTCATCCCCAGGGGGAAATTTGTTTAGAGTGTTGCTTCTCATATACCGCTGGTTTATTGAATAAAGATAATTATGTCTTCATGTTCTCTAATAGTTTGATTCTGTGCATAGTGTGTGCGATCAAAGTTATAAAAATAGAACATTTGTAGGGACATAACAGCCAACATAAGGACTACAAATGACTAGTCCAGAATAAAATATGTCTCAAAACCACACCCTTAACATGTTTGAAGTGAATTAAGACTGAACGACAAAGATATATATCAAAATGTTTAATGAACTAAACATTCAGAGGATAACCTCACCACAACAAATGGTAAAATATATATTTACACAGAGACACAACTCATATGAAAAAGCTTGAGGTCAGTCTTCTGCCCAACCTCCTGAAAACTCACAATCTGCATCAAATCATAACTTAACAAAAAGGTTGCATATGCAAAACACAAGGTTTGTGTAAATAAATAATCACATCCTGTGTTATGATACTGGAGGTAATCAGGACGGCTATAGTGGAGGATTTTGTAGGCACCGCTGGGAAAGTCTGGCACACATGATGGAGGTGTTGAAATCAGTGAATGGAGCAGAAGCAGGGCTGTCTGTGGACAAACTATTGCTATTCTGTTTAATGTCAGGTGCCATCATGGATTATCATTATTATGACAAGAGTGCACAATTTCAAAAATACCATTGAATTTACACTAAACTTAAAATGGGTCACCTGAAAAGAAATGACAACTATATTCAGGAGTTGTCCATTATCAGTATTGTTAGTAAGGGCCTTAATAGAAGGAACAGGCATGTACATTTATCAAATCTGTTTTCAGGGATGCACTGCTTTAGGACAACACAATAGCAGCATGGGTGCAGGGTAGCATCGTGAGTGGAGAAGCCGCACTTCAAAAGGTCAGGGATCAAGGAACTTCAACAGCAATCATCCGTCATGCTGGAGTGTCCTTGAGCAACATAGCACATCCCTTTCTTCTTCAGGGACGTTGCTCTGTTGGCAACTCGGTTTCAAATCTACCTAACATTTTACATCTTTGTGGGGCTAACCCATGCGAGACTCCCATGTTGTATTATACATGGTGCAGGCAGAGACACAGATCTGGCATAATGTCATCGTCTTCTCTCATCATGTGACCAGACCCTGGGTCAGCTATGTGGGTCGTTGAGCATGCAGCCCTTCTGGTATTGTGATTAATGAAGTATCACAAAAATAAAACCATTTAAAGAAATTAGTCTGATATTATTATATGAGAATGACAACTGTAAAGCAAAAGGGGGTGAGTGTGTGCCTGACTGACCATTTCATGAACAGCTCCACAATCCAACACCAGCATTCTTTTAACCACATAACAACTGGAAATCTGTAGCAAGTCCTTTACTGTAGCAAAACAACACGGGAGAAGACACCAGAAGGCTCTTTGCTGTCGCCCAACGCTGCACGGAAGCCTTCCTGCTGCCGAGCCCGCGCCAGCTTTGCAAGTGAGAGGAATGACCGAGGTTCTGTGACCGCCAGATCACTGATCACACGTCGGTTGAGCTGAACGCTCGTCTGTATGGAGGATACACGTCACATATAGATAGAGTGAACAACCAGCATAAAGAACGTGGACAGGACTGATGCAATGCTGTAACATTCAGCACAACTGACCTTGGTGAGGTTGTGCATAAGGGCGGGATACTTCATGCCGTGCTCTCGTGATGCTGCTGCAATGCGTGTGATCCAGAGCTGAAGAAATAAGAGCACAACAAGTTATATTGATTACTTTGCTCAATTAAATACAATCATTCTTTTTGTAAGAAGTCAACATGCCCATTCTGTGAACAATGATTACACCCTTCTGCAACTGGGATTGGAAGGACAGCTAACTTTTAACAAGTGCTGGAACAGACTAGAGGCATTATGATTATGATTATGATTATGGTTTGGGAGTGAACATGAAGAGGTGAAAACATTAGCATTCCTTTAACGATTTAGAGTAACTTTAAATGTATTTTAGGGCACTAGTACACACGATCAGTAGACTATTACCACTCTTTGATAGGTTTTAGTTGTATTACAATACAGCAAAGGGCTGCAAAACTGCTGCACAGTGACTGTCTACAGCATACACTGCCCAAAGACTCTTTACAAGTGAGGCATACTAATCATATGTGCCCGCCATGTGTCTGTTGTTGTAGTGGACATTTGTACGTGAGTTTAAAGAGTCTCACCGTCCTCATGTTGCGCTTCTTGAGCCTTCGAGCTGTGGTTGCGTAGACGAAAGCTCTCCTCACCGCCCGCACAGCCAGACTGTAGCAGCGGTTCTTTCTGCCTCTAAAGTGCTGTTGGAGGAGCCGACATAAACAAAATGACCATCATTATGATGTCAATATTAGATTTTAACCGAATCAAACAGCAAAGGTAATTTATACACAGCCGACATATATAATATATTCAAACAATGATTCCGATTTAATTACCACACAGACTATAACATGGTACACATCACAACATTTTGACAGCATGCAACGGCTTAGCACCTTCTCTTCCAGGAAATAGTCGTGTCCTTACCCGTGCATGTTTGAGAACGTCTTGCACTTTCCAATATCTGTCAGGTCCACGGCTCCTGATCCAACAAGACAGCGTCAGGAATACCATTGTCTGTTCTCCAGGTGAACTACTTCAACACAGTATGCTTTCTAACAGAGTGGGAATACTATTTATGTGACCTTAACCCACCCCGCTTGTAAAGAGACTGTGTTAGTGAGCGCAGTTTCACATGCTGTATTACGACTGACAGAGGCGCACTAGGTTCGTTCGATTTAAAAACCCAGACATCTCGTGTAAGTTCCTCCTCTGCTCCGCCCGGGTTTTTGATGAAAACACCCGCGTCATAATTAAAGCAAATTAACTATTGCAAATGTATGACTATGGGTTATTAAACAATGAAAGAGGAGTCAGGACCAAATTGTCACAAGCAAATTGTCAAACGAACTATTAAAAACACGCTATTCTTGTGCATATGTGAGTCTAAAGGCGGAAGACGTCGCTCAACAAAACACGCGCTTCCATAAGAGTTGTGACGCAAGCCCCGGTGGCTGCTGGGATAGCAGGCGGTGGAGGTCAGAGAAACTCCAAAATGTCGGTTGCTGGTCTCACGTCCTTGAGCCGCTGTGGTGTGTTGGCGCTCCGCTCCCCCGCAGGACTGGTGGTATGTCGAAAGCCGTTTGATCAGATAAACATTATCGATTAGCCGTTATTGTCAGTTACAGTTTGTGCCGTCGCTTTGCTCAGACAACGTCACATCACAGCTGCCGTTACAACAGGGCTCCGTCTATGCAATGAAGTCCATGTTACGTAGTCCAACTACTAGCTAATAACTACTAGCTAATAACTACTAGTTAATAACTAGCTACCCCGTACTGTTGTCTGTAGATACACTGACTCAACAGTAACACAACGAGTTAATGTCTTCTTTATTAGCCGGTGTGTGTTTAGCTTCAACTGTCGCTTTAGACTATTCATATCCACGTCAACAAAACATGGCAGGATACCAGTTAAACTTGTAAATATGTTTCAGCTAAGTTCATTATAGAAACGTCAACTTTATATAGTAGCTGTTCGTTTATATAACTAATTAAAGTAAATCAGTCTGACATATTTTATGGACTGCATTCAATATAAACAAACAAACCATGTCACCGCAATGTGTCATAAGATCAACTGTGATTTCTGGTATCAGTAAATCATGATTTTAATGGAATGTTTTGTGCTTTAACTATAAAAAAAACTGCTTTGTTATGTTTGAGTTACTAAACACCAGATGATCCACTGATATTTAGAGGATAAGAGTGAAGGTATTCAAAGGAGCAGGTTGTGTTATTAGTGTCTACTAGTAGTGTGTGATGCAAACAAAATAATCATGTTTTCTCCCCTCTTGTCGCTGCTGTCAGGCGGTGCGGTGTGCCCAAACAGCAGCGGCTCCAGCAGCTCAACCCAGAATAAAGAAGTTTCAGATATACAGATGGGACCCAGACACTCCAGGAGACAAACCCCGCATGCAGACTTATGACATCGACCTGAACATGTAGGTGTTTCAGCTTTTCCCCCCCTGCCATCAGAAAGCCCAGTACTGTATGTGCTGCATTGTGTAAATCTGAAGAGGACTCGTGATTGCTCTCTGAACAAAACTCTGCTTCTCTCTTATAATGTATATTGCAGAATATGTCCCTTTTTATTAGCGCTGCTATTAGCTGATCATGTTCACAGGTTGCACTGGTGGAGGCTTATCTCTTAGTAAACAGAGGGCATGATTAACAAACTGACAACAGCCTGAAGGTAGATTTAAATCAGGTGGCTCTGACAGCCAGTCCTCTTCCTTCATCTGTTCTCTACTCAGCTTAGGTACTCTTACCTCCTGTCTATACTGTCTATACAGCTGTAACCAAAACAGTCCAAAACTCTTGATTTGTTTTGTTTTTTCCTTTAGTTGTGGCCCAATGGTTCTTGACGCCCTGATCAAGATCAAAAATGAGATGGACTCCACTCTGACCTTCCGCCGCTCCTGCAGAGAAGGTCAGTGACACAGAGGCTTTACAAATGAGCCTTTAGATGATTATATGATCAATAAATGTGGTAAATAATTATGTATGATTAGAAGTAGTAGTTGTAGTCAATTAATGGGTTAGAATTAACTTCGAAAAGTCTCAAATTATTCAGTTTATGTTGGTGCAGCCTGCTTTATTTAAGGCAAAATACCAAGTGTGCTCTGTAGATTTATTTTATTTTTCAGTGATTAATAGTTCATGCCGACTATTTGCAAGATAATGACGCTCAATCTTCTCTTTTTTTCCACCAAAGAATTACAATCTACATTAACAAATATATGTCATTACACACTGTGAGATTGTCTCGTCTCAGACATTAAAAGCTTTTACTGTTTTTGTTTGAATGCAGGTATTTGTGGATCCTGTGCAATGAACATTAATGGAGGAAACACACTTGCATGCCTCAACAAGATCGACACCAACGTCAGCAAGCCGACTAAGATTTACCCTCTTCCACATATGTATGTGGTCAAGGACCTGGTGCCTGTGAGTAAATATCCACCACGACATGAACTGTCAGACTAGCGCCAACTGAACAGATTCTACTCCACTAGTTTGAACCAATCCTAACATTACCAAATGTAGCCAAAACATGCTAATGGATAGTATAAACATTCCATTTAATCATTTGTTGTCTCTGTATTTTTCTGGAAAATATATACATGATATATTTGGTGTATATGCAACAACTGCAAGTGCTTATGTTGCTGCTTAGATTAAAATAATCATTTTGATTTAAAGACTCAAGGGTAAAATTCCACATGCTAAATGTGACATATTACTGAATGTTACAGATCAGATATCAGGTCAACACTTTCCACCTCTTCTTTGTTGATGTATTGTTTTGTGAACCAAGTTAAGTTAATCAGACACACAAATTCAGTTTTAGGAGTGTTGACAGCAAAATCCAGTTGTCCTTTATGATAAGTTTTATTCTGACATTTGAATGCTGACTGATATTGTGTTTGCAGGACATGAGTAACTTCTATGCACAGTACAAGTCTATTGAGCCCTACCTGAAGAAGAAGGATGACTCAAACGAAGGGAAGGAGCAGTACCTGCAGACTGTGGAGGACAGACAGAAACTGGTACGCCACTGTTTTGTTTTTTATTTTGGTAAAACATTTTCCAGTGCTCCTCAAAAGTCACATGAAAATAAATGTCATTGCTTGCTTTTCTCCTGTGTAGGACGGGCTGTACGAATGTATCCTGTGCGCCTGCTGCAGTACGAGCTGCCCCAGCTACTGGTGGAACGGAGACAAGTACCTCGGGCCTGCTGTGCTGATGCAGGTGTGTGTCTGAGCACCTGAACATTTAAATTCTGAGCCTGCATTAAAAAAAAATAACCACACAGATGAAGCGTTCATGGCTCACATCCTGTTGTCTCACAGGCGTATCGTTGGATGATCGACTCACGAGACGAATTCACAGAGGAGCGTCTGTCCAAGCTGCAGGATCCGTTCTCCCTCTACCGCTGCCACACTATCATGAACTGCACCAAGACCTGTCCAAAGGTAACCCGTCGGCACACATCTGCAGCCGGATGCACGCCACCGCTCATGTATATCTCGTGCCATTCAAATACAGACGACGTGCTCTGTTTGTGCAGTGCAGATTCTTACAGCTCTTTCCTCGTCTGTCTCGTCTTCCTCTTAGGGCCTGAACCCGGGGAAAGCGATAGCTGAGATCAAGAAGATGATGGCCACATACAAGAAGAAGGTGGCTGCTGTCTGAAACCTCAGTTGTCCTCTTGTACAACACTTCCCTCCATGATGATATTATATATTGATTTATAAAAATGCTTTTTGAGGTCTGAAGGGCCAGCGCACCAGTCAGCTCCACCACCACCACACACTGCAGATAGCTGTGGTGAAAATGTGTGCGTGGTGGAAGGACTTGGTGTTGCATTAACGCACATGTACAGTATGAATGCATGAGAGAGAGAGAGAGTGTGTGTCTTGAGTCTTACATGTACCATAAAGGGGTATTTATCTTCAACGCTACTGTGTCTGTTTGTGCAATTGGGAGATGCGATGCTGCATATAAAGAGTTTTTTGTACGTAAACAATTAAACATTTAGCTTGTTGCTTTTCCAGGTTAGCGGTTGCTTCAAAGACATACAGTGTATATTTTCCTTAAGATATTCCAACAAGCCAACAGCAATCTTTGTTTTGATTGAAAATAAATAGTCAAATGCCTCCAGTTGCTTTCTTTGGTTATTATTTGATGTCACTAATGTTGCTACACACTTCCACAGGGGTTAGCAGTTGGTGTCATTTCGATGTCTCTATTGTTTAGAGCCTCGGATGAGTTAAACCATCAGCAGTTTCATCACTGAGTTTAGTTGGAAGGCAGATGTTTCTGTAAGAGACGTAGTGTTTCATCATGTTTTTGTTTCAGGTTGCAAGTGTTAATTTAAAAAAAAATACATATCTTGTAGAGGTTAGTGTCTCACAGGCAATACATCCCCCTGGACCTGAATTAAAAGAGTGTAAGAGCTGATTGACAGCAAAGCTTTTAAAGCACAAATGGATTTGAACACAATAAAAGCAACTCCTGTGCGATCTAATGCAAAAGATCTTCAACAAATGGCGAATCTCATAACTAATATTTGTTGGGACCCTTTTATCAATCTCATATCTGAAAACTGTTTGTTTATCTGCAGAAGTAACAACAAACTTACATTTAATGATAGATTTAAAAAAAACATTTTGCTGGTGATATAGAAAAACCACGTTGGCTTTTGATGACATCTCACCCACGAATTATAAGAGTTATATTTCATCAAAGAAGACACAAATAATGAAAATAATGATCAAACCCACAATATAGAAACCAAATAACTAATCATTATATATACTGATATATGTGATTTTCTGCTGTATTTAGATCTTAGCTCTTAATACAAATGGTGACATGTTGGTCACATAGATGACATGGTCACCTAGCCACCAGCGATTTGGCCACGAGCAAGTATTTGGTCAGCTCATCGATACTTTTGATCCTGCAGCGTCGCAGCACCTGAAGGGGAGCAGGTTCCGGGATCACCCTGGTCTTGTTGCGGGTCGGTGCTGGGACTGGGGGCTGGGACTGGACGGGGAGGAGACTACTGGTGTGGGGTGGAACAATGTGGCGCTGCGTGGTCCTCCTGCACTCACAGGACGCATGAGAGCTGAGGATAGCCGAAGCAAACTGAAGCAAAGTTGGGTAAGAAACTCTGAAAAAAAAAACTCTGTTAAGTTGAACCTACTTTTTTGTTTATATTTCATGCATGTGTGGGCTCTGATTGTTCAGAAGACTTAACTTGAGTTGCATTTATGCTGAAAATGACCGGGGAGGAAAATAAAGAGATGTGAGAAGATTGTGCACAGATTGCATGCAGCTAACAAACGACGTTTCAAGAAACATTAACACATCTGCCCAGTCCGCATAATGCACACCGAATAATTGTGCGATCATTTGCGTGTATGTTAATGGCTGTTGAGAGCTGACATGTGGTCCTGTGTTTTCACTGGAGAGAAGAAGGAGGAGGGACATCACGGCTCAGCTTGCAGCAATAGCACTACAATGGAGAGAGAGGTGCCAAGAGGAAAAACACAGAAATCAGTTGCTTCCAGAGGCTGGGGGTCGATGAGGGCACATGGGAAGATGATTTAGATTTGTGTTTAATATGTTTGTCATAGTTGCATAAAAACAATGTTCGCAAAATAGATGACAGCAGTGCATCTGCTGTTACTGTCCTCAGAAACTCTTACTATTGAGTGTGTGTGTGTGTGTGTGTGTGTGTGTGTGTGTGTGTGTGTGTGTGTGTGCGTGTGTGTGTGTGTGTGTGTAAGTGTAAGTGTAGGTGGGGGTAGATGGGGTCTTTAGCTGGGAAGGGAAGGACTCAACGGGGAGAGGGGGGGTTAATCGCTCCCAGATGTGTGCTGTTAAAACATATGGTTTCCGATAGCCACTGTGATGCAGAAGAAGAATGTGTATGTGTGTGTGTCTGATACTGGTACACAAACACACAGAGACACACACACACACACACACACACACACACACACACACACACACACACACACACACACACACACACATTCACTGATTTATTGATACACATGCAGAACACGGATCACGTTTTGTGTCCAGTGTGGCCTCACAAAAAAATAATCTGCATATGGTTACAGAGAGAAGTTGTCAGTGTAGGATGTGAGAAGCACACATTAACTGCTTCATGTTGTGTGTATGAAACAGCCTACCATTCTGCAGCGGAGGAGCGTTCATACTTTCCACAAAGTATTTTAGTGAGTGTTACAGGAAGCTAAGGTAATGGATTTTACTGTATGCAACAGTTTCACAAAGTGACCTCCTGCATTTTAATGCCAATTTAAGTAAAAAATAATAGTCAGGGATGTCTATTGTTGTCAGTGTTCATGTTTTTCTGTCCACATGTCATTTTCACTCAACCTGAGAGGCTCTTGCTCTGTGGAGGGAAGAAGAAAGAAAAAGGGGTAAAGAGGAGGAGGGGGGAGGGTGTGAGGAAATGACCAGTGAGGGCGACAGAAGGGAAACGAAGGATGTGGAGGCAGACGGAGAGAGGGAGGGAGGGATGAAGAAAAGTCAGGGAGAGGGGTGGGGTTGAGGGGTCCTCTGTTTCTTTTCCTGGAATTCAGCCCCGAGAGTGTCTGCTGCAGCGAAGAAAAGTAGGAAAACAGAGAGATTGTTCTTAGGAAGACAGACGTGCCACATTCTTGCTGTCAGAGTCCCCCCCCCCCCCCCCCCTTTTCTTGCTGTGGCTGTTTAAGGCCGGGGGGGGGGTAAGAGGGGGAGCAAGGAGGGCAGAGAGAGTCGAGAGCAGTGGGGGGTTTGAAAGGTGAGGGAGGGCAGGGGGAAAGAGAGGAGAGTTCAGGAGACCAGAGGTATTTAATGCTGAGCACTTTATTCCCCTCATGTTGCTCTGTTTGGATTGTTAATACTCTCCTCCTCTCCCCTCCAGTGTCCAAGTCAGTCTACCTCCCAGAGTGACCATGAGAGTCCTCCTACTCATCTGTATGCCAGGTAACTGCACCAACAGTCCACCGAGGCCCCTGAAAACATGGGTCTAAATCTCAGATGTAAATATTCATAACTAAATGTGCAACAATCAAAGGTCATTTTTGGGAAATACTTGTATCCACTTTCTTGCCCAGAGTTAGATGAGAAGATTGATACCACTCTCAAGTTTTTACAATAAATATGAAGTTACAGCCAGCAGCTGGTTAGCTTAGCTTAGCATAAAGACAGCTAGCCTTAGGCTAGACTTCACTGACATTCAGTGGCGGACCGTGCATTTTATGCCTGGGCCTTCTACAGTTGAACAGCTACGGTGCAGATACATGAATCCGTGCATGACGGGACGCTGGTCATTAACGGACAATGCATAGTCAAATCAACGTAACGTAACGATGGCCTGCCTCGGACGGCGCTAGCCTATCTCAAACGATTCCGTCGTGACGCACTTTCTTCGGCGATCGCCATCCAAGTGTAAATAATATTAATTAATACATATCAAAGAATCTACGTGTCAAATTTCATGAATATATATGGACGTTTACATGTCTAAATACTATAGGAAAGTGACTTTGATCGGAGAAAGCAGAAAGAACACTCTGCGACGCTCGGGCGACGGTGGAGTTGTTGAAGCGTGATATCTTATTGTGAAGGACAGAACTACATTCACGGATGTGTTGACAGCATTAATGGTAATTTTGGCGAACCTGTAGCGAATATCCCCGAAAAACCAGCAGCACCCAGTGTTTACAACATGTATAGAAGTTTGGACGGATTAGGCCAATAGCGGCGCACGGCTAATTCACCGGCGTTAGCGTCCTTTTAACGACTCTGGTAAAGGCAAAGCTAACTTTAATAATTACAACGATATTTAGTTCGAAAGGTACGAAGTTAAACTTTAGTTTAACACCATTAAATCAACTGAAAACATTACACGATCATTTTTATCAATATTTTAAGTGAATTTTATTGGAACAATAGCTAAAAACGATTTGCAGAAGCCGGCCGGCGTTTTCAGAAGCCGGCCGGCGTTTTCAGAAGCCGGCCAGCGTTTTCAAAAGCCGGCCGGCGTTTTTAACCTACAAGTAAGCTTGTCTGTTGAACGTTGTGTGCCTGCGTGTAGTATTTGCTTTGTCACCGTCAACACGAGAACATTTTGAGCATAATATGTAGCTAAGTTAGTATGTTTGCAGTTAGCATCAAGCTACTTTTGTTTCGCCAGCAACAACAACGCTACTTCCGGTTTGTATTCCTTGAGAATTTAAAGCCTCTTCCTTGAATTAAATGACAAGAAATGTTGAATTTATCACAAGAACTGCACAGATTATGTTTTTAAGAAATAGTTCCTGCCTTTTATCCCCTAGTTTTGTAAGACAAAACTACATTTTTTCAGTCAGTCAGCCATACTGGAGAATGTTGACATCAACATGTAACGTTACGACTTCTGGTTGTATTTTTCTAAATAAAAGACGGGATTTTCCAAACTGACAAGAAAATACATTTGTTTACTTTTGAGTATTCCCATCAGTTCTACTAATTCTGCTGCACCACATTTTGGAGGCAGATCTATTTTTTACTATTCAATTCATATGACTTATTTGAATATGATGCTTTATTATGAACGGTGGTGGAAAATAAATATGTAGCCCATGTTTACTCACGCATTTTTAAGTACCTGTACTTTATTATTTACATTTTGAGGGTTAGGAAAGCCTACAACAGTACGTGTATAAGCACAGGTTCTTAAAACCTTTTGAGCCCTAGACGTTTTTTTGGCTTATTCTCGAAAATACTATACCCATACTCAAAGGGGCCTTACTCTCTAACTACAAGGTCTATTTGAAAATGTTCAATGGATTTATAACACTGAGGAGGGTTTGCTCATATGAATTGTGTACATATTGTGTATATGTTACTGGTTAATAGCTGATGAAGATGGAACACAGCTGCACTTTGAAAAATGTCAAATTCGTATGGTGAAAAAGCATAAGCTAAATATTAAATGAGGCTCAGTGAAGCCTATAAACCACACACAATCATAGAAAACGACAGCAGTAGTCACCCACAAAAGAATTGGAGTGAATAGAGTGAAGTAGGCCAGAGTTAGAGACATAAACGTTATGAGAGGTCACGAGAGGTCACGAGAGGTCGCCATGTGAGAAACAGCCTCTCCAGCTGTTCCATTGTACTTTTATAAGCTAAATAACTATATATTTAACTTCCTTTATCCTTGTACATGCACAATCTATCACATACAGCAGTTAGAAATCATTTTGGAGAGCTAGAACCGTCTCCAAAGCGTCTCGGGACCGCCGACCTACGGGAGAATTGCGCCATAGTGGTTGTGTATTGGGCCAGTGTAGAGCCCCTGATTGGTAGATTTCTTCATATGAAACGTCTATGCACGTGTCTGGATGTGGCCAATTGACTGGCGTCAACGGAATTTTCAGGAAGTCTTTAGTTTTCCGAAAAATGCCGATCTAAGCCGGCGGACCCGTGCGTAAACGCCCGAAGCTGCCTCGCTGGAATGTGGTCCCCCGAGCTCATTTGACCCCCCCCTTCCTTTTTTCACAACTTTATTAGACTGTAAACGGATGACAAAAGGCGAAACAGGAGTCTAAAAGGAGTTTGAGGACATCGTTTTATGATTTGGCTTTCTTCGGTACCAGTCGGCACCAGTCGGTACCAGTATCCCCCCCGTCGGGGGGCTCTCAGTTTAGAAAGGTTAAAATGACCTCCACCACAGAGAGCTGCAACTGTAAAAAGCTGGTTTACAGTTAAATGTCAATTCATCTCTAAAAAAATATAAATTTATAGTAGTCTATATCTTGCTCATAAAACGTCTGAATGCAGGACTTGTAATAGGCTATTTTTACACTGTGGTACTGCTGCTTATAGCTAACTATCTGACCACTTCTTCCACCACTATGAACTACACTACCCAGCAGCTTTATAGCGTTAAAGCAGTTAGCTCCCACTCAACAAGCTAGCTACAACATCAAATACAGCTTTAAACGATGTACATATGTAATAATGATTAGATGATATCATCTTGATGGCTTAACATTCACGTGGTCTATCTGGCTGTATAATGTATGACATTATGGTCTCTTCTACACATGTGCTACTGTTGCACTATTGGAGCATTTTTCCATTATCCAAGTACCAGGCCCAGTGCCAGGAGATTTTGAACATTAAAAGTTACATTATAGTTACTTTAACGTGAGACTACTGCATGTGATTTTCTCTTACAAATGAACAGCTATATTAAAAATCAATCAAACACACTGTGGCTCAATTCAATAAACTCTGCTGACTTCATGTAACTTTTGCTAACTGTGGCTGCAGGTGGCAGTTACAGGATGACGGTCAATGCAAAAAAACGTAGTGTGACAATTGTCCATAATGCCACTTACACAATTTTCCAGCAGTTTATGTATGCTAACATTAGCTAACATAAGCACAATAACTGGTCATACCAGACCAAGTAAGGCTGTGGTGTGAGTGTGTCTAAATGAGTAAGGGTGCGTTTCATTTCTTATAAAATCAACATTTCATTTTTTGCCGTCAATTTTGAGAAAAAGTACAATGTTCAAAACTATGAAAATAGAAAAAGTAGAATTAAGAAAACACCTGAAAAAAAACTGCATAATACAGATACCCAATTACAGTATTCAGAGTACTTGTAATTACTGACCCCCCCCCCCCAGCCTGTATTTCACTCATCACCCCATCTTTTGTGATTACTTTATTGTTCTGAAATGTCAACAGTTCTGCTGCTCGCCCAGGCTCAGTACCAGGAACCGTTTCCTTTTTTGGGTAAGTTCATTAAAAGAATATTGGCTGATTGTTCCAGCTCAGAATCGGTTTACATCAGAGCTCTGCACATCTGTTACCGATTTGTTGTTGTCCTCTGATGTGTCACCTCGCCTCGAGGAGTTCTCTCCTCCTTACTTGTTATTTACCACCCGCATAGCAACTGTAGTCACAGTGTAAATAGCACTTTGACCACTCTGCATGTTATTATTTTGAACATCTTGCATAATGAAGTCATGCATTACACCCGCACAAACTGCCTGTTTTGTTCAGTTTTGGCATGCAGGTGGTTTATTTTATATGGTGCAGAGCTCTTTGTTGTGTGTTTTAGGAGAACTGACTGTAATTGGTTTCACAATGTTCATTGCATGAAACTATTTTCTCTCCTTATTTCATGGCTTCACAGAGGACTATGGGCCGGATTATTTTCCAGGTAAAGCATTTTAAATTCAATAGAAATGTTCCTTGATGTTACTTTTATAGTAAAACACCAGTGTTTAGGGTTTTCTTTAAAGTGATTCCTCTCCTTCTTGTCCAGATTCTGAAAATCCAGATTCTCCTCCTGGAACCTACCAGCAGCAGGTCCGCCTCCAGCCAGTGGTCCGTCCAGAAAAATCAGGTATATCCGCTGAACTCTCCTCCTGTCTGAGTCATGCTATTTAAGAGTCCTATGTATTATGTCTAGAACTCATTTGTAAATCTGTTTTCCATGTAAATATCAGATTCCGATTTGGAGACGGAGCCAACAGAGCCTGGCCCTCTTGGTAAGAAAACCTTAGAGAAAGGATGACAGATTATCAGTTGTTAAATTTGAAGGGAGACATTATTTTGCTGTGTGTTGGATTTCCAGATTGCAGAGAGGAGCAGTATCCCTGCACCAGACTCTACTCTGTTCACAAGCCATGCAAGCAGTGCCTGAACAGCCTCTGCTTCTACAGGTACGTACTGAAATCACTTTTAAACAAGCAGCTCACCCCACAAGGAAAACCCAGTCATCTCTTTGTCCGTTAATCAGTAAAAACAAACTGAGTTACTTAACCTACCTACTTTTAACTGCTTCTACTACATCCCCTAAAAGCACAAATCTCTTTACAAACAGAGAGCTCAAAAGTCAGTATTTAAGTAATTTATTGGTATACTTTCCTTATTGACAATACATGAGTTTTGGTCCATTCTAGGGCAAATATGCGTGAGGTAAATATATAATATAGGACTTTTCGAACAACAGTGCATTTATGAGACTAGTAAACACTGTATAGCTACAGCAGGATTTGATGTTTCTACAGTGTAGATGTAAAAAACAAATGTTAAAGAAAAGACTATCGCTGTTGATACGTTTAAGCAAAAAGGATATTTCTTATTGTCAGCAAATCCTATGAAAACAGTGCGTTAGTCCATTTATTGCTACTCCTCAACATCTGGACCCTGTCTGTGGCTCCCAGCCCCAAGCCCATTGGTTCCTACTGAACGGGACACCAGTATATAGTATATAGTTTTATTTATAAATAAGGCTCAGTTATATCCTAAAACAGCTGGGCACTGTAGTCTTTAGCAAACGTTACTCAAAAACAAGTAAATATATTTGTTCGGCACTACTTTCAACCGAGGAATAATACACATTTGGTTAAGTTAAGCTAAGTAATTACAGCAGGACGGTGTATGTGCCATTGCCTTATGCTAAACTACTGTCCCCATGTTTATGGTAACGAAGGAATATGTCACCCAGCACATCAATGAAACACATCAGTGAGTGACACTGATGTGGATTCAGAGATAACACTTGTGATCAATCCATTGCAGGTTATGATCTTTTCATTGGATTTGTTGACAGCAAGAAAAATACAGATTATTGTCAGACTTGTTCTTTAAGTATAGTTTGATGATGATGAAGATGACTCTTGTGACCTCTACATGTGTTTCCATTAAGTTTGCGACGGGTGTACGTCATCAACAAGGAGGTTTGCGTGAGGACTGTGTGTGCACATGAAGAGTTGCTCAGAGGTGCGTTCAGGGTTTTCTGCATTTGTTTATTTTTGTTTGCATTTTAAGACTCGTTATCTGAACTCCGTGTCTCTGTGTTTAGCGGACCTGTGTCGTGATCAGTTCTCTCGCTGCGGCGTGGCGGCGCTGAGCGGCCAGTGTGCATCAATAGGAGGAAGCTGCGGGAAGAGCTGTGGTGGCTGCTGATTGAGAACAGATTTCAGGGACACTACCTGCCCAGACACTGCCGCTTTTTCTATCACTCATCCACATCCTCTTGATCTGTCCTTCTTCCTCCTGTACAACTTATTACTCCTGTGCAAAAAGATCTTTTTTGTTGTGTTCATCTTTTTCTTTCCACATGTATGTCTGCCCAGTAGATCCTGTGTGTATGATGAAAAACCTCCAAAAGAACATTGATTATTGTATAAATCACTGGTGCTATTAAATCATCACACTGGTGCTATTAAATCATCACACTGGTGCAATGAAAGCTATTAGAATTGCACATAAAACTGCGCAACATCTTTTTTTGTTGTTTTTGGCATATTGTACCGTATTAATCTCATGCTTTGTGTTTGTTGATGTGTTACTGTACTTGTGTTGAAAAGCAGTCATTCTCATGATGATCAAGGCATCAATGGTGGCCACTGTGCACTGACATCAGACAAAACTAATCAATATCCAGCCATAATAGATCATGAGATGTGTAAAGAAACAGGTGGTGAGTGACCTTAGTTTTTGTACTACTGCCACCTGGAACTGTGTTTATATATATATATATATTCATATTCATTCCAGTGGCAGCAAGTGCTTTAAAAAGGCTTCTCACAAACGACCTCTGTACTACTGCTTTGTAAAACTGTCACTATAAAGACTGAGAAAAAAAATAAACTTTTTTTTACTAGATGTTCAGTGTGTGATTGAGTCAAAACGTGCGCTGGAAGGTATTTATGAAATACATGATTTATGGTGCACACAGGGAGTTTATTCTCTTGCAGACATGTGGCTCCCATGTGTATTGTCCATACAAGTCATATTTCTATTATTAATCATCAGTCTGTCTACCATTATACAGTAAGTACAAAGTATATACACCTAGTGAAACTACTATTAACTAATAAAAACATACTGTAAGTATACCATCATACTGCAGTGGTCCCCTTTTCAGTTATAAAGCTGTCTATATAACACAATCAGTCAAATCTGTGTCTGCTTCTGAGAGAAAATACAGTGCAGCTCCTTCATTATGCTCAATTCGTCTGTTTCGTGGCACTCGCACACAGTGAAGTCCTTCCTTTCCTTCTCTTAGTGTCCTCAACTGTTCATATGAATGTGGAGGAATCAAGGCCAAAACTGGCAGATTTTCATTCCTGCACTATATCCAGATTCTGTCTGGAGGAGAATCCTTGCGGTGATTTTGGGGTTTTCTTCTTGAATAAGAGCAGGAAGTTTTGGAAGATGTTGAGCACGGATCAAGAGCAGATGGTTGCCAGTAATCAGCAGGCTGCTGGCGTTTTCAGCACAGCTGCTGAATCACGTCGCTCCGTTCCCTCGCCTGTCGTTGGCTGAGTGTGTGCTGCAGGTTAAGTGTTCAATAAAACACCATGAGAATGAGTCACAAAGTAAAACAATCGTATTTTAAAACACTGGAGTTACGAGTATAAAAGCTTTAAGGAATGTTTCTGTGAGTAAATATTGCTTTCAGACATTCATGATGAGTGGATTTCCCCTAGTTCAGACGTGGTGTGCTGGTGCTTTTGGGTTTTAAGCTGCATCTCACTTTCCTGCTGACAATAAGGAGGATGGAAGAGAAGGTTGTCGCCGTTTCATTTCTTGTTGCAGCTGCTCCTTCAGGGTGGACACCTGCAGTGATACAGTGGGTGACAAAACTGCATTTTATGACACTCTTAACCGGCTCATTCACCTCATTGATCTGAGAAGGAATTTTGCTAAACCTTATCTACACCATGATCTGTGTGTGTGTACCTGCTCCTCCAGGCCTTTGACTCTGTGTCGGTGAGCTCGCTCTCTGGTTCCCAGCGTTCGCTCGACGTCCCTGAAGCTGTTCCTCAGTCTCTCCGCCTCCCGCTGGGCCTCGTCACGCTGCCTCACCAAACTCTCACACAGACCGTGTGACTGCTCCGTCTCGGCCAGCTGAGTCTACTCAACACACACACATACACACAGTGATACAAACACACATACAAACGCACACAGGTGGGAGGGACCAAAAATGTTAACAAAAAGGAAAGTCTGGCAGGGTACCGAATCTCAGGACAGTTTATGTAGAAAACATCTAAACAATGGAGAGACTTTGGTTCGGTTCTTCCTAAAATCCCAGATCAAAAACAGACAGCTAACCACCGAACAACCATGTTGAACGCTCTGTGGCGAGCCTGGAGGAAAGCCTTACTTATGTTTTCTGGAAAAGCACTTAACTAAGCCTTGCTGGAAGAATGTAAATTCAGCCAAAAAAAGACATTATGGGGTCTGCCACCTACAGGGAATATTATCATACCAAGAAAATTGTACTTTTAGTTTGCAAAATAGCTTTAACAAGAAACTGGTGTAAAGATGATCCTCCAGGAGAACAGCAACGGTTAATATTGTTCAGGACATTTATTTATGGAAAATGTATCTATCGCTTCTTAAGGAAACATTTTTGGCAACGTGGACCATCTACATTAAACGAGATGCTGAACAAATAACTTTACAGATGAATAAACATCACAAATCTGTTGTTCACATTTCTGAGACAACTAACACCTGTGATGTTTATTAGTCTGGAGAAGGTCCTCTAACAAATGGTGGATGGCCCCCGGCAGAGAAACCTCCATCATGCTTAAAGGTTTAAGGTTAAATGACAAAACATGCTCATTCTCCACTTCTTTATTTTTACTTTCAGCTCTAGTTCAGAAGTTTCAACTTTTGTTTGCACCATAGATTGATTACCTCGCACATTAAAAACATACTTTAGTTCAAAATCTGATTCCTGTAGCGTGACAAGGAGTGATCAAGGAAGTTGCAGCAAGGTACTTACAAATATGGCCTTTTTTTAACTTTTCTTTTGCTAAATCACATCGGCTCCCCAGGACCGTATAGCAAATGCCGGAGGGTTTGAGAATTACTGCTTTAGTTGATGAACATTTCTGCATCCTGGGAAAAGTTTGACTAAATTGGGAAAAAATTAACTTTTGTCTGAGATGTAAAACCAGCCTGAAACAAAACAACTTTAATGACTCTTTCAGAGTTCTAAGGAAACTCAATGTAGCTTTATTTATTTGCTTGTTTATAGCGTCTGTGGTAAATAAAAAAACATATTTTATGACTGTTTAGCAAAATGAAGCCTCCACATAAATAGCTAAGGAGTTTGGTCTAACCTTTTGTTTTTGGAGAGAAGCACTTACAAGAATAAGTGGCGCAGATGATGACGAAGAACAGAAAAACAACTCGCGAATGCTCATTTGTAATGCGTAACAAGAAGCAGATGTGTCCAGAGCTGAAGGTTTATTTCTAAGTTACACTGACCTCATTTGACTTTTATGGGGCCTTCCAGAGGTGTTTCAGGTGTAATCTAATGAATATCTAGGAGAGTTAAATAAACTATTTCTTTCACGCAGTAACAAAGTCCAGCCTGACTGTCCTGTGAGTCATAAAGTCACTTAATCTTTCCAATGTAACTGTAAGGCACAAGCTATTCTTCTCCTGCAACATTCACTGAACAAAATGTGATGTTTTTCTCACGAAACTACTTCAGACAAAATCCCTCGTAACTCAAAGTTCCACATAATGTGAACCGTCTCTTAACTGGAGGTGGTGTGGTTGGAAAGTGAAAGGTAAATCATTTATACTCCACAAAAACACATGTTAAAGACCGATTTGTCCACACTGTAAAAGGTAAGAGCCCCCTTTTAGTCTATTAGTTGACTAATCAGTCTATTTGGTCTTAGTCGACTAAGATTTCTTTGTTGATTAGTAGATTTTTATGCTTTTTCATCCTGAATGACTTATTTCCAAGAAATGTATGAGCACATCTCTGGTAAACACAAGATTTTAAGTGTTGCTAAATTGTGATTCTTTGTGGAGAAACGCAGTAATACAGATGTGTCAATTTTATCAACCAATCGAAGTCAACAAAATCGTACGAGTGCTAGTCGACTAAGACTTTCTTTGGTCGATGGCAGCCCTAGTCAAAGGTGTACGCAGCACGTTAAAGCATGTTCTTGGCCGTCAGTGAAACATGATGTACTCCAGCCAGCTCAGTCACACTCAAAGGTGTGAAGCAGCTACGAAAACAAATGATATTGCGAGTAGAGTAGGCAGCATTCACTCTGCTAACAGCAGTTTGGTATAGCTTCTTATTATGGCACCGTGTGCTGCAATGAAAGCGAGTATGATTTCTGATGAAACAGGTTTGATGAGCAGCTGCTCCTCACCTGCAGCATCAGCATCTGTTGCTGTGCTTCCTGCAGCTCCTGTTCTGTGGTGTTCAGAGAGCGATCCAAGCGGCTTTTCTCCGCAGACAGCCGCATGCTGCCTTCCTCAGTCTTCAACTTCTGACGTTCAACCTGATAAAAGAGAAATGTAAGCAAGAACAAAGCGTGAGATCCCTTACAAATAAAGTCACATCCTCACAGAGTGGCTGTAGAATCAGTTTTTTTAAAGATGCAGATGAAAATTGTTATTTTTGTGGAGAAATTTGACCGTTATATATGGTATACAAAAAGTAGTGGTGAGCTCAGATGAGGAACAGGAGAGGCAATAATTCTTGTTTTGTCTATGTCTTGTGTAAAATATCAATTTCCTAAATATACCATATGACGAAAGAATGAGTGACACAAATTCAGATAAAAACGCGTAGATAAACTCTGTGTGACATGTTCCCTCTATGACTCTGGTACTCTATGACCGGATGTCTACCATAAGGCGACCTGCTGGGGTCACTACATTGTTTTGCGCCTACCCAACATGTGTCCACAGAGTCCATGAACTTTGAATTCACAAAGGAACGATTGAATGAAACCAGTTTGACATTTATTGCGCACCAGCTTCAGTGCTGACCTTATCCAGTGTATTCCTCAGTGCATCTTTGTCTTTCTCCAGCCTCACGGCCTGCCTCTCTGCATCTTTTTTCTCAGTCTCAAGCATGGCTACCGCTCGCTGCAGCCCACGCAGCCGCTCCTCTACAGCGGTCCGCTCTGTCTGAGCCGACTGGCCGCTGCGCTGAGCCTCTGCGGCACTGGCTGAGCGCTGACGTAGAGCCTGACGGAGGTAAGACAGAGATCAGACACAAAGATATGACTTTAGAGAAGAAAGAGAAGCAGCCACATAGAGAGAGTTAATGGGAAAATGCATTTGGATACTTTTTCTTCTGCAGAGTAAATTGTTTTCGCTTTCCATGGTACAATGTCTTTTTCTGAAGACTTGATGCGTGACGACACACAGATTATCTATCTTCCTCACCTCTTGAGTGTTGTTGAGCTCAGCCTCCACTTCCTCTCGTTTCATCTCGCTTTGGTCCAGCTCGCTCTGCAAGCTTTGCACGCGCTCAGTGAGGGTAACCATTTTCCTTTTCCCCTCCACTAATGACGCCCGGGCTTCATCCATTTGTTCCTTATTGGTACAACATGATTATCACATCACTGTCTGGGCTTCATCCATATTGTCAAAGGCCTTTTTTACCTTCTGTCTCACTCACCTGTAGAAGCCTTTTGTCCTGTTCGGCCACACTCAGCGTCTTCTGCAGAGCGGTCAGACAACTCTGCGTGCTGCTGTGAGAAGCTGCTGCCTCCTGCAGGCTCTTTTTGAGGGAAGAGGTCTTCTCTTTGAGTAAAGACTCACCTTCCTGAGCTTTGAGCAGAGCCTGGCTCAGCCGCTCCACCTCTCTCTGGAGCAGAGACACACGGGCTTCTCCTTCTGCCACCTGCAGTTTGTAGAAATCAAATGTATGTGTAATCCAACCAACAAAGAGAAGAGCACTTTATGTTTAGCGCTAATTAGTCAATGTTAGCATACAAGCTAAGCTAACATAAACATTAGCATGTTAGCATGCTGCCTGTGTAGCCTCACAGAGCTGCTAGTGTGGCTGTAGACTCCTTGAAAGAACTTCTCTATTTAAATTAAATATGAATTTACTCATTTATTATTGCAAACTTAACTATTCATGTTTCACATTGTTGCTGTCCACTGACTAAATATTGTAACTATGCAGGTTACACTAGCAATTAAATAGAAATAATAATATATTAATAATAATAATAATAATAATAATAATAATTAGTTTCTCACACAGTTCTTTGTAAGAAACTTTCTGAAAAAAGGTTTATTATTGGGAAATTATAAGGAAATTACAGACTCATAAAATACAGTATTTCCATATTAACCAATGACCTGGTCAATTTTGAGGCACATAAAAAAAAAAAATTTAAAGTAGGAATAATCAGATTAGGCACTCAGGGATATGAATATGTCTATATGAGCCTACTGTACCTGCTTTAGTAGAGACTCATGGCGCTCCTGGGAGGCCTGGCTGTCAGCCTCCCGGTCTCCCAGACTCAGTTTGTGTCTCTGCAGCTCCCCCTCCAGACTGCGCCTCCCCAGCTCCACCCTGGTGGCCCGGGCTTCAGTTGCATCCAGTGCCTCCCGCAGACGCCTCTTCTCTGCCTCCAGACGCATCTCAGCAGCACGCTGCTTATTTAACTGATCCTGCAGAGATGGAGGGAGGACAGAGATGATTTTCAACAACAGTTGGTGGAGCAAAATTCCTCTTTGTATAATGGAGAGCTGTGTTTTAGACCCAGATTACAGAGGCATGGACAGACAGTCCAAAACACTGTTCGGCCAAACAGATGATCCACAGCTGCATCTGAGCCCCAACTTTACTCGTCTCCTAATAAATCCTCCTGACTTTTCAAAAATGCAACGTATAAATGTCTTTCAATAGCATACACACACACACACACACACTGTACTACATTTTCCCCCTCTCTCACTTCATGTCCCTGCTCCTCCTGCCAGTGAATTATTTTGAAAGGTGCTGGCATTGAAAACAGACATATGGAGACCTGACACGGGACACCATAAGAGGTGTGACACTATGTATGTGACATCTGTTGTTATTACATATTGCCCTACTGTTGAGTGCTGCCATATGGCGATGATGAAAGATCAGTGGTCACTGCTGTGCAGGCCACAGTACAAACACATGGAGTCTATATACATGCACACGAGTACACAAACGTGTGTGTACCTGGGTATGTTTTCTATCCACTTCAGAGGTCTGCAGCGCTCGCTCTAAATCCTTCACCCTGTCGCTGAGAGCTCTCCTCTCTCTGTCTCCTCTCCTCACCACCTCCTCCTGCTGCTGGAGCAAAATCTGAGTGGTGGTCAGACGCTCGTCCACTCCACGCTTCCCTGCAAACACACAACAAAAATGGCTTTGTAATCATTTTGTCTTTTGGCTTAAGGGCTTTGCTTCTGAAACTACAGCAACAAATGTCAAATATTTCACCTTCTTGGTATTCCTGTAAGGTGTTTTCCAGGTGAGTGAGACGAATCAGAGCAGAGTCCCGTTCCCCCGACAGCTCCTCCTGCTCCCGCTGCAGGGCCCCCAGCTGGCATCGAGCATCATCCTTCAAAATCAGCAATAAACAGCGACTTGAACCATACAAACACAAACATATCCCTGAATTTTTATTAATATTTACTTTGTGATTTGTCTCATGCCGAGCAGCTCTGTTACCCTCTCTTTCTGTGCCTCACGCAGCTCCAGGAGGAAGTTTCTCAGATCACTTCGCAGTGTGTCGGGGTCTAGCTCTGGCTGAGGGAGAGGCAGCGGTGTATCCCCCCTCTCAGGAGACCCTGAGCCTAGAGTATTGTCAGGGGTGCTTACTCGAAATTCTGTAAAAATAAAATATAAAAAGAGTTGCATCCACCTTGTACAAATACACATTTTATATATTTTAATATACTTTTTTACCGAGCTATATTCAATGCCTGAATACATTTCTAAATTCTGTGTTGCAGAGTTAAAGCTGCATGTCTCATTCTTACCTTTAGGAGGAGACAGTGAGCAGCGCAGGGGGGAGATGCTGTGGTGGCGTGACATAGTTCCTGGTGATGTGGAGCTCCCCCCCGGGCTCCTCCCCCTGCCTCCCTTGCCGCCTGCTCCGATGCCCAGTGTTCGCGTCAGCGCCGACTGAAGGCTGCTCAGACGAAACTCCAGGTCCCTCCTCCCGGCCTCGGCCCGGGTTAGCTCCGCCTCTGTGGCGGCCAGTCTGCCCTGGGCCTCGCTCAGCTGCAGGCTGGACAGGACGTTAGAGTCCTGAGCCGCCTGAGCGCGCAGGGCCAAATTCTTGGCTTCGTCCTGCAGCTTCTTCTCGCAGCCACGCGCCTCTTGCAGCCGAGCGGTCAGTTCTCTCTCGCAGCTCCGCCACCCCGACTCTGACTCCAGCAGGCGCTTTTGAGTCACAGAAAGCTACATTGAAAAACAAAAGAATGACAAATTGTGACACAGTGACGACAGCACGTAAGCAAATAATGTCTTCACACTGCTCACTTCTTTCTTGAGGGAGTCTCGTGCCGTTTCAGCCTCAGTTAACCTAAGTTTGAGGGTGAAAAGCTCTTTCCCCTTCTCCTCCTCTCTTTGCTCCTCCAGTGAAAGGCGAGTCTGCAGCTCTGCCACCTCCCTCTCTCTCTGCTCCTTCTCTCCATCAAGAACCTTCAGCTGGAGCCAAGAAGAGCACAAAATCACCACCCGGTCACAAATGTGAAGTCTAGACTGACAACCAGCTTCTTTGTAAATGTCTCAGAGGTGTGAAGGAAGGGCTGTCATATGTCTGACCTGTCTGCGGAGCTCCTGGAGTTCTCGTCGAGCTTCAAGCCGTGACCGTTCAACTTCTCTCAGGCAGCTCCGCAGCTCCGTCACCTCCTTCTGATTAGACGACAGATTCTCCTCCAGCACAGCCAGCCTCTGCTCCTTCTCCTCGCACTGCCTTTTCACACTGAGAACACAACAGACAAATATTTCACTCTGAACGTTGCATTTCTGTCAGTGGATACTTTCCCCACTCGTTGTAGTGTTTACCTGATTCTCTCTGTTTCTGCACTTCGTAGAGTTCCTCTCAGCTGAGTATTCGACTGGCCGAGAGTGTCCCTCTCCTTGGTGACGTCAGTGAGGCTGCGTCGCAGCTCCGTCCCGTCCCTTCTGTTGTTTTCTGCTGCATCCTGAGTTTGGTTGAGACGTCGCTCACTGTCCAACAAGTCCCGCCTCAGCTGGTCTCGACTGTCCTCGCTGGCTGCGAGAGAAGCTCTACACTGGTCCAGCTGGAGGGCAAAAGTCATGCGTGGTACAAGTTGATGTAACCGAACAGAATCAGAATGTAGTGAATTTTCTCATGACATCCACCAGGAAGTTCTGTTTTCTATTTGCTAGTTCACAGGACATTTCAACACATTTGGTGGAAGGTTTGGCCTTGTTGCCACAGGCTCAAGTGATATCATCCAAACTTTACTAACCACGCACAAGATGGGGCAAGTTTGCAAAAGTTTATCATTTAGCTTGACTATCACTACATGTATGTTGTAGCAGATCCAAGATAGAGATTCAAATTTAGTTTTGGATCATTTTATTTGAATAACAAATTTTAAAGATTGTTTATTAATCTTTTAATCTTCAGCCGACAAATCAGCTGCTTTCAGAGGTTACATTTTAACTGCCAATTCAACTCCTTT
Source organism: Leptoclinus maculatus (assembly GCA_032191485.1). NCBI lineage: Eukaryota > Metazoa > Chordata > Actinopteri > Perciformes > Stichaeidae > Leptoclinus > Leptoclinus maculatus. The sequence goes on from JAVDOI010000006.1 coordinate 13,396,412, forward strand.
CAATGCCAAAAGTTTGTAAACCTTTTTAGGTCATTTAAATAACTAAAAACAACTTTCACTGTCCACACATACTTTCACTGCTTACACTTCAGTTGACCATTCAACAGACATTGTCCTCTGGTTTGTACACTTACAATACATCTTCCACATCAATCTACACTTCATCTGACAATTAAACTCCTTTCAGTGTTCGAACTTCAACTAAGGCCGCGTTCAGACCGACTTCCCTCTCATTCATTTGAATAAAGCCAGTCCGTCGAGACAGAAGGCTCCGGCAAAAAAGTTGAACCAGGCTCAACTTTTGCTGCAAAGCAATGTCATCCAACAAGGTGCTGCAACGGCCCATCAAATACACGCTAGCAAACATACCTGGTAGATTACTTTGTAACTGTTTAGCTGTTAAACTTTCCAGAGTTGTAAGATCCTGTCTCTGAATATAACCCGTTGTGCAGTGTTTTGGTGTCTCGTAAGTCTTAAACACACTCATCTAGACTTCCTGGATTGTATTTCATGTCTCATCAGTATCTAAAACAACAAGCCCCCCATCAACACATTTGTTTGGTTTGAATCCCTGCTAAATCTTCAGTTCTTTTCACAAATGTCACTGAAGCTGACATATTCAGTATTTGTATTCAACTGTTTCAATACATCTAGTGAGCACATGGGGGTTTTCTTCAGCCTTTTGGGGTTTTCTCATGATGTACTACACACCTATTGAGATGATTATACCACAGCTCATGATTGTCACTATGTGAAAACGCATACAAAATGTGTGTTTTCTATTATTAAAATACCTAATCAAGAAATGTGCAGCCTTGGTGGAGGTATGTGGTCTCTGATTTATACTGCATCACTCTCATATTCCCACTTGTAGAGGATCATCTACCTCTTTGAGAGCAACATCAGCCCGTGACTGAAGATCAGTACAAGTCTCTCGTAGACTGTGGAGTTCCCTTTCATGAACAGAAGCTGCATCTTCCAGCTGAGAGCGAAGCTCCAGCAGCTCGCTGGTCAGGGCCCCAATTCTGATCTGTGTAAGAGCAAAAAGTCCATAAAACGTCACTTCAGTAAATCTTCCTCTTATGGCTGTGTCAGAGAAGACAGAAAATAATTTAACAACAGACAGGAAGTCACTTCACCTGCTCCTGCTCTTTGTACTGAGCTGCTTCTCTCGACATTCGCTCGGCCTCCAGGGCTGCAGCTGACAGCTCAGCCTGCAGGGTGGACACCCTGTCAGACAAAACTGTTTTCTCTGCCTCCTTCAGAGAAAGGGCCTGGGAAGAGAGAAAAGGTCCGGTTAACAAAAGGGGAGGAACTTACAACAGATGCACCGGCGCTTAGCCACACTGTCTGTATAGTGTATCTAATGAACTACCATGACAGAGAGGACAAGGAGGATTTTTCACAGTTTCCCCAGAGGCTTGAGATCAGATCAAACCTGTTGTTTCTCCGTCTCAGCCTGCAGCAGACTCTGATCTCTGTCATGCTGGAGACTCCTCAGTGCATCCTGCAGCTCCTCGTTTTCTCTCTCTGCCCTGCGGAGCTGGTCCTCCGCCTCCTGCCGGAGCCTCCTCAGAGTGCCCTCATGCTCCATCAGCAGGCTGTGACGCACGACTTCCTGTGAAACAAAGCAGCCAAGAGCACAAACATGGATTAAAGAGTCGTTGGCCTTATCTGAAAAGTGAAAATAAGTCTACAAGCAGTGCTTTGAGTAGCACTGAACCACTGAACCTTCTGACCTTTTCTGAGACCAGCCTCTCCACTTCCTCCTGATGTTCAGAGATGACCTTGCGTAAAGCCTGCTGGGCCTCCAGCTGTGCAGCATTTAGAGTCTGAGTCAGAGCCTGTTTCTCTCTCTCAGCCTGGGCCAAAACATTCTCCCCATCAGAGCGTACACGCCTTAGTTCAGCTGGAAATCCCATCCAGGAAAGAAACCAGGACAGGGAAACACAGGACTCTACCATTAGGTTCATATTCTGTCTTTCCCATTATACCAAACATTTTGAGTTTAGCTCTTAAAGAGCCATATTTGTGTCTAATTTTCAACTAAAAATCCTCTTCTCTCGATGTTTTTGTATTTCTTCTTCGAAATACTTTGTCACTCACCTGCTGCAGTCTCAAAGCGGACACGAAGGTTTTGGTTCTCCGTCTCCAGCTGCTCCCTACGAGACTCCACCTGAACAAGCTGCTGCTGCACCTCAAACAGACTGGTTTCCAGCGACTCCCGCTCAGACCTGCGCGGTTACAAACACAAGTTACACACAAATACATTCACTCATGTGAAAATGCATGCGTCATTGAGAAGCAACACACACACCTGAAAGCAGTTAGTTCCTCTGACAGCACTGTGTTTTCTCTCTCAGACGCCGTCAGCTGGACCACCAGCGCTGCTTTGTCTCGGGCCAGTTCTGCCCGACCGCGGCCGGCTTCCTCTAAAACCATCTCGTTCCTCTGGCTCTCTCCTCTTGTAAGACTCAGCTCTGATCCCAGAGAGGTCACCTCAACACAAAGCTGTCAACAAAAGCCAAAACATTTAAACGAGAATAAGAAATAATCAAACAAAGAAATTAAAAAAAAAACATGCTCTGAATAACTCCTTACTTACAGTTTCCATTGCTGTTTTAGCTCAATAAACATCTATAAAGCACCATTGTATCTGTATAAGAAGCATCTCTAAATTAGGTCACGTCCATAGCTTTCTCGTGATGTAATATAATCCGTTATGTACCTGTGTGACTTTCTCCTGCAGCTTAATTCTCTCAGCCCTGAGACTCTGGAGCTCTGCCTCTGTCCCCACCCGGCTTAGCTCGGCGTCCTGCAGCGACTGGAGCAGCGTGATGCGGGCCGAGTCCAGCTCCAGCCGGTCCTGCTCCAACCGGACCAGCTCATCTCTGATGGTCAACTTCTCCTGCTCCGCCTCCCGTTTCTGGGCCTGCAGGATGGCCTTCTTTTCCTCCAGCTGAGAGACAGAGTGAAGGGTGAGACTCAGGGAGAGGAAGCTGAGACGTTCACATTAACACAGTTCACTGTTATCATTCTTCACAAAACTGCTTTGCGCCCTTATCCCTGTTCGTTGCATCTAGACTACAAGACTAGCAAATGAGGGACAGATGAATAAGGAAAAGGGATGTAGTGTTGTGCAGCCAAAGGAGCTATGACGCCATGCCTTCGCTCCACCTTCGAGTGTGGTCATTTGTCACAGGTACGTAATATGAACTACTCCATTTCAAGCACACTGAACCCTTTAAGAGGTCAAATACACACCCGAGAAGATCTTACCTGGAGAATGTAATTGTTAAGGTCAGTTTTGTCCTGGGCCAGGCCCTCGTTCATGCTTCCCATCTTGGCCAGAGAGTCCCTGAGAGCCGCATCCTCAGACTGCAGCTTGTTGAGCAGCAGAGAGAGCTCTGCGTTACTGCCCTCGGCCTGGAGGGGAAATGAGGGTCACACACACAACATGAGAACACAGAATATAAAATCTGCAAAAAGTTAAATGAGCACAAGTTTTTCTTTTTCTTACCCGAGCAAGTGCTTCAGTAAGTTGGGCTTTCTCTCGCTCCAGCAGCTGCCGCTCAATCTCCACCTGCTGGTGAGTCTCCTTCACTGCAGACAGCTCTCCTCGCTGAGCAGAGGCTCGACTCTCACTCTGATCCCACTGCTTCTGTCTGTAGCAAAACGACAAGCATGTGGTACTATAACAATACATTTTAGGACTGCTAATGAGAGACTCTGTGGGGGAATTATGGTGGGCACTGTTTGAGTCCTAAGGACCAAGTAAAAGGTGAAATACAGTGTATGCTCGAAGACCAGACCAACAGCAGAAGACATAAGCATTATGAAGCCATATACATACATAGAGGTACTGTGGCTCAGTGAACTGAGTGCGCTGGCTTGTTTGATATGTGAAAAAGGAATTTCATGGTGTAAAGGTGTCGGCTATGGAGATCATATCTTTTCAGCCATGTTTGGTGTTGTGTTGGTAAAGGAGGGGTTTGTAAATGAAGAGGATCTCTCTCTGTATGAGAAGCTAATACAGACCTTATGAATGGCTTCCTGTGAGCATGTGTGTGTTGACTGCACACAGACTTTGTGGATGAGCGTCCACATCGCATTCACTTAATCGTGATCAATTAGCCGACTTACATCCTCTGAGTCTCTGCCTTCGCCCGCTCTCTCTCCTGAGTGGCGGCCTCCTTCTCGTCCCTCTCGTGGCCCCGCTCTCGCTGAGTGGACGCCGCGGTCAGCTGCAGCTTCTCACAGTCCATCTGCAGGGTCTGGCTGCTACTCTGTGCCGCCTGCAAGTTCTTCTCCAAGCTCACCTTCTCACTGCGATGTTCACAATGTGTGAGGGAGAACAGTTACGGTTACATACACTTAAAGATTTAAGGATTAGAAGCAGACTGTAAAAGGTGATACAAGTGTCTGTAAACCTGGCCAGTGTGTCTCTCTCCTGCTTCAGGCGGTCCTTTTCTCTCTGTGTGGTCTCCCTCTCTCTCTGAGCAGCATCCCTCTCTCTCTGCAGAGCTTGGTTTCGCTGTTCTGCATCCCTTTTAGCCAAATCAGTCTCTGAAAGCTGCTTGCGTAACTGTTGAACCGAGGACTGGGCAGAGAACAGACGCCCTCGCACATCCTGGAAACACAACACAAGTGGGGTCACGTACCTCTCTTGTGGCATCTATCCATGCAGATACTTTTGGTTTTATTTGCCCAGATGTTGAGATATTCATCTCTGAGCTTTCTGCCTCCCCCCAATGTAATTGTGTTACCTGTAATTTGATTGTAGAACTATTTGGAATGATTTCCAACAAAGTACCAACAAAGAAATTCTAATAACCAATAAATTCTGATAACTGCTTCTGTATTTGGATGGAGGCAGAAATCTAATATCTGGGCAAATAAAACCAAAACCGTAAGCCATTGTTTGAGTTAACTGACCCTTTAAACTCGGCTAATGAGTAGACAGCTGCTCTCATTGTGGATGTGGATTTATCTAAAATAAGTAAACAGTTCTTCTATCATAATCATAATAACCTGTGAAGGTATTTTTTATGAAAACACAGTTATGACAAAATCAGCATTATTTAGTTGTTGTGTCGTCAGCAGCAGTAAAATAAACAAATAATAAAGCACAACATCACCAATGTTGACAACAATTACTGTAATGAAATGAAACAAATGATTTGACATGTCACCTGCAGATGGAGCGTCTTGTTAGTGACTGCAGAGCGCAGAGCTGACAACGTCGCCTCAGAAAGAGGAGCCAGCGAGGAGGGCCGAGAGGGGGAGGACGACCTGCGAGGAGAGGAGGAGCGGCGAGGGGAGAAACCACGGATCAACGCTAGCAGCGGAGCCCCAGAGTTGTCCTGGTCTGCCTCCGATGACGACTCTCCATCAGACAAAACCGTCTACAAAAGAAGATTTAAATAAGGCCCTGCCATCTTTGTGATAATAAAACAGTGGGCGTACGCGTAGGCGTTTACCTGAGCGATGTCCCGCATGGTGTCTAACAGCGTCTCAGTGTGAGCTCTCATCACCTGCATGTCAGTCTCATCGTTACTACTCTGCTCCTGAAAGAAGACGAAATGAAGCACAGGAAGATTAAAGCTATGGTTGGTAACTAATAAAAATAACGTCATATTTGCTCAAACTGTCCCTATATCCTGACAGTAAGACATGAGACGGATAATCTGTAAAATAATCAGGTTCCTCAGTCGGTGGGCAGCGCTGGGTTTTCAACTGTTGGCGATCGGGTCTCAAACTTTATCCCTTTACAGCTAAACAGCACAATAAAATATGAAATATAGAAATGACGATGCAGTTACAGAATCTTGATTGATATTTGATTAGCGCAACCTTGTTTGATAGTTTGAGCAAATGTGACAAAAAGTTATTTTTATTAAAGTTACAAACTGCAGCTTTAAAGCATTATAGCCTTAAAAGGACAGGGTTGACATTTTTCTCTATTTTCTTATTGTCAGCAAATCAATGAAAAGACCAAAAGCAACAATGTATTAATCAGTCTCTCAATACTTTCTGTTTTCCCGTTCTGTGTCTCTACTGTACACCAAAAGGCCAATTTGTTCCGACTGAAAACTTTCGCTAACCCTTAAAACAGGTCAAGATAATAAAGTATCATGTTTAAATAAGGCCAAAACAGCTGGACACTTTATTTTATAGCAAATGTTACTCAAACACAAGAAAATTGTGTATTTGTTTGGGACCATTTGATACACATTTTGAGGAACAGTGACTGTTCACAACAGCAGGACAGTATATGCGGTTCAGTGTGTGTTCATGGTAATAAAGGAACATGTCAGCCAGTGCAACAGTGTGGCTCCTTGTTTTTAAAGTGCCTGGTCTCTCACCTCAAGCCTCCTCATCAGTACGACCATTTCTCTGTCTCTCTCCTCAATTTGGCCCTTTAGTCTCTCTGCCTCTCGAACCGACTCTGACAACCTGAAAGTCAACACCAAAAAAAAAAAGGCAAATGTTGATTCATACAAATGTTATTTAATTAATAACAAACCTGTAAAAGAGCTAAACAAAGTCGCTGACCTGACGTTGAGCTCATTTCTCTCTGCGTCTGTTCTGGTCTGAAGATTCATCGTCTCTGCCACTCGTTCTCTCAGCTGCTGCTCCAGCTGACCCCGCAGAGCTTTCTCCCGCTCCAGGACCAGAGCTGCTCCTCCCTCCCGGGTATGCAGCGTGGCAGACAGACCCGCACAGGACACCTGAGCAGAGTGGGACGTCCGAGCCAGCTCGTTACGCATATCTGACAAGTCCCTGAGATTGGAGAGAGATCGACACGGAGGGAACGCGTTAGTACCGTCAAATATTCAAATCGGTACACGGGAAACTGGCAAACGGTTCACTCTTTGTTGACCTTTCAGTGGCGCTCTTCAGTTCACAGACATGCCTCCGAAACCCGACCACTTGCCGCCACAGCATCAGCAGTCGACTGTGCTCAGTACTGAAGTAACTGTGGAACGACTGAAAGGGGACAGAAACAACATTTAAGTTATCTTCACATTTTTCTCCATTTATAAATGTTTTACTGTTTTGTAAGCACCGCTCTCCCACCTCCTCTTCTCTCCTCCAGTCAGACTCCTTTTGTTCCAGCTCCTCCCTGGCTTTTGTCCAGTCAACAGTGAGCCTGCGGATGTCCTGGCTGAGAGCCTCATTGGCCAAACCGGCCTGCTCCAGCTGCTCTCTCAGCATGGCATTCACCGCAGACAAACTGCTGCTCCTGAAAGCACACAAGGGAAAAACTAAATATGTTGACGGAGCAAGTCGGGAAAAGTGTGATATTCTGAGGTGCCCAGGAGACACGCTACATGTCTCATGGAGGATCAGTCACCTCTGTTGTTCTTCCTCCAGACGGATTAAAGCGTCCTCCAGGTTGCTGCTCGATTCGTCTTGATGGCGACCGTTTGATGACTCACTCGGGCTCTGGATACCAAGATAGTTGAGAGATTAGATGTTATTTGTGGAAAGTTACTACCGTTTTTTTTAGGAGTCAAAGTCAATAAACGCCACTCACACTCAGCCTGTGTTTCTCCAACTCTGAGGACCGCTCCTGCACCATCTGCTCCAGATCCCCACACCTCTTTTTGTACTGAAGTACCTGAAGAAGCGAGGAAGCCATTACTGACTTGTAACAAACCCTGACGACTACATCTCAACTAAAGACAATAAAACAAACGTACCTTGGCCTGCAACTTCTGCACGAGCTGCGCCTGCCTCTGCTGACCCTCCTGGTAGGCAGTAAGTTTACGCTTGTAGCTCGCCTGCTCCTCGTCCAGCCGCCGTCGTAAGTCCACATTCTGCTGCGCCAGTGAATCGTGATCCCCGTCTTCAGTCTCAGAGCGTAGCGCCTGCTCCAACTGTAGGTTTAAAGAACAGTAAGAGGCAGGGGGTAAAGTTATTTTACAGATCTACACAGTGCTGCCATGCTGCGAGTTTAAAACGCGACACGCACTGTAAATCCCAACATACTTAGTATTTGAGATTGAACATTTATTCCATGGTCACAGGAAACAAACAATCTCACCACAAGGCCCATGAGGAGCTGTTCTGGAGCTTTCTGTCATATCACACAATCTTCCACATCAAATGGATTTGCCCAGTTGTTGTGAAACCGTTTGAAATTTCAATTTTTCGGAGCTCTTTAAAGGGCTTATCATCCATGTTGGCTTAAAATTTGAGATTGGACGTTCATTCTCGATCTTGGAAACAGCTGTTGGCAAAACTATCTCACCCCGAGGTGCATTTAGTAGCTGTTTTTAGAGTTTTAGGATCAAACTTAATAGTGTAGGGCAAAACAAAACATTGTTATTCCTTCAGTAAGTGATGCTCTAAGACAGTGCTCTATTTATGCAACAATTATGTGTAATTATAAATGAAAGTGTACAATTTTCAAAAGAAATTACCTTCACTACTTTCATGATATTTAACATATTCACAAACCTGTGAATATCCAGTTTGCAAAGGACCTCAAGGACTGATTTTCTACTCAGCTGCATAAGAAGCTGTGAATGGTGTAAATGTTTAACACACAAGTGTAGAATGTGTATTAATAATGAACAGTGATCACAGACTTACACTTACTATATACTATATTGTTTTCATCATAGTTGTAGCCCCCAGTATTGTTAACTGTATTTGTATTAATTATGACTACAGGTTTAATAGGTGGCATCTGAAAAAAGTATTTCTGATTTCTATAGCAGAAAAAAGATTGCAGGCCTGAAACACACAGACTACTCAACAGCACACAAGAGTGTTTAATGTTGGTTTACAGTAGATTTATAAAGGACATTGTTCTCTGAAAGAGTTATCTTTAGTTCCTGGATGCAGACCTGCGTGTTTCCTTCAGCAATGTTCAACCCAGAAACAAGATGCGTGGCGCCCACCCAGCACTCACTACACCTCGCCCCCACTGAAGCCCCTGTTTACAGTCGCCCAGGGTGACAGACGCCATGGCAACATTCCACTTCAGTTCATTCCAGTCCCCATCACCTGGGAGACCGGCAAATCTCAGACAAAGAGAGACCCAAAAAAAACAGAAATGGGGAAACAAGAAAGAGCCACAGCTAAATCCACCTCGAGGATTTAGGAAATCTCGGGGTTTTACTTTTCATACAAAGAGTGAAAAGGAGGGTCAGTATGTCGGATACTTGACTTATTCACATATCTAGTATCTCTCATATCTCTCAGTCCCAGTCGTTGCAGTGCTGGTGTCTTACCCTCTCACTAATCGCACCATACTTGATGGCGAGCTCGTCCCGGTCGGCTCTGCTGTGTGCCAGCAGGTCCTCCAGCCTCGCCAGCTCTCCCTGCAGCACCCGGTTCTCCTCCTGGAGGGACATGACCGAAGACATGGCCCCGGCTGTGGAGACGAAAGGACAGACGGGGACACGATCCGTCAAAGAAAAAAGTGTCAAATCGTACATTTTATTACGACGGGAGAGCAGATTGCGGAGACTCACAGGTGTCGTTGAGGTTCTTTGTGACAATCTCTCGTACTCGTGCTGGGAGACATGTAGGGGGGGCGTCTGGTGAAGGGCCCCGGACGGTCAGCCTCTTCTCCTCAGACAAGACACTCTCCTCCAGCATCTAATGTACAAAACACAGACACTTGATGCTTTACCTTTGAGACCTTTAGAGAGAAAAACGAGCCAGGAGACACAAAAATGACCCAGCAAGTTTAGAACATCCAAACACAGACAACGACAATAATAACTGAAAGAGGACCAGGTGGGGCCACAGCAGATGAAAACACAACATCAACACAAACACTCACATAAACCAGCAGCATTTGTCACGTCACACAGAAGCGCAGGTGTAATAAGCGATGGGGGGGTCAGAGGAAGGCCCGGTGCGCCTCACCTGTATCACAGACTCCAGTTTGTTGGAGTCGGTGTCTGGGTTTTCCGCAGCGCTCATCGCAGATATTTAAAAAGTCCTCCAGCGAACAGGATTAACTCCGAGTGAATGCGACGTCTTCACAAATTGAACAGTGGTCTTTTGCTTTCCAGCAGGTGCGATTAAGAAGACACGTTCACGGGCTGGAGCCGCTGACGTGTTTGTTGCTGCTGCTGCTGCACACTAAGTTTGGTGGCAGAGGAGCAGAGAGAGTGGGTGACCCGTCCTGTCGCGTCCTCCGGTACAGACAGGCGGAGAGATTGAGGACAGCAGGATTAACAGCCAGGGTTTAAGACTCACACCTCCCCTCCACCACCTCCTCCTCCTCCTCCACTACTCTCACTGCTCACATTCACAAGCCTCCAGACCGCTGCTATTCAACTGCACCACAAAGAGAGGCCAGAGTAAAGCTTTAATAGCCCTATAGACATCCTACAAGGGAAAACACTAAATATATTTTCACCTGTTAGAAAGTATATATAAATTGATTTAATACAATTTAGAGTACTGAAATAAATTATGACGGCAGGTGTTATAATTTAAAATCACTTTAACTTTCGGTCGAATGACCCCCAGTTATGTGAGACGGTTGGTAAAACTGTTGCTACTGCAAATTCCACTGAGAATCATCAGCTCACTTAGCTTTAGCTAGCTATGAAGGTATATTTGTCTTTATTACGCAAACAAAAAAAAATGTTTTGAGAGGAAAGGTTTTTGATTTGCAGCCAAATATTCTAGTTTCATAAGAAAAACTAACAAATAATTTTATTCTCAGTTTATATATTTTTACTTACAATCTTGATTTTTGATTGCAGTGCGAGAAATTTGCTCTCAAAACATTTTTTTTTGTTTGCGTAATAAAGACACAAATATACCTTCATACTAGCCGGCTAATAGGACCCAGAGCAAAAGTGAGCTTTGGGGCCAACATGAACCCCAACTTAGTGTCGTTATAACACAACAATAATGTATGTTTATACAATGTGAAAAAGGCTCACTTGTAGTGATGACTCTGACGAGCTCTTCTTTGATTTTATAGTGAGTTTCTGCTCATTGTTTAACTTTCACTCCGCAACTTTTCTGTTTAAAAAAAAGCAGATAGACACAGCTAGCGACAAATGTTAGCAGGAGAACATAGTGGAACATTTATGATATAGTGGACTAATGTCTACCTGAGCAGAGAATGAAGTCACTCTCCCTCTTTGTGTGTTGTAATCTGAGTTTGTCTGTGCTTTGTGTACAAAGGCAGGCCGGTACATGGATTTAAGTCTCTCTGTTGTGGCCCACTGGCTAGCTAATGGCCGCCGCACTGCACTAGGCTGTTAACGTGTGACATGTCATTGCAGGGTAAACACATTTGTAATTAATAGCATTCATTATGGCCCTGTTCCATTAAGGTGGGACAGGGCCCTGGTATTGTTGGATACCTGGTTCATTGGAATGGCTGCAACAAATTAAATAGAAAGGGACCATAATTAATCGTATCCATTACACCTGTGTCTACCCTGCCTTGACATGTCAAAATAGCTGCTGTGAAAAGGTCCTATTAAGCACCTTTAAACGCTGATGATATGTCAATAGTGTATTTGTCAGTGGCCAAAAATAGTTATTGCTGGGTTAAGAATACAACTATAAATGCAACATTAAAAAGGTATTAAAACTGGATTTTGATTTTAATTTAAATTGATCAATTCATCAAAATAGATAGATAGATACTTTATTCATCCCCAGGGGGAAATTTGTGAAAATACCACATACTTCCCCCAAGCTAGGGGCCCCTGGTGATCTGGGGTCCTGGGGCAGTAGACGCTTTGCCTGCTTGGTAAACCAGACTGGGATAGCTGTTCCTTTTAAATCATGACAAAACCAAAACAATTGCAGTCTCAAAGTCTGTTCCCTGTAACATTGCCTTCAGATTCTGGGGTTATGGTCCAATAAGTGTTAATGTTAGGTGATGGCCACCAATCACAGAGAAGACTGGTTTGGCTTAGGTTTAGGGTTACAGTCAACAGGCAAACACACTTACATCGGTTTGTATGAAACTGAATTGCATATCTTTGGGTTTTAGAGTGTTAGTCGGACCAAACAAGACATCTGAAGGTGTCGCCATTAGGTTTCAGAAAATGTGACGGGCATTTTTCACTGTTGTCTGAAGTTTTACAGACCAGGCGAGTAATTGAGAAAATATACCGCAGATTAATTGATAATGAAAATATCGACCATGGCTTTACCGTGATGTTCAAGTACAGCAAGTAAGGGGGCACTCAGTTGTTTCTGATGGGAGGAAAGGTGTTCCAGCTGACCTCATTCTCCCCTATTATAAAACACCATTGCAACATTAAGCATGCATGTTAAAGATATATCAGAATAATTCCACAGTTGTCTTAAACCATGGCTTTAAAAAACCATTCAAAACAATTAACTCATAATAAAAAATGTACCCCAGATAAATTTTCAAAATGAATATGTGAATGTAAAACTATGACACGAGCATGAGGAGGGTATGCACAGCACTACTTGGTGTTTGGATTGTCATAGTTACAGACAAAAGGTTCATTATGTCAATACCAGACCCCCAGCACAGCCTTAACACACACACACACACACACACACACACACACACACACACACACACACACACACACACACACACACACACACACACACACACAATGTCTGGTTTCAAGAAAGTTAACAATGTCAAGAAATAAGAATAATAAATGTTAATGTTGTCACAACACACAGTAGGTTAATACAGTAAATAGGTACATCTATATTGATATGAATGAATTGCAGACAATGTTGGGGATTTCCCTGTAATTGTTTTAGCATTGATCATTTTGTAAATTGTCAATAAAAGTCACCGCTTCGTGATTACTACTGATTTTTTGTCTATGTGATGTGAAAAGGCTGCATAAATGTAATTATAACCATGAGACTGAAGCTTTCAGTTTACTCAGATTTAATTGCTTAAGATCTGTGGCGCCCCCATCTGGCCTGATGGTGGACCAGAAACCGATTCTACAGTGTGGGAGATGAGAGCCTTTAATGGGCTACACCTGTTGATCTTTGATCTTCCACAGACCAAACCACACCTGATGACTTCTCACCCCGGCTTTACTTTAACTGCTTTTTTGATGTTTACAACCAGCTGATGCAGCCATAAATGAACTGCTGAATAAACAATCAGGAACCACCCTCAACTGTTTCCTCTTCTGGTTTTTGTCCTTTCATACTTTAACACTTCATTTGGTAGACACATAAAACCCTCCTAATCCTAACACATACATAAAGGAAATACAAAATTAAGACACGCCCAAGTTTTCAAAAGTCTCTTTGAGGAGTTGGAGGCGAGGAGGAGGAGGAGGAGGAGGAGGGTTGTGTGCAGCATCCGAGCAAATTAAGCTGATCGTGAATTGTTTTCCTGCATCATAGACTGAAACCCCGACTCAAACGCGCTGCTATGGACACAACAACCTGGATATAAAACGCTTCATCGAGCGGTATTCATCCACATCACGTTACTTGTGGAGCACGCGGCAAAAACATCCACTTCCCACTTTGGTTTATAGTCTCACCTCGACAGATGAACGATATCCTGCCGTCCCTCCATTCTTCTGAGCGGGCTTTTCACACTACAGAGGCAGAAACAATCCTCATCCACAGCGGTAGTAAACGGACCATCAGCTGCTGGTGGCCGAGCAGCGTCGCCTTCCTGCTAAGATCTTCCCCATGCTTTATCCGGGGAGGGACTTCCAGTTGAGCAGCAGGCTGCTACAACCACAGACTGTCTGCTGCCGTCATGCTCTGTGGTCGATTAATTTATGTCTGAACAGTTTGAATGAAAGCAATCAATCAACTGTTTTTTTCACAGGCAAACACATGGTTGAGAATAATTTAAAAAATGATCTGAAACTCAAAATCCAGATTATACCAATTAATAAGTATTTTTTTGTAAATAATATGTTCAATGGAGCTCGCAATAACTTGGCTATATGTACTAAATATGGTAAAAACCTTCACCATGTAGGCTTTAAAAGTGCTTTAATAGATAGAAACTAGGATTTATGTTTTAATGTAATAGTGGCTTATTTATTTTCCTCAATTAAAATAACCAAAGTTAAAGTCTTGAATCTAAAAACAATTACTTAATAATACATCTGTTATGGTAAACAGTGATCATATTTAGTTTCAGATTAATGTCCCATCATCTCACAGTCAGAAGAATCAGAAACATCTATATATGATGAATTTGAAAAACTGTCCAATATATTCATAAACTCAACAAAACCTAAATTTTTATACAGCCAGATAGACCACGTGAATGTTAAGCCATCAAGATGATATCATCTAATCATTATTACATATGTACATCGTTTAAAGCTGTATTTGATGTTGTAGCTAGCTTGTTGAGTGGGAGCTAACTGCTTTAACGCTATAAGCTGCTGGGTAGTGTAGTTCATAGTGGTGGAAGAAGTGGTCAGATAGTTAGCTATATGCAGCAGTACCACAGTGTAAAAATAGCCTATTACAAGTCCTGCATTCAGACGTTTTATGAGCAAGATATAAACTACTATAAATTTATATTTTTTTAGAGATGAATTGCCATTTAACTGTAAACCAGCTTTTTACAGTTGCAGCTCTCTGTGGTGGAGGTCATTTTAAGAACCCGTGCTTATACACGTACTGTGGTAGGCCTTCCTAACCCTCAAAATGTAAATAATAAAGTACAGGTACTTATAAATGCGTGATTAAACATGGGCTACATATTTATTTTCCACCACCGTTCATAATAAAGCATCATATTCAAATAAGTCATATAAATTGAATAGTAAAAAATAGATCTGCCTCCAAAATGTGGTGCAGCAGAATTAGTAGAACTGATGGGAATACTCAAAAGTAAACAAATGTATTTTCTTGTGTTTGGAAAATCCCATCTTTTATTTTGAAAAATACAACCAGAAGTCGTAACGTTACATGTTGTCAACATTCTCCAGCATGGCTGACTGACTGAACAAATGTAGTTTTGTCTTACAAAGCTAGGGGATAAAAGGCAGGAATTATTTCTTGGGATAAATTCAACATTTCTTGTCATGTAATTCAAGGAAGAGGCTTTAAATTCTCAAGGAATACAAACCGGAAGTAGCTTTGTTGTTGCTGGCGAAACAAAAGTAGCTTGATGCTAACTGCAAACATACTAACTTAGCTAGCTACATATTATGCTCAAAATGTTCTCGTGTTGACGGTGACAAAGCAAATACTACACGCAGGCACACAACGTTCAACAGACACGCTTACTTGTAGGTTAAAAACGCCGGCCGGCTTCTGCAAACGCCGGCCGGCTTCTGCAAATCGTTTTTAGCTATTGTTCCAATAAAATTCACTTAAAATATTGATAAAAATGATCGTGTAATGTTTTCAGTTGATTTAATGGTGTTACACTAAAGTTTAACTTCGTACCTTTCAAACTAAATATCGTAATTATTAAAGTTAGCTTTGCCTTTACCAGAGTCGTTAAAAGGACGCCAACGCCGGTGAATTAGCCGTGCGCCGCTATTGGCCTAATCCGTCCAAACTTCTATCCATGTTGTAAACACTGGGTGCTGCTGGTTTTTCGGGGATATTTGCTTGTTACAGGTTCGCCAAAATTACCATTAATGCTGTCAACACATCCGGGAACGTAGTTCTGTCCTTCACAATAAGATATCACGCTTCAACAACTCCACCGTCGCCCGAGCGTCGCCGAGTGTTCTTTCTGCTTTCTCCCATCAAAGTCACTTTCCTATAGTATTTAGACATGTAAACGTCCATATATATATTCATGAAATTTGACACGTAGATTCTTTGATATGTATGAATTAATATTATTTACACTTGGATGGCGATCGCCGAAGAAAGTGCATCACGACGGAATCGTTCGAGATAGGCCAATAGCGGCTAGCACCGTCCGAGGCAGGCCATCGTTACGTTACGTTGATTTGACTATGCATTGTCCGTTAATGACTAGCGTCCCGTCATGCACGGATTCATGCATCTGCACCGTAGCTGTTCAACTGTAGAAGGCTCAGGCATAAAATACACGGCCCGCCACTGCATTTAGATGTAATTTGAATGCGATATTTAAAAACCCAATTACTAAAATTTGAAACAAAAATATTTTATGCGATATAAAAAAACAATCCTGTTAGATTGTGTTACTGATTACATTAAGTGACTCCACGTTCTCCTTCTACATCAAAAAACAACTTTATGAGATGCTTAACGCTTTAACTTGGTCCAATACTCTGATATCTGAGGACACATTGCACCTGTGAAGAAGACAAACGTGTAACATGGAGAACACCTCTCTACAATCTCACAAGCTGACTAGTTCACTAATACAAATCTAAACAAGAGTCAATGAAATATATTGTTTATTTACAAGATGACTTCAGTTTACATTTTATACATTTTAGATCTTTTTCTGAAAGGCACTTAATCAAATACTTGATGCAAATTAGCAACAAGATTGAGGACATTTCTATTTGGTAACGGCACATTTTTAAAAGCAACAAGGCACGAGACAAAGACGTATGAAGGGCCTACACGACGAAAATGAACGAAAACATGTTCAAACTTTGAATGACAGACAAGAAATAGACATCATGACTGTTTAACACCATGATTAAAACAACCTGGGTATATTTGATGAAGACTTTAGAGGTTTAATTTAAAACAAATTATCATATATGAATATAGATTTGCCCGATCTCCTAAAACAAAATAAAAAAAACTAGGAAACAGAAAACAAAAATGCACACAAACTGCTATAAAGTTAACAAAACATGGGTAAACTAAGGATCCCTAAATGGTAAAAACAACCTTGAGATGAGTGGTGCTTGTGTAATGAGATAACTATGACGGGAGCATGATGGGACAGAGGGACACAATCCAAAATGATTCTGGACAGACAGCATTGAGAAAGGGATTGAAACTAGATGTAAAATAAGGGAACATTTGATTGAAGGCAAAGGACAGATGTTTTCATCTGGTTAGTGTAACAAGACAATCGTTCCTTTCGACCATCAACACGCTCACTTGTCTTCAGGAGAGCGGACGCTCCAACAATCACCTTTTAGTCTTAGCGACTTCTAAAATCAAACGACGGTCCCACTTGGTGGCAGAGTTTGAGAAAAGAATAGGATTATAAAAAAGTATGTACATGTTTACTGTTTGTTCCTCCAGAGTGTGTTGGTCAGCCGGCTATAGTTTATGTGAACATATTCTTTACAGAACAAATGAGCCAGTCAAGTTTGCTAACAGTTCCTTTCTTTTAGTTTCTTTTTGCCACAATCATCCTGTCCATGGAATGTATGGAGCCTGAGTGTGTGCACGTTTTCTCACCACTCAACTAAACTGCACCCATCCTGTTTTGACAGCATCTTTACTGGAGCTGTGGAGGAGAGGGAAGGGAGGGGGGGTGGAAGATGAGTGATGATGATGATGATGATGACGATGACGAGTGTGAAAGAATTCAAAAACAAATCATGTTAAACGAACACACATGTGACAGATGGACAAGATGGATTGTTAAGACAGCCATAAATACAGGTGACATATTGTGAAAAACGTACTTGGAGCCTGCAGACGTGAAATCCCCCCACACGTCGGAGCTGGGTGGGGCCGCAGGGCCAGGGGACCCGAAGTCTAAGAGAGCGGCTGGATCAGGAGAAAAGCATGTACGTAAAGCATGAATACCGTTTAAATCCTGTGAAGATGTTTAAATAATTTGATTTGATTCAACAGCAGGGTGATCACCAGTGATAGTCGGTACAGCTGAGACCGTCTGCTCTCCCACAGGAGGAGGGATTACACCTCCAACCTTAGCACCTGGTGGAGGTGGGAGGAGACCCACACCCGTGGGACGCGGTTTGGCACCGGCTTCCTTCTTCTTGATGTTCTGCTGTAGACGGAGTCATGAGAGTTTCTTAACGTCTTTATTGTTTAATTAGTGGCTCGTTGCTTTATCGAATCTGTCATTATTTAATCCTTTTTTATTAATTTCTTGTGTGATGTTGGGGCTGAATGACTCACACCAATGCTGATCTTGATCGTCTGTCCCTCTTTGAAGCTGAGGTCCAGCTTCGGTGCTGTGCTCTCAGAAGCTTCCTGTTTTGCGAGCTCGCCTTCTTGCTTCACCCACCTTTAGAAACAGTTAGAAAGCATAATAACTATCACTGAAGCAACGTTGGATAGAGTCAAACTGGGTCATTACAGAATTGCAAGTATTGTAGCAAACACAACATAAAAGGTTTAATGTGTGTGTCGATGGTCTCTGTTACTCATTTAGAATGAAAATAAATGAATTAGATGCATGATGGACAAATATGCACTGTTGTCTATCCAAGTATGAATGTTGTTCACAGTATCACATTTAAACACATCCCTGTAAATGTTGCACAACGTGCTCATGAATATTTACCAGGTCATACAAACAGATGTGATTTTGAGGCCATACAACAGTAAAAAGACAACATAAGAGAAGCTAACTTACTTAAAATGGTCTTGTAAAGCTACATTGAAGTCAAATGAGTCTCCACGATCAGCAAAACCCAGACCGATAAAAGCATGACGTCCTTTATTGAAGTAAAATTGTAAAGACAAAAGCACATTATGAATCATATGAAAGAGCATAATGCCTGCAGTAAGATACAGACAATAAATCTACTGAATATAGACCTGTGACTTATCAATCGATTCATTTTACACCATATTAGGCTGAATATAAGACTCTTTTTCATTAAAGAAGTGGAGTTGTCTTACATTTAAATAAATACTATAAATAGCAATAGATATCAAGAAAAAGTCTCTTTTAACGTTATCCACTGTCACTTTATAGCTGAAGAGTGAGACAGACTCAGAGTTCCTGTGATTGTCTTGATACAAATGGCTGAAAAACATGAACCATGTCCTGAATCACTATGATGTCACGTTAAAGATCCTCGTGATCAATGATGCACAGTCGTCACACAACTTCTAAGTAGGCAGGAAATACAGTTTTTAAAGTATAAAAACACACAATATTTCCTTTGTTCAGAGGAAAGGCTAATGCACAATTTCACTTCCACAATTCTATCTGAATGCTGATTCTCTTGAAAAATAATAAATGTACCATTAATCTGAAAGACTAGACCATCATGTTATATTTTTTATACATACAATATAAAATAAATTCCTACATTTAAACAGATTTTTTTTCATTGATATGATGCATTTCTCTATAAATGTGACATTACATTTGAGATGACTTTAGTACAGTATATCCTCCTACTTCTCCCACAGAAAGTGTCTTACCGTTGCCATCTTCTATCCGGATCACAAAGTACCTGCTGGAGTCTGTGACTGACTCAACCACACACCCTGGGTACTGTTCCACTGGAGCCTGGGCAAACAGCTCTCCTGCAAACAACACCTTAGGGTTACTTACTGAAGTGTGAGTAATAAAGTAAAAAGGTTAGTCGCAAAGGACAAAGAAAGTTAGCAAGCTTGTTGGTGAGTCAGGTTAACGCTGATTATTCTGAATGGTGAATAGTGGTGACATGTTCAGTGACTGGTTGTCACTGAGATAAGAGCTCCATATCAGACTAAATCTCTACAATCAAATGTGAAAAAGGCAACAACACACCTGCAGCCTCTTGTCTGCTGCAAATTCACCAGAGGAGAGACTCACCTGTTCTACCACATTCCCAGAATAAACCACGCATTTTAAATAGCCTCGAGTCAGGGAACTTGTTAAGCACGGTCATGCATCTGTTGTGTAGTTACATATTGATGTTAACCACAATAATAACAGTTCTCTAAATCTGTTGCATACTCTATATATCCTCACGTGACATATTGTGCACATCGCAACTGTTGTTCTGCATGCTTGTCATCATCCAAAATGACACAAACACAGCTGTAATTGTGAGACTTTATTACTTATAGGCCCAGTCTGGATAAGACATGAAGGTTAATGAGTAAAGCCGGATGCTTTTATGTTATCTGTCTTTCTTTTGGTAACATAAGACCATACTTTTCCGATATTTTTTTTGCTAGAAAGCACCCAGTTTCCCTCATGCTGAGCACCATATGTTTCAAGTCTCAAACATGTTTGAACCACCATCTTGCTATGTAACACCAACAAAATTAGACAGAGGAGGAGGCGATGCCAATTTGTTTACCTGTGTTTTTGTCCTCTAACTTGATGTAGGCCACCTTGCCCTTCGCAGAGATTTTCAGCCGACCACTCCATGCAGGTTCATCCAGCTTCCAGTCAGCAGCACTAGAACAGGAAACACACACTGAATAAGAAAGGGCCTGACTGGATCACAGTTTTTAACCAGACAGCTGCAGCTTTTCACAGCAGGAGGAAGTGAAATTAAAAGCTTTACGGAAGACTAAAATTAGATATTTTTGGTTCTGCTGCCAAAGAAAATGCGACACCTGTGATTCCTTTAAAGATATAATTATAATTTATATCTTCATTAACAAAACATGAAAAGAGAAAAACAAACATCAAGGCCCACTTAGTACATTTTTCAGGGGCTTTCGACCGCACCTCACGGCTTTCTGTTTTCATCATGACATCTGAGCAAATCCAATCTGTGGAGGAATACCATGAGAGACAGTGGAAAGCTCCAGAAAAAAGGCTAGAAAGTGGACCTTGCTTTAGCTCTACTACTGTTTCCAGGAGTCAAAGATGAACTTCCATGACAGCTTCTTTATGTTGAAAGATAGACAACAGGCTGCTTCAAGCAATGACAAACTTCTCATAATGCTGATGTGATGGATGGTAACTCCTCCTTGATCTGTCACATTATAATGTTATATATAATATTATAATGTAACAACTGACAAACACATTTTAATGTAAGAGTGAAAACAGTAGGCTGACAGTTTAATGCAAGTCAATGGGCAATCAGTCATCCCCTACACATGTAAGTCTAGCTAACGTTAGATACTGTTTTCATAGAATTACTACGATATTATTTTCACACAAAACACAGAATGAATTTTAAATAACGCCACTTAATGTTAGCTAGTTAGCCGCTAGCATTAACTATAAACTCCAGACATGAGCCCTGCCATTTTAAACTTTCCAGACTTAACGTTACCAGCACCGTCATCATTTCTCATAACTTTCACCACTAAAGTTAACTTTTTATATGACAGCAGGTGTAAGTCGTATGTCTATGAACTGTTTGTTGACAAAGTCTGGATGACGGTGTCCAATTTCCGTGAGCAGGTAACAAGTTACAGCAGCGAATTTGTGTTTTAATATTCCGCTAGCACGTGTAACGTTCTCAGCTAGCTAACATTATTTGTCTGTTTATCTAAATCCTTACTTAAGTTGTTACTGCATGTGTGAACTGTAACCGTCCAATACACGTTGCAGGGACACAGAGAACAGTACAAATCATCACACGTAACAACTTGTTGTCCGATAATGGGTGTATGCACGTTATATTAGCTTGATGACGGACACTTGTCCCTCACGAGACTCGTCAGTTAAACTGCCGTTACTACTCACTGAGCTCATCTTACCGATATCCACGGTTAGAAGCGCGCGGCGGGATCTTGTAAACATGAACCTCGGGCTTTACGCAGAGCATTGACTCATAGCTGTTGTCTTCTGCCATTTTGTCGAGTTTCACCAAAACTATCAAAACCAACTTCCGACTTTCGATGGACACCTCTCGGCTGGAGAGTTGAGCGAGAACCAGACGACGAGATCCCAAATTTATCCGAGCGGCTCACTTCAAACAGCGCCGCGTGCGGTCAGGAAGGTTTGAGCAGTCAGGAAGCAAGTACTACTACTCTATAATACTACTAGTAGTACTACCACTCTATAATAATACTAGTAGTACTAATACTCTATAATAATACTAGTAGTACTACCACACTATAATAATACTAGTAGTACTACCACTCTATAATAATACTAGTAGTACTACCACTCTATAATAATACTAGTAGTACTACCACTCTATAATAATACTAGTAGTACTACCACTCTATAATAATACTAGTAGTACTACCACTCTATAATAATACTAGTGGTACTACCACTCTATAATAATACTAGTAGTACCACTCTATAATAATACTAGTGGTACTACCACTCTATAATAATACTAGTAGTACCACTCTATAATAATACTAGTGGTACTACCACTCTATAATAATACTACTAGTACTACCACACTATAATAATACTAGTGGTACTACCACTCTATAATAATACTAGTGGCACTACCACTCTATAATAATACTAGTGGTACTACCACTCTATAATAATACTACTAGTACTACCACACTATAATAATACTAGTAGTACTAATACTCTATAATAATACTAGTAGTACTACCACTCTATAATACTACTAGTAGTACAGTTTCATTTTCTATGGAACATGGGGTTTGCGTGTCTAAAAACATTACATTTACAAACATTTCCTTGCAGTGCAACTGGTTGAAAACTACTCATTTACTATTGTTTGGCCTGTGACTCCTTATATTTTTCTGTGTATAGCTCACAATCAAAGAAGTTTGGCCACCCCTGTTCTACTTAAAGCACAATAATTAACCTACTAATCTGAGTCCTATTGGGGAATAATGATTATTTTATGAATGTCTTTGAATCAATCATATTCAGTTTATTTAAACTGCATCACATTAAATAATTTAGATACAAATTTAGAAGTAATATATGCAAAAATCAGGTTTCATGAAATACAAAACAAACATACACCAAGTTTGAAGTGTGTTTATTAAAGGGTATTCAAATTTCATTTGTGGTTTTCAAGTTTCAAAACAAGAATGACATCAAACAGCCTTGAAGTAGACAGGCGGCTGTGAAGGACTGAAGCAGAGCTTAATGTCTAGATCACACAGATACAGGATGGGTTTCACTTTTAATTATCAATTTTAAATGATAACAAATCCATTTTATTTGAACCAGATCCCTGGGAACAGTATATTAAGACTACAGTGTAGGCTGTACTATCTATTAAAACAAAGTAAATTAGATGTTAGAGTTGCAATGGAAAACTTCTAATGCTGTCATCGAACAACAACAAAAGGAAACTTTAACTCCCAGAGATTAGTGAACTACGCACTCCTCTCACCCTAAATGTCTATTCTGGTTTAGTGAGTGAGGTTGGAATAAGTGGCACAAATGTATCAGCCATATTGATAGGTTTTGCTGCTGTGTAGAGGCAAGTTGTTTCATTTATAATGTTTCAATTTATTCTTTTCTTGTGAATATTTCCAATCAATGGTTTTACGGTAACTGGAAATTATTTGGATAAATTATAGTCTAAGCACAGTTATGAATGTTTCTGTAAGAAAATCATTATTGCACCTTGACTAAGTGTGATTTTGTATTTGCCAAACGCAGCTATTAACTGTACCTTAATGACAGGATGTATCGAGTAAAATAATAAAAGTATCACAAGTGCACAAAAAGCTTAAGACGAACAAGCACTACCCATTGGAAAGTGAACACGTGTAACCAGGGATCATTTGTCATTTAAGGCATACAAGTGTCAAAGGGCTCATTGGATGAGATTATCGATTTCATGGTTTGCAAACTTTTATTCTTAATCAGTGGCAAACAATGATGTAAAATCCCTTCACATGAAAAACATTCATCAAAACCAGGCAGCGGAGTTTGGCTTCGTTCTAAAGGACACAGAGCTTTCGAATATCTTTGTGATCAATTTTATAGTTTGATAGAAATTTCCCTGACTCTTTCCAAAATAACGCAGCTGTTACGTGACTGTGTCATCCGCCAAGCGGAGCATCAAATAGTTTTTTCTGAAGACCAAAACATAACTTAATAACGCAATCAGTCAACATACTTGAAACAGATCCAAGTCCTCTTTTCTAAACAGATGCAGTGCAGTTGGACGTAAAATATGTTCCAATTTAGCACTTCTGTTTAGAAATAGCAAGGCAAACACACAGGGACATATATGCATAACTTAAGACTTTCAATTAATTAATCAAGATCTGTTTTTTTTATCCACTTTGATCAAATTTAAAATGACTACCAATAAAGTTTTGTATGCAGGCTACATCATTTAATCTGATACACTACTGATTTCCTGAATTAAACACAAACATGAAGAAACATTGTCAGCTGTTTAAAACAAAACATGATTTGAAAACACAGCACAGGTAGATGGGCAAATGTAAAAAACAATCCAGGGAGTGACTTCCTCTTTATTGCTTGAATAAACTTAGATTTAGTGACATTCTGACCTTCCGATCTGTAATCTTTGGCCAAAGGCTGCGTGCCCACCGGGCATTTCTTTAATAGCCACCAGAGCCCAACACTTTGCCCTGTGGGACATGCTGCTCTGGGCCTCTGCCATTGCTCTGCAACTACGGTGCCCTTTTACTCAAAGTGTTGGATCAGTCTGACTTTTTCTTACCTTTCACTCAAGCTGCTGAACACACAGTAAAGCTCTCAGCACTGTCAAAACACTTAATTTCCACTGAACCCCAAAAAAACTGAGGCCAGCGACCCGGTGGACACCCAGCCACGATCCACACTCCATCAGTGGAAAGGCCAGCCCCCTCGTGTGCACCTCTCTGGGGAATTCCCTCAGATTCACGAGCTCCCCTTATTCTCACTGCAGAGACAGGCACCCGGTGCCCTGGCACTCGGCCGGCCAATCGTAGGCAAAATCACAGGGCACCTCATGGAACATCAGAGTATCACAGTGTGTAGGGATGTGAGGCAAAAGCCCGTTCACAGTGTGGAACAGAGGGGGTTTCAGATCTTTGGCTGATCTCTGCCAGCCCCTTGCACATTCCACAGAAGGAAGAGACAAGGCGAAAGGCAAAGACCATGCCAGAAAGCAGAGTAGAGAGAGGGTGGAGGAGTTTATTTCAATCCATGCTATGTCTTCATGTTTCTAATGTCTGTCGAATTTGGTGTCATCCCACCACTCTGCTCGTCATACCACACACAACCCCTTGAACTGCCACCCTGTAAGCCCTCTCAGGGAGACAGCTGTTTCCTTGCAGCAGGTAGCTCCTCATTATCTGCAGAGTCTGAAGCCCGAGGTGCCATCTGGGCCGGTGGGCTGGCGGATCACATGATTGTTTGGACGAACTGGTTCCAATGGTTGCTGCACGCTCATACGAGCTGGCCTAATGATATGAGGAGAAATCAATATCAGTGTTTTTCCACTGTTTTGCAAATTAAATGTTATTCTTCTTTGTTGTAATGTCTTACCTGTCCTGGGAAGGGTTTTCCTGAGGCGCATCATCCGAAGACGCACTGCCCAAGATCCTTCTCCGGGCTTCTGCGTACTCGGCCTCCCGCTGGGCCAAAGACTTCATCTGCTGAGAGGGACGAGTCGAGGACGCAAGGTTTCCCGCGGTACCGTTATTTGACGGACGTTTCAAAATTCTAATTTGTGGTGGAGGTGCTGCAGGCAGAGAGTCATCCTGGATTACAATGGCAGTTTGAACAGGTGAGAAACTCGAACCCAAGCTGGACTTCCTGTACAGGTAAAAACACGAGTGAGGGAAATAAAATGACAAGGAAAAATCTTACCATGTATTGAAATTTTTTGGATAAATTGTCTCTTTGCTTACTTTGCCTCCTGATTTATTTTCAGTTTAGCCTCAAGTCGTCTCTCTATTTCCTGAGGAGAAAAACATTTATTACATTTGTATTACTGTCAAACAAGATAAATATCTATTTCAATGACCTGTATGCAATCATGTTCAGGAGATTCGGATTACTAAATTACTGACTGGTTGCTCGAATCTATTAAAAAATGCGTTTGAAAGATATTATGACATAGTTCAATCCTTAGAAATCAATAATCCTTCATCGTGGTATGGGATTTATTGAACTTCTATTCACTAATAAGTGATCTAGAATTAACAAGAATTAACTCTGAAATATCAAATGGAGGGCATCAAACTACATTTGTTAAGAAATGTGTTCGTATAGCAACTGTGTATCTACTTTGTTTTTATATTGACAGTATGATCTTTATTTTATTTGTTTAAAATGGAGTGGGGGTGACACGATAGCTACGGGTTAAGGCTCGGGGCACACAGGCCTTGAGCTGTGAGTCCCTATTTGGATTTCCTGCTGGCCGGACTGTTTGCTGGATGTCATTCCACTACTTCTATTCTCTCACAACTTTCACCAACAAATAACAGCATAAAATGCCCAAAAGTAATCTTTTAAAAAAGTGCAAGGAGAAAACTGTATTCAAGACACGGTCTTAATAAAGAAATCTTCTTAAATACTGCACATTCATATGATTTATGTACAGATTATGGCTTTTACTATACACTGTATGCAGTATTTGATTATTTTTTGTATTCATATGTTACCAGGGTGGAGGACAGGGGTGAGCAAATGTGATTGATTACATGTTACATACTTTTTCAGACAGAAGTAGAAATTCGTCTTTAGTATTAAGCCACTACAAAGTTTACAGGCTAAACTACATATCTCAGGGTCATGAGGATCAACACATCACCAGCTGCTGGATTTCAGTTTGCTCATAAATGATGAAGGATGAGGATAAAAGAATGCAGCAACTCCACTATTACATTCAGTTCCATAACAATAATAACTTTGTGTATAGTCACACAAATGACACAGACATGCTTTTTCAGCCAGTTTGATTGCAGGGGATAGGTTACAAAAACAGGATTACAGCAATAAGATGCACATTTGACGCAAACAAATCAAACTGGTTAAATCTACCAACACACGCTAGAAAAAGCTGATATGTATATATTTGCTTACAGTCTCAGTAGTATTAGAAAAAGCCCTGAACATACTGTTAAGGTATTGTAATAGTTCAATGCAAACTGTCATTTCCGCAATGGGCGGATCTTAAAAAAATGAGGGAATTATAGGAAAAAGTCGACTTTGTAAAGATTCATTGTTTTTGTGGGTTTCCACACGTCATAAAATCATTTTGTTGCGTAAATAAAATGACATAAAGCCAGGCTAAGTCCCGTGTCGTTATGGGACAGCGAGGCCTGCAGGACTCAGCCAGGAAGACGAGCTGATGTCTTTGATGAGAAAACAAATAAATAACATGTTTATATCAGGTATTTAAGGGCCAGACACATCCAGGGTATCGACAATCATTAATATGCGACTGTCTGGCGGGCAAACAAAAAATCAAGTTATAATCTGGTTGAAAAGAATAATTGTCCAACGTTAGTGGTTCTCACCCCGCTGTCCGCTGCCTCTTCCCAGCTCTCTGCGACCTCTTCATCCTCCATGTTTAACAGGACTGCTGGTCGGTTACCGCTTCGGCTCCACCGGCTAACTCTCTCCCAGCCACGCAGAGGGCATGGGACAGTGGACAGAACTCACGCAGACCCCCGCAGAGAGCTCAATCTCACGGGTATATGTGACGGATGAAGTCGGAATAAACAAATGATCAACCCGCTGCTTGGCCGCGTGTTAGCTTAATGCTCTACGGAGAGCAATCCCCCTAACGTTAGCTGCCTGCTACTTTAAATCTGGCGTAACGTCCACCTCGGTAAATCAACCGAGCACTGGTGTCGTCCACACGCCGCTCAGACAAAAATACACAGCGTACACAGTAGTGTTGGATAGTTGACGGTTAGCTCGGGTTCAACCCTTGACGTTAATCAGTGCCCCTAACGTTTAACCGTTAAACCGTGGAGGGAAATGACGTTATATTTACGTTAGCTTAGCTAGCGTCAACTTGCTAGCTTCTATCACGACAACTAATTAACCCGGCAAGATAAAGTAATTTAAATCTGGCTACGCTAATTTAACAGCCTAACGCTTTATGTTTGTCCCTAAATAGTGAGAGATAGTCTTACTCCACCACACTGTCGTTGTTTTTGATGGGTAGTGGAATAGAGCGCCGAGATGAGGCTGTTTGTGTTCAACATGGTGTTGTTGAAGGTAAATGCTGCGTTCAAGTGACAGGGGCCCTGACAGAAACATCACGGGGTCATTGAACAACATATACATAAATTACATAATACAACACATAAAGGCCAAAAGTGAAATATTGTGATTGACAAAATATGACTATGATGATAATTTATCTGGAATAGCAACTCTCTGTTCAGAGGGATTAGCAAAATACCAAACTTTGTAGTTGCAACCCTTCTTATATACAGTCTATGGATACAACTGCTAGTAAGTTACAATAGGGAAATAAACGGTAGTGACTTGAATGCAGCACCAGAATCAGAAATCCCAACATTTATTACTGAGTAGGTTTTCACATAATTTGTCGTCTTGGTGTTTGGTGCTTACAATAAACACAGTAAGAGAAAATAAAAGACAAAAGCAAGCATGCTACTGCAAACTATGGAAGCCCATTTCCGCCAGCAAAAAAAAAAAAAAAAGATCCCTACAAAAAAAAAATAATAATAATAATAATAATTCTAATATATATATTTTTTTTTATTTTACTTTTTTTCCACCAGCAAAAAAAAAAAAAAACTTTTGGTGCATCCATCTGTAACCATAACACTGACCAGATTTTTCCAGTTGCTATAGAAAGTCGAAATTATGAGATACTTTAACACAACAGTCATAGAAGCAGCTATGACATATGAATGGATTGTGAGTACATTGAAGACTTCTTTAAAACGTGGCTTTACAACACATGAAATACAGATGATGTTTCACATGGATTGTACTGAGCAAACGCACCCTTGAATAGAATGTTAAGCAAGAAGCAGCTCTGGAGTATAAAGAATGAAACCAATGTGGCTGAGGTGGCGACCAATAAACAGCAACTGGAAACATCTTTTTTTTTTTTCTTTTTTGCTGACAGAGAAAAAGTAAAAAAAAAAAATATATATATATATTATTTTTTTTTGTGAATTAATTATATCTTTTTTTTGTGAATTAATTATATCTTTTTTTTTTTTTGTGAATTACATTTTTTTTTTTTTTTTTTAAGTTACTATCTTTTTTTTTTAGTGATCTTATTCTTTTTTTTGTGATCTTTTTTTTTTGCTGGCGGGAATGGGCTTCCATAGCAAACAGTCAAGAATCATAAATACAATAAAAAGTAATTGACAATAAAAATTTTGTAAAAATATATGTACAATATATCTGTTTAAAAATTGAAGCTGAACAGTTTTATTCAGGAATTTGATCAATATTGTCGAAGGAATGTACAAAAGTTCACATGTGTGCCATGTACAGAGATGATGTGCGTTAATGTAACACTTTGTGACAGATGTTGAGACTTTACGTTAATGTAACACGTACAGCCAACTCTTTCAAAATAATCAAAATAAATGTTTTTCTGTAATTTTAATGGATTTTGATCACATGTGGACAAGCATATGATTCCAGTGTCTAGCAAATAAAATGATCTCTAGCCTATTTAAGATGAGTCATCGATTCAGTTTGTTGTATATTTTGCAGTTTATCTCCCAATATGAACAACCATGAATCGTGTATTATATTAGAATCAGGCACTTCACTATCATACAAGTGACCATGACTGTTGATTGCTGATTATCTGTTTAAGTTGTAATTGTTTAATAAATAGGCTAATAGATTAAGGCCATTTAAAAAAAACCTGGTCAGCTTACATTACCAATTATTTTGTGTTGCATAGATATACCTCTTTAATGGAAGACATTAGTGGCTACAAAATAATTGCAGATGTAACACTTTGCCTGCCCCACAAATGTCAAAATTGCAGCAGCATGTACATGATTTAAAACAACATCATCAATATAGTGATTTGAAGAATTTGGTCATTATGCAACAGTAAAGAACCCAGTTATATATGCAGGGTTCATTAAATATATATATCAACTTAGTACATTGCATATCAAAAAAATATGGGAGAAACTTTAAATGTTAGCTGGCCAACACTGGAGTATGACATTACAGCAGTATTTTATAGTATTATAGCTCAGTGCTTTAAAAACAGATAGACTACATATATCAATTTAATTCCAGGGTGCAGAGATCTACAAGATGCAGTTCCTGAAACAACATTTTTTTCAATGAGGTCTGATGAAGTTACAGGTGGAGGAGACGCCACTTAATGTCAAATAAATGTATTTTTTCTTTCTTTGCTACATTTTAAAATTGGGTAATTATATAGGGGTTATTCCAAAGGTGCTGGGGGCGCAGTGTTAGGTACAGAGGACCCACCCTGGTACCACACACAGTCCCACCCTGGTACTACAGACAGACCCACCCTGGAACCACAGACAGTCCCACACTGGTACTACACACAGTCCCACCCTGGTACCACAGACAGACCCGCCCTGGTACCACAGACAGAACCACCCTGGTACCACACACAAACCCACAGACAGTCCCACTCTGGTACCATAGACAGACCCACTCTGGTACCACAGACAGACCCACCCTGGTACCACACACAAACCCACAGACAGTCCCACCCTGCTACCACAGACAGTCCGCAGCTGCTGCAACGACGTCGCTGTGCTGCGGAGGACGCTGTTCACGGAGCAGAAGATGGCGACTGTTTGGAGGCTGCAGAGGAACCTCCGGAGCTGATACCGGGGGGAAGGAGAGGAAATACACTCAGAGCCCGAAATAGACCCCGTCTACACCAACGGTACTAATAATGCTGCAACAGTTAAGGAGCGAAATTGACAACATGTATCTGACATTAGAGGAGCTAGTTAATTCCTGCTCACAGCCTCTGCTCGTGCTAACGTTAGCATAGATTACCAAGACTGAATATAACAGCTAGCTAGCTTGTTAGTTGGGTGTAACGTTAGAAGAGACTGTTGCCCTGAAAGGTTCTCGCGACATTAAAATACTTAAGAAGTTGGGAGTTAACACCTTTTGTCAAGCAGAGGTATTTTTAAGAAAACGCGTAAGCTGTTGCTATAACGTCACGTCGTTAGCTAGAGATGCGTTAATGTTAGCCAACGGTAGCTTGATGCTCATGATCAGTTAGCTAGCTAGCGTTAGCCAGTGCTAGCATGTATTCTCTAAGGAGCAAACGTTAAATCCAGTAACGTGTATATGTCGGTTAGTCGGTGTTTTGTAGCATAAACCAGTGGGTGTTTACTTAACTTAACTTGTCTTGAGTTTCGTGTATGTTCCTAGGTAGTTAGCTTTAGGTGGTATTTAGCATTAGCAACCCAACATTTTATTTGATATGTGATGGCTAACGACAGCTAGTTAGATGTAGCTAACGGTATAAGAGGGACACTCTAGTCTAGAAAGGGCACCACCCGTTTCAGACAATGGATGTGACAACTAAAACTGCCGAGAACTAAATGCTTAAAACTGTTATGGTGGTTAACGTCATAGCTTTGTAGTGTCATTTTGTGTGTAAGAACAAATTTATTCCAATTTAGTTCAAAGTCTTTTTCCTCTTTACATTTGACTCAGAGATCAAATAAAGGACATTTAGGGCTGAGGTGGGTTAGAGTTAGTCTACTGAGTCTATTAGAATACATGAAGACGTGTAATCACTGTTAAAGTGTAGTTAACTGTAGCTGGTTGCAAACATGCTCCTGAACACGTATCACTAGCATGTCTCCCCATGTCTCAACAGACCATAATGTCCCGCTCCCATGATAATGAGGATGGATGCTTTGTTGCCATGGATACAGAGGACGATGGTGCGGAGCCTGCTGGGATAACAGAGGAAGAAGAGGCAAACATGGGGTCCTGCCGACAAGAAGGGAACATGGACATCGGTGCCAAAGGAGGGGGGAGAACAATGGAGGAGTTGCCAGAGGAAGTGCTTGAATATATTCTGTCCTTCCTCTCACCTTACCAGGAGCACAAGACTGCTGCACTCGTGTGTAAGCAGTGGTATCGCCTCATTAAAGGTAGGCCTCATGTTTACGTAGCCTTGTATGAAACTGAATCTTAAGGCGGACTGGTTAACCTTATAGTGAGTGGAAGTGGGCGTTGCACTACAAGCAGAGCAGTGAAATGGAGAGGCATCGTTTGATAATGTACTTAACATTTTAAAGTAATTTAAATGAGCTCTTTATCCACTTTTCTGTGTTCCTGTTGTTTACTAATATTTTATCTCAACTAGGTGTTGCTTATCAGTGCTACCATGGTTTCTTGAGAGCTGTCCAGGAGGGAAATATCCAGTGGGAAAGTCGCACATACCCATATCCAGGAACTCCGATCACTCAGCGCTTCTCACACAGTCAGTATATGCTGCGTTATAACACTTCATGTTAAAAATTAGTTACACGTCAAGTATGAACTTTTTTCCCCCAGAATATCAAAAATACAGACTTCTGGTTATGCATTCAAAATCTGAAAGTGTTTCAGTGCGGTTTTAGCTGTGGATCAGACCAGTGTCAGTATTTTTGCTCCATAAAACACAATCAAGAGGGCAACAAAAAAGTGTAATTGTGTATCTAAATGTGTACACATTTCAAACATTAGTGACAAAAATGACCCAAAATTGCAGAGTGAGAATACATTTTATTTTCTACCCTGGATCAGATTATGAGTCCAGTGTGCAGCATATAAATTATCTTCTGCCCTGTGCAAGATTAGTGATTCATGAAAAGAGAGACACCAGACACAACACTGATGATAGATTTAGTGTTACAGAAGCAACACGCGTTTATGTTTTCAGCATCAAGCTGATGCAAACCTTTTTGTCAACAGTTTTTTATGATAAACAATGAATTGTGCACATGTCAGTGTCAATTGCTGTAGCTTAATGCACTGACATAAAAGGCCTCTTATCTTGAAGTTTATATTTTTGTTGATGTAGAATAAATCACAATTTTTCTGAACGTAGTGTCAGCTTAACTGTACATTCTTATGGAAGGCAGTTTTCAAAAACTAATTCTAACCGTACTGTAAACAACTATGTTCAATGATTTCAAGCTGTCTTCTATTTACCCCTTTAGAAAGGCAGGACACTGGTTTTACTGCTCTTGACACCTAACACTGACTGTTTGCTATAATTTGCTGTTAATTGTTCTTTGTTTGGTTGTAGGTGCATGCTATTATGACTCAAACCAGTCCATGTATGTATTCGGCGGTTGCACTCAGAGTAGCTGCAATGCTGCCTTCAATGATCTGTGGAGACTTGACCTCAACAGCAAGGAGTGGATCCGCCCTCTAGCCTCAGGTACGAGTAGGCTGCTAGCAGTAAAAGCCAGCAGGAAACAGAAATCTGAGCCCTTTTTATGACATGTAGCTTTGGTAAAAAACAAAAAAAGACTCCATTTGGGGATTATATAAGGGGAATTGTGGGAGGGCAAACCACATTAAGTCAATATAGTAGTCAGATGCTCAGCAGAAGCAGCTGAGTACACAGTATTTGAAGAGGTGGAAATAAAAAAAAGAAGCACTGATGAAATGAGATTGTAGTAAAATGATTTTGCTCGTGCACTTGCATTTTATTTCTGTAACCGTTAAAGCTTATTTAGCCTTTTATGAAATTGCATGCTAGGGATTAAGAGGAAGGCGTGTGTGTGAAAATAATTTTCTGTGGGAGATTTGGCCGTGTGAATGAACATTTATTTAAACCTTTTTTGTCACTTGAATGTGAGGTGGCCAAAATAATTATGTAGTTTTACTGCCATGTTTTCCTCTTTTTTTTCTCCACTAACATATTTTTGGGTATATGTTTACTAGATTATTTATACATACATACGACCTCAGACATGTGTAGCTACAATCTGAATCACTTTTTCCTCCTCCAGGCTCTTATCCGTCTCCTAAAGCTGGGGCGACTCTAGTGATGCACAAAGATCTGTTGGTGCTGTTTGGGGGATGGACTCGTCCCAGCCCATATCCACTGCACCAACCAGAGAGGTTTTTTGATGAAATCCACACCTACTCTCCTTCAAAGAACTGGTGAGAGACACTTCAGCACTGGGAGTTAAAGGATGAAGTTGTCACAAGGGACTGACAAACTTTGTACAGTTTAACTTTTGGTCATCATTTCCTCACTTGTGATTCACTTCTTCTGCTTTCTCAGGTGGAACTGTATAGTAACAACACATGGACCTCCACCTATGGCTGGCCACTCCTCCTCTGTGATTGGAAACACCATGGTGGTGTTTGGGGGATCACTAGGAGCACGGCAAATGTATGAATGCATTACTTGTATTTAATAACAAATGATC
Source organism: Leptoclinus maculatus (assembly GCA_032191485.1). Classification (NCBI taxonomy): domain Eukaryota; kingdom Metazoa; phylum Chordata; class Actinopteri; order Perciformes; family Stichaeidae; genus Leptoclinus; species Leptoclinus maculatus. The sequence continues at coordinate 13,430,471 of JAVDOI010000006.1, forward strand.
AAAGTCAAAGTCAGCTTTATTTGTCAATTTCTCAAATACTTACATACAGAGGAGTTGAAAAAACGTTTCTCTCCAGTCCAACATAAAAAGTGAATACAGATAATAATAATAATAAAGTGCAAAATAGATAGAAAAAACAAAACAAAAACATTGAGACAACATATATTAAGAAAAGACTATCATTCTGTAACTAGCAGCAGTCGGACATAAAGTATAAAGTATTTTAGCAGCAGTCAGACATGGGGAGTCTTAAAAGGGAGGAGGGAGAGAGTTCAGCTTCCTAACAGCCTGGTGGACGAAGCTGTTTGAAAGTCTGGTGGTGCGAGCACGGAGGCTCCGGTATCTTCTCCCAGAGGGCAGGAGGCTGAAGAGACTGTGTGAGGGGTGGCTGGAGTCGCGCACAATCATGGTCACTTTGCGGGTGAGGCGGGTGTCGTATATGTCCTGCAGGGAGGGTAGTGAGGGGAGTGAGGCACCAATGATCCTTCCAGCTGTGTTCACTATGTGCTGCAGGGCTTTCCTGTTGTAGTCAGTGCAGCTTCCGCCCCACACAGTGATGCAGTTTGTCAGGATGCTCTCAATGGTGCCTCGGTAAAAGGTGCACATGATGGATGGGGGTGTTCTTGCCTTCTTCAGTTTGCGGACAAAGTAGAGGCGCCTCTGGGCTTTCTTTGCCAGTGATGTTGTGTTGGCTGTCCACGAGAGGTCCTCACTGATGTCCACCCCCAGGAATTTGGTGCTGCTCACTCTCTCTATATCAGCACCAGTGGTGGGTGTTGAGTGTGGCGTCTCCGGAAGTCAACAACAATCTCCTTGGTCTTGCTGTTATTCAGATGATGATCCAAGCTGAGCTGCAACGATGACGGGGCATCTAGTGTTTGCAAAGGTCTTGTTGTTCGTAGACAGTAAAATTGTTGACTCCTCGGGTGTCAGGTGATTTAGAGTATATGATTTACTGAGGTGATGAAGTTACATCACTTTCAGTAATCAACTCAAAACAGAGGACAAGAGACTAGAAACCTAAGAGACAGGGAGCTGGAAGCTTAGGAGTAATGATATTTAATTTTAAAACCGTACATATTTCAGCTTTAAGCCTTAAACTTGGTTAAGAGCGTATTTGTTATTAATATCTTTGGCTGTCACACCTCACCATAATGTCGTCCTCTCTGATGGTTCTGATCAGGAGTAATGAAGTCTGGGTTCTGGATCTGGAGCAGTGGTCCTGGTCCAAACCACCCATATCTGGCCCATTACCCCACCCACGAGGAGGCCAATCACAAGTAAGCTTCAACATTCAAGCTAGACAAAATTCACCATTCCTCCTAGTGTTAGTGCTCATTTCAACTTTTCTTAACAAGATCTGACAAGGAAGTTTTGACCCTTTAAGACTGCTTTCCCATCTCCATGCACTTTGTGGATGACTTCCCAGAAACCTTCACTTAACTTTTTCATATGAAATTAAATGAATACGTTTTAAATGTTTTCTTTTTAGATTGTGATTGACGATCAGACGTTGCTCATCTTGGGAGGCTGTGGTGGTCCTAATGCAGTAAGTTGTTTTTTTTCCACTCTAGTATCAGAACAACACATCAATATCTTCTAGAAAATGTTCCATGTGACTTTAAGTGACTACAGTTTTGACTTATCCTGTTGTTTTGTGTGTTAAAGCTCCTTAAAGATGCCTGGCTCCTCCACATGGATGCACCACCATGGAGGTGGCAGCAGCTGCAGGTGGAAAACGAGGAGCATGGGGCGCCGGAGCTGTGGTGTCACCCAGCTTGTAGAGTAAGTGTCTGTAAATCCTATCCTGCGTGTGTCTATGTGTGTGTCTGAGCATAAGAATGATCACTAATGTGTCGTTTTTTTTCTCATTTTGTTCATTTATCTCAAGGTGGGCCAGTGTGTGGTGGTTTTCTCACAGGCTCCATCTGGCCGTGCACCGCTCAGCCCGAGTCTTAACTCTCGGCCCTCCCCAATAAGTGCCACACCTGGCCCTCTGGGCCCTGAACCGCCTTCCCTGCGCTCCCATTCTCCTGTTCGTAGCGGGGCTGCCGGTGTTGTTCTGGGAGCTGTTGAAGAAGCTCCGTGTGTAAACGGCCGATGGGGCACGCTGAGACCTCGGCCTTCAGCGAGAGGAAGTGCCAGAGAAGGCAGCCCGTCCTCATCCCAACAGCCGTCTCCTTCACAAGGCCCAGACAGCCCTCCTCTTCCTCCACTTCCCCCCTTGTTAAATGGATCCTCCCCTTCACCAAGGACCAGCCCAGCCCAGGCCGCATCTCCCTCCTCACGCCCTCTCCCACCTGGCTCTACAGACTATGGCTGGGAGTCTCCCCCTTCTGCCGCTCACCACCCTGAGGTGCCCAGCACCAATGGCCTGCATACACCTCCTGCAGGCTCCCCACACACTCCCCCGGGGGCAGTGTCCCCCGCTGCCTTACGACGAGGTCTGGAGGCAGTGAAAAACAAATCTTCCTCATCTTTACCGTCTTCATCGCCTTCCCCTCAGACACAGGGGGCTTCTCCTGTAGGAGGAAGTGGTGGAGGAGGAGGAGGAGCGGGTCCTCCTGGAACCCCTCCGTCTTCATCCTCCAGCCCTCCACAGGCTGCTGGAGCTGATGGACACGCCATCCCACCTATTGCACGGCGTCTTGGCCATCACCCACCCCAAAGCCTGAACGTAGGGAAACCTCTGTACCAGTCTCTCAACTGCAAGCCCATGCAGATGTACGTGTTGGATGTGTCCAGAGCCAAGTCTGCTCGGGTGGTGTCCTGGAGAGTTTATGGGAACGGGACCCCCGCTGCAGTTACAGGGCCTCCTGAGACCAGCCTTCACACAGTGGTACAGGGCAGGGGTGAGCTCATCATTTTTGGGGGCCTAATGGACAAGAAACAGAATGTGAAGTACTACCCTAAAACCAACGCCTTGTACTTTGTACGAGCCAAAAGGTAGTGCAGCTCCAGGCGGGATTGGGAAGACAGACTTCACCCTGTCACCACACAAGGGAATTGACACACAATGCCTTTTTCCTATAGAGAGGATTATGGGAAAAGAACATAATCATTGTTAGATGTTCCACTTCATAAATTCACTATTATCCCTTCTGCCTACTACAAGCATTCAGAAATAAAACACTTTAACTACACTTTGATAAATACATTTGGTTGAATGAAAATCCTGACGGTGTGTGTGTGTGTGTGTGTGTTTGTGACTGCAGTGATTAGAGAGAACAGGACATTATTTTGTTGTTCCCCAAAAGGGGATCAGCCAAACGATAACATTTCAGTTTTTCTGTTCGCCCTCCTCTGAACTCTTGAAATAGAGGAACTCTGGGATAACGGACGTGGAAACGATTGACGACTACCTTGCTTTTTGTATCACTCTTTAAGCCTGCAATGTTTACATTGAAAACAGTGTGAGTGTGAGAGTGTGTGTGTGTGTGTGTGTGTTATGTGTGCACGGTGGTGGTTAAAAGTTGTTGACTAATGTGTGTCAGGGGCCATGGTGGGTGAGAGATGTGGCACTGTACTATAAACATAGTTAAACAATAAAGGCCTCCATGTCTGCTCTGTCACACTGTTCATATTTTTGATGTGTTTATCAAATGTGTCTGCTTTTTTTTTTTGACAATTACATTAGTGGCTGTTCTGGATTTTTTTTTATCTTATAACAATCTTCATCAGCAGATGGCGGTCGCAGAGTTGTCATAGATATTGAGATGTTTATATATATCCTATTTTTTTTGCATGAACTCAAGCAGACGTGAATGAGAACTATGGAAGCAAAGAAAAGATGTAATTATTTGAATTTTTATGAGCAACTGAAAAGCTAAATATGACATTTAACAACTACTCTGGCATAAGTAATTTAATATAGTATAATTATAAAAAAAAAAGTACAACTTTAGATTCAAAAATCCAAATTGTGAATAAGACTGTGAAACGCTAAACGAACCAAACAAAGTATGGACACCTGACATCAGACCATAGTTCAATGTAATTAAACCCAAGCTGAATGGATATGGTGTGATATTGTCGATGCTTGTTTTGAATCCGTGCACCACCAACTCTGTGTAATCATATCAGCTGCCCTGTGGTGGAACAATCTTTCTCGTCTCTACATCCATCCCATAAGACCTGAGCGAGGCTCATCTGAACTCTTCCTTTGATCATGTGACTGACATAATGTTTAAGTTTAGTATCCTCAGTAGCCTGGACGTTCATGTTTGATTTTAAATTCAACCAATCTAACTTCAGCAACTTGATTTATTTAAGTTAACTTGAATTTTTAGATCCACATTTGTTTTCTAGTTTTCTGTCTGAATATGTGATAAACAAACAAAACAAACTATGATTTGCGCATTTTGAAAAAGCTAAACTTAAAATGACCTGGAAAACTTAGAGGGAAATTCAAACTTCAGATTCAGATTCGGATGTTTTTTGTTTTTATGTTTTCAATAGTATGAATCCAGTGGTATTTACACAATGAGGCAGAATATTTAGTAGTGATTCAATTTCCCAACATTAGGTGTTCAGTTTACATTATAAGATTCAGATTATTACTGCTGTTTCCAGAAGAAGTCTTTAAGGGGATCAACAAATCCATCTGCTGAAACCTTCGACATCTACCGGACAGCTGCACATTAATGGTTGTGGTGAGATTGTTTTAGGCCGCTGCTGTCTCCAAGATCAAGAATGAACTCTCAGTTGATGCTCGTTTATTCATTCAGAGGCCTTGGGAGTGAAATCTGAGTAGTTTAACTTTGTAGAGCTGTGATAGAGCGCCCCCTAGTGGCTCCTTTGCATACAGCACATAAAGAAATGTAATTCATAGCCCACTTCACAACAAATGCTTCTGAACATGTGTTCATTGTTAACAGAACTACCTAATCATCTCCCTGTTTGCTCTATTTTTCTGCTTAATTTATCTCTAAAAAACAGTCGTTAATGTAAGAATATAATTGATTAAATCATATGCTGCAGAGGTAAAACAGCACAGTTTTGTTTTGTTTCTGAGATTATCCACACTCTCTTCAGCAGATTAACCTTGTTTAGACAGCATGGGTCCATAGCTCTCCTTTCCCAGAGACACCCCCCCCTCTCTTTGAACAACAACCTTTTACCCAGAGAGCTCCTATTGGTCCAGAGTGGGGGCAGTGTGGATCCCAGCCATTTGATTGGTGCAGACTCCAGGCAGTGGTGATGTGGCAGGCAGGACTGACACTGTATTGGCTCTGGTGAGAGACGGTGGGAGGAGACTTTGACAATGAATGTTCCTAGGACACATGTTTACAATGATGGGGAGAGGGGGAAAATGGAGCTGCACAGGATCACTAAACACAGAGTTTCTGAATGAAGTAACCAAATTCAAGAGATATTTTATAATTCTTCAAAAGGCACGTGAGAGGAGTTTTCTAATTTACTGTGTTTGCCTCTGGTACTTGTACTGTGGCTGTGTGTAGTTGTATTCTGGTTTGAATGAATTTGAGTGGAGTGGCGTGTGACTTGTTACGGTCAGGTGATCTTGTGTGTGCAATTGTCTGCTCTTAAAAATGTTCTGTTTTATCAGGTGTAGTAGACAGGTTTCTAAAATATGTCTGTCATGTGAGCTAAATCCTAATGTTTCCATTCCCACAGGACTCCTCTCAGTCTTCCTCTTTGACGCACAAGCGCTCTGTCCTCAGACGTAGGGCTGAGCCTTGTGTAAACTTTCCTGAACTGAAGGACACCAAAGAGGCGCATTGACCTGCGGTCAGTGTCACGGGAGAAACATGCAAAAAGATGTCAAATAAGTTATCACAAAAGCTGATAGCATTTGTTTCTGACTTCCTTGTTCTGTACCAAGTGCAACACACTCTCTCTGTTCCCTAACAAACTGACAAAAGGGAGGACAAGTCATTACAAGAACTGACAGAACAAACACAGGGATGACCAGTGCTCAGCTGCTGAAAACTCCACCAGAAGAGTCTGTGTTTGGTACCCAGCTTTCCCACAGGATGGCCTCCACTGTGTCTGCTGTACCCCGCGCCGTCCTGGGACCCTCGCCCCCCGCTCCAGCTGTCTGGCCTCCTCTGGACTTTGTCCTGGGTGCTCTGGCCTGCTGCGCTGCCTGTGTGTTCACCAATCCCCTGGAGGTTGTGAAGACCCGTCTGCAGCTTCAGGGAGAGCTGCGTGCACGGGGATCCTACCAGAGACACTACCGCGGAGTCCTGCAGGCCCTCTGGGTGGTGGGCCGCACAGACGGTCTCCGGGGCCTGCAGAAGGGGCTCTCAGTCGGGCTGATGTACCAGGGTGTGATGAACGGTGTGAGGCTGGGCTCCTACTCCTACTGTGAAGCTCTGGGTATCACCTCGTTCCACGGGGGCAGTCTGCTGTCAGGGGCCGGGGCCGGGGCGCTGGGTGCCTTCATTGCCTCTCCTGCATACCTGGTAGGTTTACTAAAAGTGTCTCCTCTATCGCAGGGGTCCCCCATATTGTTTTGCTTTTGGCCCCCATCACAGGGTGCATGTCTGTGAGTTTTGAGCAGTTCATTTGAAGTGATTTGAAGACTTTGAAAATCGTTTAGAGGCCTAAAGAGGCAAAACTACAGGTAATCTTGATGGGTTCCTGGCCCCTATTGCTGATTATAGGTCAGCTCTATAGGTTTTCCTTTGTAAATTCAGTAAGTGTTACAAGCCATTTGCAGTTAAAGTTATATTGTGGCCAGTTACTGTACATAACAAAGTCACAACTATGAGTTGTCTCCCAAATGTTGTATGAGATGTCAATCATGATGTCATTTTGTGCTATCTGTGTGTGTGTGTGTGTGTGTGTGTGTGTGTGTGTGTGTGTGTGTGTGTGTGTGTGTGTGTGTGTGTGTGTGTGTGTGTGTGTTGTGTGTGAAACCCCATTTACCACTGAGAGTGTTTAATCCGATTAGGTCACACTCAACAGACTCAACCTCACACACACATGTTAAAGAAAACCCCCAAAAAGTTAATTAACAGCCAAGCAACTGACATAAACATTGTTGATTTACATACGACAACGCTTGTGCAACATTGTAAAGCAAAAGGTGTTCATAGTTCATATCAGTCATATATATATATATATATATATATATATATATATATATATACAGTTAACATTCACTCACACACTCACTTATCCACATGTACACTGAAACTGTTTTTGTTTGCTGTAAAAAGACTGTACATTTGTACACCTCAGAAAGAGATCTTTTCGAGACCATGTATGGACAAGAGGAAAAATGACAGCGACCAATAACTCTTACAATGTACATGTAGATACGTCAGTATTGATTAAATATAGAAAATATGTCCACTTATTCTTTAACAATAACTCTCTTGAGCCACTAAAGGGTGATGCTACTAAAGGTAGTTTAAAGGGAAAATATAGTAAACAACAACAACCTCCTAACTGTGTGAAATAAATGAGGGGTGTTACACACACAAAATGGAAAACTTCAATTCAAACATGACATTGCAAACCCTCTGCAATTGGCCTGAACAAGCGTATGTAATTCATCACATCGGAGACAGGAGGAGCAAACCAGCTCAGTTTCACAGGCATCTCAAATGTCTATTTTTATCCAGCACAAGGAAACGTTCGGCAAAGTGACATTACATGGGTGTGTGTGGTTAGTCACACGACGTCTAATCTAGTTCATGAAAGAATACAAGATCAAACAATATCATCTCAAGCTGACTTAACCATATCTTGTCCATATGAATGAGTAATATATATATTTTCGTTATCCATCTGCCCCCCCCCCCCCACAACCTGTCCACATTAATGTCCCATTCAGTGTTTGTCAGATTACATGCAGACTTACTCTGCATCTATAAAACCAGACGAGACTCGTAATATTGTGACATTCACACCATTGTCAAATGTAACTGTCTCGTGATTTAAAGCACAATATGTGAACGTTCTCTGCACGTCCCTCCTCATTCGAGAGGAGTAGTGTTTTTGCTTTCCTGCCTCAGCTGTCATTTAAAACCAGCTCCAACATTTTGCACCGTCATGGAAAGACAATATTGTTTTACAACACGTTTGTCTCTCTCACTAAATATAATCATGGCCGTTGCTTCAACCTACCCACTGCTGCCAAAATATACAGTTCCTTCTGGCTCCTTGCTGTTGGCAGCGAGTGAAGGAAAAGAAGGTTGGCTCAAGGTTATTGTATTGACATTCTGTACGAGATCGAGTGGAGAGACTTCTTGGTTTTGTGCGAGCCATAACTGCTGGTTGATCGTTACGGTTTTGTGCGAATGAATAACTGAGGAATATGTAAAGACACGTTTGTGTTGTATGTGAATCGCACCTGGTAAGCATTGGCAGAGCTCCCTGTAATTGTTGCATAACTCATGCTGGCATCGAAGACATCAGCCGACTTAGTGACAACAAGTCTGGTTTGTCCCTACTTGGATTGATTTTTGGCATTTTCTTCTATAGGTGAAGACTCACCTGCAGGCTCAGACTGTGGAAGCCATAGCTGTAGGCCACCAGCATAACCATCTGGTAAGAACGACACGGTCAAAGTAAGACACATGAAGACACTGTATGTTGTTTTATCTGGAATTATGTCATAGTAAATATGTACCACACTGAACATACTTCAATATAAGTAAAAGTCATTCATTCAAAATTCTAAGTAAAAGTATGTACATATTACCAGAAGAATTTACTTAAAGTATCAAAAGTAATGCATAGTGAAGTGTTATATTATTTTATATTATTGATTTGACACTGCTGATACAGTTAAAGTGTATGCAGAAAGGCAGAGAAATGTATGCATTGATCTTGTATTTTGTAAGCAATATCTGAAAGCACTTGCACACCCACAGTCCACCCACACTGGTGCTTTCAGTTACTGTCTAATTAGAGGTTCTCTCAGGATTGTATGTGGTGTGGATACGCTGCACTTGATTGAGCAGCTCCCTCACCCTTCTGTTGGTTATGTTGAACCTGTTAGACGAGAATTATAACATGGAAAGATGACCTACACTATCAAATCAATGTTTTATAAAAAAAGAACAGCATTTCCCTCTGAAATGTACTCAAGTAGACGTATAAAGTTGCATAAAATGGAGATACTTAAGTACAATTTTGAGATATTTCTACTTGAGTAAATGTACTTTGTTACATTCCACCACTGATAGATACTTTTACTTTTACTTTGTACTGATGCCTCATAATGTTCATGTATAATTTGTAGGGGTGAATAAAAACAAATACCGCTCTGATCACAGGACCCAGTGGTCTCAATGCACATTTAAACACGTAACATTAGTGCTTTGCTACTTTGCACTGGTATGACTCAAAATTATATGCATGAAAAAAGCTTTAGAGTCCATCAGAAACACATTTCTATCACTATTTACTACCACCACATGATAGAGAGACATACATTGTATCATTGGGTGCTATATCTGCTACTTCCAACACACCAATGCCTTTGTTTTCTTCCATTTCAGGGAGTCTCTGATGCCTTTGTTACCATCTATAGAAGAGACGGTTTAATTGGTCTTTGGAGAGGAGTGAACGGGGCCGTGCCTCGAGTCATGGTGGGATCAGCTGCTCAACTGGCAACCTTCACCTCGGCCAAGGAATGGGTGTCACATTCCCAGGTATACGTGATAAACAGCTGACATTTTTACAGCACATGTACCCCGAACAGTTGCCGTCACGCTATAAGCCAAACGTCAAACCTCAGTTCATAATCCGTTCATTTCTTATCTTGCAGTGGTTTAGTCCAAACAGCTGGCTCATAGCTTTGATAGCCGCCATGATAAGTGGAGTCGTTGTGGCGATCAGCATGACACCGTTTGACGTCGTTAGTACACGGCTCTACAACCAGCCAGTGGATGAGTTTCGTAGGGTGAGTTTGAGCGACCTTGTTTCATCAAATGAGTTGTTGCTCTCAACAATGGCGCACAAGATTAACCAAATACATACTAAGACTTACTGTCTTCCTTCTCTGCCTGTTCAGGGGCGTCTGTATCATGGATTTTCAGATTGTTTGCTGAAGGTGTGCCAAGCCGAGGGCCTGCTGGGGTTGTATAAAGGCATGGGCCCTGTCTTCCTGCGCTTGGCCCCACACACAATGCTCAGCATGCTGTTCTGGGATCTGATGAGGCAACAGACGGTGAAGGACAACCAGAGCCAGGGAAGGACAACCAGAGCCAGGGAAGGAGCTAAAACATCCCAATCATCCTGCACATGATTGACTGGACTCTGGACATTGAATTTAATGCAAATGTTTGACATTTTGGTAAAGGTGCTCATTCGCTTTCTTGCCGACAGTAAATAAGCGTATTTCCCAAAATGTTGAACTATTGCTTTAAGTGAGACTCACTCTGTCTGACAAATGTTGCACAAACTCTCACAAACATTTTCAGGAGTTCCTATAACATTTATATATGCTGTTAAACTATCAGATTTCACTTTAATACCTCAAATGATGAATTTATAAGCAATAGCTTTCATGTGTCGCCCCGCAGCAAAGCTGAAATGAGAGAAGGGAGACCCGTGTGCTTGCAGGCATATCAATTGAGTGCCGATGAGATGAAGAAAAAGACTGGATTACAGAAACATAAGCTCTGTGTTGTTTATAGCCCAGTATGGCTGCTGTCACAGTTTAATACATAATTCTAGTTGCCTTGTATGTTATATGTGAAGAAAAACATCTGATGGGATTGTTTTTATTGACATATTGATTTGAGGTGTTTATGTACAGAAATTTAACCTACGGGTACTTCAAGCCTTTGAACAACAGTTGATGATGATAATAATAATAATAATAAAGAATGTTTTGTATAAAAAGCATTAAATACATTTGATTTTGTAACCTCTTGGACTCATATTTGAAATGCATGATATCTAAGTGTGCTTTTCTTTAAAACCATTTAAAAGGTGTCTGATTGCTCTGTTTTTCTCACATTCTTTCATCGGGAAATGATTAGACTGACAACCATTCTCTGATAACATTTGACCTCTGGACCTGAAACACAAAGCCCACTCAGACCTGATGAGAATGATGAAATAAAGGCAACGTGACGGTCGGGTTCACAGTAATTCAACATTAACTGACTTGTAGTTTCTGATCAGGTTCTTAGATTGAAGTAGCATGAGCGAGAGATCAGAGCACTTTTTTTGTGTTTCCTTGAGATATTACAAGGAAAACAAACATGTTTTTTCCTTTCTCCTGGATCACGGGAACTTTTGAACTGACATCTTTTGATTCAAACCCAATAGACAGTTTTTTTCAAGGTGAGTTGACAGTATGTTTTTCTTCTTCATGACAATTTAAAAAAAAATCAAAATTCCCAGAACTTCTGTGTAAAGTAGTTTATTTACAATTCTTTTTACGCTGTGATGTTATTTATGCTTCAAAGGGCTCGTGGGTGCATGTGGAATATCAGTGCTGTGCCATTTGATGAGAATTTACAACCTTATTCAAACATGCAGGTGAGCTTATTCCATAAAAAAGGAGAGAAATGACATAATGTATTTAAGTGAAGTATATTCATGTCTAATTTTCCCCTCTACACAGTGATTCTGAGACTGAAAGCAAACAGAGTTCATTCTCAGCTGGCAATCTTCTGAGAGGGAACTGGATAACAGTTCTGCAGTTCTGGTTCCTGACGGTCCTCCTGTCTCTGGTGGGCTCGAGGGTTTCCTCTCTGATAGTGCTGGAGTTTTCTCTCAGAGCTGTTTCTGCCTGGGCATCAGCAGGACTGGTGAGTTATCACATAAACAGAGCAGCTGATAACGCATTGATTTAGGCTTGTTTTATGCGGGTGTACTATTGCCGTTTGTTCTTGTGTATAGATACAGATGTTTCTACACTGATCTGAATTTATTTTAACCCACACTTTTGTGTCTATATGAACTAAGGATGCCAAAGGCAGAGGCCTAGACCTGCTCCTGACCCAGTGCCAGTTTTCCCTGGGATGCGGCCTCACCTGTACTCTTGACTTCCTCCATCAGGGGGCTCTACACAGCTCCTTTAGCTTGTTTCTGGCAGCTGCTCTCAGCTGGGCACTGGCCAGTGCCAGCCACAGTGTGTGGAGGCATGTGGCCAGACTCTACCCACTACATAGCAGAGAGCGTTACTGTGGGAAGTGCATCACCCTCCTGGCCTCTGGACACACCATACTGGCTTCAGTACAAAGAGCGGTTGTCTTGGCCTTTGCTCTGGCAGCTGTGGCTTCCACCGCTACGGTTTATGACCACTTCCTGTCCCAGAAAGATGCTCTAAAGTTTTGGACTCCATTGACACTCTGCTACACCATGTTGTTGGTCTACATGCAAGGTGATCGTCTGGTCAAGGAAATGAAAATGGTCCTTTAAGAAGACTTCTGGAGGAAGAAATATTTGAAATGAGATTAGATAACTTTATTGATCCCGAGAGGGGAAACTAGTTTGGTCACCCAGCATAGTGACAGATAACAAAAGAGACACAACTCAGTCAAATAATAGACAACAAATGAAAGTAAAATGTAGGCCATTAGTGATGCAACTGAAAATGGAACCAATAAAACAATCAATATAAAATGAGGCCCAAAAAAAACAATACATACGAATCAAACCATACAAATTATATCAAAAGCATATAGATAACCCATATCTCAGAAAACAAGCGAGAATCATGAACCACGGCACGAAAGATCTTTCATCATTGTTGTGTTTTTCATTTTGCACAGAGGATCAGCAGCGTCAGACTGCCAGGGAGGCCCTGCTGCAAACTGTCGTGATGCGACTGGGAGGCTTACTGGTGCTCATGTTGATGGTGGGCGTCTGGTCTGATGTCCTCCACGTCCTCATCAGTTTCCTGGGTGAAGCAGTCTGCCTGCTGCCCTCTCAGGACCTGCTGAAAGCTGCGTTAAAGGTTTTCCACTCAGTGATTTTACAAATATATTCTATGGTTCCCCTTTTTTGCATTTAAACTGCCATTTCTACAACATGACTATTTCTGGATTCATTGTATAAATGTATAGAAATATGAAAATTACATTAAATTGTCACGCTTCACTTTTAGGAAGAAGAAGACACAAGCTCGAGAAAGCGAAAACAGAGCTCCAGTCACAAAACAAAGGATCTCTCATTGAAAACTTCATCAGATGACAGTTAATGATGCACCGGAAGTCTACCTCAAAGACCAGAAACTACCTCAAATGTCAAAATGTGCCAATACTTGATGAATAATAAAAGGATCATTGTGGCCACGCTTGTGATAATGTGTCTACTTAACTGTTCTTGAGTCTTGTTTTAAACAGAAGGAAAGAATGAGGAGTTTGTCATTTTGTACCATAAAGCAGCTGCTGTTTTATTTCCAGCATTAACTTGAAGATTTAGCCAATGTGATTATTGATATTATGTTGTTTTGATGCCTCATGTAATGGAAGACATACATGACGACGTATTGTCAAGCTGCTCATTACATATATTGTACTGAAGATGTTTTTTTTTAAATCTGTTGTAACAGCATAATTATACCAAATCAATTAAATATAGACATTGATTAGAATAGAGATGAGCATGAAACGTACACAATGTAAACAGAATAAACCTCCACCAGTAGAGGATGAAGGCTTGTCAAAAAATGTATTTTGAAATGGTTACAATCTTTAATATGGTCAGGGATGGGCAGTATTTAAAGAAGTACTCATTGCTGCAATTGAGGGGCTTTTTGAGGCTCTTTTCACACACTCTTTCACATTCTAGTTTAGCTTAAGTTGATCAAATCTTCGACAACAACTACACATTTTTGGAGACGTATTCTTTGAGAAATGAGAAATTAATGAATAATACTTGAAAAGCATTGATTAATAGCAGAGACATTGGTCAGTTGAGTGACCAAGAGAGAATTTTACACATGGAGATCAGTTGACTAGTCCGCCTTTGTTTTTGTTGTTTTTCAACAAAAAGCTTGCATGACAAACAGCAGGTGTGAAGTTTTAAAGAAGTGGGTATGAGGCAGTGGGTTCTAATGAAATACATTATCCAGTTGCATTATGGGAAGTGTAGGATCTTGCTTTTTTGGAGCTAGACGCTTAACTAAAAGTCAGAATACTTCAGCCTCTGTCTATCACATTCTCCTTCACTTTATTGCCTATAATCTTACTCCTACTTGAGGTATTTTGGTAAAGTAACTATTTCTCCCTGAGAAGTAGTTTTTCCACCCCTGCAGATGTTTGCAGTTAGGAAATCAACATCAATTGTATTTGTGAACATGCAATTGTCATTGTTTTTTCCTGTCTACTGGGTTTCTTCCTGTTCCTTTCCCTTCATTCTATTTCAAAAGTTGTCCTGCTCAACCAAGTATATAACACTGAAAAACTGAGAAAAAAAAACATTGTGATGTTGATGAGTGATTTGAAAAGTCATGCTGTAGAAGCAGTGAAGAGGTTCAGAGGGTTTGATGAGGATTTAGGCTGTTGGGGGGAGGAGCATGGAGGTCTGGGGATTGTGTCATCAGCAGGCATGCTCCCTCCTGCAACCGTGACATCACTGCAGCATTCCTTTCCACAGAGCTGGAACAACAGAGACCCCCATCACTCTCCTCATCTCCGTCTCCTGTTAACCCTCTCTCTTCTTCCACTCTGACACATATTCAACATGTAGTCTCTCACTCTATCCTCCCTCTTTTTGACTCATAGGAGGGAAGTAGACCTTAAAAGGTTTGGCTCCAGAAACTAACCACAATATTTGCTGATCAGTAGACCTGATATTGCTTGGACTCACTCTGGTGGAGAGCACCAAACACAACAAAGCAGCTTTTTCATGGCTCTCACAGACACCGCCCCCCCCCCCCCCCCCTCCCTCCTCTCTCTCTCTCCTAATACACCAATATCTCCTCTTGCACAATGCCCTGATTCATTGCACTGTAATGCTGCGGCTCCTTTACGGCTGCTTTCAACCAAAGAAGCTCCATCAGCGGAGCCTGATGAAGTCCACCCCATATTATCAGACGTCGGTGGGGCACAAGTGGAAGCTATGCCATGAGACACTGATAGTGAGTCAAGGCTAAAGTGATATAATGTAGTGGGGGAAGGGAAGAAGGAAAGAGGGAGAAGAAAAAGGAGGCAGACTCAATGAGGGAGGTAGGGAAAATAAAGCTGACAGAACAATAAGGCAGAGCTGCACAGGAGAGAGAAAGAGGACAGTTTGAGATAGAGAGTTCCTAGAACAAGGCAGGTACAGTCACATCCTGCTGGCATGCAAAAAGATAAAGGAGTAGGAGGTGCAAGTGAGTCTTTTTAAGGGCAAAGACCTTATGAGATACTTTATGATATTGTATATTTAATTTGTAAAAAGGTCTGACTGTTTGCTCTTGGTTAGTTTGCCAACTGTTGACTTGCATGACTTTCTTTGTGTGTCTACGTGCATGCATGCCAGTGTGTTTGTGTGTGGGTGTGTTCCTGCCAAGTTTTCATAGTGGATGCATGTGTCATTCTTTTTACTGCACTTTGCCCGAGATTAACTGTTCACCTTTTACGGTCGGGAGGGAGGTGGTATTGTCAGTCAGCCAGAGAAGGAGGAGGGGTCGGCGGACGAGAGAGTCTGGGAGGGAGGTGCAGAAGGAAAAGGAGTGGCCTTCTGCTGATAGTCTCCCTCTCTACCGGAGTAAAGTCTTCTCTCAGTGGCAGCTTACAGGAGGGAAAACACACCAGAAGTTTTGAGATACAGAGCAGGGAAGGAGAAAGAGGAAAAGACTGAACTGTCTCCAAACCGCATTTTCTCCCAGGTATGTAAAGGCAGCTCACAGCCAGAGTCAGTGGGTTTAAAGGAAACAAATGATTCAGATGTGTGCTTTCTGACTCTTAAACCATTCATTATAGGGAATGAGAGCTGTGAGTTTGTGAGTTTACCTTTCTAAAGTGATAGTGAGCACACCCACAGAGTTGACTGAGAGGGTGTGTACACTTAGATTCAACACTATTGAGATGTTAGGAATAAAATGTGTCAAGTTCAATATCATTATGTCTTTTTCTTACACTCCGGTTGCTCAAGATCAAGTAGTTTTGAGTCTGTGGTGTGTTCCTATGATTCCATAGAACTATAAAACATGTTGCAAGCAGTCTTGAGTGCAGATAATAATTGTTCCGTCCTCCTTATAGGCTGTATGTGGGTTTTATACAGTCATGGCATCAGCAGCTCCACCAAAAAGGATGGTGTCTTCTTTCTTCATCACTCTGGCTGCTCCTCATCGAGCCACTGTAACACAGCAGCAGCCCGTCCTCCAAGCTCACAGTGGTGCAGTTAGAGACAAGCCGCACACTGCTGTACGAGTTAGCCCGAGCGACAACATCCCCGCCGTCAGACACAAGAAAGAGGATGACCAGCAGGCTGAGTCTTATGGCAGCATAGACAGCAAAGGCCGGACTTTTAAGGGGGCCACGGCCCAAACGTCAGACCCTCAAAGCCCAAAACCTGCCCAACCCGGAGCCAGCAGAGTAAAGCTGCGAAGAGACGATCGAGGTGCTGCAGGTATTCATGACTAAACCTATGTTTCATCTTGGATTTAAGGCAAACTGGGCAAAACTTAGAGCACCTGAAATACATGCAGAAAATGACCCTCTATGTTAGTGATGCCACCAGGGCCTGGCTGACCTTCATAATGTTTTAGACCTGTCCTTCCATAACTGTGCTTTAGAAGTCTGTTTTTGAATAATTTGTTGAGGTGGAGGGAATCTGAAAAAAAGTTCAGAAATGCTGATAATTTGCCTCAGGTGATGTCACTTGAGTCTTCTTCAGTTGGGGGGGCTGAAAACAACGAGTTTTAAAAATTAAAATAATTTTGTGAAGTTAGAAATAAATGAGTTTAACAGATTGCTGTAGTCCGCTATCCTTCTCAGCTTGAGGCTAGCAGCTCGTGGCAAGATTAGCTGCCACTAGCATAACACCACAAACTGACCAAACTGTCAGTGATCAAGCTGTATTGTGGGTAATGTAGGCATTAGGTTGTGACAAGTAAGAAGAAAGTGTGGGAAAAAATAGTCGAGAGTCCGACAGCGCAAACACTAAATTGTGTTTTACTCTTTTAATTGGAAAACATTGTTATCCCTCTCCTCATTAGCACTGGATTCAGGATGTAGTATATGCTATCAGAATGGAAAAGATAAAGTATTATCTCAGAAGAACAGCTGCTACATTTGAACACATATGGCTTTTTATGAACATGCAGAAAATGTGTCACTTCAGTTTGACAATGAGAAGCAAAACACATAACCTCCTAAGCTTCTATTACTCACCTTTTTACACTAATTTATTATTATCATCATTTTTTATATTTTCTACTTGCTGTATTTTCCTGATTTTCAGTGCTTACTTGACACTTAAATAAAAAGCATCTGTATAAGTTGCTACCAAGTGATTCAAAATAATGTTTTTTTTTGTCAAATAGATCTCTTCCCTGCTCCTCCTCCTCCTCCTGCTGCTGCTGCTGCGCTGCCTAAAGAATCAGCACTTCCACCACCTCCTCCTGCCCAGACGCCTCTCTCCCACCCTCTGACCCCAGGCCAGCAGCCAGTTTACAACAGAGAGGTATGCAGACTTCTGTCCCAGTTGCATCACTCAAATGTTCATGTCTACCACTGTCATTTACAGTTTGAAACACTTGATCCCACTTTTCCTCAAAAAAATTTGACAAAAGTAGACAAGTAATTTTTTCCCCAATATGTTGGATAAGGGCTTAGCATAAATTACTTGTATACCCCAACTATTTCGGTTATCTAATTCCTTCAGAGGCGCCTCATATTTGTATTTCTGTAAAGAAATTTACTTTTATTATTATTTTAGGTTTAAATTGTGTTTTCTGTTCAAGTTTGGTAATAAATGCTTCAATGGGTTTAATCTTCCAATATTTTTACTCGAGCATCAAACATGACCACTGTTTGTTCAAAATCAAGCATTTACTTAAGTGTGGGGTTCACCTTGTGAGGCCAAACTCAAATGTGAACTTACATTAACAATGTGTTTTACATTTGAGGTGGAAACGAGCACACCATCTAGTGGGTTAAACCAAGATGAACAATCCCACGGGATCCATAAAAATGACCAAGACACGAGCAGGGAGAGTAGAGGTAACATGATCTCTAGTTACACATTTACCGCTTAGGCAATACATATAAATGTAATCCGCTTTGTAATTTGATGTTTGTGTACCATGCAGATGTGTGCGGCTTCTGTCGGAAACCCGTGGCTCTTTCTGAACCTGCAATTGAGGCCTTAAACAGGACGTACCATGACGGTTGTTTCCAGTGTAGATCTTGTCACATTCCCCTGGCTGGTAAACAGTACTACAACAAGGCAGGCATCCCACTCTGTGATGACTGCTACCAGGTAGATCAAAGTCAATACAGTTACACTACTGGATGTTATTAAAGCTGCAAATATAAATACAATCTTTTTAAATGACCATACAAATGTTGTTGCATTCTCATTAACTTCAAATCATGTATGCTTTACATTAATGCTAACTCTTTTACAAAGACTGTTTTTTTAAATTGTGGTTTCCCCAAACCCTCCATTTAGCAATTGGTTTGCCTTACTTTTACTACAACATGAAAATCAACTTGCACAGTCGTGAAATCCTTCCATCACAGTCAACATTATGTCACCTGTTTTTAGTATCAATGTTATGTTAGTGCAGTAGTTAGGTTGAATTCAAGTCTAAATATAATGTAAAAAATAAAAGTAGCACAGATGTTCATTGTAAAGGAATTACCTATCCGGTTTGTATTCTTTGCAAAGAGAAAGTGGGAAAAACTATTTTTAAAAACTAAGCTGTCTTTTGGAGAATGACCAACAGTCACACATAAGTGGTTTGCATTGAATGAGTTTAACAGTGGAACATGTGGTATTGTCTTTTAATACTGAAATGTATTCCATTAACCATTTATTTCTGTCTCTTAGGCCAGCCTGGAACTTTGCTGGGCATGTGGGGAGGTTATCACAGACCAGGTGATCCGTGCACTGGAGCGAGTGTACCACCTTTCTTGTTTCACCTGTGCAACATGTAAACAGCAAATTGGGGAGAAAGCTTTTGCTCAGGGAGAAGTTGGAGAAGTGTATTGCCTCCAGGACTATTACAGGTATGAGCGTTAAGAATTATGACAAGCATCACACGACAAAAGGTCCTGTACACAATTCACCAAAGAGGTTTTGTGTAACATTTCCTAAGATAGTACATCAACAAATTGCTTTTGAAGCCGTTCTAATGTGTAAATCACTTCCACTGTAGACCTACAACACAGGGTTGCAAAACTCACTCTTGCTTTGCCTCAGCTTCTTTCCTCTAAAATGTTGTCTTTAAAGGAAGTATGCTCCAAAGTGTAACGCCTGCAACCAGCTAATCATTCCAAAAGAAGATGGTACTGACAGCTATAATGTTGAATGCCTGGGACACTCGTACCATGAGAACTGCTACAGATGTGAGGTAGGCATTCTGCAAGCAAACAGTGTTTACTAAACAGACACACTGATAAGTATGCAAACACACATTAATCAAACCCTAATCAAGTCTTTTCTATTTTCTGCAGGTCTGCGTCATCCAGCTCTCTCCTGAACCAAATGAGCATGGCTGCTATCCTTTAGATGGGAAGCTGCTTTGCAAATCTTGCCATCTGAACCTGGTTTCTGGCCAACACTAACACTGGCCTTACAGCCCGAGATGAACTGCAACTGATGGAAAAGTGCCACGAGTCTAGGTTCAAAGAGATGGGAGACTTCGGATGGGCAATGTGCATGACTCTGGAATAACAGAGTCATGCGCAATAATGTCACACATCTTTTTCCAATAGAACAATAATGAAATATGGCTTTTTTCTTCTTCTTTTTTTTACAATATATCATGCTTCCTGAAGATTCTCCTTTATTCTTTTATACTTGATAATTTTGCACTCAATAAACTACCAAAATGCACCAAATATATTTATGCAACAGCCATTGCAAAAACGTATGGCAAGCATTATTTGAATTCTTGTAAATCTCAATCAGTAAACTGTTTCTCAATGACATTAACCCTTTATATAAAAAATAAACTTTATATTAAAAAAATGTTTATATAAAAGTAAACTAATATATTTTATCTTGAGGCAGGCTCCAACATAGCATTTGTTAAATTACACATACACTATCAAAAAGTAATAAGATAAGAAAATTGACAACAGACATTAGAGATTTATAAAATAATGTGTAACAGAGCACGATCGTACTTCCTAAAGCACTCATGGAACAAAACTAGAAGATGCTCTTGATGTGACAACACTCTTCACTGGACCACAAGGCCTATATTGACTATTTTTGCCTCAACAATAGAACCATTGACATTAATTTACAATTGAAACATTAAATTCTCAGTCGGATTGTTTTTGTATTTATGTTCTGTATCTCAAAATGGCATGTTTGTGGAATTATATTTCTTTGTACCATAACATTTATTAAAACATTCTTGGGGAAAAAAATATTTCGTCATTTACGTTTTTATTCACCACAGTTTTTATTTACTATGTAAACATGGCAATCTTTTCTGTCTGGTCTTTACAGTAGGACTATTTAGAAATAAATTAAAGAAGACCACCATCATCATCATCATTTAATACACTCTATTCTGCCACTAGCTTATGGTGGCTAATATTAGCTAATGTTATCAAAGTTTAGATAGATATTGTTGTCAGACATTACTGAATCTCTTTGCTTACTTTAGGAGTCTTCTCTACTGGTGGTACTGTTAAATTCATATTTACCATCATCACTTTGTGGCCACAGTGGCCGTTGTTCAGCAAAATGTATCGTCTCACTTTAGGTTGCCCATTAAATCCAATTCTGTTTAATGAGAGGCCAAAGGGGGCAAAGGGTAGGAACCTATTCTGGTGACCCTTTCTGATCAGCTCTGACATCCATACAAAGACACTTACAAGAAGGACCTGAGGGCCGAACAACACATTAGTGAAGAGCCAGAATGTTTCTGGGGTGGCAAATATGTTTTGTTTTTAGTTTTTGCGAGTGCACACATTGATCAGTTTTGACCACCGATTTTTAAATAATTTATCAAGCTAAAATGACAAACATTTGCTAGTTTCAGCTAACTGTGATTTGGTGCCTTCTTTTCTTTATCATTATCAACTGAATATCTCTGGTTTTCAGCCTGTTATGGGACAAAACAGGCAGTTTGACGACGTCATTTTTGGATTCTGAAAATGTGACAGCTCCACATTCGCATTTTATAAAACTAATAAGTGATTAATTGAAAAATAATGGTCGAAAGATTGCCATTAAGCCTAGTTTTAGCCCTAGTTTTCGCTTATATGCACCTGATATAGCGTACAATTGACTGGGTTGCAATAATCAGCAGCTCAATTTATTAAATTATAACAAAAGTTAAGCTTTTATCCAACACTGGCACGTTAAATGATGATTGGATCTCATTTTCTGCAACTGGGATGAGGACTGGGACAAAAAAGCGAGTGACTCCGCGGACAAATACTGCTCGCTGGCTGCATGCAGTTCGTTCTTTTATAAGAAATCGCGTGCTCACTGTTGTGTGCATTCGTATCTGTCAAGCACGCGCTGCATACGAGCCCGGGGCCGCGCAGCTCGCACCCAAAACCACCAGGAGCGAGTCTCACGCGCGTCCACGTGCATGGACCGAGGACGCATCAGCTAAAGCTAAACGGGCAGCAGGCTACAGGCCCAGATTATTCACGGAGTCCCCCGTCGTTCATTTTGTTCAGGCGGACCTCCGACCGGCAGGGATTAGAAACGTGCATGATCATATGAGTGTGAAGGGGGGAAGAATCGCGCAAGATGGTTCGGGAAACCAGACACCTTTGGGTGGGAAATTTACCCGAACATGTTCGAGAGGAGAAAATTGTGGAGCATTTTAAACGGTAGGTTACGCAAGAGGGATCAGCCGTTGGCCAAGCAGCGCGCGCTAGCTTCAGTACTAACGTTAGCCAGTTGCAACAGTCAGCCTGCGACTAATGCTAACACAGCTAACGTTAGCATTTCTTAAGTTTCACATGTCGGGGTTTCCTATGTGCTGTCTGTGCTGTGTTGCAGCACAGCTATATGTGTTGAACTGAAATTTTTGATATGGAACCACTCAAGTGTAAATGTTTACCGTTAATATACATTGGCTAACTTTTGCTAAACCCAGTGGGCAAGTAGCTCGGTTTTCTAGCCACCGAGCTACCACCCAACCAACCATTTTGTGGGAAGTCGAGACGTTTACATGATCAGTACGAGCCAAAAGGCAGCTAACGTTAGCTGGACAGCAGGTCAAATAACATGAGATGACTTGTGCTATTTTAGCCAGTGGGAACGTGCGACTCGTGACGTTATTTCTCTGATCAACCATGTTTGAGAAATATTAAAATGTGAAGAATCAAAAATCTGCGACGACCAATGAGCTCACCGAGCTGATAACGAATGTTAGCAAGTTGTTGATCAGCTCGACGTCGGTAGCTATCACTTTTGCTTACTTAAACTTGGCTAACGTACGCCGTGTTGTTTTCAAATAGGCCAATTTACATGTATATTGCAAACCAGGTTTTGCTCCCCATAGCTAGTACCCAAGTGCTTGAATATAAAGCGAGCTAAAAGCATAAACGTGTATGCTTCCCATTGTTTGTAGAAGTAATTTAAACCCATATAGGCTAATGGTGTCTTAATCGTTTTGCTACGTTATGTAATGGCCCCTTAACTCAACACGCTCACATGCAACACAACACAGGAACATTACATCCAGTCATAGTTTACGGGTCCTACTGTGGTACAGCCTTACTAGCTAGGGGTCTCATGCTTTTTATAGTTGTTAAACACTGATATTTGACATGTGTTAGGTCCCAGAGGGATCTTTGGTTTGTTTAGAAACCGTAACACTCCCAGTGTAGTCATGAGCATAACAATTGCAGACACTGTTCAGACAGTTTTTTGCTGTTAGGTGGTCTAAAAAGAAACATTAATGTTAAGTTACTTTGGTAATTGGAGGTAAATAATTACTGTTTGCTTTTAGTACCACTGCTTCTTCTGCTCTCCATTTACCAGGCTCTGGCATACAGAGAAATGGCTACAATTTCTCTACTCTTAGCCGGTGCATATGTAATTTCCTCTTTGTTTTCGTTGTAATTTCCACAGGTATGGACGTGTGGAAAGTGTCAAAGTCCTGCGGAAGCGAGGGTCAGAGGGTGGTGTGGCAGCCTTTGTGGATTTTGTGGATATCAAAAGTGCGCAGAAGGCTCACAACGCTGTCAACAAGATGGGAGACAGGGACCTTCGGACTGACTACAATGAACCTGGGTCAGTCCCTAGTGCTGTTCGGGGCCTTGAAGACACCTCACCCTCGAGCAGTCGAGATGTTACAGCATTCACTAGGGGAACAGTTGGTCCAGTGTTTGGCCCACCTGTTTCCCTTCACACCAGAGAGGGACGTTATGAACGGAGAATAGATGGGTAAGTGGACACGGCCTCCCCATACAATCCAGGGGAATCTAGGTATTGGATAGGTGTAAAACCGTAACACATAGTGGGGTTATGTGTGAGGGATAGATGCCTCAAGGGGGTTGCACAAAGGTAATTAGGGATCGTTCCACTTTTCATCATAATTGACTCGCCTTTCCCATGGGATCTAATTAAATTAACTACACATTATCATTTGGTAAGTTAACTATAATTCAAGGTTTGACATCTGGTTTGGATATTACATCTGTGAGGAATATCCTGGTGAGTTTTGGATTTATTACATTTTGTGGGGAACTACCGTGGGGATCTTTTGGATACTTTTCAAACATTTTCCTCCTAAATATGGGATCTAACCTCGATTTTACTTGGAATCGCTTGAAAGTGGAAGTAAATCCCTATTATAAAGGATGTACTTTTCTTTGAAGAATCTAGTCAGGTAATATATCATTATGTCAAGGATCTCCCATCTCGGGTGGTCAGTTTTTTTCCTCTTGGCTACTGGCGATGGATGGACTAATTTTACCATTTTTTTGCATCTGTGGATACAGCTTGTTCTGGATTAAAGTTTTCAACAAGTGGATGGAAGAACTTCACATTTGTTACACATCACAAGAAAGACCGATGTAGTGCATATATTCTAGGCTATCTCAGTCATTTTAGGGTGAGATTAACTACATGCAATAACCAATTTATGTCCCAAATATGGAAGCTATTACAAGAAGACTTTGCAAGAACACGGAGGATCCGAACAACAAGATTGTGGAGCTATTCTTGTTTAGGATTGATGGCCATGAAGACGCATGAAGACAGCCTAGTTGGGATGTACCCTCCTGGATGTACGCACATCCATGTTGGATGTACTGATGTGGGCCATAGTGTGGATAGGTGTAGCAACCATTTATCTGGATTACTCAAGTGTGGATGTAGCTGTGTAAGGCCTCAGCTCGATGAGGAGAAGAGCACTTTAGAGTATGTTAAAGAGAGCTGAAGACAACTTTTACAAAGTAACTTGAAATGTTACTGCCAAAAGATGAAGCCTTCCAGTACGTACACCCCATAAGATCCTTGGATTGTGGAATTAAGATGCCTGTGAGCCCACGAGGAGTTTATATGCCGTGATCATAGTGTCTGCGAGTCTACAAGCGTGTATGATTTTAAACTACTTGATATTATCGGTGGAACGTAACTTTTGGAACTTACTGACGTACAAGACAAGATTGATCCAGTTGGATGTATCTTCCATTTGGGCACCAACTTACTCTATAGTCGACCTGGAATTCCCTCAATTACTCTGAAGTTCATCATATTTTTTTAAAAATCCATATTTATTTATTACGGTCTTATGTTACTGTAGTTATTTTTTTTTTTAAAACACATGTCCAGAAATCCATAAAGAGGTCCATTTCTGTGATTGTTTTGTTTTTTCCTTTTTCCATCCAGTGAAGAGAATTAAGTAGCCTAACTGTGGATTATACATCAACAACCTACTGGCCTGGTGCTCCACAGTATTTGAAGATAACGTGCAGTGCGATTCAAGAGATCCGTTTTTGCCTAATTAGATCAATTGATTTTTCCCCCTTGGTTTTTTATTCGGGCTCTCACATTCTGATCCACCTAGAATTTATTTGGATTAGTTTCGGTTACTTCTTTCCAAAAAGGTTGGTATTGCTCTGCCCTCTGCATATTTTCTTTCTCTAACATTCCTTAGTGCTTTGTCTAATATTAGGTTTTGCACTGCTTTTAGGGAAAAGATTGATTTGATGCAACAGAGGAGAACATCTGTTTTATAAAATGCATATATAATACATATATGTAATTGTCATTTCTTTATGCAAGTGCCTCTTTTTTTCCCAGCATCACATAAATACTACAGAGTATTATTTTCACATTAAGTACATCTATCTGAACTGCATGGCATTTTAAATTTCAGTACCACTGAACTCCTCGATGGGAGAATTGTACGGTTGAATATTGAAAAGAAATGTTTTATTTTTAATATTTTCTTTTTCTTACCAGCAATAGTTCATGAACAGTCAACCTCTGAAATCAGCTCCCCTGGACACCCAGAGCAGCCAAATGTGCTTAATGTTATTGCAAATGAAAGTAATTGAAACACACTAAGAACAGCATTTCAACATTGCTTAATTATGTGTTTCTATGAGTAGATCTTCATAATGAAACGAAGAAGGTAGTACTGACAAAGTCTGGGGCGGCTTTGTTTCACGTGACTGTTTATGAATTTACAGTATAGTAAAGTGTGCTTGTTGGCTGTCCAGAAAATGAAATGTAATTTTAGGCTGCTGACGATTTAGCAGCGACACAAAAGTAAAGTCAATTTTATTTATATGAGCCCAATATCACAAATTTGCCTCAAAAGGCTTTACAATCGGTACAGCATATGGCACCCTCTATCTGTTAACCTTCGTCTGTAATAGTGTTTACAGACAGTGCCAGCATTTGATAGGTTTACCCCATCATGTCATATCTTAATGAATCAAATAGTTTGACCCATTTGTTGTGAGGAATTCTTTTTCTAATCATTGGAAATGCTCTAGTGCTGAAAAATGAGAAAACAAATGTGTGTGTATATATATATATATATATATATATATATATATCAAAAGTTACATGAATGAAAATATGCAACTTTTGTTGTGAAACTTGTGGCTGAAAAGTTAAAAAGCAGTTCTTTATAGTTACTGTGAGGAACTTTTAATTGGTTATAAAACAGTCAATTTAACACGTGTGTCTCTTTATGACCAACATAAGTAAACAAGACCAGCCCACCACGGACAGACCCAGATCCGGCTACGCTGCTGCCTTCGACCAGCAGTCGTAAGTGAATGAAAGTGAAAGTTCCTCGTAACTTTTATCAAAGTTGAGAACTTCTGTTTTCTTAATTGATCAACTGGAACCCAATAGAGGGGATCAGTGACCAAAAATTGACAGAGACAGACTAAAACATTTTGCTACGGCAAGAATGAAAGTATCTACATTATTAAGTATCAAGCTGCACAACTTATCTGGCCTCCTCTCAGCTGTGTCCTTGCTGTACCGACCATTTCGATTTTCGCTGTTGTGCTCTTAAATGTCATATTTTATTAGGAAATTGTTGTTTTTCTTGACTTTTTTTCAACATCCTCATAGTAATTCATTTTTCCTCTCTACCCTGTTCTTATTTCACAGTAGCTCAGAAAGCCGTGAACGTGCGTATGACAACAGCCCGTACGGACACCATGAGCGCAGTGGCACTTTCGAAAGACAGCGTCACTACAACGCAGATTATTACCGTGATCGTTCCATGTTTGCTGCTGCTGGTCCAGGAAGCAGTGCTATCGCGGGGAGCTTTGAGGCTACAGACCCACATTTTGACTCTAGAATTCGAGACCCCTTTACTCTGACTAACTCTACACGACGTGACCTATACAGAGATGACAGAGGACGACGGGTTGATAGAACCTACCACCACCGCCGGAGCCGATCATCTCATTCCTCACAGTCGAGGCACCCTTCCCCACAACGGACCACGGGACAAACTCCCAAAACGCCTCATTCCCCCAAAAGAGCTCCGTTGTCCCCCGGGAGAGGTCCACGATCTCGATCCCACAGCAGATCTTCGAGCTCTGATTCTGTCAGCAGCACCAGCAGCACGGGCAGCGGCAGGTGTGACATTTATGTTAGGATATTAAAGTTTCATGGGAAACATGAGCGGGTATCAACAAATACTATTTAAAGTCAGACCGACAAGTGTCTAATCGTTGTTCTCTTTTATTTATTTTTTTGTGACGACAGCGATTCAAACAGCAGCTCCAGTGATGGTTCTCGGGCGCACTCTGTTCAGTCTTCAGCTACACATGCCCCGACTCAGTCTTCTATGGGGCTTGACTCAGATGAGCCACGCAGAAGCTTTGGAATTAAAGTGCAAAACCTACCAGTGCGCTCCACAGGTGAGTTTCTACATGTCAGACTCTCTCACAGAGTCGTACCAATAACCATTTTTACCTCTCATACTCACTCAGAAGTATCAATACATTGTCATGTCCTGAAAGGGTTAGAGAACACCATCTTATCCATAAAATGTATAAATTGCTTTTGCCCGAACTTGGAAACAAAGTGGACATAAGTGCACACATCATAATGTTTTTTTTAAAGGTACTACATAAAATGTACAATAAAGAGGCTAAATGTGATAGAACAGCACAGGTTTTCAGTATTCCTTTTGAAGATGCACATTGGATAGTAATCTTTTTTTCTTTTCTTTTTTACCGTCCACAGACACAAGTTTAAAAGATGGACTTTTCCATGAATTCAAGAAACATGGGAAAGTGACCTCAGTGCAGATCCATGGAGCTTCAGAAGACCGCTATGGTTTGGTGTTCTTCAGGCAACAAGAGGATCAAGAGAAAGCCCTCACTGTCTCCAAAGGAAAGCTCTTCTTTGGCATGCTTATTGAAGTCACGGCCTGGAATGGCCCAGGTAATTGATAACAAATATACAAAACAGCATTGTGATGAACACTTGGTGCCAACAAATAAATTCAGAAAACATTATTACATAAAACTGTTTTTGTGCTGATGTTGGAGAATGTGAGCTCGACATTTAGCAGCATGTCAGTACTGTTAATGATAAACCTCGTCCTTCCCCTCAGAAACAGAGAGTGAAAATGAATTCAGGCCCTTGGATGGGCGGATAGATGAGTTCCACCCAAAGGCCACAAGGACACTGTTTATAGGCAACCTTGAGAAGACCACCAGTTATCAACAACTCCTTGACATTTTTCAACGCTTTGGAGAAATTGTGGTATGCTACCATCTTATTGTACTGTAAATTGGTACATTTTAAGTTTGATACAGGTCTCTAATTGTTCTGTCTTTTCTCCTCAAGGACATTGACATCAAGAAAGTAAATGGAGTTCCCCAGTATGCCTTTGTGCAGTATTCTGATATTGCCAGTGTCTGCAAGGCCATTAAGAAGATGGATGGAGAGTATCTGGGAAGCAACAGACTAAAGGTAGTTTTACAGTTAACAAGAGTATAATTTCTGCTCGGAGTAGGTTTTCAATCTAATGTATTCTGTGTCTATAACACAGCTGTTGTTCCCTTTCTCTTTAAAGCTTGGGTTTGGGAAGAGTATGCCCACTACGTGTGTTTGGCTCGATGGTTTAGCAACCAGTGTCACAGAGCAATACCTCACACGGCATTTCTGCCGCTATGGACATGTAGTTAAGGTAAGGTGTTGTATTTTCTCTTGCTTAAGATTTAATGCTGTATAGTTTACAAAACTCTTAAATGTCTTGTTTTGTGCTTCTTTAGGTTGTGTTTGATAGATTGAAAGGGATGGGCCTCATCTTGTACAACAACACAGATTTTGCTCAGGCAGCTGTAAGGGAGACCAAAGGTTGGAAGATTGGTGGCAATAAAATAAAGGTAAACAGTAACAATTATTGAGTTTGTTAGTGAAATCTATTTTTCATGCGTGTATGTATATGTATTTGTGGACAACTTATTTAATTTATTTGTTAAAGGTGGATTTTGCAAGTCAAGAGAGTCAGATGGCTTTCTACCGATCTATGCAGGCATCTGGTCAAGACATTAGAGACATCTATGAAATTCCTGCTGAACGACGGTAAGTTTCCCATAGTTTGAATTGCATGCATGAGATATATCAGTTATATATGTATTTTTGAAATGTCAGAAATGTGTCAGTTGATATTTTAAACCGTTCTTTCAAATTGAATTAACCCTGATAAATATATGTCTAATGTAAAGTGAAAATCTTTAGAATAACAATTCCGCAGCAAAATATTTTAGCCCTTCTTCCTAATCTGAAAGTGACGGTGCTACTTTATGAAAAGATCAATTATTTAGTTTAACAAATGTCATTGCTTGTCTCCTCCCATTCTCTCCATTCACTCTACAGAGAGGAACGCAGACCTCCATACCATGAATTTCCTGCAGACAGGGCTTACTATGAGAATATACGAACAACCCCTGGCATCTATCCAGAGGAAGCTCGAAGAGACTTCGCTGCTCGCAGCAGAGAACGTTTTCCTGAACTGGAACACTATCAAGGGGAGCACTTTGACCCACGTTATCATGAAGACCCAAGAGACTACCGGGATTACAGAGACCCCTTTGAACAAGACATCCGAAAATACACATATATTCAAAGAGAGCGAGAAAGGGAGCGAGAACGTTTTGAGGCTGACCGCACCAGGTGGAGCCCTTCCCAGCCGAGGCGACCTGTTACTCCTACAGTATCGCCTTCACCATCTGAGCGGGCTCCCAGAGACCCAGAACGTCGGGTTTTCAGCCAGTCCTCTGAGCGAAGTGGTAGCGTGAGTTCAATGTCGCCACCACACTTTGATAAATCTGAAAAGACCCCGCTGGAACTTGCCACGAAGAGTGATAAGAACAGCCAACCAGATCGTGTGGCAGGTGCTGAGAAAACCAAACGTGCAAAACGAAAAGAGAAAGGTGACAAAGACAAAGCTGAGAAGATTAAATCAAGGAAAGCAAAGGGGCAATCCCCATCCACTCCACTACCTGAACCAGAGCTTGAGACAAGTTTTGATGGAGGGGCTGGAAGAGGACGGGGATCAGACCAGGATGCTCATGAGAAGCAGAAAAGTAAAGGGGATGGGGAGTCTCTTACTGGAAATCAGTCGTCAACTGCTCATCATGACTCTGTAAAAAGTGAAAGATCTGAAATGAGTAAAGGTGAGAATTCAGACTTGGATGGAAAAAACAGACTCAAGAAACATCTAAAGCCTGATGTTGGAAATGATGGGAAAGATTCATCAGTGGATTCAGATCGCCTTGCTGCAAGAAAAAGGCGCTTTGCTGATTCCGGTGGCAGGACTATTCGTCAGAAAAGAAGCAGGCATGAGGAGGAGGATGTTTTTCCCTCCTCTGAGTCTGGTGCTAGTGCTACATATTCGAAAGAGTCGGACACTGACAAAAACAAAGATTCACAACGGAGAGATTCAAGACTGAAAGCTGAAAAAAGTGGCACTCCGAAGGATGGTCAAGAGGACCTTAGAGGGCAAAGAGAGAAGTCAGAGGGATCTTTGGATCCACTGGAGTCAAAACGACATCCAGGGCACACTTCATCCCGGCGGTATTCCCATGAGGGGATTCCAGACCAAAGCAGTATAAGAGAGCAAGAACACCTCGCTGCTTTCAAATTTGGTGCTCCGACTGCTGACTCTGACAAAAGCGGTAAAAACAAGGACGACTATGTTGATATTGACCTCTCTCAGAGTTACCGCAAGCAAATGGAGCAAAATAGACGGTTGCACCAGCAGCAACAGCAGCGTGAGTCTGACAAATCTGACAAACCAGGAAGTCCTCTAGGAAGTGAAGCAGAGGACTTGGAACATCGCAGTCTTGTTCATGAAGTTGGTAAACCACCTGAGGATGTCACAGATAATTTCCCGTCTCACAAACTAAAGAAACTAGACCAGTTTGAAACTGACCCAGGAATTAAGAGGGAGCGAGTCTACAGGAGCTTTAGACAAAAGAGTGAAGATCCTGACTGGAACAACATCTCCTCTCCAGGACATCAGCACTTCCCTCACCATGTGGATGAGGACTTCGCAGACCCTTCTCAGAAAGAGTTATGTCGAAATGAGGAAAAGATTCACCCAGATCTGGAGCTATTAGTCAAAAGGACACATAACACACAGGCAAACAAGCCAAACACTCCTTCACTTAGTGTGGAAGAAGAGCAACAAAAGAGATGGGAGAGCCGAGTTAAACAAGACTTGTTACCTGACCTGAACTTTTCTAGAAGTCTAAGTAAGAACATTCACAATCGCAAGCGTTTGGAATATGGTATGTGGCATGACTTGGAGCCCGGGGAAGTACGATCCGACTCTGAGGAGGACCGAGAGAACAAACCCCACTCTCCCATGCCGTCCACATCTATGCCTTTTACCGAGAGGCCAAGGGTTGACAGGTTTTCAGACCCCAAAATAGCAGATCTTGAAAGAAACAAATTCTACTCCTTTGCACTTGATCAAACTATCACACCTGATACAAAGGCTCTGCTTGAACGTGCAAAATCTCTCTCCTCTTCAAGAGAAGATAACTGGTCATTTTTGGATTATGATTCTCACTTTGCAGGTTTACGCAACCGAAAGGATACTGAGAAGGTAGAATCAGCACCGCGACCTACACCTTCCTGGTACATGAAAAAGAAAAAGATTCGAAGTGGATCCGAAGACAAAGTTGATGACAGGAAGGAGGAACCCAAGCCAGAGGAACAGGAACGCAGGGAACTCTTTGCCTCACGCTTCCTTCACAGCCCCGTCTTTGAGCTGGACTCTAGGCGACTTCAATCCTTGGAACGCAAACATGAAGAACCTGAACATGCGCAAAACCAGCAGCCTGGTCAGCAAGGGACAGGAGATGGTGAACTTGACTCTGGGCCAGTTGTCCTTTTCCATAGTCGTTTTTTGGAACTCACACGACTGCAACAGCAGAGGAATAAACCCCAACAGCTGCAAGAGGCAAAAGTGGACACAGTGCCCACAGATGAGATTAAAGTGGAAAAGGCACCTGTTCAAGTGCAACACGCTTTGCGGTCACCTGAAACGATGGAATCTATCATGGAGCCAGAAATTAAACCCATCAGTCCTGCTGAAGAACTGATCTCTGAACCCAGAATCCCACCAACTTCTGTAACCCAATCTATGGTCAAAGACTTTCCTCCACCAGAAGAGAAATGTGTTGGGTTAATCCGAGCCCCTCTATGTACCCCTGTGTCTGTCATAAAGGAAGAGGTAAAAGAAGAGGTGAAAGAAAATGAACCCGTCATACCCATGCACCACCCATTACCTGAGGCACCATCTGACACTGAACCTGCACAAATGGCAGCACCTGAACCCAGCTATTCAGTGGATAGATGTAAACTGTCTCCATCTGAAGGGAAATTGGATATTACTGAGGATGTAAAACCTCTCTGTATTGAAAAACCATGCCGGCGTGATTCTCAGGATGAGTTTGTTAGCATTTCAGAAGCAGAGCTGGATCCTGAGACAACACAACCAGAAGTGCCTGAAGCTACTAGTCCCACACCACCTAGTCTTCTAGAGGAAGAGAAAGAAAGCCACACTGTTTGGAAAGCAGAAGCAGAGCCTGAGCTAGAGAGAAAACTTCAAGTTAGTAAATTGCAGATGCCCATTGATAATGACACAAGTGACGAGCCAGTCTCACCTCAGAAAGAGCATAAAACAAAAGAAATGAAAAATAAAAAGTGCAAACAGTCACCTGCTCAAGTTTCTCCAGTTCCCGTCATATCAACACGCAAGAGTGAGCGCATTGACAAAGAGAAGCTGAAACGTGGATCATCCCCAAGAGCTGAATCAAGGTCCACAGGCAAATCTCCTATTCATGGATCAGAAGCTGATATGTCCGAGCCGGGCATATCAGCAGGCAGAGCAAGACGAAGGAACGTTAAATCAGTGTATGCCACGCCAGTTGAAGATGATGCGCCAGTTCGTTCTGGAAAGGAAACTGAGTCACCGCGATCTGCGCGAAAGCGAGGTACAGACAAAGATGCAACACAACAACAAAATATCGAACAGGATCCACCTGCCCCAATCCCTACAACTAAACGGGGCCGTCCTCCCAAGAATCGCAGACCAGGCGATGAGAGTTCAACAGTTAAAGTCGAAAAATCTAAAATGGACAATAAAGATACAGATTCAAATGAATCTGAAGGTGGGGAACGAGTGTCAAAGGGAAAAACATCCCCTCATGGCACAAAGAGTTCATTGAATCCAATGTCAACAGTCCTAGGATCTGGATCAACAAGGAAAGGGGAAAAAACTGAGGTGGCTGATGATGATCAGGAAATGGATTTCACAGATGAAGATTCCTTGGCTTTGCAAGATTCATCAAGTTCATGTAAAGAAGAACCAACTATAAAAGTTGACCAAAAGAAAGAGGAGAAAGACAAACAAGGGAAGGAATTGGGCAGAAATAAAGATGTTTTCCATGAAAAAGCTTGTGAAGGTAAATCAAATGGGGAAGAGACGGATTCCCAAGTCTTAGAAGAGAAACCCACTGTGGAAAAAGACAAGATTGTTAGAGGAAAGACCAAGTTGACGAGGACTCCCAAGTCTCCTGTTCTTAAGAACCTCAAAATCAGACTGAATGTGACAGAGGTGAAAGATCTTCTTCAATTAGGGGATGATGAACAAGAAGATTCTTTAAAAAAGTTCAAACCTGGTGACCAGAGTGATCATGTTTCAAAGTGTACTAATGCCGACAAAGGTGAAAAGGAAAATGCCACTTTGGAAAACAAAGAGCTTCTGGAATCGCCAAAAAACTTAATTTCACAGCTGGAATTGGAGCAGGCTCTGAGGAACATTGCTAAACTTACAGATCCAGCTTTCCCAACAGAACCATCGACGCAACCCGTCCCGCAGACAGAAGTGAAAAGTGAGCCAGAGGAAGAAAAACCTTCCAATCCTGCTAGCGAGACAGAACTCATGGCTGCTATTGACTCCATAACTGCTGAAGATGGAACTGTATCATTGGCTCCAGCAGCTCCATCAGCTCCATTAGCTCCATCAGCTCCATTAGCTCCATCAGCTCCATTAGCTCCATCAAGGGCAGATGTAGGTTCAGAACCTGAACCAGACTTGATTTTGCCTGCCAAGGAAAATGAACCTGAGACAAATATACCTGCTGTACAGGAGGAGGCTGTCTTATCTGCCACACCCAAAAAGGGCACCAAGGGAAGACCTAGACGTTCTAAAGTCCTAAAGCAAGTAATAAAAGATTCAAAGGAAGGACCTTCAATAAGTGAGGAACTGACAACTCCTTTAGCAGATAGCCCACCTTCCAGTGTAAAGACTGTTCCTGCAACAACTCCATCAGCAGCAACTGCTGGGGTTATTACTTCTACTACATGGAGGCCAGAACCGGAGCCTTTAGCTGTCAAGGTTTCAGATGTAAACGCAGAGTCAGAGTCATCTTCTGAAGAACCGATTCAACATCTTAAATCTGTTAACCCCCAGTCTAAGAGTCAAATATGCCCAAAGCCTCAACAGGTGCCACCTGAATGCATCTCCCCTTCCCTGTCTCCCCTAGCCAACAGGCCAAATATCAGACCCATTCAAACAAGTAGAATTCCTGTTTCTCCACCAGATTGGCGCCATCAGGCTAAAGAGACAGGAGTCTCCTCTTTACCTCTCATGCCATTGGCGTCCAAGGAAAACCAGCCTTTACCCTCGGACTCTGAAAACATGGATATAGATCATGGCACAAGTGACTTGAGGCAGATTCTTATGAAACATAAAAATATTTCGTTGCCAGGCAGTAGTTCTATTCCGAGTAATCTACCCACCCTGCGAGATCAGAACCCCTCTGAAAGTAATACTCAATCCGCTGTTGTGCCAAATAAGTCACCACTTTCTGGTAGTGGAATAGCAGCTCATCCAGCTCCACCTATTGTTCGAGCTCCAGCCTCACTATCATCTCCTGAGACAAAGTCTGTGATCTCTGTTATTGCGTCCACTGCAACCTCTGTTATCAGTCGTGTTTGCAACCCTCCTGAGCCTGAGGACAAAGTAAACATGAACATTGGAAATCCCTGTGTTGACATGACTCTACCCAAACCAGCCTATAGGCCCAGCAAAGACGATGCTGGATCATACCACGGACCATCTGTTGGTGATGGAGGCGGAAGTGCTGCGCGCTTCATTGTCGAAAGCCCTACTCTTGGTACAGGGTCTTGTCCAGGTCTGAGAGTAAATACTTCTGAAGGAGTGGTAGTCTTGAGCCACTCAGGCCAGAAAACAGAGGGACCACAGAGGATTAGTGCAAAAATAAGTCAGATCCCACAAGCAACAGCAGGTGACATGGAATCTCAGCAGCTGGTGTCCATGCCGCAGATAAAACAGGAAATGTATAGTCATTCTCATTTAGGACTTCAGAAGGGGCCTTCATTGCAGACCGATCACGGGCATCCTGGTAAGACGCAGTCGACTTTGTCTTCTATCAAACAAGAAAGCACTGGTTTGGAAAAGATGGAATCTACTTACCAGTCTGGACCTCAAGGAGTAGTGAAGCGTCTCACACAGGGTAGCCAGCAAGTAATGAGTTACCATCAAGATTACATGCCAATAAAACATCAAAAGAAAATGGACAGTGCTGATCCTCACAGTACGGATGGAGCTAAACAGACTTGGACCTCCGCCATAAGTCCTGCAATTAGCCCCCATTTGCCCTCTCCACCTGGCAACCATGTAGGATTTGTTACATCGGCTGGCGACAGAGCAACCTCCCACATCAGTGGGATCAAACAGGAGCCGCGATCCCCTCGCAAGTCGGGTCATCCACACACTCAGTTTACTAAAGTGTCCTCTCCCGTAGGCTCCTCGTCACCTAAGGGCCTACCAGTGATGTTATCCACTGGCCTTCCTGCCATGCAACAGTTTATTACCGGTGTACACCATGCAGAGCAGTCGGTTATCATGCAACCTCACAGTGTGCCCGGAGGCTTGGGACGGATGTCTCCTCACCGCGTTAACCAGTCAATTCCAGTGGGCCATCTTGTCCAAGGAGACGTTCGGGTCAATACTCCCCCTCTCTCTGTGATGAGCTATGGGATGCACAGTGAGCCTCTCGCCTCTTGGTCTGGTCCCATGCAGTCACGGCCCACCTCACCCCAGCCTGTCGGCAGAGACAAGGTTCTCAAGGTGAACCCCGGTTCTTTGAGGGGTCACGACGGGGAACAGGAAGAAGCCAGACGCTTCCACCAGGCTTCAGGAAGACAGTCTGCTACACAGTTAAAACCGGAGGCTATGCAGTCAGATCCTCGCGGGCCTTTGCGGAGCAGTGTCCCGTTAGACACGTACATGGCACAAAGAGATATACGTGTCCTCTTGCACCAACAGGGAGAACGTTTGGCCACTGACTCTCATTCTGGACACATTCAAGAGACCCTTCCCTCCTCTTCTGCATCCTCCAGCCTGCCCTTATCTTTGTCTCCGAGAGCACATGTTTTGCCTAAAGGTGTGTCTGAGAAGGATATAACCAAGCCATTAGAGGCAAAGAGACCACACTCTCCTCTTCCTAAAGATGGAATGATGGCGATCAGACAAACCGGGCAAGCTATGGCATCTCCCCAGAGAGTTCAGCTAATGCCACCAGGATCTAGTGGCTCATTCCCAGAGTATACTGGAATGTACTCGAACCCGAGAGGCATCCATTCTCAAATACCAGAGACGTCTCCTGTTGGACTTAACCAGCCACCACTGACCGTCACACCAACCATGGTGAGTTCACTGCACTTAAAACACCAGTTTAGTAGGTACTCCTAGCTAAAAGGAATGCAGTCCTGGAATAAATCCTTCCAGCATGAATGTTATTTGCTAATGTAAGATTTAACTTCATGGGCATTTTGAAAGCTGTGGTTTGTGGTGATAAGAGAGGCTGCCAATAATACATGCAAATATGGGTTTATATTTTCATATTGGAGAAACTGTTCATGACGCATTACACTATTGTTTCGAATCCTCAGGGTGCAGACCCCCAGACAAAACCAGATGGCAAGATGTCGCAGCCGGTTAATATGGTGCAGTTGCTGACGGTAAGACAAAACTCATCAGTATAAATTGTGTTCAGGGTTGTGTATCTGAACAAGAGCTGTCTTTGTCTGACATACTTCTCTATGTTTTGTCTCACATTTAAACAGAAATACCCTATTGTGTGGCAAGGCCTGCTGGCACTGAAGAACGACACAGCTGCAGTCCAGTTGCATTTTGTGTGCGGTAACAAAGCTTTGGCTCATCGGTCTTTGCCGCTTCAAGAAGGAGGCGCGTTGCTTAGGATTGTCCAGAGAATGAGGCTCGAGGCTTCACAACTAGAGAGTGTAGCCCGGAGAATGACGGTACGCGTG
Organism: Leptoclinus maculatus; assembly: GCA_032191485.1. Classification (NCBI taxonomy): domain Eukaryota; kingdom Metazoa; phylum Chordata; class Actinopteri; order Perciformes; family Stichaeidae; genus Leptoclinus; species Leptoclinus maculatus. The sequence goes on from JAVDOI010000006.1 coordinate 13,467,854, forward strand.
CTTTTGTCTTACTCCCATTGAGTCATTTTTCTGTTTCATTAAATGGAGTCTTAACAACATTTACATTGTTCTCCCTACAGGGAGACACCGACTTCTGTCTTCTCCTTGCTTTGCCTTGTGGACGAGATCAAGACGACGTCCTAAACCAAACTCAAGCTCTTAAGGCCGCTTTCATCAACTACTTGCAGGCAAAGTTGGCTGCTGGTATCATTAATATCCCCAACCCAGGTTCCAATCAGGTGAGGCATGACTGCTTGTGTTCAGGTTTTTCCCAGTTATTTGTTTTCATGTGTTTTTAATATATTGAATAATGAAATATACATACAAGTTACATTAGTGAAAAGAATCTCACAAACAATGCACATAAGTCATTGTAATTATAGTAATTGATTTTTTTTTTTTCTTTGTTTTTCCAGCCTGCCTATGTGCTACAGATTTTCCCACAATGCGAGTTTTCAGAGAGCCACTTATCTCAGCTGGCCCCCGACCTTCTCAACAGGATCTCCAGCATCTCACCACACCTCATGATTGTCATCACCTCTGTGTAACCGTCACTGCTGGGAACCGTATTATCAATGGATGTTCTTGCGGATGAGCCTCAGGAAACCAGAGGAATAAGAGAACTTTTTTTTTTTTTTCCTTGACACAATGGGAATGTGTAGGATGATACCCTATCAACGCTTTTTGTTTTAAGTCTATTTTTTTTTCTTTTGTCACTCCCGTCGGGTGTTTTTGTCCTTCTCAAAAGAACTCGGAGATCGACAAACCAGTATCAGTCTTATTTGACCATTTCTCTGCTGTATTTCTATTTATTGGAGTTTTATTTTAATGTTCGAAGATGCTCTGAAGAAAAAAAAATCAGGATGTTTGATGAACGAGTGACTATCTTGGTGGCCTTTTTTCTTTCATCTGTCTTTTATTGATTGTCATATTAATTTCTTCACAAGCGTGGATCATAGAAGCCTTTGCACCGCAATGGCTAAAAAGACATTTCAACATGTAATTTTAAATAATTATGTACAGACTATCTCGCCCAGGCTTTCTTTTAGAGGAGGAATTAAGTGTAAAACTCTGGAGACCCTGTAGAGGACCACGTTCGTTTAACCAGCTCTGCTCTTTATCTCACAATACTGAAGCAGCACCTGCCTTTGCAATGAACGAGCTACATTATGATTTGGGAGTTTTTGAATACAGGACTTGTAAATATTTTAAATATTTAAACTTTGACAATGGAACTTAACAGAGACTTGAACTCTGGGACAAACCAGAACGCAGAGTGTGTGAAATTTAGATGGATATCCTTGATTTTTGGGTGTAAATACTTGTAACACAAGAAGGTTGGCAAACTCTCCTGTGGAGTCTGCTGATTGCACTTCATATTTTGTAACTCAAATAAAAACAAACTCAAGAAAACTTTAATATTTAAGACATAATCCTTTGTTTTTTTACGTCATGTGTTTTATTTGGTAAAAATGTCTTTATATTTTTATTGAGCTAAACCTTTAATGGTCAAGACATGCCGGTTATTAAAAACAAGGTTACATTTCATACAACGAAGGTTTACGTTAACATCAGAAGGGGTTAACAGTGTGTTGAGTTCAAAAGCCAAATGTTACGGCACTTTGTATTATAAAATAGTCAAGCAGGGATTGACCAGCAGAATAACCGCAAATAAACATGAATTTTGTTCATGTAAACAATTATAAAACGGTGGCAATCGAATTGTCTCTGTTGCATAATCACCTGTTCATTTACATAAACAAATTTTGTTCCAATTCCAATGTATTGGATTTGAATAGTTAAGTAACTGGGCTCTGCGTTACATTTACCTCAAGGGGAGTTCACTGTGTACTTAAATACTGCTTTATTTTAAAAGTACGTGTCCTAATGTTTTAATCTACACTGGAGCTAAAAAGTGCCGCCCGCTGTTCTTCATACTGGGAAATGTTCCTCTTCATGATGTCCATACAGGGTCCCAGCAAACGCTCAAAGGCCTGGATGTCAATTACTGAAAGAAAGAGAAAGTAAGATTATGTAATCCGGCATGCTTCTGTTGTCCTGTCTAACAGATTAAGTAGTGGAGTTTTGAAAAAAATAAGTGAAACCTTCTAAAAAAACTGAAATTGGTGCACAAAGAGTTTTTGAAATGTTCAGTCATGTAACGGAAAGACTGGAATTTAAGAGCGGGCTGGGATTTACTTTTAAGTCTGGCCATTATTGGGGTCTACTACAAACTCAGTAGAAAGAGCGCGTTTCATCAAATAAACTTCATGATAAACTATTTGATGTCAAACCAGAAGTTAAAAGGAAAACAGCCATATTATAATAAACAGTATATTTCGGAAGATATTTAAATCATGAGGCTCAGTGGATATAATGTTTTTAATCAAACAGCAGGAATCCACAGTAATTGTATCCATTTCTTCAATCTGCTGTCGAAATGTATCCTCTGTAATTTACTGCAAACTGTACAGCTTTAGTCTTTGTCTACCGCTTCACTGAAATTGAGTGAGAGCTGTGTGTGCTTTGATATTGAAGGAGACTTTAGATGTCAGGAGGCAGAGCTAAACTGGTGGGCCCCTATCCCAGTTTAACCTCATGGTCACACACATTGCTTATGTTAATATTTGGGCAGGTACTGTGCCTCTTGGCCCCGCCGACCCGGACTGGTTGTGTTGGGAACGTGTAGGAGAACCTGATAAAAACGGCCTCTGGCTGTGTTTAGAGTATAAGTTACTGTGTTTGCTCTTGTTTCTGCTAGATTTAATTTAAGGCCTGCAGCAGCAACACCACCACCTCCTCTTCCTCCTCTTCACAGGCCAACTACAGTCCAGTTTCCAGTCTCTTCCCCTGAAAACGAGGTGCTGCTACGCCTGACACAAAGAGCAACAAACACCGGTGTCTCACCTAAACATTTGGTTTCTCCCACAGCGTAAACTGATGCTGCACGAGGTTTGTTGGTGACCAATGCCAGCTCCCCAAAATACTGCCCTCTGGAGCAGCGAGCCACCTCGACCTCTATGTTGTCCTGCTGGCCGGCCTTCGTCTGTAACTCACATGAAGGAATCTGTGAGTCCTGCAGTCAGTCAGTACAATAACATCAGACATAAAAAAAAATATTCTATTTACTTAATGGCAAAAAATAACAATCAAATTGACAGATAAGAGGGTAAATAATGAACTAAAATAGATCCAGTTATGATATTGGACACACTCACTTTGCTTTTTATCATTATCTTCACCTCTCCTGACTCCACGATGTAGAAACAGTCGGCCTCCTCCTCCTGCAGGCACAGAAAGGAGCAGAAACATTTATGAAGTCTAACCTGTTATTGATTAACACACAGACAGACAAAGATACAGCGCTGAATGTCCCAACACTGTACCTGCGTTATCAAGCGCTCTCCATCTTTGAACACTCGGGCTCCCACAACATCTACAATCTTCATCCTCTCGGAGAGCTTGTGAAGAGAAAATGAAGCATGATGACACTACAAATACAAGTATAAGTGTGTTTGTGTATATATATACATACTATCTCTTATCTTGTATCACATTTGTATTTCTGATACGAACCTCAAGAGACTTCAAAAGAGGAACACACTCAATGAAGGCCTCGTACGTCCTCCTCTTCTTCGCATTATTTCTAACAATCAGTCTGTGAAATGTGGCTCGATCCTGAGCACCAAACAAGAACAATAGTTTGTGTTTTATTTTAGCTTCAATTCTTCTTTTTATTCCCGATCATGATGCTTTGTGGGACTCACCAGGCCCCACAGGGCGCCTTCCTGTGTTGCAGTGATTGTAGCAGCTCGCGGCGTGTTGTACATGAGAGCCAGCTCACCAAAACTGCCCTTATTGTCATACTTTCCAACGCACACGCTCACTCCGTTCTTCTGCACAAAAATATCATACACACCCCTGGAAAGAACATGACACACAGACGGGTAGTAGAAGTCATTATAAAATCCACTTATAACATTGTACAAACAATTTGAAATCTGTCACTCACTTCTCTATGACATAGAAATTGTCTCCGTCGTCTCCTTGGTCGATGATGTGCTCCTGAGTTTTGACCAGAACCTCGAACATGCCGTCCAAAACCTCAGAGAACTGCTCCTGAAAGTGAGGAAAGCTAACTTGTACGGCAACTTTTTACATTTAAAAAAAGCATTAAGACGAGATAAGAAACATAAGAGAAACGTATACACATAAGTTAGGTTTTTAAAAACAGTGCAATGAAATAGAAGACCAAAATAAGATTGAGTGGAGTAAATCAGAACAAACTGGAGAAGAAAAGCTGTGGAGCAGCTACAGCGCATTGCCAAATATTATTGACTGAAAAAACTATTTTCAGCCTCGATTTCAAAGGGCTGAGAGTTGAAGCAGAGTTTGTTCCAGATGTGTAGAGCAGAAAAACTCAACGCTGCTTCTCCATGTTTTAGTGACAGTAAGCAGAGCAGCAGAAACCGTTCATTCACTGCTTCGTTGACTGTAAACCGTCTTTCTGACACACAGGAAGCCCAAGTAAAAATCTGACAGATGCACCTTTGTGCTCACATTAGGTGTCTGTCTGTGTGTGTGTGTGTGTGTGTGTGTGTGTGTGTGTGTGTGTACTTATACATCTATCTTTGTGAGGACCAACTTGAGTTTTAGACCAGAGTGAGGACATTTCTGGAAATTGAGGACTTTTTGCCGGTCCTCACTTCTTCAAAGGCCTTCCTGAGGGTTTTTAGGTTCAGGTAAAGTTAGGTTAGGGTAAGGGTTAGGGTTAAGCATTTAGTGATGGTTAAAGTTAGGGTGAGGAGCTATAGGGAATGCATTATGTCAATGAGTGTCCTCACAGAGATAGAAGAACAGGGATGTGTATGAAAACCTAATATTACATTTTTGTCTAAACAGCAAATGTCTGATCCGTCATCATAAACATGCGTTGTACCTGCTCCAGTGTTTTGAACAGTAGAATGTCTTTGCACGCATCCTGAAGTCTGCGACGCTGCTCGTCCGTTTTTGGATGCACAACCCGAGGCTCTGCATCATCGTCCTCTTCGTCATCAGGGTTGTACGCCTCTGCACAAACTGCAGCGGGACAAACAAATGAAAATACTGTACCGTGGTCAATATTAATTGATATTCATCACATATATTGTTCCAGTTACTGACCTGAAACTCTGCGATTGTATTTACTGGCGGTGGACTCTGCAGAGAGGGAGGGAGGGAGAGAGACGGAGGTGGGTTTTATTTACTGGACTTCATAAGTCTATTAAAGCAGAAGGAAGCTCATCTTACTTTATTGTTACAGTTCTTGTGATGTGTGTGATGTTTTTTTCTCATAATTTTTTTCTTTTGCGTTTCTCATATGCATAGTGAATTCCTTGAGTAAAAGTGTTATTTTGTATCATAAGATCTGTTGTAAGTGGAGCAGACGTTTTTTGCCAGCTGTTTGTTCATGTGGATGTTAGCCCGACTGTGACCTTGTAGGTCAACACTTTGCATCGACAGAGCTTCCACATTTCTGTCTGTGGACAGTTTCTGTCTCCTTTGTGTGATTTTGACACCATGAAGCTTTCAGGATTTGAAACATCCACAAAATGGCATTTCTTGAAGTTACAGTTTTAATTTGGAGAACATGGAGACATGTTCAGACACAAACACAAAACGATGTAGTACTACTCACTAACAGTGTCTTCCTCCTCCTCCTCTTCCTCCACCTTTTTGGGCTTATTTGACTGTGTGTCAAAGGTCACTCCTTTCCGTGGAGGTTTCTTGGCTCCTTGGTCGTTTCTTTGGCCCTCCAGAATTCGTGTAAAATGCTGCACAGCAAATTCAACCAAGTCCGGCGGCTTGCGGTGAAGCACCCCGACCGTGTATCCCTGCAGCAGCTCTTTCAAACCAGCCGGTATCTCCACATTACTCATCGTAGTAGTAGTAGAGTTTAAAACAAATAATCTCAAGTCCAAACGTCAAATATTTTGATGTGAAATCTCTAAGCATCAGCTTGTCCCACGGATTTGATGAACATTCTTCTGTATGGAGCAAACCGACTCCCCCTCCTCTCGTCCCACTCTCTCCAACGTTTCAGCAGCTTATTGATTTATTTATTTAGCTCGGCCTGTCGGAAAGTATTGACCTGGACTTTTCACATCAGATGTAATTAAAGGCTGTCCGATGGATAACGACTCAGAACTTGATGATTTAGCAAATAAACAACAGAAACAGAGAAGAGAGAGAAGAGAGATTATCCTGGAAGTCAGGCTGCTGTTCAACAAGCCGCAGAAACCGACAACATCAGATAAATAACTTCAAAAAAGTTCAAGTGGTTTCAAATAGTTAGATTTGTGTTGTAATGCTGCAGGTAGAAAAGCTGTTAATAGAAATACCCTCAATTGATTATTGAAGTTGGCATTATTTATTATATCTTTGACAGAAAGATGAACTGGTTCTACTTACTATGTTCTGTGCATTTTCATTCTTCTTTTCTCTTTCAAGTCCCTTGACTTATTGTCTTTTACATGATTATTATCTCTCAGTCTGTTATCATTCTTTGTTACAGTTGTTTGAATAAACATGTCAGACAGTCGAGGCTTCTTCATTTTTTTAAATCCAAAAAGAAATACTCAAATTAGAAAAAAAGTGCACAACAATCTAATTTCTAAATATGGATTCTGTTTTTTTATTTCTTTACATTTTGACATTCATTTAATATTCAATCAATGTCATTATTATGGCTACTCTCATAATTGCACATGAACACAAACAGAAAGCGTAGCTAGCGTCACTGAGTGGAGGGAGGTGACCTCACAGGAAGCAGACAGTTTGACAGATGTGTATTGAGACTGATCGAACGCAGTAAAACAACAATCGCCTTTTCCCTGATATGTACACCTGCTCGCAGATAACAAAAGGTAAGGCACGGCATGTCCACTTCACTCCTTTTCTTCTATAAAAATAACAGAATATAAAGAAAACAAATAAAACAAAAAGGAGACGGAACATTCGACTGTGTGTGTGTGTGTGTGTGTTTGAGGTCTGAGTGATCCACGAGTACACTACAGTACAGTACTACGAGGTTTCAAACATAAGCAAGCACATTGTTGGAAAACTGTTAAAATCTCTGTGATTCCCTGGTGTGTGTGTGTGTGTGTGTGGTTGTGCCGCCAATAACTGCATTAATATACTGCATAAACAGTTCTGTTCCTAGGATTCACATTCGAGGCGATGCTGAAACGTCCTCTCACAGGTTCGGTGAGAGCCAGTTCAGGAACTTCATTGCAAATTCAAATCCTAAGAAACAAGCCTGAAAAAAAAAAAAAAGAAGATATATACAAACAAAAGCTGATTAGTTTGTGTATAAAAGTGCTGGAAAAAATAACAGATTTTAAGATAACTTTTAGTTTTCTTTGACAAAACGTACAATTATATAATTATTATTTACAGTATGTAGTATGTCCCAATTGAATGCATACTGCATGCCACAGTATTGACTTTGTAAGGGCAGCTGGAGCATGGACTAAAAGTAAAAAGTATGTGATTTGGAACGCAGCTTCGATGAAGTGCACTCACTGCGTTTGCAGGGAAAGCTCTCAGCATGACGGCGTTGAAGCCTTTGTACAGAGAGCCGACGCCCTCCTCTCTGACCAGCTCCCGCAGAACGTCCCGAAATCCATTGGGATATTTTCCTTCAGGAGCTGAGGGAGAGACGCATTAGAAAACTCAGTCACACACACATTTAAGACAGACCTGCTTGTAAATAAAAGTATTTTTTAGACTTGGTATGATACTTGTACTCAAGGGATATTTCAGCCTAAACAAATTGTAAAATAAAAAAAATGTAAAAACCTGTTTGGAAACGAGACTTGAGTACGTCGGCTGGAATTGCGACCGCCCAGTTAAAGATCCCAGCCATCCCTCCAGCAAACAGCACACTGGGAATGCTGAGCTCGTTATGGCTGCGGGGAGAAGACCACATGGTCAACTACTCAAGAGGTCGATCTTACAATAGAACAGACCGTTGTAAACACTGCTAGGAGAGAACAAATATTCACCTTTTTCCTGCTGGTGTGAGGACGTTCTTCAACCACTCATAGGACGTGAAGTACATCCCACTCGCTGGAACATCTGAGTTACAAAACAAATAAAAATAAAGAGTGAAAACAACCTTACAGGACTGTAGACAAAATAATGACAACACTTCATGAAGATGAACTCAAACTGAAGAAACCTACTCAAGGTTACAAACACTGTTATAAACTGTAGACTCTGTTTAACTGCAGCAGCTTGTCAGATCATGATTGAATATTTCAAGGAGAGGCGAAAAAGATGACGAAGACAAAAAGCAACAGCGGCCACCAGTTGAAGCTGGATGATGACATAATTTAAACTGTATAGTCCAGCAAGTTAGCATTGCACTTCTATAGTAATGTGAAACTCACGATGGACAGTTAAATTCCATGCATTCTTCTTCCTCATCAAAACCTGGCTCCTCTATTGTAATCTGCAACATTTTGTTGGAGAATAAGGTGTGTTATGCTTGTAACGGCTAACGTAGCCTCGATTTATTTATTTCAGAATTAACCGACGCCGACTTAAAACGCCGTTTTACATATGCAGTAGTACTATTTTATGTCTAAAATCAGCAGAGTTCCCCTTTAAAAAGGTACCATGTGGAGTTTTTGACCTCTAGTAGCACTACAGAGCAACATTTTTTAAGAATGAATCCCTGTTTTCATGCACACACAAGGTCACATTTGTGCCGATTGTTTTTCAAGCGATTGTTTTAAGTGAATCATTCTCATTATGTGATGTAGGTCTCTGGTTTACTATCGATCACAGTAAAGCAGCACCTCTCATGAGAGTCAGCGCGGTGCCTTTGTAGACTCCTCTGATCCCAAACTCTCTGTACAGCTGTTTGACACAGTCCATGGGTCCTGCATACTTCACCTCTCCTGTTGACGCCTGGATCTGCACACACACACACACAGAAACACACACACACTTTACACTCACTGTCATTTCATTTTGTCATGTTGAATCTACTATAATTCAGCGCTGAGAACACGGTGATTAGATCCTAATTTCTGTACAAACACATGACCTCTGACCTGTAGGAGGCATTTGATGCGCTCTCCAGGAGCCATGATGGCCGTGGTGAACACACCGGACAACATCCCTGCAGCAAACAGCTGTGGATACCTGCAGGGAACAACACACTTACATGTTATCACCTTTAGAGCGTTACAGCTGAATGAACAGTACGGCCAACTACGGCAGGGAAATCACTTACGTAAGGATATCATCAGGGGTTTTCTGTTGTATTTTCTTGCCCATTCCAAATCCAAAGAAACAGACAGCAAACATGGGTGTGACTCCAATGATCGGGGCCGCCATGCCTTTATAGAGTCCCTTCATACCCTGTGAGGGAAGAAGATGACAAGGAGGAAAGACATTTTAGACAGTATTTTATCTATAATGTCGCAGATGCTAAGGCAGCATGGATCCCCACCTCTTTGGCCAAGGACTTCTTAAGACAATCGAAGGTTCCAGCATACAAGGGGCTCTCTCCAGGTTTCGGTTTGGGCTGAGTCTGCAAACGCACCTGAGAGAGGAAAGAGAATGCACTTTGTATTGACTTTTACACACAGAGAATCCAGCATCACAGCGGCAGCAGTTTGGACCGCAATATGTGCACCCTGAAAGCCAGGTCCATAATAAAAACCCTGATCTCAACCTTCACCCGACACCTTTGGGATGAGTTTGAACACCGGCTACGAGCCAGACTGTTAATAAGTTCAATATTTAGAGAGTAAATAGGCTTAATGTGCCTGGTGGACCAGAGACACAACTCTAAATGAATGCTAATGTTGTTCTGTGTCTGCTTGATGTGTGAATAGGCAACTATGTAACTTACTCTCCTCTCAAGTGGCCAAAACAAATGCCGGTTTAAAAGAATGGTGACAATGGTGTGAATTGGGCATCAGACTTTAAAGTGATAAAATGAAAATGACAAGACTTGTTAGAAATGACCTCAAATATATCTTAGGCAATTCTCAACTGCGTTGATATATCTGGCATAAGCTAATTCTGGCCAATTGTCTGATGGATCAGTGTAGCTCTATTAAAGAGTATTAAGCTAATTACTAGGTCTAATACAATGACAATGAAGATTAAAATGTATTCAGGTGAGATATCCGTCTGTGCAAGGACGCCACAACACCAGCAGTGAGCTGAGTCATGTAACAGAGTGAATGTGGGTCAAAGGTTTCTGATTGTCTGAGCTCTGTGCAGCAACATTAACATCTACATGAGTGTGTGACATCCAGCTGAGCCTCTGACTTGTGCCTGTCTCTGGTCACTGGCTCTAATGTCTGCAATGTCACCGGATGTGCTCTCGTGGTTGTTTCCTCCGGTAGTGTGTAAACTGTAAGTGAGACACACAGTACAATAATCACCTTAATGGTGTCGAGTGGATGTCCGACGAAGACGAGGCAAATGCCTCCAAACCCTCCTGCGAAGAAGTTCTTCATCGGACTGATCTGCTGCGGCTGTTTGGACATTTTTTCTAAAAACACAACAGAGTGAATGAAACCGACGCCGAAAATAAACTCAGACACACAGAGAAATTAAAAGAAGACAAGAACCAGCAGATTACCTGGTCGACGGTGTCTCTGTGAGGTGTGTTTGTGTGCTGCTGTCACTCCTGACTGTGTAGGACCTTTCACCCACTTTATTCACCCGGACCGGTACGACTGCGACACAGCTGTACTCTCGTTCCTGTTTGACTTCCGGGTGAAAACTGTCAACTTTTGCTCAATGGAACAAATTAAAATCTATCAATATATACTGTAGCATATACAAAACGTTTTCTTTGGTTATTATTGGATCTACCCAAGTATATGCTAATACAGAATTCAAATAATATATTTATAATAATAATATTATTATGTAATACAAAATGACAATTGTAACCCAGTTTAAGTTGAACTTAATGGGTTAATTTAGACACTACAGTTGTGGTAACTTAGTCAAATCTTTTTTTTTCATCCATCCCTGGCTTATTAGTTACGTTTTGCAGAGCTGTTTGCCTCCAGGAGGGGAAGATATTTCCATGTAAAGCTTATTATAGCTTTTTATTGTGGTTTGTGAATATTAACTGTCTAAAGGCAAATATATTTGATGTTTAAGGTGTAAGTTTCTCAGTAATATTAATTTTACTGAAAGAGAAAAAACAGAAATGTCTTCTAATGTGGAGTTCAGATTCACTTAACGTACTCCTCATGTTGATAATTAAGTGATCTGTTGAGCAATCTAGGGAATTTAGTTTTACTGTTATTGCTAATATTATTTGTCAAAATTAGGTGTTTGCTGAATTGGTGAAAGGTACTGTGTTTCTACAGAAAAAAACTAGTTTGCGTCACTGAGAGTGAGAGGTTTGCTGTAAGGGCACTCTGACCAGGCGGAAACCTCCGGGCCTGAAAAATGAAGCCAATGATGAAGCTCATTAAACTTGGATTTCTTTCTAAAAGCCATCAAGGAGCGACTCCTCTGGTTGCAAAAGGTCTGATTATATAGAAGTCTATGACAAAATGACTCTTCTTCTCACTTGATTTATTACCTCAGTAAACATTGTGAACATGAGTTTATGGTCTCAATCGCTAGTTTCAATACAGCATGATGTGAATTTAGTAAATGATGGCCCCATACGATAAAGCAGGGTATACTTTAAGGTGTGACAACGTTGTGATTGAAGGGCCACTACCACGGCCTTGTTTCGTCTTACAACTTAAACTCTTTCATTGTGTGTTTTCAGTCCATGAAAGTTGATTGTAACCGTTTTGGTTCCATAAAAATGTCTTATTCAGTGTTCGGTTGTTCTTGTGCGCCACCTTCTCGTTTCACTTCTGGCTGCAAAAGGAAAAGATGGCGACGGACAACATTTTTCATATGCATTTAAATGTTCGTGGTCATAGTCATGATTGTAACAGTTTGACCAACAACATGTTCACAAAACTCTGAATTTATGTTTTATGTAATAAACAAAATGTACTGTCACAAAACCAACAACAAAAAATCCAACCATTCCCACTGTTAAAATATAGCTTTATTAGTTTTATTATAACACTGTCGTAGCACTTTTGCAGACGATGTTAATCATGGAAAGAAGGGACCCTCACCTCTCTCACACGCACTGTAAACAGACACACAAATAATCAATGAACGAACACTCGGACATTAACTAAAAACTGATATCACTTCTGGATTGCATTTACCATCTCCAGACGGGATAGCCATGCTAGGGACAGAAACAGATATATTAAAGTGTAAGATGGGAGAACATCAATCACTACATCATTGGGAAGAAACAAGGAAAGTTACATGTTGCTTAAAGTATTGAAACCACGAGGAGATAAAAGAAATGCCCTGTATTTTAACTCCATTGTCTTGATTTTCAGTTGGAGCATCGGATAATAACTGGAAATCAACAACACTGACTAATGTATCATCTTGGATTATAAGAACTGGTTATTATTACCTCCAGAAAGCCACAGCTCACATCAGCCAAGACTATTGGTATATTTTAGCTATATTGCAAGTTGCTATGTAAATTCTTATTGCAGCACAATTAGTTTGAATGTGAATGCAACACACATACATTAATCTGTAACGGTCAGTAACTTTGTATGTTAGAGGAGCTTTGCATATGTAAGGACAGAGCGATCATCGTAGTGTTTGATAAGCAGTAAAGAGACAAAAGTACCAGACGGAGCCACAGCAAAGACTCAATCTGGAGCAGCAAGTTACTCAGCTCAAAGCTTCGTATTGATAACACATGAGTCAGTGTGCTTTTTTCTCACTAGAATAGTAAACTTGTTCAACTGGTTCAACTGGTTCTATTTGACATTAATTCAAATTCTAATGAATAAAGAGGTGAATGAAAGAGGAAGTCAGTTTTAAGAGTATTATACTCTATTAAGAAAATAATGCTTGCAGTAACACACAGTAGTTTGGTCCCACTACAAGGGAAGCACATCACGTATTCTCACAACAGTTCAAATAATGGCACTTTTATCTGGAACATGATTTCAAATCGGTATTTTTCTATTCAAAATCTTTGATTTGATCCTAACATCAATTTGGTTAAAGATATTTTGGTTAGAATAAGATTTAGTTGTGGTTGTTGTTATTATTTATAATACTGTAAGTACGTAGGGTTAGTTATTGTATGATTTTAAGATAATTATTTCTAAGAATTCACTGTGAAACAGCTCCAGTGTTTGGCCTGTATTTTGGCTATTTTTAATCTCCAAGTGTGACTGAACCTCACAGGGTTTTTGTGCATTTGTCATATTTTCCCCGTCTTGAAGAACACCAGAGAAAAAAAAACAACTCCTACTTCTTTTTCAAATAAAATGAATTTGAGATGGGAGAAGCTGTGTAACTTAGGAACATCTTTCTGATATCAACTGATATCAACATCACATGCATGCTGCAGCCCTGGACTTCAAGTCCATGAAAACATTGGCAAATCTGATTAGCTTCTCTCAGCACAGGCTGGCACAGAATACAGAGCGTCCCATCAATTGTCAGCTCTTTGTCTCTCAACATTTATTGTACCTCCCTTCAGTAGACAGGAGCAGCCTACAGTGTGTGAGTGTGGTACTGATATGGTTAGTCCTGGTTCTCACTGATCTGTGGGAACTCCTTGTAGATCTGCTGTACAATTAGCTTATCCATCTGTTTCGCTGTAGCGCTCCCTTCATCCTCTCCTGAATCTTCCTCCTCCCTGAGAATCCTCTGCAGCACCCCCTGCAGGTCAGACAGGCGGTGCTGGTGCTCGAGGTAGTCCGTCGAGCGTATTATGGAGTGCATGAGGGAGAGATACTCCATCCTCAGCTTCACAGGGAGGGCAAGAGAGGAGATTATAATCAGACTTGGTAACAAGCTTTTGGTTTAGCCGGTATCATTAAACAAATAGTTTCACATTTTAGGAAAAACTTGCAGAGAGTTGGATGAGAATATCTGTTTCTATCTCATATCAGTCCATTAAATGCAATAATAATACAAGAAAAGCAAAAAAAGAGTGGTTCCCAAAATGTGAAACTGTTCCTTTAAAGCCTGAGAACAATCAGTAGCTGTGCGGTGTGTCCAGGTCTCACCTTCTCTCCAGGTGAAAGGTCAGATATTTGTCGAACAGCAATGTCAATCATCACCATCATGTCAGTGCGGTAGAAGATGTCCGCGGTCTCTCGGTTGGCGAAAACATCCTGCAGAAACTTGAGCACTGAGTGCGGTGCCGGCGGGCGGTGTTTGAACATACACACCGGGTCGTCTGGAGAGCAGAGGGCAAACAGTGAGCGATGACGTCGGTACACAGAAGGCATGGATGCAAAATGAAAAATGTGACAAACGGTGGTATTTTACCGCCTCTGTTGAGAAGCAGCACCACTTTCTCTGACAGGATCTTGACATTTTTCTTCTTCAGCTCCTGCATGATCACATTGCTGCCGGGTGCTGGGTGACACAGACAAGACACGTACAAATGTAAATAGTAAGACAGTGAAAACAGTGTCGAACTCTGTTGTGCAGGACTTCTTCTACAGACCTTTTTTTGGCAGACATTTTGACATATCGTTGCAAAAAAAGCACAAGTGACACAAAAATCATACATGATGAAAGAAAAAAGGGAGCAAATATAGTGATGATCCATATTGGCCGATGCAAATCGTTACAAGGCTACAAGGCTCCAGACTATTCTTTTTCACCACCATCCCAAAAATCAATTCAACCGCTCTGAAGTCAGTGTAAACAATCAACATTTTGAATAATTAGAAAATAAAAGATTGTATTTTATAAATAAAAAAACAATCTTGGAATTAGCTATTTTAATCAGTATTATAAGTTGCTTCAAGAAAGTGTTAGGAAGTGAAACGTGTCATAATTCCCTCTCTAATATCTATTTTATATTGGTGTGAAAACATCTTCAAACAACTGGATTTATTCAAGTGTCTCACCAAAAACTACATCTTACAAGATTTGAACATGATAACGTTATAAATGACCCTCGCCCAGCCATCCTTAATTTCATTATTTATACTCTTACTGTGTGTTTCCTGCTATGACAAGTCAAAATGTCTGCTGTGAAAAGGGTCCATGGCGGCTGTTCTCACCTGTGTGGTGCAGGTTGAAGGCCAGCAGGAGGTTCAGGAAGATGTCAGGCAGCTGCTCTGTGGGATCAGAGGGAAGCCCGTCCTCCACCACACCCAGCAGAAACTGAACAAAGTCAGCATTCAAGTGTTCTGAAAGCAGGGAGGGCCAGGATTATGTCTACACCTTTTAATGCATGCGTGTCAAACCTTTAGATCAGGAAAACCGTTAAGAATCTGTCCGATAAAAGCTAAACACAAAGTTCTTTTTTCATTGTTTTGGAAGAATCAACATCAGTGATGCTCTGTTTTTGTGTGCATAACCTCATATGCAGCAGTACAGTAAACATCTTATATGCCACCGAAAATATAACACAGCAGCCTTTTATTTACCATTATATACACCATTATATGTACCATACCGTAGTGATGATATGGCACCTGTTCACCCATTGAGAAGATCATAGTGAGTACCAATGCTGTGTAACACATCTTCTGGTGCTCTGAGGAAAGAAAAACAGACCAACAAAGAGTAACATTTAGCTTTGGGAGTAGTGCAGATGAGCAAGACAAGGTGAAAAGTCATTGTTTTCACCTTGTGTGTCAGTCTGTAAGTCCCTGGCCAGCTCCATTGGGAGGATGGAGTTGAGGAGGGTGGAGATGAGAGAAGCATCCAGGCTGCACATCGCCCCGAACACTTTGAGCAGCAGCAGCCGCAAAGACACGCGAAGCTCCTGCACGGTCACATGATAATAATAACAACAACAACAACAATGAGCCAACACCAACCAAATACACACTGAACATCACCAACATGCTAACACTGCAATTCCACAATCCCCATTCAGATCAACAAGAATAACATCTCGTTCCCTCTTGGTACATTATGTAATCGACAACAAACACAAACTGAATATTATTGTTGAACAGCTACAGTTGCTAGGCTACAAGGACAAAAGAAAAAAAAGAGTTTGCCAATTTTGGTTCAGAAGTATCACACTGATATATTCTTAAATAAACTGGTCGTATACAGTTGTTGTTGTTGATGATAATGAAGAATCTTTTAACCGTAAGAGGAAACTAGACAACATTATCTTTACAGACCTATTTACACTATAAGCCTCATAAATTCATGTTTTTCTTGACTGCAGATTAGTTTTAAGTTAATTGTGTTCTAAATAAAAGACTTTGTTACTATCACGTCTTACCATCTGATAATATGAAACCAGAGACAGCACATTCTCGTAGTGGTTGGCCTTACACATCTTCTTACACACCTCAGGATCCGCATCAGTCTGAAAAATAAAACCGCTTTTAGTTGTAAACGCGATGACATAATAACATCATAACTATGTAACTTGCTAATCTATGGGACAGTCGTGGTCCCTGCACACAGCAGAGGAGGATTATGAACGCATCTGGACATCTCATCCCTGAGGTTCGGGACAAACTGCCAACAAAGAATATTTGGCAGCCTGAAGCGTTTACAGACTCAGTCTTTAAACACACTGTTGGATTTGTAAAGTTGTCTGAGCCGCTCTGATCCCATCAAACATGTCTGGTATTTACAGCACGACAGCTGGACGGGTCCTGTGGTCAACTTTTTATATCAATATGAGGATAAACCGCTGACTCTTGTCTAATAACGTGTGTTGAATTAGTGACTTAATGTGTTTTCAGCTTTCATTGAAAACTGACCCACCTGCATTCAAACATGTTATATTACTGTGCATATTAATACAAAATGACTGTGTTTATAAGCTGATTTATGGACATTATGGGCACAGGGGTTATGTTTTCGTGTTGTCCGTCCGGTCAATTCTCGTGAACGCAATATCTCAGGAACAGTTGACGGATGTAAACTGCAACATGACAACCACGTGGTGGTAGTTTTAGTCTGTTGATGTTGTTCCTGTTTTGTGTTCTTGTGTTACTATCCTGCTTGTTTGATATTCAAGGTGTGTAATGTGTATTACAGATTTTACTGTGTATTACTTTGCAACCTTTATTTTGAAAGGTGCTATATAAATAAACCCTGACCTACTTATGACTGACAGACATACATATCTGTGAAATCTATCCTTTCATCTGTGACACAGTCAGTCGGGACTTCAGTTACATCTTCTTACACTTTAGAAAACAGACACCTTGCAGACTTATATAACTAGTTATAAACTTGAATTGTTTCAAGAGTTCACTCAGGGTTCCCACGCGTCCTGGAAAATAGTTGACCCATTTTCCAGTCATTGAAAACGCATAGAAAATGAGAGAAAGTAAAATGTCCTGGAAAAACTTGTGTTGTCGTGGAAAATATTTAAACATTCTCCTATTTTCCGTGAGCTGAGAATGAACTACATTGCCATCTGAAAGGCTTAGTTATGCTCAGGATCATATTAACGTCCAAATGACAGTTGACCTACAACAGTATTTTGAATAGGCTGCTCTCGGTTTTGTTGTGATGTTACTTTCATGTTAAATTTGTTGACATGTTTGGTTCAGTTGTTTAATTCGATGTGCTTGTTGGTTTGTTTTGCCTGCAAAGGTTTAAGGTTTGTGATTCAACTCTGGATAGGACCAATGGTTTCAAATGTGTGTTGGGCAATGTTGACAGAGTTGGATAATAACGAATGGGGCGTCCTGTTCAAAACAATAAATCAGACTTCCACAGAGAGGAACATATTAGTGTGTGATGTGATCCGTCTGTCTGTCATACCAACTAGATCATCACCGAAATAGTCCTGGAAAATGATCTCTAGAAATAAGCAGGAGCGCGGTCACTGCATCGTACCAGTATCTTCAGCAGCTCCTCCAGGTAGCAGGCGATGAGAGCGAGGTCTTCATGAAGCGCCCAGCTCCGCTGCTGAGAATCATCCCGGTGTCGGGCGAGGTCGCTGAAAATCACCTCCAGCCTCTGTTCATCGTGACACACCTGACCCTGCGGCAGCGCTGCACTCAAATCCTACAGAGACAGAAAACACACCTATTTCTGCTACAACTCGAAATACCAGTAGAGCGGAAACATTTAGTACTCTGTCATGAAGAGCAGCTGCTTCACTTAAGTCTGGTGATCATTTCCTGTGGGTTTGTCACTTTGAACGAGTCCTTTCACATTTAATGATATAGGAGACCTCTAGCAGACCACAGAGTATTCAGGCTTTATAATCGGATGAGCGGGGAGGAAGTGTGCACAACGTGTCACCGTGTAAATACAGCATGCAGCCAACAGCTTTCAGCATTTGCTGTTTGAGGTTACATGTCACACTGCCCACTATTGACCACCTTACACCGACAGTAAGAAACAGAAATGTCTGCCAGGAAAGAATCAGCAGTCCCTTTTAAGCTTAGTCAAGCATGAAAACAGGAAATGAGCGAGTGATACTGTGAGACCTGTCCCCCTGAGTCTCAAAACGACTCTGAGAAATGTCAGCTAAATGAAGACTGAGCTGTAACTCTAAACCACTCCTGGCGGGGCTGCAGGTTTCTGAATCCACATGATGTAATGAAAACAAATCTGACCTTGCTCTTCACCAGCGAGAGGAGAACTTGCTCCAAATCAGAGGAGGCTTGAGGCAAGGCCGTCTGCAGATGGCCGACCACCACGCCTACAGCGACCCGCGACAGCTCGTAACTCAAGCCCGTGTTCTTCCGTACCAGCTCGATCAGCTCAGCCCCGATAGTCATGGGAACCGGCTCAGGGGTTGTGGGGCTGCCAGGAGGGCTTTCAGCAATGGAAGGGGGGGCAACAGGCCATTCAGTTTCCGGCTGCTCCTCCCCAGTGGGCTGTGAAGGAGGTGGGGTGACATGGGGAGGCTGTGGAGCCGGGCTCTTCTTTGCAGGAGCTGGCTGAGGAGGAGAGTCGGAGGGAAGCACGTCTGGAGGCGGCGCAGTGGGCTTCACGCGGGACGGCACAGGAGGAGGGGGGGTGCTGGAAACGCTTGGCAAGCTGACATCGGAGGAG
The DNA here is from genome assembly GCA_032191485.1 of Leptoclinus maculatus. Lineage (NCBI taxonomy): Eukaryota > Metazoa > Chordata > Actinopteri > Perciformes > Stichaeidae > Leptoclinus > Leptoclinus maculatus. The sequence continues at coordinate 13,486,952 of JAVDOI010000006.1, forward strand.
ACCAGTGAGTGGGAGGAGCCAGACTCTAGAGAGGTGGTGCTGATCGTGAGGGAGGGAGCAGGGGACGCAGGAAGAGAGGACAATCTGGAGAGGACCTCTGGCTCCGCTGAGGGAGGGAGAGAGAGAGAGAGAGAGAGAGAGAGAGAGCTCCAGTTACAGAGAGGAGAGTGAACAGGAATGACCTGACTAAGAATAGAGTGCGTTTGTGAAATATAGAGAGCTGCAAAAACACTGTGCTGTAATCTATGGGTCTGTAACAAACTTGTGAGTGATGTTGTGAATACTGTTTGGAAACACGCGTCCACAGAGCTGCTCTCCGAGTTCTCACCTGGACGTCGGCCGTTGCGCTGTTTCTCAGGGGGAGGTGGGGTGATTGGAGCCGCACGTCGAGGTTGAGGAGGCACCTACAGGAGGTGAAATTGATTATATACAGGCTGATTTGAGGGCATATTGTGTGTGTGTGCATTGTTCTATATGCACAACTTGAGCATGTTTAATTGTCTCTGCTGTCAGAGAAACGTTCCTGGGAGATGTCAGGGTGGTTTAACCTCTCTCAAGATCTATTCTGTAACACATCTAACACTCCTGATATTGTTTTCTTTAATCAGTAAAGGCTGAAGAGATATTTGAATCCTACTGGGTCGTCTTTTTGACCTGTACATGGATGAAACCTTTTCTGATGAAGTACTAGTCTCTGGCTGCAAAGATTTGTGAGCTCGGATATTAATGTGGACTACTGGTGTTTAACAGGCAGCCTTAAGCATGTTCACATGCTGAGCATTAATGAGTTACAATTTCAAACAAACTTTATTTATTCAGCATGTTTCGAAACAGACGTTTGAAGTGCTTTACAGGAAGACGAACAGCGAAACAGGGAGCTATAACAGACAGACGACAATATGTAGGCTTTGAACTGTTTCTGCTCATAAGTATGAAAAATGCATATAAGCTTGCTGAATATTTGAAGCCTGCATATTTGAACCTAATTGGTGGCTTCAAATAAAATATTTAAATGCGTACTGTGTGGGTGCGTTACCTGATAAAAGCCCTGCTCTGCCTGTATGTTGTCCACGCTTCCTGACGACGGCACGCTCCCCTGTCGTCCGTAGTCTCGGTTGAGGCCGTTGGGTGGAGGAGGAGTCTGACTGAGAGATATTTCGCTGCTGGAGGATGGGAGGCCTTGTTTGTTAACGGACGAGGAACTTCGTCGTGTGAGCGTCTCTTTTCTGTGATGGATCAACTTTCTGCAACAGAAGAGAATAATGATTTATACAACAAGCCAGAATCAATATATTATCTTGTAACGTGCATTTCGACTCACTGAAGAACATCTCTCTGTTCCAGATTGTATTTGCCTCCATTTTTTAGGGCCACGTTGTGGATCCCTTCGATTGCTCTGTCAATAGACTGCAACACCTCATCCTGCTCTGGAGCCTACAAGAGAAAGAAAGAGACAGTAGGGGGCAAATTAAATATGAATTGACATAATCATACAATTTTAAGCAGAATCGAACAGACTTGTGGCTCGGGGACATGTGTGACTCCAGGCAGAAACAAACTAGGGCGGTTATCTAACAAAAACAGCTTTTTGAACAGTGACACACATGCTCAGTGAGGCCTCACATTGAGGCTCATTAAACCTGCACAGCCAATGTCATTAACAACAGGAGGGAGCATTCCTATGCTGCCAGTGTGTGGTTTCACAAAATACATGCTCTGACTAGTTTGCCCTATGGATCCTTGGAATAAGGAGTCTCCTGACTGCAGACCACATGTGGGTGTGTCTGAGAGAAAAGCTATGTGGAAGCTACTTGTACAACAATAACAAGGATAGTTGAGAATGATTCTTATAATAATACTAATATTAATAATAATAATAATAAAATAGAGATATAGTCGCAGGAGCAGAAGAGTTTGATTTGAGCAGAAACAATGGCTCCCTGTCTTGCTGATCTTTGGTCCTTGGGTCTGTCCGGTCTTATTTCCTACTGTATATCATCCTATCCCGTCATATCACGTCCTTCCCTACATCTCCTCTCTGTCGCAGTGAGCAGCTGCAGTGCAGAAGGCTGGATGTCTCCACTCAATGCAACCTTTCCAATAATTTATGGTTTCTTCTGCAAGAGTGCATTTTCCTCCTGACAATAATCAGCAGTGAGCTTCAACACTGCAGTACACATAGTACAGTTACTACATGGGATCTGTCTCTCTCGATCCAATCAATTCAACCCTTAACGTCACTACGCATTCACCAGATTTCACTTCACCCCAGGATGCGACATGGTCACTGCTTGTTATTCATTGAGACAAAAAGAGAAACAACCCCAGGTCGGGGATCGGTGTTTACCTGTATTTTTTCGATGTATGACGATGGGATGTAGCCGGTTTCCCCCGAGCTGCAGCGGGACCCCAGCCACCAGTGTTTGTTGCTCCTCTCCAGGATTAGGAAGCTTTCTCCGGCCGCGAAGTGCAGCGAGTTGGGCTCCACGGATCGGAAGGCGTATAGAGACCGGTACATACTTTAATGAGACTTTGACGCGCCGAAATGACCCGAAACAGCTGGAGAACCGGTTATGGAGACAATGAGTCTCAGAGGGGTGAATATGTGTGCAGTTAGAGGGGATTTAAAGAGTCTATGAAGGCATGTCCCTGGTGGATCGTCGCTGTCTATTTACAATGTAGCTCCTCGGATCATCTGACCTGTGACTGTTGCCAGTAAACACCGCAGGAGGCGCTGTTTCCCCGTGAACACGCCCACAGACATTTTAATCAAAGGCAGAGCCCGATGATCACTGTGCAGCTGCATCGTCATAAGATTTCAACAAAAACATCAAAATCATTCATTCCTGAAAACCATGATTGTAAAGACACATTTGTATATTGAACGGGTTTATTGCTACCAGATATGTCAGAAAATCTTTTAGGTTATTAAGATTTAAATCTCTTATACCTCAGCCCTTGACTGCAGTACAAACTCCACTCATTTAAAAGTTATCAGTACTGAACTGATAAACACTACACAGCTCAGTATGATTACTATTATCAATCATATAATGCATTTAATTGAGTGTATAGAAGCTCATTCAGTCCCATCTGTAAACAGTATGAACACGACATGTATTTCTATACAGGAATTATACATTATTTTCCTCTGCTAAATGACTCCACATTTACAGTCTTTCATATACATATTTGGATCAGGTGGACCTTTGAGAGACAACCATAAGTATTTCCAAAATGTGCAAATACGCTGTTCAACAGATTCAGCATATATAAATTATTGTGGAGTCCAAATCGAAACGTTTTCTTAGGAGTTAAAAGTAAAGCGTCTTCAGATGCACTTCTTTAGGTTTGTTCAAATAAATACAAGATAACCATTGGTCCTGAAATCTGTGCATTTTAGCCTTTAGTTATCCATTTTTATAACTATAATTTTATAAATGTATAATTTATAATTGAAATTAATATGTGGAGGGTCACCGTTTTCCTGTAAATTTAGGGAAGATAATGACACATTTTAATGTGCAACATATGACATCAGTTGCTTTAGTAGCTGAGCATTTAGATGGTGAAATCAGATAACTTAATATAAAAATAGAGTTGTCTGAGCTTTAACAAACACCAACTGGATGTCAATTCTTAGTGATTCTATTATTTAACACGGTGAATACAAGTCATTCAACAGTAAATGACCAGCTCGTAAAGCGTGTTGAACCTGAAATAAAACATGTTCGATTTAGCGTTACACGACACCGGAAGCCAGCGGCCGGTGTTACACAGAACTTTGTCCCCCGCCGGTTAGTGAACTCTGTCAACATGGCCAGTGCGGTGTGTACCAGATTCCTCCTGCAGAGATCAACACAGGGGTTTCTCTTCTCGTGCAGAGCAGGACCCGCTGTCTCAAGGTGTGGTAGTATATCAATTAATGTGATTCATTTAAACTGAAGATTTAAACCATGTGGTGTCGCTTAAGCAACTGTCCATTTTTGGCTTTCCTCACCTCTGTGTGGAGACGAGGACATTAAGAAGTTATGGTCATGAAATACCTCCACTATCACAGGAGTCTCACATGCTCGAATACAATTTGTATTCAACGGAGGCGATGCTGCTCTAGAGACATTTTGTGTAGCATTAGTCCCACAATTAAAAATATATAATTAATACAATCAGTATCACAGTCATGTTCTTGTACAATGTAGATCATATTATGTCATGGGAGCACACTTCTCTTGACTTCCTGTGTGTTCACCAATACAGTTGGAACCTCAGATTGCATCCTTTTTGCACCACTGTGGTTCCTTCTGTGACATGATAATTCACCCCCGGGTTAAGATAAAGTAGTCCATCCATCCAACTATCTAAGCATCATTTTAACTATAGATTTATCATCATATCTTTTTCATTAATTGATTCATCATTTAGTCAAAAAATGACAGACATTTGATCATTGATCACAGCTAGTGGTGTAACGGATCACGGGTCGATCCGTGATCGGTTCGGATCACCCCTCACGGTTCGGGTCACTCGTGAACCGCGGATCAATTGAGTATTTTTTTATTTATTTTTTTTAATCTTTTTTTTTTTTTACAGTGTAATCATCATAGTGTGTAATACAGTTTTACTGCTGCTGTTCCTTTTCAACTAACAAGTCCCCGAATATCAATGCAGAGTGTCAGTGAACAGATATAAAGCAGTAGTGTGTTCACGTGAACGGAGCAGGTTAAAAGCATTTAACGGCGAAAGTCACGGCGAGCGGAGGAACTTCAGAAGCCCCCGGGTCATTTAAGTCACAAGTTTGGGATCATTTTGTCTTCCCTGTAAAGTATAATGACGGATAAGGGTGGTGGACAAAACCGTTACGGTATGTAGGCGTTATTTAAAAAGAAAGACATACGACAAGGAAGACTGTGACCGCTTTCACCACGGCGGAGTGATTCATAGACCGGTGCTGCAGACACGCCCCCTCTGTGAGAGTCACACAGACACACACCTGGTGCAGGTGCTGACAGAAGCATCAGAGTGAAGCTAGACAGGCCCAATAGTAACAGTCACTACAGAAAGGTCGACCCTCTCCCCAGACAATGGAGATATTCTCATCTTTTTGAAAATAATGTCACAGTAATGGTAAACATTATTGTGTATTTGAATGACATAACCTGACAGGAAGCAAACACAGACCCAAGTTGTTGCCGATCAGTTCAGTTCAGTTCAGTGGAAGCTAGCTCACATATTCTTTCAATATTGATCAAAGGACGAGGGCATCAACATACCTCATGTTGCACTTAAACTTAAACAGAATTGAATATTCTTGAATGTTTTAATTGTATTTATTCATTTCATTTAAAATTGGACATCTTCAATATTTTAGTTTTTATGTAAGACTATAGCCCAAAGTTCTTTTCTTTAAGTGTTCTTGAAGTTCTTTAATTAATAAATGGAAAGCAAAGTTATATTTGACTCCTCCCCTTTTCTTTGTTGATCCGAAAAATGATCCGAACCGTGACTCAAGAACCGTGATCCGAACCGAACCGTGAGGTTTGTGATCCGTTGCACCCCTAATCACAGCTGTCAACATTTAAGGTGCAAAACAAAGATGATAAACAGTCAGAGACAGAGAAATTAACAGAAACATACAATCTGCTATATTTTTATTATTTTGTTAGCATTTAGTTTTGCATTCCAGTTGTTGCTACCTGTTATTGATTGCTGCATTGTTTTGATAAGATGCATATCTGATTCAGAATCAGAACTGTTTATTGCCAAGTACTTTACACATGCAAGGAATTTGACTAAGTGAATGGTGCATAACAATAAACAATAAACACAGTGCAATAATCAAGACATAATTTAAAAATAGGTTGGTCGTCTGTTGCAGATTACATGCATATCATTTTGAGATAAGACGTGTTGTGGGAGCAGTGTGCTGATTCTGACATCTCCTTTGTGGAGTTTTTTTTTTAACGTTTGTGCTTTTTTCTCCCAGATTCCCTTTAGCATCAAGCATCAAGCTCATTTGCACACCAGACAGTATCTCATTAGTTACATTCAGTTTCCAGGAGTCCTCTGCTTAGCTGCTTTAGAAACCAGCTGGTGAGGCAGCAGCTCACAAGAAAGTGCAGCGCATCACATCTCAAAAACAAAAAGTTGTTGAGCTCAGATTTCTGTAACAGTCAGCGAGCAAAAGTGTAAGAACAGGCTAAAATTAGCTGCAGCTCTTTAGACGAGCAGAAATGTTTGTTTCTTGGCTGCCTCTTTTCTGCAGGAACAGGCCTAAAGCGTTTGGCTGTCATCTCTGTCAGTAGGTTGGCATTGGATTTTTTGGCTTTGAAACTGGGCCACATGGCAAAAGTTCTGCAGTGCAGCCTTATTATGTGAAATGTTAAGTGATGGAGAATGTACAGAGATAAGACCAGTGCAATACATACATAATTACAGAGACTGTTTCATGCCACAAGCACTCTTTGCACTATTAATACTCACAATAAATAATAGAAACAACCTGTTTTTTGTACTTAACATGGCATTGGTTGTAATTAGTTTACCTGTCTTTTGTTGCAGCCCATTTCTGTGCCGTGCACATAGATTGGGACCCAGCGATGATGAAATGTACCAACGTACCTCGGTGTCCGTCATGCAGAAGGAGCCGGGCAGCGGGGTGATGATCCACAGCTACAGTTCCAGAGGATTCAACATCGACGGCAACAAAGTGTTTGGGCCCTGTGCTGTACTGCCTCCTGCCATCCTCCAGTGGAATGTGAGATCAATATCCAAAGTAGCTTCACAGTTCATAGTTTGTTGTGTTGTGTACTGCTTTGTATCATATTTAAACAACTATTTGTGTTTATTGTTTTAAATATCTCTCTCTCTCTCTCTCTCTCTCTCTCTCTCTCTCTCTCTCTCTCTCTCTCTCTCTCTCTCTCTCTCTCTCTCTCTCTCTCTCTCCAGGTTGGCAGTCATGAAGACATCACAGAAGAAAGTGTCTCACTTTTCCACATGCTTGAACCAAGAATAGGTACAATTAAAATCACACCGATGTACAGATACCAAAGTGTGATGAACAGCATTCTTCCAAAAGATTTTCACTCAGTTGGTGTTTTAATGATGGTGGAGAAGAGTGCTGGTTAACACGTTGGTCCAATGCCCCCATTTATGTTAATTTCCATGCAGTTATTCATATTTTGGCTGGACTTCGTCAGTCATTTAGGTTTATACGTGGTGAATTTAACCAAAGAAAAGTCCTGATGTAATTTGACTCATTTTCTTTCTGTTATACAGAGATTATCGTGCTGGGCACAGGTGCACGTGTTGAAAGAATTAAGCCCTCAGTTCTGGCTCTGCTCAAACGTAAAGGCATCGCTGTGGAGGTGCAAGACACGGTAACGTTTGCTCAGTGTCTCATTTGCTTATATGTGCTTATATTCTTCCTGACAGCATGAAAGACTTTCAACAACAGTTTAAAACTAATCGAGCTGCCATAATCTACCGTTCTATCTTCCCTTTTCATCTCTGCTGTTTTGCAGCCAAATGCATGTGCAACCTTCAACTTCCTGACCAGTGAGCGAAGGGTGGTGGCCGCTGGTCTGATCCCTCCGCCTGTCAGCACGGCGCTGGAGGTGAGCCAGGAATAAGTGTTGCGATGTCAACAGAAACTACACCAGGACAGATTTCTGCAGATGGAGGTTAGAGGTTTTTGAATGATCCCAAGCCTGTGAGATGGTTATTCTCCTTCTTCAAGAAGCTTCCAAAGGAACAAACTCCGCGACATACGGCTCTGAAGAATCACTATATTTGGTCACAACTGTTATTTTTTGTAGACGAAGATGTTAAATGCAGCTGCCGTCACCCAGTGATCTGAGCAGTGAGGTGGCTCAGATCACTGTAAACACTGTTCCTATATAAAAATACTGTGTTACGTGTATTAAATATATATTTAAAGGCTTTACATGCAACAAACAGCTCAAGTGTCATGAATTTAATGCTTTTCCAGGAATACGGAATATTTATTATTTTAAAAGACACAAGAAAGAGTCGCTGTTGTCTGTGCAGTAGATAAGTGATTATATGTTAAAAAATAAATAAAAGAAGTAAAAATTCTTTGTGTATGAATATGTTCCAGCCGTCTGCCCGAGGTGTTGGTGGTGACTGTTTGTTCATTTGGATAAGCCTCTTTTCTCTGTGCGTCTGTCCGCCCTCGGCCTCCAGCATCGCTGCCTCTTACAAGCTGCCTGTGTGCAGCACACGAGAACATTGTCGTGTGCTGCACACAGGCCTTGCACACATTGTCCTTCTCACACATAAGCTCCCATAGATAAGAGAATCCACAAATCCTCTCCACATCACTGGGATTCATCTCTTAATCATCGGTCTCTGTGCCACATGCCCAGCGCCAGTCTGAAATGTTTAAATCCCTGTCGTTCATTACTTTCACCTGCTACTGCTGAGAAGTTGTGGCACTGATTAAAGGAATGAAATAATTCCAGTCAAACTGGCTCCAGTTAGATATACGTGCTGTTTCTTAATAGTTAAATACATTGACGGGTTAATAATTGAGTATTGAAAATGAAGCTGTCTTTACGAGATAAAGTAATAATCATAATTCCAGTCAGTTTCAGCTGATGTGTCTAACAAAAAATGGACTTATGGACAAATATTATTCTGATTCAGGATTTTACTTTGCAGCAAAAAAAGCATTCCCCTTGTCTCATACCAAACCATTGCAAATGCAGATGATTGAAACTTAAAAGGACAAAAGAAAAATGTGTTTTTCAAAATTGTCAGTGGTTTACAGAATCTTACAAAAAGGAGAAATGGCAAAAAAAACGTAGACACCAAACATTTACACAGTATACTCACAATTCACTCTACATGCTACATAACACACCCGATGCATTACAGCTGGGATAATCATCCATGCTGTGATTATGGCCTCCCAGCTGTTGCATTATTTGGCCCTGATGTTGAAAGTCTCTCTCAGTCATCATCAGAGTTGTGAGACTGGTGTCTCTGTGATCCTCCGAAGCTGAGCTCTGCTCCTGTTATCCGGCGGTACATGTCTTTGATGTCCTCACAATCAGCCTCAAAGTGGTTTCTTGCATCATATGAGCGGGACACAAATATCTAATGAAGACAGAGGAGTGAGGAGACATCATTGAACCAGTACTGGACACACTTCACACCATTTCATTTTTGATTTCTTTTGCAAAGAAATCTCCTTCTTACCTGACTCTTTTTTCCATCTTCATTGGGAACTAGCATGTTGCTGACTGAAACAAATCTAGATTCAGGGTGGTGACAGGAAATAACATCAATTAAATGTTGTTTAAAATGTAAATGAAAAAAATAAACAGTGACATTAAAGATTGAAATGTGTCACTAACTTTTGCATGACGGGCTCGAGAAGCTCCAGCCCTGGCTGGACTTCCCTCTCTGGGTTTCTGGTTTCTGCAGTCGTGCTCACTGTGGCGATGTACATCCCGTCTGAGGCCACATTGTGGGCATAGGACACTACAGATATGTAAATGTCTGCATGGACAAAGTTCAACATGAATCATTTATTTACAAAGAATCTGTGGACTGCAACACACATGTACGTGAAAACATGATTTATTTTTCATGCTTTAGCAGAAAGAAAAATAGACAAAATACCAGATTTCCTGTTGAGTTGAGTTTGAGGGATGATGATCTGACAGGAGTGAGCGTCGTGGGTGTTTTTAACTGGATGATTTAATAAACAGATGACTCTTATCACACGCCCCACTTTCCTCACTCGATTAGGAACGTAGCTGGGGTCACAGATGAGCTGTTTACAGTGGAACAGCTGTTAAAAAGACCAAAAGAACAAATCACTCAGTACACAATTTGGCTACAGGACATTTTCTCCAAACATCCCAACTTCTCTACCTATATCCTCCACGGGAACACACACTTGCCTTCCCCTCAGACTTCACAGCTTTCACTTTGCCACTGTCCATCACAAGCTCATCCACTTTTCTGTTCAAGAGGAAAGTTCCTCCGTACTCTGCACTCAGTCTGAAACGCACAGATTCAGGTTGGCTCATATGAACCGGACATGATCCATAGTGACTACGTTCTCTGTTGCACTATGCAGAATCCCACACCATGTTTCCTACTTGATGTTGATCGCACTGCACTGAATGTAATGAGAAGACAAACTGGAACTTGTTTCTGTAAGTATTCAGGGAGAAATCTGATTGATTATTTTGTAACCTGGCAAATCCCTGTGGTAGTTCGCCCAGCCCGTGCACAGGGTAGAGGTATGGACTGGTGTTGTGGCGGGACAGAGACTCAGAGTACAGCCTGATCCGTCTGATGGTTTCTCCACACGGCTGGTCCAGGTAACTGCAGGGTCACCAGGAGACAGTAAACCAAACCAGGAAGGATTTAACATTGTGTTTTTTTTTCTGGTTTATGCAAGTACTTCTTGTGACTGACCTCTCACTGCTGTGTAAGGCAATGGCATGACCTGTGAACTCCACGACATCTAGTCCCAGGTCAAAGCGGCAGAAAAGGTCCCGTGTGGTCATTTTGTCAGGATCCACGTCCTGGCAGGTCCGAGGGTTTGTCACATCAAAGTTCAGGGCAAAGAGCAGCAGCTTCTTGAACCTTCTCTTGTCAAACATGCCCATCAGATCTAAAACAGAAATGTTTTATTGAACGCCATTAAAGGTAGTTATAATGAATTATTGTGCATTAATCATTCTTCAGGTTTATCACCTGAAGCATGCATGGCATCTTCCTCTGTGCCGGGGACTTTGTGCACTTTGCCTGCTTTGTATACATAACTGCCTCCAACAACTTTGAAGTCCAGATATCGAGTAGCCTCAGTGTGCACCAAGATTTTCACCAGCTCACCTGATGCAAAGACACAGCAGAGGATACAGAAAACGACAGTGCACTCATTTATACTACAAACATCACAAGTTCACATGCACTTTGCTCTCACCATTGGCGAGAAAAAATTTGGGGATAAGGTCAATGTTCCACTCTTTTCCACGGTCCATAGACTTAGCAGGTCCTGGAACCTTAAACTTCTTGAACAGCTGTAAATGTAGGAGAATGTTAAACACGACAAATGAGCGATGTAGCAGCAGCTTTGTCAAGTGGAGAATGTTGGCTGATGTTTGTTTGAACACACCTCCTCAAGGGGAGAAATGGATGCACTCTCTCCTCCATAGTAAGGATTCTTGTCAATGTGAAGAACCTTTTTCCCACTTTGAGACAATAAACCAGACAGGATACATTCCTGAGAGAGACAAGTGAAGCAGTTCGTGACACACTGTGCATCTGTAGATCTAGACTAGCATAATGACATCATTTAATTGGTGTAAATCCATTTAGTCCAAGTACAAGTGTGACCATTTTACTCATCAACAAACTTAACCGCCACTCGTCCTATGAAGTATTTAAGATTAAAATGAGTTCAGGAAACATGGGAAAGAAAAGGTCATTCTTTAGATTCTCAGTACAAAATGTTAATAGTAATGTAGGTAATGACGCGTGTAATTTTCCTTATACAGTAGACTACTTATTTTACAATGAATACAAGTTTTCTTACCTTAAGTCCAGTTCCAAGCACAATAATATCATATTCCTCCATCCTAACAGTCTCTCCACCTGTTTCTCTCTGCCTCACTGAGTCCCAGGTGTAGCCAGAGTGTAGCCTGTCTGTGTGCATTTCTGTATTCAGATACGATGATGATAAGTGACACTAATTTCTTTGTGTTCCCATTTGCAATAATCCTCTTAAGACTGCCATGTCTGTGCTATATATGTGTGTGTGTGTGTGTGTGTGTGTGTGTGTGTGTGTGTGTGTGTGTGTGTGTGTGTGTGTGTGTGTGTGTGTGTGTGTGTGTGTGTGTGTGTGTATGTGTGTGTGTGTATATGTGTCTGATTGTCCTTAAGAGGTGGGGTTTACCAGTCATTGCAGATTGCGGTATTAAATGAAGATGGTGTCACAGTGGTGGACAAAGTATTCAGATTTGTCATTAAAAAAGTAAAAGTACAGAACTATTATCAGCAACATATACTTTAAGTATCAAAGTAAATGACTGATATATATATACTACTGTATATACAGTATATATACTGTATATATATATATGATATTAGCAGATTGTTGATGCTGATGCAACAATGTGTAATTTGACTGCTAATTTTAACTACTTTATATAAAGTTAGGTAGGTATGTCCAGATAAATCAGAGTGGTCGTGAGATGATTAATGGGACATGAAATAATAAAAAATTAAGTTTTGATACACAAGTATGTGTTCATTTGTTTTTCTGATATTACTTTTTTTGTGAAATATTAGTTATTTTTACCTCTTTGGGCCTTAAACAGTTATTTAAATGAAACCATGTGAGAAGTTAAGAGGGGAGATGTTTTTTTGGTAGAACTTATAGAAGCCCTTGCTGGTTTAATTTTTAACAATGTATTGTATTTTATAAGCGTATTGCATGTATTTCTTTATAAAATCTTAACCTGTAAAGTATATATAGCTGTCATTTGAGTAAAATGGAGTAAAAAGTATAATATTTCTCTCGTGAGTGGAGTAATAAAAGTACCATAATGTGGAAATACTCAAGTAAAATACAAGTAGGCCTACCTCAAAATTTTACCTAAATATTAAACTACGGTAATTATTACTTGGTACCATTGTATTAAAAAATATGTTGACTTACATCAAATATGTACTGTATATATAAATAATACTAAATCCAATACTACTGAGACCAACACACATACAGGAAATCAGATGTCCTATGTTTGTTTAACTTTCTAAATTCTGGATTTTAAAATACATTAACTCTCAACAACAACAATAACGAAACACAAAATAATTTAAATTACATCAAACTAGCAGACATTTCTGAAGAAGTTGCAGCACTAAAAAGCTCAGGCTCAGCTACTGCAAAACACTCAGTTACCCATAATTCCTTGAGACGGAGACGTCTGGGTCGGAAAAAGACTCTTTGGGGTTGTGCTTGTAAAATACACCGTGGCACTCGGACGGCATGGTGGGAAATACTTCTGATATATAACTCCGACTCCGCCTCCCTGGGAGGATTCCGGTGTACGCCCGAGCATAAAATGAAAGTGCATTAGTGTCACTCTCTCGTGTACCGTGGATGTTTCAACTTGCAATCGCTGGGCATCTTTGTAAGCTCCAACTTTAGCTGATATTACTGTTTGACTGTGGCGGTGAAGAAGTCAGAGAAATGTCTTCGGCACAGACAGTAAGTGGTTTCGTTAGAGTGAGTTAGTTTTAAGTGATAAGCAATAACGTTAACTGTTCCTGCAATCAGCGTCACCGCGTTCTTAGCGCATTAACTACCGCATTGTTATTAGTTAACCTTATCGTTCAAGTTCAGCTGTTAATTAATTTAACTAACAACTAGCTGGCGTTAGCATTAGTCGATTCTTTACGGGGACATAACGTCAGCACCCCAGATAGTTTAATGTCTTGCTTTGCTTTTTTAAATAGCATTTAACAACGAGTTGTGACAGTAATTCGACTCGTTTTCTATTCACTGAGTAAAATGAGCACAGCACGAAAGAGGCGTGTCCGTTAACGCCTAGCTCTGTGACATGAGACACTCAGTAACGTCATAGTGGAGTCTGGTAACGTTATGGTGGACTACCTTTAGTCTGGTAACGTTATGGTGGACTACCTTTAGTCTGGTAACGTTATAGTGGACTACCTTTAGTCTGGTAATGTTATGGTGGACTACCTTTAGTCTGGTAACGTTATGGTGGACTACCTTTAGTCTGGTAACGTTATAGTGAACTACCTTTAGTCTGGCAATGTCATAGTGGACTACCTTTAGTCTGGTAATGTCATAGTGGACTACCTTCAGTCTGGTAACGTTATGGTGGACTACCTTCAGTCTGGTAACGTTATGGTGGACTACCTTTTAGTCTGGTAACGTTATGGTGGACTACCTTTAGTCTGGTAATGTCATGGTGGACTACCTTTAGTCTGGTAACGTCATAGTGGACTACCTTTAGTCTGGTAACGTCATAGTGGACTACCTTTAGTCTGGTAACGTTATGGTGGACTACCTTTTAGTCTGGTAATGTCATGGTGGACTACCTTTAGTCTGGTAACATTATGGTGGACTACCTTTAGTCTGGTAATGTCATAGTGGACTACCTTTAGTCTGGTAACGTCATAGTGGACTACCTTTAGTCTGGTAACGTCATAGTGGACTACCTTTAGTCTGGTAATGTCATAGTGGACTACCTTTAGTCTGGTAATGTCATAGTGGACTACCTTTAGTCTGGTAACGTTATAGTGGACTACCTTTAGTCTGGTAATGTCATAGTGGACTACCTTCAGTCTGGTAACGTTATAGCAGACTTTCAGCCTAGTTGTGATAAATGTATCTGATAAAATGAATCTGTCACAAATGTGCAAAGAAGATGACCTCATTCATTGTAGTAATGTACAGATGAAATGTTCCAAGACGTTAAAGTAAAAGCTTTTAAAACATTATACAATAGCAAAAGACGACCACATCTAAACAAAAACAAAAACATCTTAATAGTTTGAATGGATGCAGCCAGTTTGGCCTCACCATACTGACTGAGTTATTAATCAGGTGAGAAAAGCAATACTCTTGAGAGTTTTATGTTGAGTTAGCAGTTCATGAACTGTACCAGAACGACAGCAATTATTTTATATTACTATCCACTTTTAGTTAATCACATCATAATAGACATGATAAAATAGTTATTTGAAGTTTTTATGACATACATTAGTGTTTCGGCTGTCACTTGTTCCTTTTAGTTAAGGCAAACATGAACCCACAATTTATAATATTGAGAATTTAATGAATTAAATGTTCCCCTCAAAGTCAGCATTGTCCTCCATCTTTCTTCTGGATTTTGAGCTCAACCCGAGTTCTTCTTGCACTTTTGTCTCAGGTTTCAGACCCAAATCAACACAAGCGTGTATCTGTTAAGTCCAACCCTGGATTCCTGGAGCGATTGAGTGAAACTGCAGGAGGAACAGTTGTTGGTGTCGGACTGTTTTTCCTCTCAATCTATATTCTTTTTACCAACGAGGTAAGAAATACGCAAACAGTGGGTGAAAAAAAAATCTGCATTTATGTAAATCACATCAAAGGCACAATACACAGTCAAATGGTTGTGCTATGTTGCCTTGTAACAGCAGACTAACTCTCTGTTTCTGATCTCAGGGACGGGCTCTGCAAACAGCCTCTTCCCTGAATGAGGGTCTTTCTCAGGTCGTGTCGTTGGGGCCTTTCTCCAGCCTCGACCTGCAGAACAACGACCGCTTAGTTCACCTGTCCTCTCAGCTGCGCACCTCACAGGTACACTGTACTCTCTGTTTTGTCAATCTTCTCTCTCCAACCACACAATGTATTTTCAACTATTTGTTTTTTTTACAAAGTTTGGAAAGTAATGTTTAAGTCAAGCCTGATGTTGCCTTACACATGACAGACTGATACCAGTCACTTCCACACAGTGAGGCATTCGGTTGATTAATTAAACACTGGAGAAAAGAGGTCAATACAAATAAAACACACATGGTGCTAAATACAAGATTGGGAGCATTTCTATTGCCTCTCAACATGGCAACGGCTGAGCCGGCAGCTAACGGGGCTAACAGTGCAAATTAGGGTGAAAGTGCTGACAGAGCTAACGGTGTTTACTTGAGGGGGAACCAGAGGTTGGGCGCTACGCTTCTGAAACGATGCCGTCTGTTTGTACGGCGTTACAAGCTGTAACTGGCGTATATAGCAGTGCAGAGCAGCGGCACATATACACAAATATATGTTTGTTTCAGTAAAACAAATCAAATTCACTACATTTTTATCAGTGTATTTAAACTCTCACAAAATGATATCTGTATCACAGAAATTCTGTGTCAGTATATTTTGTATTTTCTCTCTTATATCAGGAAATATTGATATATATGTATATTTGTAACAAGTTTAGTAAAGGTTGAGGGGTAAACAGGATATCATTTTCAAACATCTGATTTGTTTTTGACCATGTTTGTTTTATTCTGTTTAGCTAAGTTCCTAAGTTAGAGCGATAGTGAAGTAAATGTGACTTCAGGTGATGAATCCTCTGCACCCGTGTCTGTGTAGGCCCTCCATGACCCCAACTACAGAGTTGCGGTGCAGGCAGTGAAGCTGAAGAGGCAGGTGGAGATGCATCAGTGGGTGGAGTACCGGGAGAGCAAGTAAGTCTGTTGTGTGCCTATGTCAACATTTAGGGTGGGGCCATGTGAAAAAAATGTTGCCTGGCATACAGAGCATGATACACCCACAAGGTGAGTTTGTGACTGTGTGACTCATTTCAGGGACTACAAAGAGGACGGGGAGACCAAAACTGAGACGACGTACACCTACAGTGAGTTGTTCTTCTTAGTGTCTGGGAACAGCATGGTGCGCTGGACTCTGGGTGAAGCTGTTTACATTGTGTAGATGTGCGATGTGGACTGAAGCTCTGTGATTCCTTTTCTTTAGACACGGAGTGGAAATCAGAGTTGGTCAACAGTCGTAATTTTGATAAGGAAATTGGTCACCAGAACCCAAGGTATTCAAATGTTTTTAAAGATAGGTCTATTCTATTCTTTGGCATTCAAAATATATAATTTTTGTGTGTTTTGTTTACGTTGAGTTAATCTTTAATTTAATCTTTGAATCGTAGTGCCATGTCGGTTGAGAGTGTCACCGTGGTGGCTCCTGAAGTCGGACTCGGACCTTTCAGTCTGTCTAAAGGTATCTTTACTGACATCAACGTGCAGACATGACACAGATACTATGTCGTGTGTCACACCGTTGCATTTAGTTAACTGTTCTTTCTCAGGCCTCGTGGAGCAGATAAATGACTTCCAGACGCTGAGCCTCAGGGATTTTTCTACCTTTAACTTGGCCCCTTTTCTCAGCGTTGATGACGATTATTTCTATCACACTCAAAACCCGCGCAGGCCGGAGGTGAGCGTTGTGATGTGAACTCCTCCCATATACATAAAGTTCTGGGTTCTACTTATGTATGCTAAATTAGTGCAGTATTTATTGAATATTATTCTGTATTTGGTTGTTTTTTTTCTTAAGGTTGGGGATGTGCGTGTGAGATTCTCCTTTGCTGGACTGAGTGGGGAGACGTCTCCCCTCGGCCGGGCTCAAACTGTGAGTGCTGCAAATTTCCAGTTACCATATTAATCAACCATCATGTTGACCTATCCGTGGATCACTGACTTTAAGTATTCACTGCAGCATTCCCACTGTGTCCTGACCATGTAATGCCAACATGTTGGTGTTTATCACATGCATCAAAATCTTTGATAAATGACCTGAGCATTTTAAACGAGATGGACCAGTTGATCAAAAGAAAATCAAGCAACATTCATTTGGATATTAGATTAATCGTTTAAGTAATTTAGCAAACGTTCAGTGGTCCTAGCTTCTGAAATTAGAGGATTTGTTGCATTATCTGTTTCATATGGTTGGAAATGTAATCGCACAAATATAAGATGTCCCTTTAGGCTTTGAGAACTCTCACAATTTAAATAATGAATCAAAGAATAATGAAGAGTTTAATCAATAAGGAAAATGATCATTTGTTGCAGCCCTAATTTTAACGTAAGTAGAATTTTTGGGAATATTGAAAATGTGGCTGTAACGAACACACATTTTTTTTGGTCTATAAAATGTCATATGCCATGTCAAAGTATGTTGATTTTCTTGTATAAACCCCCCCCCCCCTTAGTATTTAGTTTCCGTCAGCCCGATGAGAAGTCCGAAACCCAAAGATGTTCACTGTCACATATGATGAAGAAAAGTGGCATTTCCTCATATTTGAGAAGCTAGGACCAGGGAATGTTTGACATTTTTGCATAAACAAATTACTGTAACGATTCACCAATAATCGAGATATTTGCACATCATTTTTTTTGACTATCAAATAATCAACTGATCGTTTCAGCGGTAATTGAAACCATTAGTTTCTACGGTGCACGTGCTGTCTTCAATCGTCTCAATGTGTTTGTCAGGTCAGCGTTGTGGCCATGCAGAGAGGGGAGCAGCTGATGCCTTTTAAAACCAAGTCAGGAGACACACTGGAGATCCTGTACCCGGAGCAGCTCTCTGCAGAGGTCACACTGGATTTTATTTAGCTTCTTGGACAATGCGTTGGTTTTTGTCCATTTTGATTTCTTTAGGGGAAAAAAACATTCACATTCACAACCATATATGTCTAGTCACATATTTTCCTCTTGCTCTTTGGTTCTGGTAGTTGATGCAGTTGTTTTGTTTTCTGTAGGAGGTTTTTGAGAAGGAGCTCCAGTCCAACAGTATGAAGACATGGGGCCTCAGGGCTGCAGGCTGGGCCCTCATGTTCCTCAGTATCCAGCTGACCATGCACATCATCTACACACTGGGTAAGCGAACACTCACTGCTGCTGTACGTCATATACATGGACGTGTTTCCCCGCGTCTCTCGCTCTTAACACTGTGTTGTGTGCCGACAGTGGATTGGGTTCCTCTCCTCAGAGAGCTCGTGTCCGTGGGGCTGAAGATCTTCGCCCTGAGCGTCTCCTGCTCTCTGTCCCTTCTCACCATCGGAGTCGGTTGGTTTTTTTACCGACCGCTAGTGGCTGCGGCTCTGGGAGCACTGGCTCTGCTGCCGGTGTTTCTCGCCCGCTCACGACTTCCAGCCAAGAAGAATGAATGACATTTAACACGATGAGTATCACAACATCTTCTGATGCCTGGATGCAGCGCTTCATCAGAGAAATGAGCCAGTATTGAGCAACGTGTTTTTTTTTGTTCCACAGCGGGGTTATAAACCACATAGGACTTGCTTTCTCGTTGATAAATGTGTCATGAAGTTAAAGTGTGCATCACTCTGTAGATATATTTTTGGATAAAAAGAAATCACACATCAACCACTGCTGATGATGTCCCACCAGACACAAGAGGAATCTGTTGTCACCTTCAGACCACAAATGTTCCGATGTGGCCTTTCAAAAGTTCATCCGCACATGAAAATCCTCACTGCCTCACAATGAACATAATTACTGTAGTCTCATTTGATTAATAGAACTGGTCAAATACTTTTCCTCCACAAAACCAGTTTATTAGGTACACTTAGCTAAAACATGCAGTCCAACACCACGGCCCGACAGTAAACTCTACCTTCATGGTTATAGCGCTCAGCTTTTGTTGCAATTGTTTGAGAGGTGTTGATTCAACTTCATGGTCATGTTGAGGTGCTGTTGTATTGTATTCTACCGAGAGGTGATTATATTTATTGATGTAAACGGGGTTTACAAAATATTTGCTTCAAACTGATGGATGTCAGCGCTTTGTTTGAAAAAAAATACCAATCTTGTTAAAATACCAAAGAACAGAATCTGCAACTTTGTATTGTTTATATGCATGTATGTTAAATAAACCACTGCAGACAAGTTGAGCTTCAACAGTATTAGCTTATCACAGTAAGTAAAGTTAGACAAGACATGTCTGGCTCAGTAAATCTTATTTGTTTTTATGAACCGAAGTTTCAAAAAGGACCATCGCCCTGAAAGGTCCTGAGTTGGTCAGGCTGTATTGAAGAGATAACCGAAGATTGGCTTGTATTAATCGACAACTGTAGGCTGATCCAGAACCCTGACCACAACTCTGAAATGCACGTGTGTAGTTTAAAACGTTTTGTTCGTACTCTTGTTAAAGGAAACCTTTATTCTGTATCGCAGCCTAACAAACTCGGTTACGTGTCATTCCGTGTTCAGCAAGTAAGTGATGCAAATGATCAAGATTCTTACAAAGTAATTTATTACACAAAACACTAAGTTTCCATTTGCGTTTTAACAAAATGAGTTTCCAGTCTCATATTGTGCAAGTGATCATAATGCACATAGGATTCGTATAGGAAGCACACAAACAAAAATTTGACTTCATGTGTGCGTCTGTCTGTTGAAATAGTTAAAGGACTATGGGTCACAGTGTACAGGTTACTTCACCCTTGTTGGCTGTGGAAACATTCCTCAGATCAGCAGGCGGGGCGTTAGCACTTAACTGTAGTTGGCAGGTGTGACACAGCCGGTCCCCTCGCTGACCTCTTTGATTACATAGTACATGTTGATAAAGGAGGTTTCATTATGGCAAATTTACTCATGTTAAAGTACAAAAAAAGTATTTTCCATAACCTCAAAATTGAATACTGACAGAACCTGACTACTTTTGCTTAAGACAAAAAAAGGTAAAAGCATTACACCTTTAGTAAAAACTGGGGAGAACAGTCTTTTGTGTGGGTGTGTTTGGGGGTAGGTTTGACCTAATGCTCCTTCTTCTTTCCCCCTGTAGGAAGCAGTCCTCACGCCCCCGTTTACAGTAGGACACATTTATTGCTCTTCTTTCCCCGCCTGGCCTGTAGTGCAGCCCTGGTGGCCATCTCGAACACTTCCCTCACGCCATCCTTTGTTTTTGCAGAGCACTCCATGTATCCAAAGGCACTGATCCTGTTAGCCATGTCCCGTCCATCCTCCGGTTTCACGGGTTCCTTTAGGGAAAAAGTCAGGATGAGTTTTAGGAAACAGGGATTCACCACTAGCAGACTGTCTGTTTGTTTTAAACTGTTTTACCTGCTTCATTTTAGCAAGCTCCCTCCGGGTGTGCTCATCGTTACGCAGGTCTTTTTTATTTCCCACTAGTATAATGGGAACATTCGGGCAGAAGTGTTTCACCTCAGGAGTCCACTTCTCAGGGATGTTCTCTAAATGAGGGGATAAAAGACACCATCGGTCAGAACACAGACACGGCTACATGGTGCAGGTTACTCACAGATTTCATAATGCGATAAATGTCTCGTTAAGTGTGTTTGCAGTCGTGATGTACAGAAGTTGGCAAAAAAACTCATGCGATACAATCACCATTGGAGGAGTGTGGTAAAATGCTTCATGTTAAAAAAATGTGCCTGTGTCTGGTTCTTAACACATTATTAGAGGTATTTTTTTTAAATTGTGTGACTGGTCCGTCTCCTTACCTTCTAAATATAATAATACAACTGAAACTACATCTGAACTGTGTTTATTCATTTTGCAAAACATTTGCTGGCATTTAGAGGAAATGCACACGTAAAAAGGAAAATTGTACCACAAACACCGTCCGCTCTCTGTTTGAACTTACCAAGACTGTCGGGGCTGTCGATGGAGAAGCACATGAGGATGACATCTGTGTCTGGGTAGGAGAGAGGGCGCAGTCTGTCGTAGTCTTCTTGACCTGCTGTATCCCAGAGCGCTAACTCGACCTGCCAGAAGAGTCAGAAACTTATCAACCACGTGAGGCCAAACCATGTTCACGATGCTATAGGTCTATGGGTTTGACGTAATACAGACATAACGAGTGCATACAAACCAATACCCTGTATTCAAAAATACTGTTTTGAACAGATTCATGGCTGAAATGTTTTAGATTTTTGCTAAAATCATGTTTTGAATTGATTTTAAGTGTTACTACTAACATAATCACAACTTTGTTTTAACATACATTTTATCTGTATAGTGATTTTCTAATCACTATACAGTTAATTACTGAATTATAGAAATTTTGCATGTGTGCAAATGTAATATTTTCATCTATGAAATCAGATGCGTTGCATTGTTGAGTGTTAATAGAAATGATAGACTATGTAACTGATGCACTACGTGGTGCCTTTAAAAATGTACACAGCTGAATAGGAAGTGTCCATATGGACTATTACATAGTGCAGACGTTTCACAATCAAAATTCAGACAAGTGAACTAGTGAAAAGTAGATCAAAAGTTATGTCAGATTAATTTGTGTGACTTAAAACGTATTTAGTACGGTTGTTGGTGAGGGAGTGGAAAGAGAATACAACCAGCACTCAGCTGCTGTTGTAAGTTACATATTGCTAATTGTAGTCATTCGTACCTGTTTGCTGTCGACTTCAATGTCAGCAACATAGTTCTCAAAGACCGTGGGCACATAGACCTCTGGAAACTGGTCCTTACTGAACACAATGAGCAGACAGGTCTTCCCGCAGGCTCCGTCTCCCACTATTACCAGCTTTTTCCTGATTGCTGCCATAGCTGCAGACGGGACAGAAAACAACAGAGGTTAGGAGATGAGAACTATATCTACCATGGAGGTTCAATCTGATTGCATTCAGGAGTTACGCAACTTCTACCTCCGTGAGAGACGATGAGCAGCCACTAGCTTCAGCTGTGTTGACATAACGCCAAACCCAGTCTGAAACCAACACCCGAGGCTAACTATTTAGCTTTGTGTGGCAACAACACCACGGCTGTTCATAGTGAGTCAGCTATACATTAGGGTATGTACATGGTATGACACGTGGACAGCATGCCAAGTCGAGAGCCCATGCCCCTTATGTTGATTAACGCTTAAAACGTAAAGTCACACTAGGAACTCTCTTCCACGATCATACATTTCCGCTCCAGTGTTTCTGACCCACCCCGGGATCAAGATCGAGAAATGTGTCCCCCATCACCATTAGAGCGTTGACCAAACTAACCTAAAAGTTTACGTTTTGCTAGCTGGTACCAACGATTGTGAATCATAGTGTGTGCTGACCTATATTTCAGTTAGCGAGGCGGTTCTGTTTACAATAGACTTGACGCTAGCTCACCAGCTAACGTTAGCCGGATAGTGCACTGGGTTTACATCTTCTTGATGTTATTCAAAGGTAGAACGGGATACATGTACGATATTTATGATATTATACACAAAATACCACAGCAGTGTTGGTGTTCCCGTAACACCTACTCAGCCAAACCTCGCCTTTTCCCTTAAGTCACTAACCGGCTAGCTAGCTACCCAGGCTTAGCTTAGCATAACGGAAGTCAAAGCGACGTTATCGGTCCGTTAGCTATCTGGCTAGCGTCAGCAGAATATCGGATGAAAATTTAGGTTAACAGCATATATACAACGATATTATAGTCATTACATCACACTGAGCAGGTCGTGCATCTCAACGTTGCTAGTAAACATAACAGGCTTACCTAGTGATTGGTTTTAAAATCTATCCAACTGACTTCCAAGTAGTGCTTTGTTGGCCTCCGTCGCTGCTCCTGACTGCGCTGCTGCTGCTGGAGGATTAACAGGAGGGAAGTGAGGGGGTGGGGAGAGGATAACAATACACTATTGTACAAACATTAAAAAAAACATACCGTATACATGTTATACAGTATTTCTAATAGTTTGTTGTTGTTCTGATTATTTTAGTTATATTTATACATTTGGTCATTATTATTTTATTTTTGACACTTACATTTTTATAGATCTTTTTTGTTGTTGTCAAAAACAATAATACAGAACAGCAACATCATTGCCAGGCATTATGACATTTGCAATATCCAGATAACATTAATGTACCGTATAGGCCTCTGGCTCAGTCCCCTGCTTGAAAATAACATGACCACGATAAATAGAAAATATCTCTACAACTACAAGGTCTATTTAAATAATCTTGGTATCATAATAAAGGCAATACTTGTGAGATTTCAGCAGAGGTGTAAGCATCAGTATATATGTTACTGGGTAGATGTAAATGAAGATGAAACACTGCATAAATCAATGATTTATTTTCCGCCCAACAAAATTGTACACTTTTAGAGGGAATGTCCTTTTGGGATGATGCAGTTGCCGCCCAAAACCTCTAGCAAACCATATCACAACAGGTGAACATCACCTAAGCACAGACTGAAGCCAGCTGTTGGCTAGCTAGCTTGCTTGCTATTTCCACCATGCTTTAATGCTACACTGGTTACAGAAAAAGAGACAAACAAAGTTGTCACTCATCTGTTGATAGCAATGTGGTTTCCTACAGTGTGACAAGAGTTTGTGAATGTAGCATTAAGTTGCTAAATTTTACTTATTTACTCTGTCTCTCTACGCTTCGTAACATTACCACTCCACCGCTCAATTTTAGTCGTAACTGCAAAACCTCACTTCAGTGTCTACACGACTGGCCGTAAATTGTTTTAGTTTATACAGAAGTTAGTGTGCTACAGCAGTTGCAATGGCAACTGTATACATAAAAATGGCCACCGCTCTGAGCATCGTGTTGTATTGACCTATTCTATTTCTATGGTGCATATATGCTCCTCCATGCCATGCAAATTAATACAGATGGCTGGAATCAACTGAAAAGTTATCTAGAGACATTACAGCAGCCATTGGCAGCGTTGATATGCCCTTGAATACAACTTTTGATCTCAAAACAGCAAAGCTAAGACATGATTTATGGTTATGGCTGTATAAAGAGAGTCTCTTCTTCTGCTGGTTCAGTGCGTTTTGATCATGGAGTAATTAAGACTTATACAGTTGGAATCTGTAAAGTTGCAGCTTTAATAATGCCATATTGTTTGTGTGGGTAGCATACAAGTAGCAAAGTCACTAGCTACACCATGTGCGCATGCAACATTAGAGTTTTCTGTTGTGATCTCATATAGTTGCTTGGTGTTGGTATTGTATTTTGTTTTGTGTGATGATGAGTGACCTGGGATGTGGGTGTGCAGGATGAATATGTTGCTACATTTTTAACATGTCCTGATCTGGTGTTTGTTGATGTGCACAACTTCTCCCAGTATAATAGGCCTGCATGGCCCCAGGTTTCCTGTATGGTAATTGATTATTAATCTGTAGTTTGATGAAATAAGTGTCTCTATGAAACACAAATTAAGTTAGGAATATGCAACCTTTAAGCACAATAGGCTTTTTCACAGCAGACATTTTGACTTGCAATTAGGAAAAGCACAGGTGTTACTAATAACATTAATGATTGCTCAGGTCCAGTGTATAAGTCACGACAGTGGGCCAGCATGCACAATACAAGGACCCTGAAACTAAAGCAGCCATCGTTAATTTTACACCATGTGCCTCTTCTACTGTGACACGTCAAAATGCCTACCTCAAAAAGGCCATTATTAGCTAAAATAATGAAGGTTTTTGAAAATAGATTTGGACACACATTCTGAAAATCAAGTAATAAATCAGGACACATTTATCATTAAAATACCAGCGGATGTGCTTCAGTAGTGCATGCTCTCATGTTTACAAGGCAGGGCCGATAGGACCCATCTTGGTTGATATTGTGCTGCAATGGTGCAATTTACCTAACAAATTTACAGCTAATAAAATGACCACAAACCAGTTGACATGCAGTGAACCTGGGGCTTTCCCACTTGGTAATCCAGCTATGTAAAATACTTGTACTTAACTTGAGCATTTCCATTTTGTGCTACTTTATACTTCTACTCCTATAATTTTTTTAGGGAAATATTGCAGTTTTTACTAGACTTCCTTTACTTTATACATTATACAGCCAGATAGACCACGTGAATGTTAAGCCATCAAGATGATATCATCTAATCATTATTACATATGTACATCGTTTAAAAGCTGTATTTGATGTTGTAGCTAGCTTGTTGAGTGGGAGCTAACTGCTTTAACGCTATAAGCTGCTGGGTAGTGTAGTTCATAGTGGTGGAAGAAGTGGTCAGATAGTTAGCTATAAGCAGCAGTACCACAGTGTAAAAATAGCCTATTACAAGTCCTGCATTCAGACGCAAGATATAGACTACTATAAATTTATATTTTTTTAGAGATGAATTGCCATTTAACTGTAAACCAGCTTTTTACAGTTGCAGCTCTCTGTGGTGGAGGTCATTTTAAGAACCTGTGCTTATACAGGTACTGTTGTAGGCTTTCCTAACCCTCAAAATGTAAATAATAAAGTACAGGTACTTAAAAATGCGTGAGTAAACATGGGCTATATATTTATTTTCCACCACCGTTCATAATAAAGCATCATATATATATATATAAGTCATATAAATTGAATAGTAAAAAATAGATCTGCCTCCAAAATGTGGTGCAGCAGAATTAGTAGAACTGATGGTTCTTGTCATTTAATTCAAGGAAGAGGCTTTAAATTCTCAAGGAATACAAGCCGGAAGTAGCGTTGTTGTTGCTGGCGAAACAAAAGTAGCTTGATGCTAACTGCAAACATACTAACTTACCTTACTTTGCCGCGAAGTCCAAGGTGTGCTGTGATTGGTCAGTGGGCGAGCACGTGACTAAAGTGAAACTTGCCAGCAGAGCTTAGTTGGAGTAGTACGAGTTCAAATTGAAAGATATGGAAGAAATTATAACATTTGTAGGGTTTTGCTTGGTGTAGTTTATTTATTTTTTGACCTTGCTTTGTTTTTGAACACTCAACGACTCAAGACTATCGTGAAACGAAACTTAACAGCAGAGGCTTGCAGCTCAGCCAATCAAATATGGCCAGCCTGACAAGTTTCCTGACTCTTCCACACACCATGACACAGGGGGCTGAGACGAGGAAAGACATTGCAGAGCAGTACGTTTAACGTTTGGGTTGTGAAAATAAAATCATGAGATGGTCTCCTATAGTGACGGATCAGCCACGGCTTGTTGTTAAGGCGAAAAAGCCGGCCGGCGAAAAAGCCGGCCGGCTTTTTGGCCGGAAACGCCGGTTTTCAGAAGTCTTTGGTTTTTATCAATAGTATTTGAATGTGTGGTGGAATGCGTGGATCCGCTGCAGGTTTGCTGGATTGATTTGTCATGCTTTGTTGTCATATTAATATATGTGACTTTGTGGTTGTCATTGTGTTAATTAACGTTGTGTCACAGTAATGGTAAATATTGTGTATTTGAATGACATAACCTGACAGGAAGTAAACACAGACCCAAGTTATTGCAGAGCAGTTCAGTTCAGTTGAAACAGTGGAAGCTAGCTCACTGGCTGTTTCTTTCTTTCAATATTGATCAAAGGACGAGGGCATCAACATACCTCATGTTGCACTTAAACTTAACATAATTGAATATTCTTGAATGTTTTATTTATTTATTTCATCATATCTTCAATATTTTTATGTAAGACTATAGCCCAAAGTTCTTTGCTTTCAGTGTTCTTGGAAGTTCTTTAATTAATAAATGAAAAGCAAAGTTATATTTGTCTCCTCCCCTTTTCTTTGTTGATCCGAAAAATGATCCGAACCGTGACTCAAGAACCGTGAGGTTTGTGATCCGTTGCACCCCTATTAAAATATGGTTGAATATTTATCTACAATGCCATGTTTTTGTAACAATAGCTCAAGTGGTGAAGAGTCAAAGTCAGCAAACTGACTCAGTAATGTCTGTTAGGGTCACGGCACGCCCCCTGGAACATTATGACATCAACAAAAACCCCAAGGGCTGCTAGCTACATATTATGCTCAAAATGTTCTCATGTTGACGGTGACAAAGCAAATACTACACACAGGCACACAACGTTCAACAGACAGGCTTACTTGTAGGTTAAAAACGCTTTTGAAAAAAAAACGCTTTTGAAAACGCCGGTCGGCTTCTGCAAATCGTTTTTAGCTATTGTTCCAATAAAATTCACTTAAAATATTGATAAAAATGATTGTGTAATGTTTTCAGTTGATTTAATGGTGTCTAAAATTTAACTTCGTACCTTTCGATTATATATATATATATAAAATAACACTCTGAAAGAAGCTATTGCATTATAAGTACTTTTACATTTAATACTTTAAGTACACAATACTTGTTGTATTGCTACACTGAAGATCTTTTCATCTGTCAGTTGTTCTGTTAGACCAAGGTTGATATTGACTGCAGGTCAGGAACGTCTATCTGCTTTCATGAATGAACTGGAGAAAGATTGTAATGAGAAAAGTGTTTTGATGATGCTGAAAATGTTTAAATGTTCCACACATATAGATTGAGACAGACAGAGAGAGAGAGTCTGTTCTCAGTTGGTGGAGAAGTGTATTAATAACTGCAGCTCTTTCGCTAATCCTGATTAGAGGCTTTCTCAGTACTGCTCAGTTCCACCTCGTGGAAACCAACTCAGGCGTGTTTCCGTGAAAACGGTACGAATACCTCACATTCATCTGGATGTTCAAGTTGACAGTCTTTCAACAGGGAAAAAGGAAACACTTTGAAAGATGAGAAACATTTCTTAAGGTTTATTTCAAAATAAATTCACAGGCATATGCTCCTCTTCTGAGAATAAAACCAGTTGTAAACAGATGTCCTTAAATAGCCAACAACTGTTTTTTTTCCCACATCCTTTGATGTTCATGCTGGTAATGATTTTGTAAGAAATTATCTTTTAGGAAAAGCATTCTGCACATAAAAGAAAAACAAAATACACACGTAAGACTGTGTTTTATTATATCTTTTAAAATTGCTTGTTACCCACCTCTGACCTTCCAATTTGCATGTCAAGTAAGTCGGAATGACCTCATAAAATAAGTAATAACTTGTCTTATCAATGTACTCTCAACTGTCTGAATTCTTATACTGTGATTAGATTTCAGCATGTCCAATAAAATACAGACATGCAGAAAGAAGTAGAGTCATAACAGTGACACTCAGCAGGGAACAAATCTCTTGTGTACTCCCTTAATCCAAACAAAATAATGACAAAAACACAAGCAGGACAGCCATAACACATTCAGGGTAAAAAGACATGTTAAAGAGATTTTGTGATGACTGTAATAATGCCCAAAAGTGTAAATGAGATCACTGAGGAAGATCTTACAGAACGAAACATTGTCTTAAAATGAGAAATAAACTATTTATTTGGAGCCTAACAGTGTGCAGACCTTCATTGTGCCCTGTGTATCACTGCTGGCTTAGCCATGGTTCATCAGTTTCATTGATTTCATGAAGAGTGAATAAACATTGTTTTGTATCTTTGCAAACCTCAGGTCCCACATAATGAGCTCCAATGCAAAGAAAACAGAGATCCTCAGACACAAATCCAACTTATTTAAAATGATATCTCTACAGGAACAACAAAGCAACCAGTAGCAATTGGGACCAGTGGTCTGAATCATGCAAAAACCTACATAACTCTCTTCTTATTTTGTGGGAACTGGCCCAGATAAAGAGAAATAACTTGCATATTGGCATTGTAGACATAAATTCAATTTACAGTAGCTGAAATCGACATATGAAAATAATAAAAAATATTACTTAGCAGTATCACTGTAGTAAGACTGAGCTCATTCATTTCAATATGCTCCCTCTGGGACATCCGCTGTTGCCTGGGGTGTCAAACTGTCCCAGATTCACAGTGTGTGGTCATGGAGTGTGACACTGACCCAGGTTCCTGTCTCTGTGTCCTGCACCAGAGGGACAGAGACCCTCATATGGTGAAAGGGTAGTCTTGCAGGTAGCGCAGCAGAGGCTTTGGGAGTGGCACCTGGTCAGGGGAGTTTGCGTGTCTGTTGATGGTGAGGCGCGTCAGGTGCTGCAAAGAAGGGAAGGCCTCTGGTTTGTGCAGGGGGTGCGCCAGCTTTAGAGGCACTACGCTGTCCTTAGCCGTGTGCTTGGCAGGGTCAGGCTTTGTCTGGGGATGGATGTCATCAGATGCCTGGCCCTGTGACGTGTGGCCTGAGGCTTTGTAGTGCTGTATCAGGCTGAGAACATCTGGAAAGGACTGCAGGTGAGGCAGGCTGGGGGAAATGGAGTCCAGCCAGAAGGAGCCCCTGCTGTAGTTTATGCGTATGCTGGTGGGTCCACAGCGGGTCTTCACTGACAGGGCGAGCATGTACTGAGGATGACTGCTGTCCCGCACCAGAAACGTGCCTTCAGACTGTTGTAGGAGAGCTTCCCGGGCCTCACTCGCTGAGATGGAGCGCCAGTACCAGCCTGGGATCAGACAGATGGTTTGGATATCAGTTTTTATTTTTTTTACCTTTACATGAACGTAGCTTTGGTGAATATAGCCATATGAATGGTGTTACTAGTGGTGGGGTTAGGTTTGACTCCTCAATTATTTCCACAATACTACCCGCAAAGCATGTGCCACAATATCACCCCTCTGCAAATATTTACCATATTAAATAAATAATACTTATATTTATTAAAATCAAAACAGTCAGATGTTGCATTTCAATTAAATAAAACCTGAATTCAAAATCAGTGAGACTGCTGGTGTACCTGAAGTCTGTAGATACTGGAAAGTGGTGGTGATGCAGCGGAGGTCCTCTGCTGGGTCAATGGTTGAAGGAGAGGGCCGGGGATGGCATGAAGCTCCTCGTTCCTCATGATGGAAAATGGTCAATGCTCGGGCAACCATTTCTGAATGACAGGAGCCCTGTTGATATACGTGTAACATTGCATGTTTGGTATCGAACAAAGATTTTTGTGCAAGATGATATTGTATTCTGTTACTCTCGCAAGTAAAAGTAGCAAACATTTTTAATTGATATGAGCTAAAAAGCACAAAACCAAGCAACCAGCAGTGGTGGAAGAAGGACTCAGGTATTTTTACTTAATTAAAATGAGCAATAACTCAGTGTAGATACTCAATTACAAGTTATGCATTTCAAATGTGAAAGTATTAGCTTCAAAGGATATTTAAGGTACAAAATGTAAACGTGCAAAATAGCTTATTTCAGAATAATATTCTATTGTTGAATTGTAATTACTAATTCATTAAAATGTACGTAACTTTAATGTCGTAGCTGGTAAAAGTGGGGCTTACTTTGATTACTTTAATGCTGGGTAGCTTGTGAATTTCACCAAGGGATCAATAAAGTGTTACCTTTATCCATACCAATGTATCATTTATTATTTGATGATTATATTTTGTAATATTGATCGGAATCTGCAAAGTGACCAGTAACTAAAGTCATCAAATAAATGCAGTGGAGTAAAAAGTACAATGTTTTCCTCTAAATAATGGAGTAAAAGTATGAAGTAGAAAATGTTAATACTCAAGTAAAGTACCTCAAAATGATTTACCTCAAAATTGTACAGTACTTGAGTTATTGTAGCCTACATTACAAAACAAACGGACTAAATGAAAAAAGCTGTTTGTAAAAAACAACAACACACACAACACAGAATTAAAAATATCTAATTGATAAACTGCAGTCAAACGGTTATTGTAGTATTATACTCGCATATAATCTAAAATAAAACAGACTTTGAAAACACACAAACAAATATTTATGTAATTCGTTTAAAATAATGTTACCTTGAATTAAAGAAAATCATGGAGCGCGACCAGTTTGGCAAACTGTTGAAAAAACAGTCCAATGAATAATCCAACAGATTATCACAGTAAATACTTATTCATCATAGTCGAATAGTCTCAAATGAAGGCGATAAAGAGAAAAGATTCCTTGTTGGGATCTGTTGTAAAGAGGAAAAAGAGGAAAATATCCGTGTATGTCGGCGGCGGTGTGCAGTGAGTGAAGCTGTGAGACTGGGTGTCTCTATGTTCAGTGAACTGCAGGACAGAAAACAGCTCAGTTCAGTTTGGACTGACGGAAGTTCCAGGAATCAGTTTCCAAGAAAGGTTTTGTGTTTCAGCGCCCTCATTGACAGACAAGCTGCTGCGCTCTGTCAAGACACACGCACACACACACTGTCAACACACACTACTTCCGGTACGACTTTCACAATAAGATGTAATCACGCTGCTCCAAAATGGCAACTTTGTGAAGAGAAGCTCAACTTTTGTGCCTTACGAAACAGGATGAAAACAAGTGTTAACGATGGAGTCAGGTGTGACAGACAAGCTCATCCTAAACCTGCTGTGATAAATGATTTATAACTCAGTAAATGTCCTCATTCTATTATGCTAACTGAGGACATGAGTCCAAACCCGCCAATGCGCTTTTTGATCATTGGACTTTGTCCCTTTTATTTCGTAATGCCACTTTACATCACACATTTTGAAATAAAAATAACTAGAAATTTAATAAAAAAAAAGATTTGCAGTATTGTCAAGAGAAGCCGGATATTTTACATAGTTTTTGCAACTTCCATTATAGCTAGATTTACCTAATACACTGACAACTGAGCGTATAAATCTGTATTTATTCATATGAGAATCGTTTTATTAATGGGTTGTGATTGTAGAGTTTTTGTTTCCCCCATCACCTGGTGTTCTTTCTATATTGACATTATTCAACGTTTTATGTTGAAGGCAATTAGCCTTACTTCCGGTAATGTTTGAGTTAGCTCTGTCTGCTTTGATGCAGCTGCCAGGCATATATAACACACACACACACACACACACACACACACACACACACACACACACACACACACACACACACACACACACACACACACACACACACACACACACACACACACACACACACACACACAAACACTTCTCTGTGAAACACTATGAAATACTCCCTCTATATATATACTTAGCTGGTACATTTAGTGTCATTTAATTAATATTGTACAGTAAACCAAACATTAAATAATAAACATTTCTTCCATCATGCTGTGACCAATTATCTTTCAGCCAGTGTTTATTTCTTGTTGTTATGCAGACAAATGGCTGATTTGTTTTCCTGAACCGTGTCATGACAGAAGTCAGTATGTCTTCACAAAGTCAACGTTTATCATCATCACCCACCTCACAGTTCCCATGTACAAAGATAACAACCACTTGAAAGCTGCCAGTCAGCTCTGAACCGTGTTTCCAGGAAAACTTGTTCACATCAACTGACTTTCCGCAGCAGTATGAAAGCAGCAGAACTGCACAGCTGAAGGCTTCTGTGTAGAGAGATTTCCTGGAAAACACACACAACCAATTGACCTCTATACTGAGCCGTAATCCCTGCTGCTGCTGGCCTACGTGACTATAGGGTATCACATACATGCACACAGTCGGACAGAAATGAGGACATATACGCTACAAAATAAAGAAAATATTTTATTGTAGGACCATGTAAAACAGCCTTCAGTTGAGTGCAGTCAAACCTCGCTCAGGTGACTGAAGAAGGCAAAGGCAACTTGCATGTTGATCCACGGTAAAGCATAGGCTGCCTACACCAAGGCAATATAAATCCACCCTAAAACAGAAATTTCATAGCCATTTCCAGATGATTGTGAATACCTGAATCAATATTAGTGAAACCAGTGATATTAATAATTCTAGAGATGATGGGAATGTTGCCTTCATCTTGGACAGTAATGGACAAATGTTAATTAATCACGAAAGCATTATAACCATACAAAATATTGTAACCTTTTCACATCAAGTTGTTTTTAAAGGGCTCTACTTCGGTTTTTGTACGGATTAAACAAACAGATTGTGTATCGGCTTGTTAAAAAGTATTTATTGAAGCTATATTGATATTCACAGAGTGACATATTCAAACCTAAGACATGATATGGAAAAATTATAGATGTCTTGTGCAACATTTTATACACATTTCCCCAAAATTCAGCCGGACATATTTGGTATACGTTTTAAATCTCGGCTGCAAGTGAAAATAAAGTTCTGCGTGTATGTTATGGCTACCCAATAGTTTGTAATGACTGACACACTGGAGGATAGGTATAGGGTTTAAGAAGATAAGCAACATTGTAGATGACTTCAACATGTTTTCATAAACAATTCAGCTGAGTTTAATCTTAATAAACCAAAAGATCAGCCATCCCCCTGGTTAGACTCTTAGCTATCACTTTCATAAATGTTTTCACATTTAGAAGTTTTATTTCACCACAGGAAAATATAAATTAATTCTGCTTCATGGTGGATCTATTTATTCTTCTTCCTGTTTTCAGTGTGAAATGTGTGACCGCAGTAAAAAGAAGAAATGGCTAGAAGCTAAACAGTCAAATAACAAGTCAATTCATAGATATAGTGTTGGTGTGCTTGTGTGCGTGTGTATACTGTCTAACTTTCCTCCCCGTTCTCCCCGTTCTCCCCGTTCTCCCCGGCACCCTTGATGAGGCGTTTGTTGCCCCTCTTTCCTCCTGGTCCTCGGGGTTTGGCAAAGGCCTGCTTTAAGGTGTGCTCTATTGGGTGCACCTCCTCGTACAGTGAGTCTTCTGTCAGGCCGTCGCCATTGTCTATCTCCATCTACACACACACACACACACACACACACACACACACACACACACACACACACACACACACACACACACACACACACACACACACACACACACACACACATCAATGGCTACTCTTTTCAATAAGATGACCAGTGTATAAATGATGGTGACCTTGTTAACTGTTTATCTTTAGTGATATATTATTTGTTATTATCTAATTTGCGGGTGATTTGGGTGACCTGTACCTTCTTGGTGACCTCCAGCTGGTAGTCTCTCTCGACCTCGTCCAGTAGCCTGTTCTTACAGCTGGAGTATAACATCCGTTCCTTGATGCTACAGGTGTACCCGGGCATCGAATATATGAACACTGGAAGAGACATAAAGTCGTGCTCATCATTTCTGCTGTTGAAGCTCTTTGGGCTATGAATCAAAAACCTGTATCACTCACAATCACTCACACCTCTAAACTACACACACTTACTAGAACATCCCCTCATAATAACTCGGCCCTCAGGGAAAAGACTCAAAACTAACACATCACGTTTTCTCAACAGTTTTAACTGCAGAACCATCAAATTACTAAATCAGTGGTTATGAATGATCTGTGTTTTTATTTCTTATGCATGTGTCCTGGCTGTTAAGTGACTTTGTTGTTCTGTTATGAGCACACCGAGGCAACTTCCTAATAAATAAGGAAGTGCTTGTGTTGAAAACTAGTCAGCAGGAGTTGCTGGAACCAGTCTTTGAGTAACATTTAGTCAACTACACGTGGCCTCTGTGAAAAGACCAATGAGTTGAGATTGTTTGAAAGCTGCTTTTTTGAGCCTGAACCTGAATAACACGACTTTGACTCTGAGGTTGAGCTGTGAAACTGCAGAGTGGAGTAATGTGGCATACTGTGATAACATAGTCACATGATCCATTGTTAAAAACAGTAAAAGATTAGTGCAGCTTTAAGCATGGGTGGGACCAACATGGAGTCAATTGACAAAGATGTGAGGTTTTGATTCTATGACAAACATACTGAAAAAAAGATATTCAATTTCCCTTATCATAATTTCTGTGTTCTTCACATGGAGCTCCCTTTTTTACTATTAAAAATATCTATATGACCTGACAAGCACATGATGTTACTTTGCCTCCCTGCATTAGCCCACCACTCTGCTCACACCTGCGGTGAGACAGTACTGACCCAGTGCCTCCTGCCGCTGGCCCTGGTGGGAATGTTTGAAGATGAAGAAGTGGTATCTGGGTGAATCTGTGGGAATCCTGTAGGGAAGCTCATGGGTCTCTGTAGGTTTGGTGTGAACCAGCTCAATGGTCTCTTTCTCTACATCCAACCTCTGCAACGCGACGTACACAATCAGACTTTGTTCAGAGGGTCAAGTCACGCACAGCCAATTTCACCTCATTTTACTGACACACGCAGATACACTGTTTGCTTTTTAAAAAACATCCTGACAATTGTTTTCTGTTCTAGGGGAATTTGTTTTCATGTTGCACGCCACGTAATCAGTAAAAAGGTTTTGTATCTGGGCTCACCAGCTGTATGTAGTTGATGCGTCTCTGCTTGAGTTGCTCCAGAGCTCGTTTGGCCTCTTCTTGTAACGGGAATGCAAGACCTTGAAGAGTCTGGGCCCTTTTGTCTAAGCCAAACTCCATTGTAACCTGTGGGATAAAAAAACAAAAAACAAAACAGAAGACCATGTTGATATGCCCCAACGCATGACAGAAGATGAAATGCCAGTGAGTCAAAAAGATTGTAACAAACCCTCGCACGAGCTGTTGGAGTCCCAATTCGTCTACGTTCATCCTGTGGATATAAAAGATTTTAAATCTCTTCTTCAGGCACACTCAGTTGAATTTGTATTAGAAAGAAATTGTACATACCCACATAACTTTATCCTGCAGGAAGACAGTAGTATACAGATTGAGTACACTACACATGATGTACGTGTACGCTTCATATCATATTCAGACAGTTTGTATTGTTTAGTTAGTCGTTTAAGGCATAAAGGTGACTGTGCTTCTTTCTGTGGCCCGGCTCAAGTTATGGAACTGCCTCCCGTTCGATCAGCCCCCACCATCGAATGTTTCATATCCAGGCTAAAAATATTGTTGTTTTCTCTGGCTTTCTACGTGTTTTAGGTATATGAACATGTGTTTTTGTCATTGTGTCATTTTCCTTTATATTGTGTAAAGCAGTGTTGTAGTCAAGACCATCTAAACCGAGACCAAGTCATGGCCAAGACCAGAGTTTATCGAGACCGAGACAAGACCAAGACTTTGAGGGGTTGAGAGACCAAGTCAAGGCCAAGGCCAGACCAGTGTGATAAAATGACATGCAAACCTCCTCAAATTAATTTAAAAGATCTACATTCCCATTAAAACACTCACAGAAAACAAATGAAGATTCCTCTCCATTCACCTCTTTTACTGACTTATATACAGTATATGTGTGTCATAAAAAAATAATCAAAAGACATTGTAGAGGTGAATTTTATGTGTGGAAATTGTCCTTTGATTTCTTTGAACAATCACGGTAACAATAACGACGTTTCAAACAGTTTAGTGATATCTCTGCAGTTGTGGTCTTGAAATAAAAGCCTGACTTTGTCTGAGACTGAGACGAGACAGAGTAAACATGTGGTTGATTATGAGTTGTTTGAAACTGAGCTGTATAAATAAGCTGACTTGTTTAAATGTTACCTCTGTGACTTTGATTCGTTGTAATTCCTGCTCGGCTGCTGTGAGCGGAGCCGGGGAGCAGCAGGAGGACATGTGTCGCAAGTATCCCTGGAAGCAAAGGTCATCCTGCAAACAGCAACACAAACAGGATGGTACTCAGTCACCAGCGGTTGAAGATTCACTGATCAGTCGTCATGCTGGAGGGGCTTCACTCACCTCGACCGTGCCAAACATTTCATCTTTAATGTGACCTCCTCCGAACTCCTTCTTGAGAGTGGCTCGGGTCGCTGCATACACCATCTTCTGCCTCACCTGACGCGTGCCAGGAAGAGACAGGAGGAGATAGTGACACAATAACATCAGCTTTAAACCTGGAGTTCTATAGTCATTTTGTGTGTTGTTAAGTGAGGGTTTGGTAGTTTTTAAAGCCACCTGAACACAAAAATGCGTTTTGCTTGTTGTTGCTTCACTTGGATGTTTGAACTTCACTGTGCAGAATGATGTGAGTGCAGCGTTTGACACGAGAAGTTGTTTTTTACAACAATCGACTGAAGGGGGCGAGTTTCTCTGCACAAATCTGTGTCCCCCAACATTTGCATATTCATAATTTCTAAGTTTTTCAGTAAGGGAGATATAGATATAATTTTTAAGAATTTTTAACTGTTTATTTTAAAATGATATCATACACATTATGATTCAAAGCAGAGTGTTTTGTATGTCTTAACACATGACTGTATTCTCTTAGACACAATGGGGTTTCTCTTGTACATGCTTTATTTTTATTTAGTTTCTGATCTGTTTTAGTCACTTTTGGTAGGAATTGTAATACAAAGGAGGAATTATGTATCTTCAGAACAATGAATATGTTTTGTAATATGTGTTTAAGGCAGGTGTTGTGTAATACCACATATACAATTAACCACAAAGCCTTTTTTTAAATTTCAATATTTTTCAATTGTGATAACTGAATTCATGTTGAAGATTTTAATTTGCCTGCACTTGAAAATAACTTTAAAATCTTACCCAAGTTAAAGATTTATAGCACTTTTTCATAAAAGTTTAATTTAGGCAAGTTTGAGTTTTGTCTCAGGGTCATTTTTTTTTTATCACAAAAAGTTTGGCAGCAGACTTTGAAAGACTAAATTCGATCAGTGATCATTGACATGTCAATTAGACGCTCCAGACATACTGGTGATTGGTCAGGAGACCAGGCGATGAAGATCCACTCGTATCCCTGTGCATTCTGGGAGTCCAGACGGTAGAGGATGTAGCAGGGTTCCTGAGGCGTGAGCAGAGGAAGCAGGAAATGATCGTAATCCTTGTCCCAGCTGTGTGCTGGCTCTCTGTATGAATCTAACACCAACTCCTCTGCAGACAAAAAAAAACGCGTATCAGCATCTCAGGATTTAGATAAGTCACTTAGCTTACTTGTGTCAAATCTCTCTGATTACTAGAAACATCTCATGTTTACCATTTCTGATGCCAATCTTCATTATTCTGATGGCACCTCCCCTCGCTCGGGCCAGAAACTCTTTCAGCTCCGATGTTGCTAAAGTAATATAAGGCGGACAAGTCAAAACTGAGGATGGGGGGGTTGGAAGCAGGTGAGACAGTTGGGTAAGTAAGAACCTGAGACTCCACTTCAGGGAGAAAATTTGATCCACTGCCAGAGAGTCACGCCATCACCTACAGTGACTCAGACAGGAGACGTTTGTACCAAAGAACAACTGACAAATTTCAGTCAGAGCGTTAAAACTGCCACATTTGCCCCCAATTTTCAAACCCACGAATGGACGTTTGGTACTGAAAGCCAGAGTTAGCTATTTATTGCACGTCCTGCTTGTCTCCCACCATGGTTACCAAACACAGCGGTCTCATAAATGATGTAAGATCAGGTGAGAAAGGTGAGAGAGGTATGCTTCTGCCAACCCGTCCCCCAACGCTCCAATTACCAAATGCCATAACACACATATATACGTAGCTCTTAAAACTACCCACAAGGATATATTTAGGTGCTAAATATCATGGTTACTGGTATCACAACATAGAAGACAGTACAGGCTTACACTTGTAGATGTGCAGCCTTTACAGTCCATAGTATATTAGGATCTACAAGTTTATCAATTTAAGGGACCACTTAAAGATGATCTTAAAAGGATATCAGAGAACATTACCAGTGAGATTGGGAGGATGTATTACATGCTATGGCACAGCTTAAATGCTAAAAAGATCATTTAAAAAACACTGAATTTGAACTGAACTATTACACACAAAAAAACCTCTGCTCTATGAAAACGTATGTAAACGTACAAGAGTTATCCTTTAAAAAAACTAACTTACCGTTAATTCCAGTTTGGTGTGACATCTTTTTGCCGTCAGCTTCACACTCCTCTCATGCA
The DNA here is from genome assembly GCA_032191485.1 of Leptoclinus maculatus. Classification (NCBI taxonomy): domain Eukaryota; kingdom Metazoa; phylum Chordata; class Actinopteri; order Perciformes; family Stichaeidae; genus Leptoclinus; species Leptoclinus maculatus. Next base: position 13,525,943 of record JAVDOI010000006.1, read on the forward strand.
AGAAGGACCAGGTCTAGGTCTCTGTGTCCTTCGCTCGTCTTGCTCAACAGGTAGGCTGCCTCTCCACTGATGGCAGACAGATGGACCCATGCGCATCAGTGACATAAACGCCTCGAGGGTGACTTGGGAGATTCCGAACACTTGAAACACAATCTGCGGAACTGTGGCTGATGAGTAATAACGTGCCTGCCAGTGGATATGTCACCCTAACCACTGATCTAAAACTCTTTGCGTATCGATGACCACAACTTTAAAAAGTCTCGGTGGGGGAGCGTCTCCCAAGTCACACACTGTCCTGTTACTGTACTGTGTGTGAGGCCACGAAGAAATCCACTACTTATAGCATCAGTGGTCAGTACAGTGTTTTTAGATGCTGTCAGTGCGCCACATGTAACAACATTTTAACACTCATTCACATAGTGGCTGATCAGCTCGGCAGACGGCATGATCTCAAATTCCAGTCATAGAAATGTGACACCGTGCAACAATGTGACCGCTACAATTCAACACTGATCAATGGAGTAAGAATGGGGGTCTTTTTTTTAATGTATTTGGGGTCAGTGCATTTCGACTCGCACGCAATTAAAATATGAGTGTGAGGTTTCTTATGGCGAGATATAAACACCTTTTATCCCAAAGTTTGAGGTAAAGAGCTCCAGATGACTTGTGAGAACACTAGAAGAGTTGGCTCCTGAACAGTCATAATGGATCCATTACTGGCAACTGACAAAAACACAAACAAACTCATCAAGGTCACACACATCACACACACTCCCAGGTTAGGGCAGGATGTGTGATAGGGAGAAATGAAAGAGGGTGAAAGAGTGGTAAGAATGGTAAGAAGGTGAATGCCAAATGCTCAAACCACCACATCTTATTCCTCTCCTTTCACACATCTTTTGTGCACACACGCACATAATGGAGGGAGGTGAGAGAAAGACAAGTGTGTACCTGTGAGGTTACCTGTGATGGGATCATCCATTATTCACTCAGCGGTGTGTGCACAACCCAAGCATCTATACATTATTCAACAGAACCCCCACCCCTCTCCTCTACTTCAGGAAGACACACTTTATGTGCACAAAAAGATACACCCATTCATTCAACTGATTAAAACTGATAGCGTTTCTCTCACGCTTGCATGTGTGTTCACAGATTGGTTTAATGACTATGGGACAATTGTTTGCATCTGTTAAGTGAGCTCATGTCAGTGTCATTGTTTTGACAAGCACCAAATCCTTAAAATAGCAAAAAATGTCACATTTATAAAGACTCCGCTTTTAAGGTTGTGATGAGAAACTTGTAGAATCTTAATAATATTAGTCTTTTTTATTGGAGAAATTATAAAAAAAATCTTTCATTCATTTACTTTCCTTAGTAAATGTGCCCCATTTATTGGTACTGTATAAAGTTGAAACAATTAACCAATCAGTCAATCAAGGGAACATTTATCAGCAAGTATTTAGACAATAAATGAATAGTTTGTTTTTTCAAGCAAGATGACCTAACTTTGGTTACGGCTTCTTAAATTTGAGGTTTTGCTGCTTTTCTTTGTCTTATGTGATAGTAAACTATCAAATGACAAAACAAGAGATGGGAAGAAGTGACTTTGAGCTTTAGGAAATTGTGATTCCCAATTCTCCCCATTCTCTGAAATTTGATACTTTTTTCATAAAAACAAATACCGTAAACTGTCAGATTAATCGATAATGAAAATAATCTTTAGCTCGAGCCCTCGTACTGTACAAGACTTAGTATCTAAAGTATAATAAAACTAAGGATGTCAAAAGAAGAAAAAACTGTTTCATCTAAAACACTTTATTACAAATATTCAAACGGTAAAACACTGATTATTATTTAGTTAAATTTCATATGAAATATCATGAGACACGATTAAAATGTTAAAGGAATGAAATGTACTGAATGGCATTAAAAATACTGAGGTATGTGGGATTTTGTTGTCCCAGCGGCATCAACACTTTTCAAAGTAAAAAAATACAGTCGGTAAAAATGATTAAAGTAAAAGTGAAATATTTTTCTCTGATAAACTGTCAGACCCCGTGGTTCTTATCGAGCCAAGGAAGGCAGTCCACTCCACAATGCTACATCACTGCATAGCTGCGACATGTTTAACGACGAAGACTCTTTTTGGAAACGTCCCTCTTACGTGTCGTCAATACACGGGAGCCAAAATGTCTGTTAAAAGAACAGAAGAAGAAAATGTGAATGAGCACTCTGTTCATAGCAGTTTGTCTAACAGCAGCTGCTGTACATGAGAGACTGACGCGATATGTTTGATCTCACCATGTTAGTGCAGGCGCTGGCGAACGTCATGTATCTGGGGTTGAACTGCAGAGTGTTGATGGGTCCTGGATGTTTCCCATCCAGCACAGCGACCTTCATCCCGCTCTCAGTGCTCCAAACATGGACTCTCCCGTCCTCTGAGCCTGCACAGCAAGACACATTTTAACACACTGTCGCAACAGAGATCTTACAGGAAGAGACCAAAATATTAATATTAATTATTTAGGTTTACCAATCATGACAAACTGAGAGTCTGGAGTGAAGCAGGCTTCCAGGGAGATGCCTTTACTGTTGTTGTAGCCCTTAACATAAGCAAAGATAGACACCTTTAAGTAGTCATAGTAGGCTAATATACAGACAGGTGTGATTCAGTAGGTTTGTGGTAATGTGATTAAACTACTTTACGTGTCTTACAGAAAAAGTGTGCAGCACAGATCCATTGAAAGCATTCAGGACACGAATCATCCCTCCGTTGGTGGAGATGAGAATCTGTTTCCCATCATTACTGAATTTGAGTCCAGTCCAGTCACAGACGCGATTAAACCTCATATCAAAGGAGGCAAAGGGACCCTTTTCACAGAGAGATCACCTGTATTAATAATACAGTATAACAGAAAAAAACAATAAAGCACAGTACATATAGTAATTTGCATTTTACCTTGTCAAACGCACGGAGGTCGTAGAGTTTAATGGCCTGTGATTCCACCCCTGCAGCAAATATCAGCCCATCAGGGTCAAAGGAACATACAGGTTTCCCAAGTGGATTAGTCAAACCCTGAAACACAAACACATACAAATAAATGCAAAAAAACAGAGCAAGAAGACGCAACAGGAAGTCTGGATGTTGATAGAGATATTGCACAAGTATTACCACATTTCATCCTTCCCAATTAATGACTGCAATTTCTGTCATACATTGTTCATATTAATGTGTTTCCTTCAATTTGGTCTTTGTTTGCGGTTTAATGTCTTAAAGCATCGTGTTTTAGTTGAGAGGGTGGATTTAAGTGTAGCAGTCAGGTCAGGGGACACCCAGTGGTCACAGGACAAATGATAATTAAAAAGGTGATTTGAAACTCAATGATGTGCAATAATTGAATGTGTAGTAATCTGGGAAGTCCTGCAGTAACAGCTCTAGCAGTAGCTGTAATCATACACTTGGGTATCTGTCCACAGAGAGCAGAGGAAGTGTAAGGTGCCAGCCCGACTACTCACTTGACAGTTTGGAGCACGCAGATCCCAGATCCGGATTGTTTCGTCCAACGAGCCCGAGATAAACGTATCATCTACTGGTGACATTGAGAGAGCAATAACTCTAAAATCACAAAAGAAACAAACTTTAACCATCAAATAATAAACCTTCATTCACGAGAAGCTAAACAAAGACCAGATAAGACAAGTGAAACATAATGACGACTGAGTAACTGGTTGCTGTGGAGAAAATAAATAAAGGCTTATATTCTGTGTTTATGCTGTTCAGAAATGTATTTTAAGAAATCTTTCTTTGTGTATTTGTAAAACTTTGATTAAACATATTTTTTTCCATATTTCTTATGAGCCTATTAAAATAACAACAGATGTAGGGAGTATAAAATGCACATTATAGCTTCTTGGTTTGCACTAGAGCTGCAACAATTATACAAATTATTGATTGACAGAAAATTAACCGACAATATTTTGATAATCAATTAATAATGAATTAAGTACATTTTGGGGTAAAAGGCTTCTCAAATGTCATGATCTGCTGTTTTTCTTTGTCTTAACATTAAAGTAAACTAAATATCTTGAGTTTTAGACTGTTGATTGAACAAAACAAGGCATTTGATGACTTGTGATGGGCATTTTTAGCTGTATTCTGATGTTTTATAGACCAAATAATTTTTGCAGCCCTAATGTTCATATACTTTGATGGTACTTTTCCACCTAGTGTGCATACGTTGTATTCATAATTGCTTTGTGAGTGGACACTACATTACTACTTTGTTCACATTCATATACAGTATGCCACATTTCTTTCCTTCCTTTTTTCCTCACCTTGCAGTGTGACCTGGGAAATACCTGATGAACTTGTTGTCAGTGAGTGACATATATCGGATGGTATCTACAAGACACAAAATCCATATTTTATTTTCCAAAACATATCAGAGCACAAATATTTGTATTATGTTTCAGTTTATATTGTTTGTTGGCTGCTTTGTGCCAACAGCCGACAGTCAGTATTGAGTTATTACCATCTAGTTTGTTGGAGCTGTAGACTACAGTCTGTGCATCTCCATGTGTGTAGTGGATGAGGTCTACTCCATACTTCTTGCTGAACATGGTCCTTTCAGGTCTGAGAAAAGACAGAATATTTAAACAGGTTAATCATTTGATCACCTGATGAAGTGAACATGCTGCACTGCCATAATCCAGACACATCCATGTGGACCAATTCGTCTTAAATATTTAAACAATGTATGGGAATGTATCATTATTTTCATGTATTTGGGGCGTAAATGCATGACACAGTTGCTGTTTTTAATGTAATGATAATATTGGCCACTTACTTTCCTTCTCGGATGTCATATAACACAATGCAGTCGTCGTCGCTACTTGATATTGCATGTTCACCATTTGGGCTGAAGTCCACACAGTTGATTTTCTGTGCATTTTCTCGATATGTTCGAGCAACCCTGAAACTTCGTAACACGCTGTCTGTGATCTTCATGTCTGCAGCTTTTTTATACAAAGGGACCTCTCCCTCAGCTCCCTCTGATTTAATGAAGCCCGCGAGTCGTTTCTCGCGTGTAATCTACAAGCAATATCATTTAAGAGCCTTGACGCAAAATACAATCTTACATTTTCAGAAAAACAACAATGAAACCAAACGTTACAACCAGTTACAACATGCAGCCATAGAGCGACTCGGCGTGACAACGGTACGCTTGGTTTGTACGTCATGGTGTGCCAGGGGGTCGGGGTCTCCAATCATCTACATTCAGTGGCCTCAACGAATCGGCTCGTGGCGGAGAGGGAAACAAGCGCACCTATTCTGGGAAAAAGGAAATACGACATACCTCTACAGGAAATGTTTGCTGCATGCATAGTTACAATGTAAAACCCCATGTTTACATCTGGTTTTGAAGGTCAGATATATATTTTTCTACCAGCACTTGGATTTTATTTTTGTAGAGTGCATTTTGTTTGGAGCGGTTTGACTAAATTGTGAGAGAAAATTGCTCGTAGTTTTTGTGATGTTTAATCCGGTGTATAACAACAAACAACCAAAGTCCAAAAAGTGCACTTATTTACCTGAACTCAAATAAACTCAAACTCACTTTACAACTATTAAAATATTGGATTCATGTATTTTCTTGCTTTTCTTTGTGTGCGGAAAATAGTTTGTGCGCCTTTATTGCCTTTATTCTGAAAGGTGCCGCCCGGAAGTTGGAAGCAGGAAACGGCAAGCATGTGTCCTCTGGAGTTTGTTTGTATCTCCAATCTTATGTGAACCGTCTTAACTGTGCTCCACAATGAACCGCTGTAGAAGAATAGCTTGTAGTGACATTAAATCCGGTCTAACCGTCGCCTTCTCTCGGGTCAAACCGCCGACAAACTGCCGCAGGTGTCCGGAGGCAGCGCGGTTCCTCAGCCGGAGCCATGCCACTGCTGCTAAACCGGCTACAGGCTCCGACACGGAGGAGAAACCCCGGCTGAGGGCCATTGACCTGGCGCAGAAGGTCCAGCAGGAGAAGTCGAAGCCACTGGCGGCAGAGCCTCCGCTGTCGGGCCAGCAGAAGAGGGTGATGGAGCTGAAACGGTTCAGTCTGCAGCTACAACATGTTCATCCCAACGTGCTGGCCAAGCACCTCCACAAAAGCGTGCTGTACCAGGACAAAGATGTAGTTGTCATCAACAAACCTTATGGCGTTCCTGTCAGAGGTAAACATTATTGAATTACACTGATGTACACTGAGTATACGTTACAGTAAAAGTATGTGTTACATATCTTAAATGGCGTGTTGGATTTGGTTAAACAAAATGTATGGTGAATTTGTTTTGGGGGGGGCTGAAACGATTAGTTGATTAATCAATTAATCAATTGACCGAATAATTGTCAATTAATCGTTTGTCATTATTCATGCTAATCTGTTTTGTGTTAACTTGAATATCTCTCTGTTTTGGACTCTTGGTTGGAAAAAAACATAAATTTTAAGTAGTCACCTTTGGCTCTGGGGATTTCTGATATAGACCAAAAGATTATTCTGCAGATTAATGGATAATGGAAGCAAATCTTAAATTGCAGACCTAAATTACTTTGCATATCGGCCAACGTGCAATACTGTTATGCCCATACTGATGAGAATAATCAACTATTTTACGTACACGATATTGGTAGAAATGTCAAATCCTGCTGAAGTTGGAGAATCTGGACCTGAATACATGTACATTTGTGGTTGTTGCTCTCAGATGACAGTGGGGCCACATCCATCTCCTCTGTGCTTCCTGTTCTCTCCAAAATGATGGAAGGGATGAAGATCAAGTCTGAGTCTCAGCTGCTCCCTTGTCTGAGGCTGGAGAAGGAAACAACTGGAGCTTTCCTGCTGGCCAGGAGTGAAAAAGTAGTGGAGCACATACTCAACCTTCACAGAAATAACCAAGTGCAGAGAAAGTACTGGTAAGATACAGTTGTAATGTGGGGATAGAAGAAAAAAGGTTAAATTCTTAACATGTTTGTTAGTCTCAATGTATTCACTGTTCCCGCTCAGGGTCATCACAGTCGGTGTACCCGTTCCATCAGAAGGAGTGATCGACATCCCCATCATAGAGAGAGAGGTCACAGGCTCTCGGCCACACTACAAGGTGTCTCTTCTTCTGTGGTTTAAAAAAAAAAAAAGTACCAGTTTTAGCTCCAGAAATGCAAAGAGCTGCTTTCTTTTCTGTTTCATGTTAAACAGTAAATTGAACACTTTGTTTTTTTTCTGTCAAGATTTAACTTTCTGTATATTGGCTATTTACAGTTGTTGCAAGTAAATTATTAGTTTATCATTTTATAATTATTAAAGTTATTATAGAACTATTCATTTGAACTTTGATATTTTTTTCCAGATGGCTCTCAGTCCTCTTTTCAGAATGAATGATGCTGGCGACGGTGTGACCAAAGTCCGTGCCCATCGGCAGGCACATGCTGCAGTGACCAAGTACAGAGTGTTGGACAGCAGCAGTGGTTGCAGCCTCGTGGAGCTCCAGGCTTTTACTGGTAAGACTGGTGTTTTTTCGGTCACAGGAATTAAGTGCCAATTCATTTTGGTAAATTTCTTTTAAGAAGTCTTTTTTTTTTTTCTCTCTCTACATGTCTGCTTTCTTATGTCCACAGTAGGGAAGCACCAGATGAGGGTTCACATGGCACTTGCTCTGACGTGCCCCATTCTTGGTGACCACAAATATTCCCACTCGAGCAAACTGGCACCCCAGGTAAAATATGTTTGCAATGTGCCACATAGAACAGGTTTACAAGTAACGAATGCCAGTAGAACGTTGGCGTCATACCGCCCCTTCAACAAGAGTGGTGTATCATCAGCTGCTCTTTGATCTCAGCTCTCGGCCACACTACATGACAATGATACCTTAAACAAGAGTGGTGTATCATCAGCTGCTCTTTGATCTCAGCATTGATCAAATGAGAACAAACTGAGGGATATCCTTTAAAAGTCACACTGTGGGCGACTGTGGCTAAGTGGAGAACAGGGCCGTCTTTCAATCAGAGTATCGGCGGTTAGTTAGTCGCATGTCGATGTGTCCTTGTGCAAGACACTTAACCCCAAAAATTGCTCCTGTAGCTGTGCCTATGGTGTGATAGCATCTGAATTGTAAGTCGCTTTGGATAAAAGCGTCTGTTAAATGACTGTAATGTAATGTAATGGGATGAGCCAAGCGGCATCCTGTACTTTCATCTCCCTTCCACATAGCAAACATTTTGATTAGTTGTCTCATTGTACTACTTTAAGGTTGTGGCAACTATAAAACCAGCAACTCTTGTGGTCCTACTGATTCTGATTTTGGCATCCAAAACAGTGCCTTAGATCTGCTGGGTCATTTAATTCACCAGCATGTCAAGTGTGGAAAATAAGTTTTCATTGCTTGCACTTGGGTATATTATTAAACATACACAAATAGGATTGAAGGACCTACATTTCTGCAAGAGCTCACTTTCTGTCACTAAGTATCAGTGTCTTACATAATAAATCACTAATCTGTTCATTTTGGTGCACAGAAATTACCAGAACGTGTGCTGGGAAAGCTTGGACTGGAACAGAGCAAGATCCGGTACCTTCCTCTTCATGTGCATGCTCGACAGCTGACGCTGCCAGGAACCAATCGAGCCGACATAAGCGTGTCCTGTCCCCTACCAAAGTACTTCACACAAACATTGAATCGACTGCATTTAACTCTTCCTGATGAAAAGGACTATTAATAACCACTTCAGCAATCCAAGTGCTGTCTAAATGTATTGGACATCAGCTGTGAAGGATGTCGGACTGCAACGTGGGGGAGAAGTGTATCATGTGTGCCATTTGAGTTAAATGGGAAATAAAATGATGTTGTGCTGCAGTCCTAAAACATTAACATTATTGCCCTTCCGGTTCTTTCGTCTCAAAGTCAATTTTTTTTTTGTTTATGGATTTTTTAAAATAAGATCTGTGTTTGGGGAGTAAGCTGTAGGTAGGTGTCGTCACTGCCAAGATGGCGATGGCCAAAACCACCAACAGCTCTTCAGAAACCTATTGTGGTGTCATGGAAAATAACCATATTTTATACAGTCTGTGGTTTTCACATGTTGGAGTTATTTAAGATGATCGAATGTATGATCAAACCTTTCATCATTTGTGTAGCGCTCCCTGAGGAGCTTTTCTAACCACATTCATGAACGACATGTCACCTTGATATGTTTTTATGGTGCACATCCAATTAAACTGCTATAATCACGATATAATATTTACAAGTGCAAACAGCCAGCAGCAAATTATATCAATAAGAACACTCTCTTATATGTCACTTTATTTGTATGGTACCTTTCGTGCAAACATTTTGTAGTTCTTCACATACAAAAATATATAAATGCTCTCTATGTGTGTTTTAAATAATAAATAAAATTGACTTCTGTAGATTCTTGTCACATTGTGCCGCTGTCAATCGAATTAAAAGTAAATATATATAAAATGGGAAGTCCGCCTTTAAAGCCTAGTTGTTTTCATAGAGTGCTGCAGGGACGACGTATTCATGTAAATTAGCTTCGCACTGGTTCCCTCAACAAGAAGCCAATGGGATTTTCCATTAGTTTTCAGATTATTGCAGAGAATGAGCTCTTTAGCAAACAAATGTTTATGAAATTTACAACTTTTATTCAGCCCGATAATCTTCACAAATGAACACCACTTTTATGATTTTTTTGTTTAACCGTAAATGAAATCGCCAGAAGTATAAAGCTAATGTTGGACCATAAACAAACTACACCACAGTCGCATGTCCTCAGCGTCACCACCACTAAGCTAAAGGCGGAGTAGTGTTTGGCGTGATGACGTTTCGTAGTCTCATTTAGTTACTTGTTAGCAACCGCCTTTTTTAAGACTTGGCGTATTTTATCAGTAGGCATTCTCTGATATTACCCACCGCAGGTCATCAATCCTCATCCCCCAGGAATTTAAAATCATTTATAGATAAAAACCGAGTTGATACTCATGGTCAATGACGAACATGTACCGTTGATCCAACCTCCAGACATCAGAACCTCCATGATGCTGATTAATCATCCTGACTTCAGTTAAAAAGTGGAAACCGTCGCGTGAATGTAGCATCCTGCTGAATGGCCATCTGGCTCTCAATCAGCGAAGCTCCCTTTTTGTCAGTCAAGTGTTTTGACTAACTTGTTTTTGGTGGTTTATGAAGCTTTTACATCATTTCTATTTGATGAGATGAGATTCCTGAGATGACACATGCTGTCATAGCTGCATGAACAGAAACATGAATTTGCAAACCTGAAATAGTTTGGTAATATGTGTAATAAATTCATTGTCACATCAATAATAACTTTATTCTACAACATGATAATGTTGTTTTTTCAACCAGAGGTTATGGCTTTAATGCCAGCCAGGCAGAATGAAGCTCTGTCTGTCCTAACAGTTGGTAGTACTTTACTGAAGGCCTTTCCTTTACACTGGTGACTCTACAGCCACCTGAAGGCAGCGGGTCTCTAACTGGAGAGAAGTCAGGCCACAGTCACGCGTGGCAGATCCACTGGTTACATTATGTGCAACCAGCCTCATACAATAATCCGTTTTGATTAATTATTCTACATTGTTTTTTTCTGCTCATCAACATACCTGTTGGAGACTGACACATTGGAAACATTTCACAAACAAATTGTGAATCACTGAAAACTTCACGCTCTGCGTATTACTCCCTCAGGACCGTTCTTTCTGATTCCATCTCGTGTCCAAGTGTGCCGAGGGAGCCTGGCTATGAAATTACCAAAAGTACGTTTGACTCGCTCCCGCTGGGTTTCGTTGGTCGATATCTCAGGAACGCTTTGAGGGAATTTCTCAGAAATTTGGCACAAACCTCCACTCAAGGATGAACTTAAGAATTCATGGGTTATTAATGACAAATTCACAGAACTGTCTAGTTGGATAAAATGAGGTGACGGCGTTTTGGACAGACTGGTTGTAGGAGGCATACAACCCCAATGTGGCAATTCTAGTCTTTTTAAGTTTTTAGCAACAGCTGAGCTTGTTACAGCTTCAAATATCCTCGATCATATTGTTTATCATGCCGTCATATTATTTCCACAAAGGTTTCAGATGTTCTAAACAAAATGGGTGTGCATATCAATGGAGTTATAGATATCAGGTATAAATAAGCCTTCTTTCTCTGCGTTAGAGAATGTTTGTATGGTGTGACATATGTTAACGTCGGGATTGCGTTTCTCTGGGGTTTTACCTTCATGTTACAACACTGACTGATTGAATTGTGCGAGTCACACGGTCAACGTGTTTGAGTTGGCAGCCCTGTCACTAAGATGAATTACACTGAAGTTGTGTTCATTTGTGAAGATTAGCTTAAGTAACATAACGTGATGAGTATCGTAAACCTGTTTGCCACCGTGATATTTTCTGCAATAAGCCAACGGAAAAATCCCATTGGCTTTTTAGTGCGATACTAACTTCCGGGTTGACCCACAAAAATGCATCATCGCTGCACCACTCGGTTGTGAAGTTATAAATTATCAGACGAAAAATGACTGAACAGTGCCATACAACTAATTTTTAGTAATAATAATAATAATTAAAAAAAAGGAAGCAGAACTGTATCACAACTATTTTTGTCAATGTAGTAATGCAAATGTAGTCATCTCATGGGAGGCACCAATAGGGTTTGGATAATGTTGGTGTGACAAGTCATTCTTGAAAAGGCCCCAAACTAATCCTTAATTCAAAGTTCAGAGTTGCATTTCCACAGACAGCTTAGCGTTAAAAACTCTTCAATTTTGAATTGTCATGACTTTTGATACAAGGATTAACACTGTGTTAGCTAAACAAAGGCGTTTCCGTCTGTATGTCCCGTTTAATAACCTACTATACATACATACAGGAATAGGTTGGCAAAAATCCTTGAATGGTGTTCAAGTCACTAGCTTTGACCTGAGAAAAATATGTTTCCAATATCCTGAATGACTACAATATAGCACTTTGACCGTGTGAATATCTGAGGATCTACTCACTCAATGATCCACAAGCGTAAATTATGACGTAATTTTTTAAAACAGGCACAAGTTCTTCAGCTTTGAACGTATCAATACATGATCCAAAATGCAGTCAGTATACAAAAAAAACAACAAGTTGTGAGAAGTGGTCCCTGTAACTGTCCATTAAGATGTCATGTAGTTGGACTTTGAAGAGACTATTTGGTAAATGGTCTGTGAGGTTAAGTAGAGAAAGGTTAAATATCCTCATATTGTTTTGATACTTTTACAGAAAAAAAATGTACCATCTCTGCAGAGCTCAGAGTACAGGAGGTCAATCATAGTCCAGCAGGCGTGAGACTAACGTCTCCCTTACTTGCCAGTTTAAAGGTTACAGAGGCAATGGCTTACAAAGGTAGTCAAGGGACAGAACGGTCCAACCAATCAGCGGAAAACAGAAAAAGAAATATCTTTGCTGTTGTGACGCAGTCCTCAGAGAGAAATAATGATTGATCCCTTTGATTTGAGATGATGGTCATTGGGGTTTATAGAATCAGGATGGATACTGCATAGTCAACAATCAGTGACAGGAGACCAAGTTCCCACGAGTCCAGTCAGTCTTCTCAAATTTAGCTCATGATGTCCGGACCGATGCCGATGATCTCCTGGATCTCTCGGACCACGATGATGCGGGCCAGCACGTGCTCCACTTGCTGAGTCGTGAGGGGCTGAGATGAGTACCACATCGGGCTGTTCGGTGCGACGACGGGCTCTGGAGTCATGTAGTATGCGTCATTACGTCCCTTAACGCTTTGAGGACTGGAAAATAAAGAAAAGGGAGTTCAGTTTTTTTTCCAATATATTTACACTGAAGAATGATCCAGTAACACAGGATTTATGTGATCGAGTCGCTCACCATTTGAAGAGATAAAAGTCATAAAGTTTAATGGGGCAGCGAAGGGGATTCTCAGGATCCTCGATCTGCTCTTCGTACATGTCATCGGTTCCTGAAACAGACAACAACAACAGGTCAGCAACAGCAACTTCTGTTGTCAAAAGGTTGTGACTCACAGCGAGATTTACACAAGTGGCTTACTGTTTTGAGCACCTTTCTGTCCGGCGCTGTTTGGACCTTGTCCTTTGAGAAGGCGGATGCTGGTTGCTTTGTCCTTGGCGTTAGCCGGGTTCTTCTTCGTGTGTCTTAGGACCTTGGAGAAAGCTACTTTCATGTGCTGTTCAGGTGTTGTCAGGTGGAAATGCCTGTGACAAACCACACACAGCAATTACATCTCAAATACACGGTCTGTGTCATTAAAAGGGGACAGATTCGGGTCATTCAGTGCTGAGACGAGGTTACTCACTTAGTGTTGAAATACATTAGAGTTGTGAGCAATGTGGCTGGTGAATGTGCACCAAGCTGTTTGCACTCCCACAGCATCTCCTCTGTCACGTGACTTGGGATGACATAACCTGAGATGAAAACACACAATGAGCAATTCTTTCTATAAAACAAATGAAAGGAACTATAAATGTTGATTCTCTCCCACCTAAAGGATGGACACTGGGTTTCCAACCATCCAGGATGTTGTGCAAGCACCCACAAAAACGCGTGTAATACGGATCGGAGAAAATATCATCCACGCGTCCATTTTCAAAGAGATACTGGAAAAAAATGAATAAATTGTGGTTAAATCTCAAATGAGACAGCCTTTTGGCATCATACATCGCTGAGCATTGGGATACTGACCTTTTGTATACACAAAAAAACATAATATAGAACATCGGAGGTGAATTGCTCTTCGTCTGATCCTCGTGCCTCCTGCGTCATCAGAGAGAGACCCAGGTTGAGCTCAGCTACTGCGCTGGACACCAAGTCTTCTTGATAACGCAGCGGCTGACGACCTACCACAGAGAGAGGAGCGGAGGCAACGTTTGCGTTAGTGCCGTTAATGGAAACATGCTCAGTTTTAAGCAGATTAAAAGTTATTAACAACAATATTAACAGTGAACACATTAGGAATCAAAACATACTGAAAGTTTAAGTCATCGGTGTCAAATAGGGATGCGTGTTCAAATATACTGTTAGTTGACTTACGTCCTATGGGCGCAAGCTTGGTCTTCTCCTGCTTGTTTAGCTCCGTGTTTTTTCGCTTCACCCAAAGACGCCAGACCTCCAGGCCTTCCTCTGGCTTCAGGCAGATAGGAACCATAATCTCTGTAGGTGGTTCAGCTTGACCCTCTGACTCCATGTGGCCCTGCAGGACACCAAAATAAAAATGTCAGTTAATGCTTTGTGGGGGGGAAAAAAGGGCAGCATGGATGCAATGCACCTTTGTAATCACATGATGATGATAATTGAGCTAGATAATTGTATGATTTTTCAAGACCAGTGTAAAAATCACATGCGAGTCAAACAGACACCAGGGCTATTTCAAGGTACTGAAGTACTTCCTGACTTTAACGATACATGTCTTAACATGTTTTTCATCCTCATCCCAGCATAAGAAATATTATAAGATTGCTTATTTACAGCATAGGACATATCAGTTAATGAAAAGGTCAATTCAAACCTGCAGATGGAGCTGCTGCTCTTGTCCCTCTTCTACTTGGCTCTGCTGTTGATTTGGGTCCCATATGTGCACCGACTGTGTAGTGTTGTAAGTCCCGCCCACAGTCTGCACTGCCACAGGGATGTGAATGTTCCCGTTCATGAACTGAGCTGGGAACAGGGTCTGTACGATTTCTTCCTGTGTCCCACTGGAGGCCGACTGCCCATCTGTGGACCTTGATGAGGAATTGGGGGACATTTTGTCCTTACCGTTGGTGGTGGTGACTTGCATGGTGTTGTATGTGTCCTGTGGGATGGCAATGTGAGTTACCCCCTGCTGCTGTGGAGTGGAGTACACAGGGATGGTCCAGGTCTCACCTGTGGGACCTGTGATTGTTCCTGTTGTGCTGTACAGTTGTGCGCTGTCAACAGTGAGCAAATCTGGTCGTAGGGACACGTAGCTTTGCTGCTGCCCTTGAGGGATGGCTAGAACTGTGGCCACCTGTTGGCCCTGTGGAACAGCGTACGACACAGCCAGAGGGACATCCACCTTACGCTTCTTGGCAGGTTGGAGGACAGTTGAGACCGTGCCGGACCTCCTCTCTGCCTCCCTGGGAGAGTCCTGTTGCTGCGAATGAGACATGGCCTCTATGGTCTGAATCTGGATCTGTTGGCCATCTTGGAGTTGGATGTGTTGGCCACCTGGAAGCTGAATTTGTTGGCCACCTGGAAGCTGAATTTGCTGGCCACTCTGTAGCTGAATGTGTTGGCCTCCTGGAAGCTGAATTTGCTGGCCACCCTGGAGCTGAATGTGTTGGCCACCAGGAAGCTGAATTTGCTGGCCACTCTGTAGCTGAATGTGTTGGCCACCAGGAAGCTGAATTTGCTGGCCACCCTGGAGCTGAATCTGTTGGCCACCAGGTAGCTGAATCTGTTGGCCACCAGGTAGCTGAATCTGTTGGCCACCCTGTAGCTGAATTTGCTGGCCACCCTGTAGCTGAATATGTTGGCCACCAGGAAGCTGTATTTGCTGGCCACCCTGGAGCTGAATCTGTTGGCCCCCCTGGAGCTGAATTTGCTGGCCATCATGTAGTTGAATCTGTTGGCCTCCCTGTAGTTGAATATGTTGGCCCGCCTCAAGTTGAATTTGCTGGCCGCCTGGCAGCTGAATATGCTGCGTTCCTTGTAACTGGATTTGCTGTCCGCTTGACAACTGGATTTGTTGTCCTCCAGCTACAGCTGCAACCAGCTGCGCCTGAATCTGTGGCACACAGATGACATAGTCAACAGCCAGCATCACATGGATGCACTTGATATGGGTGACTGTTTGAATAAATCCTGTACCTGCTGCTGCTGCTCCTCTGTGAGCTCTCCCTGCTGGACAAAGTGGGCTGTTGAGATTCCCTGCAGGTCCTGCTGAGAGGGGGAGGCCACCTGAAGAACCTGGCCAACTGTTTGGCCTTGCTGTTCCTGAATCTGAACCTGGCACAGAGGGAGAGTTGGAAAAATAAACAGGCCAGTTAGCAGTCAAATCAATAAATGGCTAATGGCTTAATACACTTCTAATGGTAAAGTGAGTATCTTCAAATGAATGACATTTCTGATGAGAATGTTGAAGCTACTCTACTACAAAAGTTATCAATTAGCAGGTGAAACAGTCTACGCGTCACAGTTTTATTGAATTTAACCAAAGAAACGGTTTGTTCTCCACAGAAAAAGTTACACAACTGTATGTTTTTGTTATAGTGAAATTCCAAAATAGAGTAATTGTCAATTGTGGAATTTTTCAATGATTGGCTTAAGTTATACATACAAAAAATGAAGGACAGAGTGACAGTCACAAGTGCAGCAGTAGAGAGAAGGCGAATGATTGATCCCACTTTAATGTGTAGCCACATGCCTCCTAACAACCAGTAGGAAGCATGGAGGCTAATAACCAGAAGAAAATTATTAAAGAATTAAGTAAATGTTTTACTGAATGGATTAACGAGGCACCTTACATAAAAAGGTGAAAGTACCAGAGCTGAGAGAGCAAAGTTACTTCACCAACTTTACTTTAACTTAAAGACTCGAAACACCACACTGCCTTCTTATTTGTTTTCCTCTTGGCAGCGAGTCGTGACAGTGTTTCTGGGCCCTGCATTTGTCTTGTGCCATTAAAACACAGTATGACATAATATAAGAAGTGACATTGGCATATAAACTAACCTGCACCTGAAGCTGCTGTTCAGACTCTTGATGCACAGACAGATGAGGTGAAATCTCTGCCGAGGTCACCTGTACCGGTCATAAAGCATGCACATATATGAAGTGCAGCAGATTGCACCACAGGGAAGAAAATCAATAATATAAAAAAGGGGACCAGGTCTTACCGGACCAGCCAGCTCTAAGAGAGAGCCAGCCACTTCCGTGCTGTCTGTGTACACACAGCTGGTGTCCTGCTGCTGGTACACCATGGCCGTGGTGGTGGCGGCCCCTCCCTGCTGGCTGAACTCCTGCAGCACCTCTGGGCCCTTGGCGAGAGACTCCAGGAACTCCTTCATCCTGTGCTGAGGGACTGTGCGGGCTTTCTGCCGTACATACTCATCAAAGGAAACCACCCCACTGTCCTGCTCATTCATCCTCAATTGACCTAGAAAGATGCATTTTACAACATTTGAGAATGTAATTAAACAGCTCACATTTACAATGCATTGAAAACACAAATATATAATGAAGAATATTCGTATGCAGAGGGAGAGTCAAAATATATAGGCATTACATAATTGGCTGATTGTATTTAAATCTCTGCTGGTTAAATAGGTGGACGTTAGTATATCATAGTGCACGGGACAAAGTGCATGTTGGCTTGTAACACAATAACTGAGCTACGCTTCAACTTTTTATAGTTAGGCATTACAGTCACGGATTTAGTTAAATTGTAAATTGTTATAGTATGATCGACGACTCTGGATAAATGTTTATAGGGCACGAACAAAATAGTTGCCCGACTTTGTGTCCCGACTGTCTAATAATGGTGTCAACGTTCCAGCTAGTGGTTAGCACGTTAGCTTCACGATGTTAGCAAGGTACTGTTTGGACACAGCCCATATGGATAGTTTGCTTGCTAGCAACTGTTAACTGTATTTAACACCACCGAAAGCCACTGTGGTGTATAATTACTGTAAATTATACAATCAACATTTGCTGGTAGCACATTTAAACACATTAAAGCAGCAGTCCATTCATTGCACGTAACATAAAGCTAGCTAATCATCGTGCTAACGTTAGCTAGCTAGCTCGATGGCTCTGGATCCTGTCATGCTACCTTAAATAAAACGAAATCCTCTCCTTTCCGCCAAGGCACGGTGTTTAAAACTAAAAAAACGATAAACGTCTAACAGCTACCGTCACCACACCGTTCACTTAACGTTACATAGCGTGTGTAGCGGTGGTATAATCCCGCAAACAATGCGGTGATTAGATTGCGATAAAAATGTAACAGCAGCAAGCGAGCGGGCGAGGTCTGACGTCTGCTTGTTTCAGGGTGAGATCCACGCACGCAACGGTGGAAAAACAAGTTTCACAGCTCCAGCAAAGCACCGATTTATGAATCAATTTGAACTCCGAGTGGTATTACTACAACCTACACGTTCACAGCGACACATGCGAAAACCTCCACTGTGTTTATCCCGTGAGATATAAAATGACGGAAGTTAGGCCCCAAAAATAACGCGACTCCTCTCCAGACTGCTCAGCCAGTGACGGCCTGCCGCTGTGTCCTGTTAACTAGAGT
Source organism: Leptoclinus maculatus (assembly GCA_032191485.1). Classification (NCBI taxonomy): domain Eukaryota; kingdom Metazoa; phylum Chordata; class Actinopteri; order Perciformes; family Stichaeidae; genus Leptoclinus; species Leptoclinus maculatus. The sequence goes on from JAVDOI010000006.1 coordinate 13,544,288, forward strand.
TCCCATTCTGAGAGGTGGCATCATGGCATTTAGGCGAGCCATGCTGCCACAGGTTTACAAACAAGCTGTAGGCTTGGTTAATGATGCTTCATCATATTTCCTAATTTGTTTGTTAAATAAAAAATTCCCAAAACAATTATTGGGTGATTTAGAGCCATAGAATATTACCTGACCATACACTATTATATGTTACCTTTATTGTCTGGCGCTTAAAAACAGAGTGGGGGAATAATAGAAGAGGACATATAGAAAGCCAGATAGATAGCTAGACAGATATAGTTGGATATTACATCTGAATGAAATGAGTGATTTCTCTCTAAAATGAAAAACAAATTGACACTTCTGCCGAGTTCTGTTGTGCATTGGCCTCACGATAATCTCTATATGCCACAATGCCTGTGACTTTGAAAGCTCAGAAAGATGCAACTAAATGGATCTTATTTTGTCAGACTACCTCCCTTATTACCATATTTTTGACTCTGTACAACAAGACTCTGGAAACCAAGTTCCAGGTTGAGTCATTTAGAATTGACACATGAAAATATCCATACTGCAGCAGTGTTAAAATGCTTTCCAGGGTTGTTCTGTTGATGGTAAACATTAGAATGCATGTACCTTTAACAAAATCTAACTTCCCCAGTCTGCCTTAAAGAGCCAGGCATGTGCTGCTGAGGGCCTCCCACAGTTCTCCCCACAACAAACTGCCTCTTGCCCGTCTTAAGGTGGACCAACACAGATGTACTGTGTGCATAGGCTATGCCCTCTACACACTGGATAGCAAAGAGTTAATTCCCACACTCACTGCAGACTGCAGGGGCTCTCTGTTGGAAGCGGTGGAGGGACTAATACACATATATCCTTAATATTTTTCTCCAATAAAATTCCTTACAATAATAGTGAAAACATATTGACATTGATCTAAGTGGCGACTGTGACTTAAGAGTTATTTTGCAAGTTATTTTAGCGTACAGCCAGTCACATCTGGCCTACTCTCCATATGTCACGAGTTTGTCCCTCGCATGTTCATACGTTTCAAGTTATTAAGCCAAAGAGTTGTCATGAAACAATGCTGGAGTGCGCGTGTCTAGTTGGCTTCACATTATCACTTCATGTGACTTTGTGCTACTTAATGTGATCCTTTAGAAAAGGGATTTACCTTAACACAGCTGTGCAACGGTAAGGTTTGTGGGCCTTTTATTAATAGTCAATTATTTACACAAAATGTTTATTTTTTAAATCTACATATGTGAAAACAATAACCCCTCGGAATATGATATGCTCATTAATGCACCCCCCCCCCCTGTTTAGTTTAAAGGACAGATTATTTCGTCAATGGGCTATTGTGTTTTGGTAATGTTGAGTAGTTGGACAATTGTCAACTTGTTTTAGAGGCTACCTTGCGTGTAAAGCTTTTTTAATGCTTTTGTATTTGTGCACTTTTGTATGAACTAGTAAAATGTCTCAACAGTAAGTCAGGACACAAGGCATTTCTTAAACTTGTGGTTCAACAGAAATAACGTTCACCTGAGGTTGTATTTGGGAAATCTTGTCACTTGTAAGAAATGTTTATGTCATGCGTATAATCTTATGATGCAATATCATACATCATGTCAGTCATGTATGATATTTCTTTCATGTCATGTGGGATGTGCATATCATTGAAGTGGCAACTTGACATTTGTGACCAAAAGCTCACAGACTGATCAGACTGGTTCATGCTGTGAACTTCCATGTTTTTGCCAAGCTGGGTTGTATTTTTGCTGAGACAAACCATCCATAGTTGTGGTGGAGTGTGCAAACCCACTGGATTACACAGGAGTATGATGTTCTTTAAAGGATAGAAACGCAAGATTAATTATCTGGGAATTCGTGTGACTCTTCACCTCTTTAAAGTCTTTCTACTATCAACTCATTTGCAAATATATATAAAATAGTGTACTGTAAAAAATACTACATCCCATTGATATAGAATAAGGGTCTATTTTGATTACATTAATGTAATCTATATCATGTCAGTCTGATGTGCCTGACTGTTCATTTCTGTCTTCTTTGTTGTTCTACAGATTTTGGGATTTGGACTAAATGTGAAAAATGGGGCGTTCATCTTTGCTCTTCTTTATGCAAACCGTGTCCCTTTCTTCACTTGTGAGTTTTATTCAAACTTCACAATCGCTGGACAACTCTGATTCAGTGCGAGTAACTCGAAGCACAGGCAGAAACACGAACACCCCGGACATCTTGGCCAGTGAATTGATCTTCCATTCAGAGAGCAACAGTTACTCTGTGGAGGGCAGTGGACATACTGTTGACAGTAAAGCATCACTCATCATGCCAAAGGAGTCTGAGCATGCTGGGCAATGAAAACCCTTCTTGGTCTGGAATCACATTAACACCAGTTCTTACTCTGCACCACTCAGGGCCTCAAGACCAAGGAGCTGACAAAGCTAATACTTTAATTACAAGATACACTCTCTCCAGTGTACGCATGATCTCAGAACAATTGAAGGACAGTCATACATCCATAGTAAATGCTGATTTTCTGGATGGTAAGTCAATATAATTATGTTTACATATAATAAGATTAATTTAGTTAATTAAGATGATATGATTCCTAATCAATTTGATTTAAGTGGATATAATGATAAGGCCTTACAAAATATTGTCGGTTCTTTTTTCTTCAGTCATCAAATGTAGTATAAAAATACTCTCCATTAGCTACATAGTAAAATACACAATTAAATCAAAATATACTGTATGTTTACACATTGATTTCTCCAGCATCAACAACACAACTTTTCCTCTTCCTCCCTCTTACTGTCTCTCATTTTCAGGTTTGGACAGCCCTGTACTCCCTGTCCAAAACAATGCAGGACCCCGAGATCCCTGTTCTCACAAACTCTAATGGCACCAGTCTGCTCTGGGATGACATGAGCCGCACACTGGCATTTGCCTGTGAACTACATGTATTTGGATATGCCAGCCTTTTCGTATTGATGGCTGTTATGGGACTGGCAGGTGTTCCTCACCCCCTCTGTGACGCCCTGATTTTGGCAAACACTCCTGATCCTGAGTGGTAGTCTGCGTGGTGTCCTCCTTTTGCTTGATCCTTATGGCACCCGTCAGATCCTCTCTCGTGCTACTCTGGCAGCACTCCATAATGTTCCTCTGCAGCTCCTTCTGTGGGCACAGGTTTCCCTCGCTCTGGTCACACTCAGAGGGTTGAAGTTATTACTTTTCCCACTAAAGCTGCAGCACCCATGGGTGGTTGGAGGGCTGGCTTTATCGCATTGTACTCCATTACTTGTAGCAGACCTTTTTCTCTCCAACTTTATCCCCAGCTCTCCCTCTGTTGCTACAGACCCTCTCCCTGTAACATTTCTATCATCCCAGTCAACCCCTCTCTCCGGCTTGTATCAGATTAGTGTCGTAACTTCACTGATTAAAGTCATATGAGCATTTGTTTGGCTCACCTTTGATGATATTTGAAAGCTGCATTATTTTCCTCTGCAAACAATGAATATGATTGTGTTCATTGTGTATGAAATAAAGTGATAAAAGCCAATATACTGAAATGCTGCATTAAAACATTGAGAATTGCATTTATGTTGCTCTAATGCTTGATTTGTGCTGTTTACCAACAGTAGCCTTATTATAACTCAATTTGATTTAAATGTGTCTCAACTGCCTTTTTAGCCGAACTTTTTTTTAATGAAATCCACAAAAAATTTTCCTGGGTTATTTTTTCTGATCTATCTAAAGAACAACCTTTTGGTGGCTCAGTCTAATAAATCGCTTAGCTTATGTCTTAGTCTAATTGAAGTTCTGGTTGCTCGCACCAGACTGATTAGCAAAAACATGCCATATGTACCCATGCCTTGGAGAAATCATATGTTGTATTTAGTGGTCACGGTTACTCGAACTTCCGTACAACATAATTACAGACAAGCTGTTGATAAAGAAGCCGTTATTGTGCAAAGGCCTCCTTTTTTTGTAGGCTTTGATTAAATATTTCCAACATGCAAACTGCCACATTCATCTCTGAATGCTTATCAGAAATTAACATTTGTGCTTCATCGGCTTAAACCGAACATGGAAAATATTAACTGCTTCTTGCCTGTTAGCAATAAAAGCTATTGCGACTCTGTGAATACCACGACTTAGGTTATCTGATTTAACATGCACAAAAAAACTAAAAACAATAGTAAGTGGCCTTGTCTTTAAGGACGATGTGCCGTTTTTGATGACTAGTGGAGCTGTAGAGGAATGTGTCAATGATTATTCGGATGTCGGATGTATCATGTCACTAATACACTCGTAGCCTGCATATGTGTCCTTGTATTGAGACATACTTGTCAAAATACTGTTCAAAAACGCCTCCAGATCCTTCATTAAACATGAGTCATGAATCAGTTCTGAGTGAGCGACGTCACAGTTTATTATGGCTGTCTGGTGTGTTTGGATTTCTCAATCACCAAACTGAATTTGTGCTTGGCTTTTTTTCAGTGTTGTACGATTGGATGATTGCAAAACTGAAGCGCATGGATCCATCAGTGCAATGTATAGTGACAACTTGATGACTCTGAAGGGTCAGAGCTCCTCATTTTCTTGTGGATAGTGGTTGGTTTTTCAAATATAAGGAGTTTGGTATTTTGTCCAATACACAATAAACTGTTAACACTTTTTTTGTAATGTCAAACAGATGAAGGACCTCTTAATCCTTTGTCTTAAATGCTCTCTGGCTTCTCTCTGAAGAGGTCCCGCAGAGATATGACTTTGCTGCACCTTACCAGGGCTGCCATGTCACCCAGCAGGTTAGGCTAATTTCCTATGTCAATATTCACAATATCTCATGGATCTTTGAAACAGTTAGAAAGAAACATGACTGTAGTCAAACTGCACTGACATGTTGATATTTCCCCAAAACATAATATTCCTAAAGCCCTTTTCTAACTTGGTCTTTGGCTAATCTTCATAACTCTGTAAATAAAATTCAATGTTTGATCAACTTTTTGACGAATGGAACTTCTTAGATTTGATTGAGCCTGTTTCTCCCTCCACACTGCAGGGTGGTGATTTATGGGGGGGGGCACCATTGACAATGTCTTGCCATGCTGTGTTACCACCTCCCTGTTTACGGCTTCCTCTCTGGGATGGTGGTGACATTTGGTGGTCAAGAATAATTTTCTCATCCGTTATTAAAACTGTTGCAGTGTCTGACAAGTGGAAGTCTCTTGTGGATTTGCTATTAATAAAGTGCTCTCTGGAGGACTGACCCTCATTGCACCCTACAAAAGAGGCTTGTGCAGAAAGATCAAGGTAGGGTGTGCCCTCTTGTGGTTAAAAATGGAAGCTGATATGTACAGATGCTTTTGATTCGCTCAGTTTGTTTCCTTGCAGGACGAGAAGTATTTACTCTCTCTTCTGTTGAGCTCTCAGTCACATGCCTTTCACTACTGGACATTGAGCCTACAACAGCAACAACTATGCGTCCAGGCGATAGCTAGGTCCAGCAGTATCCTAAACAGTTTCTTCAGAATCAGAATCAGAAACGGTTTATTGCAAAGTACGTTACTCATAATTTGGCTTGGTGATTGGTGCATAACAATAAACACAGTCAATAGTATAAGACATCATTTAAAAAATAGAAGATAGGAAAATTTACAATAAAATATGGTAAACAAACAAATAAGAGTATGTTAAAACAAGTATGTTATTAAAGCGTCAAGTAAGAGAAAAAAAGATGTGCAAGGGAACTGTAAGAAATTGTCCTGGGGATGTAAGTGTCAGAGTCAATGGGGGGCCCGGCTTTATTGATGAGCCAGTACCCCCAGTTCCCAATGTTTTTCTCAACACCCAGTGTTTCCCGGGCCCACTCACACAATCCTGCCATTACCACAGGTAGAGTGGCGCAGTTGCCACAACATCCACAGCTTCCCTCGCGTGACGCTACAGACTCCAACACTGAAAACTAAGAGGCACCTGCAGCTCAGCACCCTGCATTCCCATCTTTGCCACAGTATCCACAGTTCTCTCATCACCGTTTCATCACAATCTACTGCTAATAAAAACACTGCTGCTCCGCCGGCCCAACTACCTCAGATGCCGGAGTATCCATGACCTTTTTTCCTACAATTTCCCATGGTACCTGGAATTTTCCATCCAACAACTCCTCCTCCTCCTCCTTCTCCTGCCACTAGCACAAAGGCTTTGTTAACCACACCGGCCTCCACCACTAAGCATGATGGGAAGCCTTGTGTTCCCCATCAGCCACAGTTTCCGATGCCCCCTCAATATCCTTTCTTGCCATTCTCACAACACCTGCAGCCTCCACAAGGTCAACCTCAAGCTCTTTGGGCCATATCATGGTCATCCTCAGACCTACCACCTCCCTGTGTTATATCCTCCTAAGTATCCCTCTCTCAAAAAACTCAAACCAATCCTACGGTCACCACCACATCAACTAGTGCAGCTACCACTCTAAAGCCTACGGCTCAAATACCTCTTTATTACCCACACCTTTATATGCCAGCACACCATGCTCCTCAGCAGACTCCCATTCCAGTATTTCCTGATCTTCTTGGACACCCAGCTCCATCTGAACAGCATCAACGTCAGCCTTTGTACCGTGCCATGCCTTCATTTCATCTTTTCCCTTCTCATCAAAGGCCAGGCTGCAAGAAACCAATAAAAGTTCTGCTGACGGTCTCCAGGAGCTTCACAGACTCTCCTTTGTGCATTTTGGTTAACCTTTTTTAATGTTTCTTGCTTTGCATATAGTAAGTAGAATTTAAAACTTACATTTTTCTGAAGAAGAATAAAGGGCAAAGCACAGTTACTGTTTTTCTGTTTAATATTTAAAAAAAATAAACTTTGATGGGTAAAGACGTCCAGGGCCGTAGCTGGATTCTAGAAACACTGAGTTCATGTCTACCCTAGTCCCTTTTTTCTTCTGAATATGATTATTAATATATTATTTATTCTGGTATGTCATTATATTTTCTGTAAATTGTATTTCTCCGCATGAAGAATGTTTCTAGGGCAACAACTAACACCTGTTTTCATTACTGATTAATCTATTGCTTTCTTGATTAATTATTTGATCTGCATAAAATGTCATAAAATGGGGAAAAATTATGAATCACAATTTCCTAGAACCCAAGGTCACGTCTTCGAGTTTCATCCGACCAAGACGTCATGTTTACTATTATGGAAGTCCACCAAAACTAGCAAATCTGAAAATGTGCGTGGATGAAAGCAGTGACTTCTGTAATATTTGCTTTAAATAAATGAAATTATCGAAATAGTTGCTGACTATTTGATTTATCGACAAATAGTCATCATTTCTACTCCACATACTTCAAAGCCTTCTCAGCATTGCCTGGAATAACACTGTGGTGGGCAAAAAAGCTTACTCACAATTCTTTCTTGCCCAAAGAACTGTCAAAAAAGTATTTATATTGAGTCTGATAACAGTTGAATCAGTACAATAACAAACAAAATACCGAGGACATGACCTGAGTGTCCTCAAAAGTAGCTGCACCCAAATCTCTAACAATAATAATAAATGTACAACATTGTAATTTAACTGCATCACCTGCATGGATCATATGGGATGGTCGTCTGGCGCTCAGCTGTTCTGACGTCGAGCACGCTGTCTGACGTCACCGTGGGAGTGTTCCACCATCGGGAGAAATGAACGGTCATCAACACAATCCTCTCAGCGCCCATGTAAGTTGAAGCCAGCAAAACACACATTTTGCGCACCGTTCTATGAATGAAATGTGTTTCCATACGCTGTTATCCGATGTGCCCGAGGGCTCCGGTTGATTAGCCTTGTTTATCCAATTGTCGCCGCCCGCCTGGCGAGGTGCCCTGTTCGCCTGTAGCTAACCATGGCCGAAGCGATGTTTCCTAGCTAGGGAGAGTCTAGCCAAGCTGCTAACTGACAGGCTGAGTGGCCAAGGCGGCGAGTAAGCGCCTGTTTTGCCACCCAGGGTAGTCTGGAGGGGCGATGTTGCATGTAGTTACATGTGTGCGATTAGGAAAAGCAAATGAATGCGTGTGCTTTGTAAAGGTTTAACTTCGGAGACAACACCCAGGGCCGGATTCAATTGCATCACACCGGTCAGACTAGAACATGTAAAATTAAATTGAACTACTTTTAGCTGACTGAACCATTTTTGGCTTTGTCCTCAGTTAAACTCCGGCTTATGTTACCAATACAAAGAGGGAGGTCGAAGCTAATGCAGACCTACACTGTGAGAGATGTGGGATTTAAATACTCCACCGTGAAATACAAGACTCCAAGGTGTGATTAAGAAGCCCTGGTGGGAGTACGTGACAGATGGCTTACCCAATACCTCCAATCTAAATCAACCCGGCGTGTTTGGAGCCTTTCACACCTGTGAGGGCCCCTTTATGGACAGGAGTCTTCTGCATTTCTATAAAACGGAGTTACATAATTCCATGTGTGGAGAAGAGCTGATAATGTCTCATTATGTCTTTGTTAATAATGTGACAGTTGGTACTTTCTTGCAAGATTACATTTTAGATACAAGAGTTTGATGGCCAAACAGATAAGAGGAGTTGTATATCATTAACCAGTAATGGCACCTGTGGTTATGACTGTACAACAACAGTTTTTTAAGATATTTGAACAGGTAAACCAGTCATCTACTGGATTGTCCTGAGAAGTGTGTGTATCACATTACATGATGGTCACCATCTGATATTCAAATCAGTCATTTTGGCGTTGGCCGGTGAAGTGTAATGTAAAAGTTTGTTTATTAACAGAGAAAGCGGTGAAGAGAGGTTCATTCTGTTGTAATCAGAAGCTAGCCTGTCCTCTGTTACCTAGTCTAAAAACATACATAATGTGTAAAAACATGCTCTGGCATTTATGTTATCCACCTTGTTATCCATCAATTTGAAAAAAAAAAGAAATGCATAAATTGCATAACTGCAAAAAACAAAACTGCATAAATAATTTAAAGGTTAGACATGGTAAGTTAAGACAGGTGTCATGCTAAATATGCAGTAAACCTAACCTAACTACATAACTACATAACACAGTGACCTCGCCCCGCACAGCAGCACCGGTGTGCATTGTAAAGTAAAACGAACACCTCCCGGTGCACCACGTTAGCTTGTACAGCTAGCTACCAGAGGGGCAGACAAGCCATCAAAACGGAGTCAGCGATTCATCCGGACTCCATCTACCACTACGGTTAGCACCACCCTTCAACAACACGATTAACTTCATGGACGTGTTCAGCTATTATGTGATACATTTGAGTGTTTTTAAAGGCCAAGGCCTACGAAACGTTGGCTAGCGAGCTGCTAATTTCATCCTCTTCTTATCTTTAGCTAACGTTAAACCGTTGGGCTCAGTAACTTATTAACGTTAACTCAAAAACAACGCCCGGTGCTCGTGAACGAGATTTATTTTATCACAATATCTGCTTTTAAATTGGTGAACATCCGCGTGGCACGTTACTACTGTTACCCTCCATGTAATGACACCAATGCACCTGTAACCTAGGGAGTAATTTAATTAACTAACCTGAGCTGCATGGTGATAGTACTCTCTCTAACCTTAGCGTGTTTAATGACAGCGTGTGTTTAACTTGGTGGACTAACTAAATAGTCTAAAGAAAGGGAAACTTTGTTGTTCCTACTGATTGGGTGGCGATGATCTCATCGGAATGCACGAATGACCGTATATCCGCGTGTTTATTCAAGAGAGACAACGTCACGATTTATTGCTGTTGAGTCATCGTTGAATCACTTTATCTCAGTTGTGTGGTTCATTTCCTGCACATAATCCCATGGGGCTATTCGGCACCATTAATTAACATCACACAGTTAATTAAGATAAAACGCCTCGGAGGCCTGTGCTGTACAAAGCTGAATATGAGTTTTTCTTTTGCTATTTTAAACCACAGACTTGTATGAGCTTCTTGTAAAAATGGCTGAACTAGTTTGTTGAGTAATCACTTCTATTCTACTCCATTCAAATGATATTACCTTCAAATGTCTGTTTCATAATAACATATGATAATAATAAGGATGCAAATAATAACAATAGTAATATCTAGGTTTTATCCTCCAAAATGTTCTACTATGTACACCAGCTAATGCTGCTGAAATCTGCTGACATGCTGGTTATATTTCCTCACAATATCAAGGTGGCTGGAGGTTTTTGAGCCAGTTGCTTTCCACCGACTGCAAAACCTCTCCTCTGATCTAGGAGCTGGTTGGTTTAGATGTTGCATATTTTATATGAACTTTTCATTTTTTGTTTACTTGTCAGATTTTGCACTATGAAAGGTTTGTTATCTTAACAGAATAATTGTTGTGTGGTGACAATTATCAGTCAGGGAGGCTAATATTACGATAGTTCTCAGACTGTATATAATCTAGTTCTGGTCTACAATTAGTATCCCATTAGTATCATGAAGCTAGAAAAATCATTGGTAACAAGTGGGATGTGAGGATTCTTTAAATAACATCTGATGTGTAGACCCGATGGTATAAATATCTGACAGTTCAATCCAAACTTGTCAGTTTTTTCTATTTTTCCCAGTGTATTTTGCCGATTCATGTTTTAAATTTAATTAGTTTGAGGGGAACAAATAACTGAGTAATACTGAGGTGAAACCATATTCGTGGTGATCACAGATAGCTTATATAGCATGTCAATAGGCTACTCCGTCATGCAGAAGAACGTCATTAATACAGCATTTATTGGAGACTTCGGTACAAGATGAATAGATTGGTCCAATACCATTTTTATAAATCGGGATGTCACCTGTGTGTCTGAAGTTGTCCGTTTCAAAATGTCACAGTTCCCTTCATAGCAAACCGTTTCTCACCCTGTCTTGCCTGTTTTTTTGTTTGTCTTTGCAGCATGTGATTTTTCTAAATGTCCATGGAAACAGCTGACTAAAGTTTGACAGCTATCCCACCAGTTTTCCATTTGTAAGAATTACTCAGAGGAAGCAGTGCTGGAAATTCGCTTGGATTAAACCATTTCCTGTGTCAATAGATCCACAAATCATCTGCTGATGACCACATCTGAAGGTATGTGTATCTGTAGTGTGTCTCTATTGTATTTAAAGCTAATTGTTTTTTGTTTTGATAGATCTTCGCTGAACAATAGTATTATGACCATGTATATAAATATATATGTGTAATAATAATTGTAGTTCTACCTGCTGCAAGAAGACACTATTACAGTTTACAAGGTCCTCTGACTAAATGTGACGATAGAAAGTGATGAGAAGAATAGAAAGACAATGCGCCCATTTTCAGTATTACATCTTAACATGAATACATTGTTGTGTTTTGGGAACACAGTCTGAAACTAATGAATGCTAATCTTCAGTAATATGTGCAATTGTCTGAATATTGTAATAAAGCATGTGAGCCTATGCCGATGTAGCAATAACCCAAGAGGACACCCTGCTTCCGGACACAAAAAATGTAATCTGTCATTTTGTAGGAATGTTTATTCAACACGAGGAAAAGCTTAAATGCTGCCAGGCATGCACAGCACTCTGTAGATGGTGTGACCTTGGAGCACAGCCTGTACAGAGAGTGATAGGCCAATGTTGGTTGACCCACTTTGAAAAGAAAACTTTGCCCTTAGCGCCAGAGGAGTCGGACGTCATGGTGTTTTCACTGTCGATGAGGGATAAAGTTCCATGTCTGTCTGTTCCTCTGTCTTGTACGTTCCAGAGTTACTGAATGGCCGTGTCTCTGTCTATAATCGGTGATTCCAGGATCAGGAAATGAGTGACTGTTTTAGAAGCTGTGTTAAATCCGTTGTCTATATAAGTGCATAGTCTATATATGATAATTGTTAGCCTTAACATTACGACATGTATCTCCAAGAGCAGGTACAATGTGCACTTAACCCTGCATATACACACACACATACCTGAGTGTAGACATCTCTGGTTTAAGACATAATGTCTTACATAACTTCATTATGGTTCACTTATGTTTGAGGGATTGTAGTTTAGAGTTACCAGTTGTGTGTTTCTACTTGAAGTATCGCCCTTATAGAGGGAGGGATGTTTCATGTGAATCTGTTGATGGATTCACATTGTTTTGAGCAATGAGTGAGATGAGGGACGACAGGAAGTGAAAAGTAATACAGTTTTATATAAAACCATGTATTCAACATGTTGATCGGCAAGACTTGGTTACTCTTGTCATTGTTGTACTATACACTACCACCTACTCGTTAACAAAGTGCTTTCGTATCCAACACGGCAGAGCTAACAGCAGGCCCAGCAGTAATGAGTCACTGCGTTCCACTAATGGAGCCTTTCAGAGGGTTTTTGGTGCTAGATTGTGCTGCTGGCTTGTTAAGTGATACTTAGTGCTGACTCGTGGAATCATTTTTCCATTTGTCTGCAAAATAATCCGTGTACTATAGTCGGACCCATCCCTTTAGGCTTTGGGATATTTGCTTTTTAGAGAAACATGCTTTTTCTCACCATGTCCTGTAAAACAGCCTGGTGCTGGAAGACTAAAGGAAGGTACTTCTCAAACTTACTTTTGTTATTGTAGAAATGAATTGTATTCTGGTCTTTACGAAAAACCCAGGTGTTGTAACTGTTAGTAATGGGTACTAGTCAGGTTTTATTTAACGATGTATGTTTCTGGCTTTAGAAATGAACATTAAAGTAAAAATATTGAATGATTAGCTTCTAAGATCATCATCATCATCATCATCATAAAAGCAAATCTTTAAATTTGAATGCAGAACAATTCATAGTAGCCAAAAACAAAACGGTGCCTGCCATCTGTTTGATGTTCTAAGCCGTGAACTGGATGGTATCAAATCAGTACAGGTATTATGAATAAAGCCATGTCCATTAGGCCATGTGAGAAATAAATGAGCAAATATGTAAAAATAGATATTTGTATTTAAGGATACACATTAGTTGACTGAGCTTGTACGCCCCCCCCCCCCCACCCAACCCCCTCTCCAGATGAGCGATGATACAGATGAGATGTGCAGTGACCGCTCCTTTGAGCAACATTGCGTCCATGCCTTGTGTCGATGGTCGTTTCTATGTACAGCCATTAGTATTTCTTGAACAGTGTCTCGAGCTGCTGTCATGTTAAGGTTGTCTTCTCAGGTATTCTGTAATGTACATATACTGTAGTTGCCATCATGCATCGACTTACTGCTGGCCGTTGGTCGTTGACAATTTCATACGATCAGCATGTTGGAGGCATTTAAGTCTCTCATCTGCTGTAGCATCCCTTTACATCCATTATTACCAGCTTTGTTTCTAGGTCTGTGTATTTCTTTGTTATGCTACAGTATGCTTCTTTTTTTAACCGTATCCTTTTCTGTGTTTTTGTTTCTATTTCTGTTCATTTAGCCAATCCCGAGTTGTGAGTCAGTAGAGGAGAAGCTGGGCGGATGGTAAGCTTTCTGTCACTCTCTATCTCGCCTCCTCACTTGCTTTCTGTCTCACTGTCTCATTACATGTTGGTAAACCAAAATGCTTTTATATAATCTGTCCTGAGGGCCAAAGTCTTGGAATGGTCCTTTACATTACAGGATTTAAGCCTTGTTATACAATGAGAGGCAAAGAGGAGACCGCCGTGGATCGTTGAACACCGTAATCAGTTGAGAATTGGATAATAATCCCCGTCCGTTTAGAATTTCATTTACATTTTTCACACTGTAGTCTCTTTGTTAGCGTCATCAAAGCACTCTCAATTATGTTGATTATTAATTTCCATTATGAATACTTTCTGAAATGTCATTATTCAACTACAGTCAGGTTTGAATACCCAGAAATAAACAATAGAAAGTGAGTTCAGGAACATCCTAAAGGCATTGACCTTCAACATGTGCAATATACCAAACGTTGACATTTCAGAAACTGTTCTCAAAGTTTGTTTATTTTGTAGACTTTGTGTTTTTGCATTACTGGGTTGGCACTGTCAGACATGCCACATGCTGTTGGGCTCAAATGGATACCGACTGTTTTCATTCAGCAGAGAGAAAATATACTTTTTCGATCATGAATATTTTGCAAAACGTGGTCATGTCTGTGTCAACCCAGTTTATGTTGCTGGATGTTTTATATTCTGCTTCTTATTATGTTCATCACTCACTTCTGCATGTCATAATCCATTTTATTTTCCTTTTGTGGTAGACAAGCATGACATTGAGCCAAGCCACAGATTCATGTCCACTCAAAAGGCCCAACTGAGCGCCATCCCCTCTGCTTCCCGGCTCTCAACAAGTCGCTCAGAGGGGGGGTGTCGACGGGACGTAGCTAGTCCCCTGCACCCCCAAGTAGAACCTCACTGTGAAACTGGAGGTCTCTGATGGATCAGGGTTGTAGTGAGCAGAGTCCAGAGGAGCCGGACGCGGGAGGCCGGGCGGAGCTGGAGGTCGGCAGGAGGGCGTCGGAGTCAGAGCATGGCTTGTCCAAAATCACCCATAATGCCCTGGAGAACATGGGAGCGTTGGGCCATGGCCTGAAGCAGTTCTTCCAGCCACAGCGCCGACGCTCCTCCGTTTCCCCACATGACTCTGTCTCGTCCTGCACAGGCGCCCCTCCCTCCGAACCCACTGATGTAGGGTCAGACGTAGGGGACGCTCCGGCCTCCTCGGCCCTCCCTTTGGATTCTGACAACCCTGCTGCTTCCGCCCCTCCCGCAGCTCTGAGCCGTGTTCTGCAGCAGATCCGAGGCGCTCCACCAATGAAGCGAGGCACCAGCCTGCAGAGCCGCCGCAGCAAGGTGGGGGGCACCGGGGAGCCTCCCCAGAAAGGTAGCCCGCAGATCCACCGGCGCAGCACCCATGAAGCCCTGCTGCAGGCTGGACGCCCACGTTCGTCCTCGACCACAGATACGCCCAGCAGCCCAGCTCTAGCTGACGTTCTGCTGACGTCTGGTTACCACTCAACTGAGGAGCCTGACAAGGTGAGTGTCTCAGTTCTGCTCCGTGGTCCAGGTGAGAAATAAACCACGTACATGCAACAGTACATTCTTTACAGAGAAGGAAGACATTCCAGTGTTTATGATATAGGTTACATAGGCAATTGCCTAGAGTGCCAGTGTGTGGGTGCGCATGGAGAAAAGAGAAAATAAAAATCGATTGTCTCTCCTTGTGTGAGTCATAATTCACTCAAATCTGAACACAGAGACATGAAACTCACTCCTGGAATCAGCGTGACTTACACTTTACAGGGAGGGAGATCTCCAATGTCCGTCACAGAGAAACGCTCATAAATTCTCTTAGAAATAATAGAAAACGAGCTGCTTCATGTAACTTCAGAACTTCTCTCGTATTCATCATGTTTAGCTGTTTTCTTCAGTATAAAAAGTAATCCAGTAATTGTTTGAGCACTGAGGACTCAGGAACTGCTAATGGATAATGCAGTATCACTTTCCAAAATGCTAATTTGCCAAGTTGTAAACAAATAATAGGCAAAAAAAATAAATGTTGCCAACAGTTAATGCAAGATTCAACATATTTCCTGGCATCCCCAAAGCATGATGGGAGCATATACAAATATTTATATATATATATATATATATTTTCAATATCTGTCCTTGTACATGCACAGTACAACTCACATACCGAAACATGGCCTTATTTTACTGAACTTAATCCTAAAATTGTTGTATTCATAGAAAAATTTGCTTCAGGACATAAAACATTCAAATGTAAATCGTAATACAAAGAGACACTGTGCATTCATGCATTCATGCAATGCATTGTTTGCAACCTAGCTGTACAAATAGAAGATAAAACCGAATCATGCACTAATATCTGTGCAAGAATATCAAAACTAAGTGAATTGTGCAAACGTGTTAAAGGCTGTTAATGGTTCAGATGAACCGGTGAATGGGGAGATGAGCTGTCAGCGGTGGAAGGTCAGCGCTTGCCTTTGAGTGGTTGGTGACTATGTGCTTTAAGCCTTTCTAAATTTAGACTCTTGCTGTCTCTTGAGTGTACTTAAGGTCAGAGAAGGCTTGCAGGAATAAACAAAGTCAAACTTGTGGGATGTTTTCTTTTTTACATTGAATGTTGATCGAAATCTGGAAACAACACCTTCAGCGTTCTAACCGCTGACACTGTAAAAGGGTGTAAAAAAGAAGATGATAAAGTCTTCACACACTATAGGCCATTGAAGTAGGGGACTAGATGCCAGCAGTGTGACAGGAGAATCTCTGGAATGACAAATCGGGAGAACGTAGACGTCATAAAACGAGGGGTAATGCCACACTGTTCTGGCAACTCACTGGAAGCTGGAATTAAGTTTATCAACAGATGTCATAAGCAAGATGGAATAACTTCACCCCCCTGTGTTACCATTTATCTTAGGAAACGTATGACCTGTTCTTTGTAATCGATAATCATCAACTGAGATTGATTCATCCTCCGTGGAAACGAGTTGTCTTTTTGTTGCCATCATGCTCGGCAGCTCTTTCAACAAGGGCAGATTCAAAATGAATTCTCCAAGAACCGTTTTCTACTTCATATTTTTTTGTATTAGTGCTAGATACATTATAGTTTAAGTATAAAATGCATGGAATCAAATGGGTAGTTTATTGGTAAATGCTGGTGTGTAAACTAACGCCTCTGTTAAGTTATTCATTGGCAGCTCTTTCTAATCGCCTCCGTCAATGTGAATTTTAAATACATCTTCCTGT
Source organism: Leptoclinus maculatus (assembly GCA_032191485.1). Classification (NCBI taxonomy): domain Eukaryota; kingdom Metazoa; phylum Chordata; class Actinopteri; order Perciformes; family Stichaeidae; genus Leptoclinus; species Leptoclinus maculatus. The sequence goes on from JAVDOI010000006.1 coordinate 13,560,989, forward strand.
ACTGTACATTCTCAGATAAACACAACGCTTTATTCTATCTTTATGGTTTACACTTAAACTGGAAATACTTCATAGTAGTTCTTCAGGGTACAAGGAGCTCAACAGCTGGTCCGTTTCCAATAGAGGCTCTTATGATGGGACCAGTTCAGTTTGTGTTAATCACCAAGATTTATATTTACCTCTCCTCCTGTTGCCTCAGTGTGAGCCTCAAGGCTCTGATGACTGTTTATGGCTTCACATCATTTGCTCTGGGCTTTTTAACTAAATTACCCCTCATATCAACCCTCTGTTAGCTTGTCTTATTTTTGAGCTCTTGTTGCCCACAGTAGTCACTGCATCTCTCCACCTGTGACTCCTTGAAGTGGCGTTGTGAAGTGATCTTTTGTTCTACTAGTGCCATCTGCTGTTGTGAAATGTGAATGCGTAGTGACAAGTGTATGTAGGCTTTCAAATGTTAGTAAAAAACACTGCCTTATATTAATGCCAATGCAGCACTGTGTTTTAAACCGATTTTAATCAGTGTTCACGTTAGATACTGTAACAGTTCTCATTAGACACAACTTTAAACACTAGAGCACTAGACCGTGTCATAAACACCAATTTCTTCATAATTTCACCTTCTCTTCTGTTCACAGCTGGACCGCTATGATGGATCAGGCCCTGCTGTGTCACCCAATGCTCTCCCCTACGGTGCAGATGGGTATGATGTCGTTGACAGTACCCCGGACCCCCAGCGAACTAAGCAGGCCATTGCCCAACTACAACAGAAGATCCTCAAACTCACAGAACAAATCAAAATTGAACAAACTGCGCGCGATGACAACGTGGCTGAATACCTGAAACTCGCCAATAATGCGGACAAACAGCAGAGCGCTCGCATCAAACAGGTGTTTGAGAAGAAGAACCAAAAGTCAGCTCAGACTATCCAGCAACTGCAGAGGAAACTGGAGCACTACCACCGGAAGCTTCGAGAGGTGGAGCACAACGGCATCCCTCGCCAGCCCAAAGATGTTTTCCGAGACATGCACCAGGGGCTGAAAGATGTTGGAGCCAAGGTGTGTGCTTACCCGGGGGCCTTCATTGTTTTTTTTTGTTGCCAAAACCCACTCTCAGGAATATTTAGGAGGTTTTATTGACAAAAACACTACATTACTAATAACCTTTTTTCCAATAAAGTATACCGTATTTCATCTAAATTTGTTGATTGAGTAAAAGTAAAGGGGTCAAGAGAGCAGACAACTTGTTATAAAATGAATAATGGCTGCTTTCCATTTAGGTGTGCCAGTATGGCGCATGCTTTACTGGCACATGTAAGTGGAACAGTTTATAGTAGTCTTGAATAAGGTGGCTTCTCTCACTTGAAAGCAGAAATCTGAATTAGTTCCTCAGTTGTTCCAGTTAAACGGTCAGTTTGCCCGGATACAACAAAAACGTGTCTACTTGCTGATAATGGTCGATAGTCGTGAAGAGAGTTTTGTCCATGCAGAAAACAAACAGGGATGCCTCAGAATGTATGACAAGATCAACATGTGGAGTTATGTTGTGCCTTAAACTACACAAACACAAAAGTAATGGGTGGAAAATGTTCATTATTGCAAGAAGTAAACCTCCTGGTTAGCCCAAAGTGCAGAATTAGTCTTTAGCTCCAGTGATCTGGTCAGAGCCCTGGATTCTATAAAGGCTGCAGGATTTTATGTTGTTAAAAGGCAAGACAGCTCACGCTGTTCCTTTGTGTTTAAGGCTATTTAATGACAACTGCTAAAGCTGTCAGGCTCTGTGATCAATACTTTAGTGATCAGTTTGACCGCGGTCAAACTAGTTTTCATATTGTTAACTCGACGCAGCCTGACCACTTACCTGAAATCACTCATTACAGGTGACGGGGGGCCTCTCCAGTTTCTCTCATGCCACTCATTCTGCAGCTGGAGCTGTGGTGTCCAAGCCGAGAGAAATCGCCTCCCTCATCCGCAACAAGTTTGGCAGTGCTGATAACATTGCAGCTTTGAAAGATTCCTTGGATGAAACCCAGGGAGACGAGGGTGTTGGCACTGGAGGGACGAGGACCCTTGGGACCGGACAGTTGCAGTCCAGCCCAAAGTATGGCAGTGACGATGACTGTTCGAGCGCTACTTCCGGCTCTGCAGGAGTCAACAGCACGACTGGAGCCCCCGGGGGCCCCCCGAGCTCCAAGGGCAACACCCTCGATCATGGCCAGGCCTCAGGCTTTGATGCCATACTCCATGAGATCCAAGAGCTCCGGGAAAACCAAGGTCGACTGGAGGAGTCCTTTGAAAACCTAAAGGCCCACTATCAGCGCGACTACACGATGATCATGGAGACCTTGCAAGAAGAACGATACAGGTGTCATATCATATCCTATACACTAATAGCTCCGTACAGGTAGAAGGAAAGTGTCCCGTTTGTGATGTGCTGCTGTTGTCACTGTTTTGCAGGTGTGAACGTTTAGAAGAACAACTCAATGACTTGACAGAACTGCACCAAAATGAGATTCTGAACTTGAAGCAGGAACTAGCCAGCATGGAGGAGAAGATCGCTTACCAGTCTTATGAGAGAGCGAGGGACATTCAGGTGAGCTTGACTAAAATGAACACGTTTCTACTTTGTCATCGGAGCTATTTCCCTGACAGTGTTGTCTCTGACCTGCAGGAGGCGCTGGAGGCGTGTCAGACGCGTATCTCCAAGATGGAGCTGCAGCAGCAGCAGCAGCAGGTGGTGCAGCTCGAGGGTTTGGAGAACGCCACAGCACGGACTCTCCTGGGAAAACTAATCAATGTGCTGCTGGCTGTCATGGCCGTCCTTTTGGTGTTTGTGTCCACAGTGGCTAACTGTGTTGTCCCATTAATGAAAACACGCAGCCGCACGCTTTCTACGCTGCTCCTTGTAATCCTCCTCGCCTTCCTCTGGAGGCACTGGGATGCCATTTCAGAGTATCTGCATCACTTTCTTCTGCACCCCAGATGACCAACTTGGAGAGGCTTACTTAAATAATGACGGGACGGAGGATTTGGGGCTGGTGTGTAAAGGGAGGACACTGACCCAAACAGGGAGTTGAAACTCAATAGTCCTTCCTTTTCTGCCTCTTCAGCAGCTTCTCTGAACACTCAGGAGGGTTGCATCAGAGGTTTGTCACTTTATCTCTTCCTGAAAGGTGTTTTGAGAAGAACACAACAGAGAACAAGGGGAGAAAAGGTTGGATGTTTGGTATTGACTTGCTATCTTTGGTGCAATTGGCACAAGCACATACTGTTAAGGGTGAATGGGCATAGTAGTGAAGGAGGGGCTGAGAGAACTGCACACTTGATTTCTCTCTTCTGAGTGAATTTGTTTACATGTGGAAAAAGTTGCATTATTTTCCCACAGAAGAAATTGTAATTCAGAGTTTTATTACTTTCAAGGTAATTCAAGTGGTATTGTTTTGAAGTCACCGCTATTTTTAATACAGCTAATTGATAGCTTTTTATTTACTTTTAACTGTAATGAACTGACAGTGTTCTGCTGATTTAGTTGTCCATATTCTCTTTTTTTGTACGTTCTCTCTCTTCTAGTCTTGCCACTCTGGTTTTTCAGTCTGCTCTTCTTGTTCCCCTTTACTCAGTCTTTTAAAATGTCAGCCTCTGTGACCAACTCTTCCTCTTCCTGCTCACTACACTCTGAAGACTTGGGTGCGTGCACATCAGCTACTTTGCTCTGGAACCAGACTTGTCACTGGATCAAATAGAAGTGGGTTCTTGACTTGTTTCGTATGGATGTGTGAAGTCAATAACACTGGTTCTGCCTCAACCAGGATATTGCTATGAAGAACTTTTATGTTTGGAGTTGCAACCCTGCTCTCTGGGCCAACTGGCTCCTACTATCCTGGTGGCTTTTCCACTGCAGAAGAATAATCAATGAACTGAATTAACATACTTGAAGAGCGATTAAAGTGCTCAAAGACTCAGTGCTTCCGTACTGTTTCTCTTAGAGACAATGAAATAGTAATACTTTTTAGTTGATTTTTTATTTTTTAAAGACAAATAAATTTGCTGTTTTAAAATGTGAAATTGAAAGTAACTTGTATTTGTCTCTAATGTCATGAAGTTGCTAAATTGTAAATCACACAACAAAACGCCTCGTGTTGGGGTCACTTTGCTTCACTTGTTGGCCAGATGTTTGGAATACACTGTATTTAAGAGAGTGGTCGTGTTCTTACAGGTGTTATGAACACCGTTACCAGTGTGAAGCCGGTGACTACTTATTCCTCCAAAATCTTGGAAATGTTAACGTAATTGGACTTAAGGCCATGAGAGTAACACAGGCGTGACGTGTAGAAGGTTTTGACTGTAGCAGTTGATACATTATCCTCCAGATTTTTGCTGTCGTACTTGTTGCGAATGTGAAAAAACCCAGTACTCAAAATGTGACATGTTAACACTAAAATGTAGTACAACACTGCATTTGGGGTCAGCAAGGGAGACCATTAAGATACCTTTCATAGCAAATGAGAATTGAGCTATCCATGTGTTATTCACCTCTGCTTTTCACTCCCATGACATGTCGAGATGTGTGCTGCCAACAAGGTATATTCGTGCATTTGAGCGTGTGCAGACGAATATGCTGTTTTTGCAACAGGTGCAACAAAGCCAACATCAAAGGAGGGAGGGGTCAGTCAAGTAACTTTGTAGTTTTGTAGCCCAGACAGTCCTGAAAAGAGGTCTGATCAGGCCCAATAATTAAGAAACGACTCTTATTAACATAGAGGGCAAGTGTGATAGCCGTGAAAACCAGAGGTTCTTAAACTCGATTTGTTTCAGAGGAAAACTCAATCTATTCAATAGTTTTAACATAACTGGCTTTCTATGAATATAACATGAAAACCTGTTAGCGGTCGGTGGAACGTTCGTTTAGCAAACTATCAGTAACGTTAGCTAAACTGAAGAAGCATCAAGTTCCTGTTTAACATTACATTAAATATTTTGAACAGTTACAAACTGAATGACGAGCATGTTTAGAAGAGTGGTATGATTGTTTACTGAGTCAAACCGTTAACGCTAAATGCTTTAAATTACCAATGCCAAGTGAAAACATCTGGAACCAAAGTGGCCAAACTAGCTGTGTCGGGATTGATACCCGACAGGTCGGAAGTCACTGAAATAGACACCTTAGTTTGAATCCAGGTAAGTAGCTAGCACCTTAACGAAGTTAGTAGGCCTACGTTCACATTACAAACAGCGTTTAACGTTATGTGGCCATGCAGATTTGGGTTCAATTGCAGGTCTTGAGTTGTCTCCTGAATCTCTGCCTCCAACGCAATTCAGTTGAGATGATTCAATGGAATTTTGGTTATGCGCAAAAGTTGTGCTTTCCTGGTACCTTTTGTTGCTAAAACACACTCCCATTATTTTTAAAATGCCATTTAATGGACAAGAATAACATGTTAATATCTTTCATCTAATTCTGATGGAATCAATGGATGAAGGGTCAAGATAGTACCTCATACCAGGTAGAGGTCTCATGCTCAGATTTTAACCTCAAAGAAGAATTCGGTCGGTTATTGTAATACAAAAAGTAAGAATGTTGCTTTTGGCGCAATCAAATGAAGTTAAGGCCTAGTTGCCCGTTACACAACAGGCAGTTTCTCCAGCTTCTCTCCACTTACTCATCAGCTGGAGTTGTGGTGTCCTTCCCTCATCTGCAAAAGTTTGGAAGCACTGATAACATTGCAGCCCTAAAATACTTGGATGAAACCCAGGGAGATGAGTGTGTTAGCCCCGGGGGGAACGAGGGTACTTAGGACAGGGCAGCTGTTCTCTTGTCTGGCTCTGGAGGAACCCCTAGCTCCAGGGACAATACCCTGATCATACCCAGGCATCAGGCTTTGATGTTATATTGCATGAGATCCAAGAGCTCTGGGAAAGCACTGGCCAACTTGAGGAATGCTCTGAAAACTTAAATAAACGTAATCCTACGAGACTACAGTGATAGTGGAGGCCCTACAAGAGCGATACAGGTAGCTTAATGCCTACCATGGTACTCTGTGGGTTTAAAGGAACCCGTCCTTGTGATACTGTTGCAGGAGTGAACATTTAGAACAGCTCAATGACGTGACAGAACTAAACCTCGATGGAATTTGAAAGAACTTGCCAGCATAGAGAAGAGTGCTTATCAGTCTTACGAAAGCCACAGATGCTAAATCTGTGTAGCCTCTGATCTGTGTCTTTCACAGCAGACAAAAAAAAAGCACAAGTGTTACTAATGACCGTTACATTTAGTCGACCTGGAAAGCTCCAGGCTGACTGTCAGCAGGCTTTTGGTAGTGTAGTTGAAAATGCACCACTAATGCAGAATATCCACTGATAGGACAAAGGCATTACTATGGGCTCTGTCTTGAAAATCTAGTTGTAATACCTTCATTCATATGTTAAATGCTGCATATTACCACGAAATCTGGGGCCAGGTAGTATTCCATTGTTCAGCAAAGGGAGTAACAGAAGCCCAGGGTCTCTGTAGCAGGTTGACTTGGTCATGATCATCAAGTCAGAATGTTTAATTCATCCGATTAGTCATTAGAGCACCTTCAGTGACCGTTCAATCTCCATCCTGTAGGAGGCGTTGAGAGCATGTCAGCCGCACCCGTTCAAGATGGAGCAGCAACAGCAGGTGGTGCATCTTGAAGGTTTGGAGAAGGTCACTTCTTGGAGAACTAATACATCTGCTGCTGGCTCTTATGGGCAGCGTTTTGAGTTTTGTGTCCAATTTTCACTCCTTGATGAAAACATGCAGCTGCACATCTTCTAATCCTCCTGGCCTTCCTCTGGAGGCACTGGGATGCAATTTCAGAGTATCCAAAGGACTTTCCTGCACTCAACATCCTGAAAAGGAGACAATCAATAAAACTGTCTAGACTCAAGCATCACTTCAGCAGTAGTGCAAAACATAAAGCATCAGTTGTACTTAAGCTGTATTACTGTATATCCGGATACAAGCAAAATAAGACATCGCATCATCCTCAAAATGCACATGAATTAGAAAGCACACAAGGTCTAAAAATGTAGATTTTATTGAAAAAGTATAAAATATCACTCAATTGTACATTTATTCTGCTTTCTTCCTTCCTCGTTTCCCAGTTGCTTTGGCAGCAGGAACGTCGCCGTCTGCTTTGGCAGCAGGAACGTCGCCGTCTGCTTTGGCAGCAGGAACATCGCTGTCTGCTTTAGCAGCCTTGCTCCGAGTCGCCTTTCCGGCCTTTGCCTCGGTGGTCGTCTTTGCTGCTTTTGTTTTGGCTGAATCAGAGGCTCCATCACCATCCTCCTCTGCAGCCTTTCTTGCTTTTGGCTTCTTTGCTGGAGCAACCTTCGAGGTAGCTGGGTCTGCGGTAGCAGCTTCCTTTTCTTTCTTAGATTTTTTGGGAGGCTTGGATTCCTAAAATGAAGAAAAAATTAAGTAATTCAAGGCTTTTGCCAAAAATGTATAATTAAGTCCAAGCAGTCCCTTCAGGCCCCAGAAAAATGTACGTTTAAAGTTCTGCATTTTTTTAAATGTTCATACTATAGTTTGGTTCTACTGAATTGTTGGCAGGATATTGCAGTGGAACAGCATGTGCTCAGCCAACCCACTGTGTACGAAAGGGTTAAATAAAGTAATATTCCATTGATACACTTTTATGCCCCAGAGTTTCTGTAGATCATGGCCTCAAAGCTGTTGGGCACATGTGTAACTTTAAATAAAAACGTTGACTGCATTGCGGATATTAACACTTGTCATTGTTTACCCCACAAACATTGCCTCACCTCCTTTGACTCGTCCTCTTCATTGATCTTGTCTTTCTTCTTAGTGGCACCTTTAAGAAGTTACAGGCTATTAAACTGACACCCCTTAAAATGGCTTATAATAAGGTTGTCGTCATTAGTTTTATTCATACCTGCTTTCTTGGGCTTCTTGGCGCCATCCTCGACTTCTTTCAGCACATTGGGATCCACGTTCTCAGTTTTTGGCTTTGCCTCCTTCACTTTTGGTGCAAGCTAGTGTCAGAGGACAAGAAGGAGCGATTAATAGCGTTATTTGACCCCATTTGATGAAACTGTATTTGGACATCTTACCCTAAATTTCCCCGTTGCGCCGGTGGTGACAGTGGAGTTGGCAGGCCGCACCAGCGTGCCCGTCTCGATTCCTTTCTTCAGGGCCTTACGGAGCAAGTGCTTAAACCTTACCAAATCCACAGAGGGGTATTTTTGTTTGATATAAGATTGAATCGCTTGGGAGGAGACCCCTTTGCGGGAGTCCAACTCTTTAAGTGCTTCTTTCACCATTATTGTTGTGGTGGGATGAGTCGCAAGTTTGCGCAGCGCCGCAGCACCTGGAGAGCAAATGGACGTCGTGAGTTAAAAGTGATGGGTTCAAATGTCATGTTATCTGGTTAAATGAAAAACAAGCGGACCTGATTTCTTCTCTTCCACCGGGGTATCGCTGGTGGACGACACAGGCGGATCAGCGGAGTCTGCTGCTGTCTTTTTAGGAGGCATAACTGAGAATTCAATATGGAAAGGAAAACAAGACACTGAAAGCAGCAAATTACGTGAATGCTGAGGGGTGATGCTGGTCTCCGTCTTTATGCAGCTGCTTCCGGTAAAACGAGACCAGGTGAATCTGATCAGCATCAGGTGCGATCCATTAGTGTTTTAAATGAAAGCCTCTCAGTGAGTTAATCTCTTATCTTAAAGATTATTGTGCACTAATATGGGTAAATGTTTACTTGCCAGCATCACATTTATGTTGCAATAATTCTATATATAGCTGAAGTTTTTTAAATATTGTTTATCAGTTGTCATCGCATTCATATTTATTGTTAACTCTGTTATTTCCAAAAAGATTCCTTTCACGAGATCAAAAGGTCAGTCCCTTATATTTAAAATGTATTTTTCATGTCCAGCCTTATTATTATCACACATGTGAAATATATTTTACTCTGCTATTAATTTGACAAAGCTTGCACATTGCTTTCTTAGACAATGTGTTTTTGTGTATTATCATCATGTTTATACAATTAGGTATTTAACACAACATGTGTTTAAAAAACATATAACAAGGAATATAATCCGTTCTGCTATTTTGGGAAAACACACAACTGGTTCTCATGATTGGCACAGTTCTGGTCAAGCAGATATCGTATTTAAATAATTACAATTGTATATAGGAATAAATAATTTACAGTGACACATAAAAGTGATGGATCAATTGTATTCCCTCTACCTGAATACATTGTTCATATTGTTTACATGTCACAGCTTTTGTTTTTTATTTGTGTGTTTTCTGGTGTATTTATTTATTTGCGCTGACAGGTCTAAATTTAAACAGCTATTTATTGTAATTACTGTTCAGGGTCTTGGGCTCTGGAATTGGGAACCTCTGCTGCTGGGATTACTAACCCTTATGACCTAAAACATCCCTCTCAGCAGTTATATCTTTGTATAAAATTAAACATAATTTGAAAATATTAAACGTTGGCGCTCCCAAGTGGTGGTACCAAAAAATACTCTGTGACAGACAGCAATTGTCCTACAGATTTAAGGTAATTACTTAACACATTATTAGGTCTGACTGTTTGCAGCTTTCACTCCTGTCCCTCCTGCAACACCCGTGTCAGGTGACGACTCTAAGTATCTTAACAATATGTGTGTGTTTTGTCTTCATTTATGTTGGTATGCCACAGGTCTGACTATTGTCTTTGGAAACTATGACTATATATCAAATTTAATTTGCCAAGCACATGCATGATCTCCAGATGACAAAGTATTTTTCATTTTTAGATTTGACATTTTCCTCTTTTACGGCGCTTGAGCAAATGTCTCCATTACACTTAAGATACTCGTAAAAATTCCGAGGGCCATTACATTGCAGAAAATGCAATGAAATGTTTGTTTGATTTTATGCATTTGCTTTATTCTTATTCTGAAACCTGCAGTTGAAGAGCTACTCATTATTTTTTTCTACATTTTCTAAGTAAGACATAGGTAAGACACCTTTTTGCCTGGTTAAGTTGAGAGAGTGATAATATGTATATTCTTCACCATCATCAATCTGTTTAGTTAGTTTCAGACATTCGTTCTGGCAGCAGCTCAGAACAACCGTGGTGGTCCTCTTCAGTTGCACATTAGGGGCTCAAGGGCTATCTGGATGTTAGAAAAGAAAGAGCTCGTTAACTTGCAGTCAGAGACTCTTGTCCTCAGAGACATTTGGGGGTTAAGTGTTTGCACATTTATTGCAAATGATTATTCAGTTAGATTTGGTGTAGAAGACTCATAACTGATGCCTGTGAGCCTATACAGTGCGAGAACAATTGATCCATACAAAGGCAACAAATCTGAAATGCAAAAGGGAAGGAAGTGCAGCAGGAAATGGTATTGATATGGTGGTATATGCAATGCAGAGCAATAGTGAGAACTGTACAGTAGGTTATACAGGCCACCCAGTACACTTGAATGAGTGTGATTGTATTACTAGCCAATCATATTATCCATCATTGAACCACTGATGAAGACGTGCTTATTACGAAAAACCTTTTGCAATTAAAATGGCCCCTTCCTGCTTATTAAAAGGTGGATAATTAATATTAGTTGTTTGTTTTTAGTTTATATTTTCCCCAGGCAGTAAGGTATATTTAAAGAGTCCATGGGAAACGTGGGGGCATTGACTTTACTCAACTAACAACTAGAGCAAAAAACATCTGTGCAGGATAATTCTGGAAATATGAAGTGAAATGCAGATTTCCGTGTTTGTCAGGACAAAAATGTAATAACTGCATGTTTGCTTAGAGCTGACATTAAACATGCTCAGTGTGTGTGCAGGTGTGAGCAGCTTGTGAACAAATGATGAACAAACTTTAATTTTCTTCTGAACTATTTAGCCAACACTGTGGCTGACCTGATCTAAACACAGCACATGCTCTAGATGTGAAGTGGGGGTGTTTCTGTGGCCTGTTTCTTTGTGTGAGTCACTGTCGATGCTAGCTGTGGTTTTTCTGAGAGCGAGTTCAGCAAAATGACACTTGAGTACATCAAAGCCCACATAGTCAAGTATCTTCTTTCTAGTCAGTCTTAGTATTTGACTTCATCATGGCTGGACGCCTGCTGTTTGTCATCCTCATGTGTAAGTTAAACCTCCTATAGATTATCTTATTATTCATGTTGTCTATTACAAATTATAATGCAGGTTCCCACTTGCAAACATGACATTAATATATAATGTCTGCCATACAGTATCAGCATGAAATACAATATTTGTGTTTTATCTTTTTTATGGTTGGTGATTTTATGTTATGTGTGTTCTTATTGCCTGTGTTGTTGCTCTGTGCAGTTTATTTGTGAACTTATTGTAGAACTGCAGTGCAGAGTCAAAACTAATTTCCTCATTTGGACGAACAGTGTCTTGATCTTGACTCCAACGTATGTTTGACAGATTTTCACATTGGGTGGAGTTTTAATCCTCTACATTGTTTTGAAGGTATTAATGAGTTATTATGTTTGCTGTGTCAACACTTTGTATTTTCAACAGATTCCTTTCACAAGATTCAAACACAAGGTCAGTCTCTGATCTTTTCTCTTTCATGTCTAGCTGTGCTATTTTCACTGTAGGGGAGTTTATTATAGTCTTTAATTATTTAATATTGAATATGTTTTACACTATTTTACACCAGGAATTTACCATATTAATGGAATTATTCAATATCTAATATTTCATAAGTTTACCTCTGAATTTTCAGCTCAACCTCAACCTAAACTGATAGTGAATTCACCGGTGATCACAGAGACGGAAACAGTCACACTGGACTGTCAGACTCCATCATCTGTTCATGATGTGCATCATTGTTATTTATATACTGTGGGGAGAGAAAATGCCAAAGGCTTCAGTTGTCTGCAGAAACTGACAGGAACTGAGCTGTTGAGGATGTCACAGCAGAGATCACCTGCTGAGGTTCAAGTGAAATGTTATTACACTGTAATGCTTGGAGAGAACAATACTCCATCTCTACACAGTAACACATCCTCCATCACAATCAAAAGTGAGTGACTAGTTATCATGTAGTGTTAGTGAACGATAACTGGTGACGTTGTGTCATATTTCAGGTGTTTTGAAGGGACTGAAAAAAGAGGAACAAACTAATGATTCAACAACTTTCAAGTTTCATTAAAATGCTGCCTATGGGATGAAATGTTTCCTTTTTGTTGTCAGATTTAGTCTTTATTCTGCATAATGTTTTTTTTTACAGTGACTTACACTCCCACAGAGTTTTTTTATGAACTATTAAGTTCAATGATAATTGTAAACCACAATGACTGAGCTGTAACAGTATGACATGATGATGATGGTCTTTTCATTCATCTTTTAAATAGGTCAAAAACCACAATTGAGTCTTCAGCATTTTGACGGTGACCAGGTTGTCTTTATTTGCTCTCTGCCTGGATCTGCTAATAAAGACACGAGATGTAACCTGTACTTTGGAGAAGCAAGTCATGCAGTCAGAACAACAACTGTCTGGAAGAAAAGTAGCTCAACCAATCAGTGGTTCTGCCAGTTTACTGTCACAATTGATGATTTGCTGAGACGCCTACATTTTGTTCAAAGAAGCGATGCCAGCTGTGATTACAGTTTGGGGAGTGAACCCAACTCTTTGTCTGCTCGTAGTGATCGATACAGCTTGAATTGTGAGTTGGCAAAGACATGGACACACATGCTACCTATTCTTGTGACACAACACTAGAAATTAATGAATGGAATAAAGTGAATATCCATTGAATGTAAATTCAGACAAACATTACAAAATATGTTTTTTGCATTTTTTTTATTGCAAGTCATTTGAAATGTTTCTATATGATGCTGTGACAGCAGAATCAGAATTGTGTAAATTAGCCAAGTACAAGACATTTTCCGACAGGACAGTTTGTTTTGAGGACAGTGACGGACGAATAAAGTGCTGCAAGTACGACATCTTTTTCTTGGCCAACTCTGGAAGTTAGCATCACACTGGTTCCCTTGACAAAAAGCCAATGGGATTATTTCATTGGGTTTTGGATTATTTCAGAACATAAGCTCTGTGGCAAACAAATGTGTTTGATACTTAATCGTTTTTTTCATTAAGATAATCTTCACAAATTACCAACACTTTTATGATTTTTTAAGCATAAATGGCTGCCATTCCTGCAGCACTCTATGGAGGTTAGGGTCTGTGGATTGAACAGACAGAACGCTTTTCTCTCACTTTTCCAAGTTGCACAAAGGTATTAAGTTCAGTTACTTTTAGTTCATGTATATTGGTGTCACCCATACACACCAGTATGTGTGTGTGTGTGTATACAGTATATATATATATATATATACGTATATATATATATATATATATATATATATTAACAAGAACAAGTATTTCAGTATGGACCAAAGTGTCCATTGCCATCCCAAAGGCCATTCCTCTGCCATGGATACAATTAACTTACTTGTTCTCTGTTTTTTTTTTGTTTTTTTTAAAGGTTCTTTGCTTAAGTCACTGCACAAATAGGAGGTAAAAGACAAATTGTTATTTATTTGTATATGTAAAATTGACAGACACAAATCTGTTTCCTTTTACTGTAGATATTGTGAAAAAAGAATCAAGCATGACCTCCACAAAATCAGGATTTACTAAGAACAAAGGTAGGACGACTTATAGCAATCCAGAACATTATCTCGTATTACTATAGAATATATTGTAGATATTGTGGAGTCAAGCACGACGCAGACTAAGCCGGCATCTACTATGACCACAGGTAGGACATTTAAATAGAAATCCAGATCATTATCACAAATCACTTATATATTTGTTATTTTTATTCAGCAGGTGTTACTGTTAGCAGGCTCCTTGCTTCAACTCCTGTAACTCCTATAAAACAAACATCAGGTAACAAAATTACAGATACATTAAGTCATACTTTAATTATTCAAATATATTTATGCTATATGTGTGCTATGACTGTTTTCTCTCTTAAATGTTTTTCTTATATTTGAGCATTTTGACAAACACACATATACAGGAGCACACATATACAATATGAATACAATATACTTATTTTTGATTTCTTTATCATATTTAAATAAAAATAACAGTAATAACAAATTACAAGTATTAATACTTTTTTTAAAATGCAGTTTTCTTCTTTCACCAGATCAGACTGTTGGATCAAGCGACACTGCTAGTTTTATTTCTACTTCCCTAACACCAGTGAAACCAACATCAGGTGACACAAATACTCAGTTTCCTAATTATTCACAGTGACTTTTTATTGTTTATTGAATATTTTCACTATCAACACTCCTATGAATATATTACCAGGAGACAATATTAAGGGTGACTGCATCATATGCTGAAATTCTTTGTGATGAATGTTTTTTTTATTTATGCCTGTAGCTCAGACACGTCTTAAGCCGAACACTAGTGCTCTCCCTGTAACCCCACTTAAACCAACATCAGGTGAGTAAAAAGTAACTTACAGATGAGATGCAATTCATTTTAGTTAAGTATTTCCTTCTTGCAAAATGTGAACAAATACTTAAGATTTAATATTATATTGTTAGAAATGGTCCCCACCTCATCAACAGTGCATATCATGTATTTCTGCTGGGTTTGAGTAGTATGTGTTGCTCTAAAGTGTCACAGTGAAGCCACTTTATTCGTGATTATAATCCTGAATTCAATGATTAATCATGTTCACAACTTTTTTTTTTCAAGTTCAATTTACACCAGTTGCAAAGTACCACATTGCTCCTCATTTTTTATATTTGGGGTGCCATTAGTAGGTATTCAGTACACACACCTCCATGCTTTTGTGTTAAAGTGAAACTGAAACTGACTTGGTTGTGGCTTCCAAAACAGAAACTTGGACATGGTTCTTGATACTTGCGGCTTGTTTGGGAGGTGTTTTCTTACTGGGACTGGCACTTCTCTGTACCAAAAGAAGATTTGGTGAGAACTTGATGCACGTGTCTGTAAAGATGGAATGATTTTTTTGCTCCCTGCTGTTTGTGGGAGCTCTCAAATAATCTGAGCAGAGGATCAGGCTAGAAGACCTAAAGCCCCTTTTAAACGCATGCATGCACATAACTCAACAGTATAAATGACCACATATGCATGAATATGATTGGACGTCACTAGTCACCCGTGCAAGCCAACCAAGCATTTCATAAAAAGCTGATGCCAATACAAGCACAACTTCAGTGCTCTGCCTGAACTAACGATAGGCTTTTCTCTCTTTTTAATTTTTTCAGGAAAATGTTCTAACAAGAGGTAAGATTTTGCTTTACCTTTTCAGCAAAACCTGAGTGAGGACGGATGTATTATTTAATTTCAGTTCATCTCATTCACTGCAAGTACAGCTGCAGTAGGACGTTGGTTGTTGAAATGAGTGGAGAGAGTTCATTCACCATCCTCAACTTCCCCATTAAACCCTAAGCTTTAGTAGAGGCCAGTGGTCTCAGAGGTGTTTGGAGAAAGAAAAGTATCCCTCTGGATATTATGTTTATTGTCCTACAGTGCATTCTGCTTCTTGTGTAATGAGGACACACTCACTCTGTATTAACACTTGTTCCTCTTTTATTTCTGTATAGGTCACAGGCCAATGTCACTGGTAATGTGCACATGTAGTCAGGCATCATCACTGTATTATTTCTTTACACATTCGTATATTGCATTTATATTTTGGTCTTTTAGTGTATTGAGGTGTGTTTTTCCCGATGTTGCAGATGACTTAATGTGCATGAGAACTCTTGAACATGGAGGATCGGTAATTAATTAATACATTTTTTCTCAGCCAGATGTAACATTCACATCACCCTAAATAATCTAATTATCAGCCATTCAAACAGCAAGGCTCCTTAAAATGGATTACAGTAATGAGTCAATCTCCTCTTTTTCCTGTTATCTTTAGTTACCTGCAGATGATGAGGGAGTCTACAGTATGATCACCTCAGTAGCTGCTGCTGACTGTCCTACTGGTGGGCTGCTTTTCTCTTTACACCTACATGAATGTATACATGTAGACATCCCCCGTGTACCCTGTAAAGGGTTGAGATTAGGTTTTTATTCTTTACATAATGTATATTATGTACAATGAAAAAATAATCACAATTGATTTGCAGCATTAGTTGTTGGCAAAATATACCAGAAGGTGTATGACTAATATAGTTAGATACCTTTATAACTATAATCATTTTATTATACACTTTAATTGAATATGCACTACAACAACAAACAACCCTAAACCATTTTAGTCTATTAACACAAACATTTATCCCCAAAACAGGCTTTTTTTTTTCATAATACTTTTACTGGCTTGTGTTATAGGCCAATACTTATTAACTGAAATCTTATTAAAGATGACTAAATTTAGGGGAGCACAATTCACATCAAATTCTAAAGCTAGATCAGGTGGTATGCTGTTGGCTTCTTACAGACGGTGCAATAAAATGCCAAACTTGACAGAAAACAATCATCTTAGTTTGCTGTTCTCTCTCACATTTGCAGGTTCTGAGAAACTGAAGGAGCAAGCGCCTCAAAATGAGGACGTAAGTGAGATTTGCACGGTGTTAAATATGTATGCAATATAGAAGCTATAGATTTAAAGAGCTCTTACAGTTGGTTTCTTTCTTCTCCAGTCTGCCATATACCATGTGTACTCCACCGTCTCCGAGCAGCCACCTGCATCAGCCCTGGAGGACATGGTGTACAGCACCCTGCAGCCACATTGAAGCACAAACCTGTTATACTGTGTAGAGAAACAGAAAGCAGACAGCATAAAGAATTATTTTTAATCCATGTTTAATTTTTTTTAAGTTCATTTTTAAACTCTTCATGTTTTTTGTAAAATTGATAATACATGTGATCTGGTGTTGACCTGTGAAAAGTCTTTGACGCAATCGACCGTGGAATCTTTCCAGGCTAAAATCAACTGTTATAAATGAGATGCAGATTTCTGTGTTGAATGGTCCGGACAAAAATGGGAAATAACTACATGTTTGTGTGTGTGTAATCACGCAAAATATGAAATGTATGAAAATAAATAAATAAATAAAAAGCTATGAGCTATGGCTCATTGGCATACACTTTTGAGGCGGTCCCTAACTTCAGTACCTCATTTTACCTATCTGTCAAGTTGAGCACATCTGATCTATATTACTGCAATAATTCAAATGTTGTTTGTATCTCTTAAGAGCACATTACCTGTCCATATCGGAATAATTTATTTATATTCGTTTAAGTCAGCACTAGTCCTGTCAGTTTAGAAAAGGTAACAAGTAAACAAAACAATATGAACAACAATAAGAAAGCAACTAATGGAGAAACTTATTTTTTTTAACCAGTAAGCCATCACTGTGGTAGATGTGACCTAAATATTCAGTGCCACACATCCTGGAACTAAATAAAAATGTTCAATGCATCTGTGTTCCTGTCACCTTTCTGTCAGTGTGGTTTCCTTATGATTCTTTCTGTGGTTTTCCTGAGAACATGTTCTGCAGAATGACACGTTCTGAATGTGAAAGTCCACGTAGACAGACACACAAGTGTTGCGTTTAGAGGACTCTTGGACATTCTCATTATTCTGCTTCATCATGGCTGGACGCCTGCTGTTAGTCGTCCTCATGTGTAAGTTGAACATCTTTTCATTTTCTTTCATTGTAAAGTTACTCACCAATACAGGTACATTTTATAAATGAATATGTTATGTCAGCCCATTATATATTGGTATCAGCATGTTTTATTAACATTTTACGTCAGGTTGAAAGAAATACAAAATTAACATAACTTTACTATTTACTACAACATGCTTCTCTGTAAACTATTTTGTCTTCCCTAACAGATCTCTTTTCTGAGATGAAAGCACAAGGTCAGGCCCTGAGTTTAATATTAGTTATTAGTAGAATGTTATCACAGTAAGCACAGTTTGGCACATAGTTGGCTGTACAGTACTCTTATCTTTTCTATGCTGTTCATGATTAAATCACAGTTGCTCATTTAGAATGTTCTCATCTTAATGCAACTGCTAAGTTTGTCAAACAAATACATTTATCATCAGACTAATTGTAAGTAAAGGCAATTTTCAATTATGTAATGCAACATATATTACAATTTTCAGCACTTCTTCCTCCTCGACTGACAGTGAATCCACCGGTGATCACAGAGACAGACTCAGTCACTCTGAACTGTCAGACTCCATCATCTGTTTCTGTGACTGAGTGTTATTTCCACTTTGTAAGAGGAGGAACTGGCAAAACATTCCCTTGTCTTCAGACACTGACAGGAACTGAGCTGCTGAAGATGTCAAATCAGAGTTCACCTGCTGAGGTTAAAGTGACGTGTCTTTATCTGAAAGTGTTTCCATCTCCTGACAGTGACATGTCCTCCATCATCATTCGAAGTGAGTAAACACTGTTGCTGTGGACTAATATTAGGATATCTTGCTACAGTACGAGCACATGGGGGTTGGATCTTAAAAAGAAGAAGCGACAGACGATTTAGAATGGATATCATGTCTCATTATACATGTATCAAAATACTTATATTAGATAAATGCAATTTTCAGTTAGTTAATCAAATTTATACTTTACATTTTCAGCATCTCTTCCACCAAAACTGACAGTGAATCCACCGGTGATCAATGAGACGGACTCAGTCACACTGAACTGTGAGGCTCCATCATCTGCTTCTGTGCCTCTGTGTAGTTTCTTCACTTCAAGTGGAGGAACCGTCAGATTCCTCTCTTGTCTGCAGACACTGACAGGAACTGAGCTGCTGAAGATATCACAACAGAGATCACCTGCTGAGGTTCAAGTGACGTGTTTTTACACTGTGAAGCTTGGAGCGAAACATTATCCATCTCCGCACAGTGACACATCCTCCATCACCATACACAGTGAGTGACTATGATATTATATATTATTATTATGTATTGATACAGTATCAGCACAAGAAAAGTGATGTGGTATTATAATTCAGGTGGGAAATTGTTTTTAGGGGTTACAAAGATAAAGAGAGAGAGAGACTATTTAACAACCTCCATTTCTATCAAAATGCTACTAGTTTGGTTTCTAATTTTGTGAAAATAACTGCTCAAGAGATAACATAAATATGATGTCACACAGTTTACCACACATGAAATTGACAGGTTTAAATTCATCTTCCTTTATAGATATTGTGGAAATGGAGTCACACAAGACGCAGACTATGCCGACATTTACTATGACCGCAGGTAGGACATACATTTAAATACAAATCCAGAACATCACAAATGACATACTATATTTGTTATTTTTTAAAGTTATGCAATTTGTATTCAGCAGGTCTGACTGTTAGTACGCCTCATGCTTCTGCTGTAACTCCTGTAACTCCTGAAACTTCTGAAACTCCTGAAACTCCTGAAACTCCTGAAACTCCTGAAACTCCTGAAACTCCTGAAACTCCTGTAACATCAGGTAACAAAATTTCAGATAAATAAAATGTGACTTAAGTAAATCTCAAATCATGTGTTTCTAAATATTATCGCTATATTGAAGTGTACTTTTATTGATTCACCAGGGTGGACTGTTGGTACATCAAGTAACACTGTTAGTTTAATATCTACTTACCTAACATCAGTGAAACCAGAATCAGGTAATTATTAAGTTTTTCAACGACTCAGCCTCTTTACAAAGTTTATATACACACTATCTAATATTCACATGTGAAACACTGAATATGGTTATAAAAAGTGATTATCCTGAGTCTCTGTCACAGCACATACTAAAGACAATATATAGATTTAATGTTAATATGTTTTTGTGCCTTTAAGAAACAGTTTTTGAGAAGCGAGACTGACACTTGTTTATGGCTTCATATTGTTGAAAAGCAGAAACGTGGATATTCAAGTTTGTAGCAGTGGCGGCTGGTTGCGGAGTAACTGTGGGCGTCATCTTACTGGTTTCTGCACTTCTGTGTAACAAAAGAAGAACCGGTGAGAACTATGTTGATTTGTTTGTTTGATAAAGTCAGACTCAGTTCTTTTTTCATGTGGGTGTTCACTCACTGTTTTCATCAAACAGTTGGTTTTAAGCCTATTAAACATATGTAAGCTCTAAAATTGCTTTTCCACAATCATTGCATTAAACAACTACCCAAATATATTTGCACAAGTTCAAAAAATTTGTATTTTTTAGCAAATGGCTATACAATTATATTTAACATTGCTGATTCAAGGAAGCGCTCAAAGAATTCAGCAGCATTCAACTTCAGTTAAATTAATAATACCTAATGTATAGCTCATGAGGAGGAGGTTGGTGAAAGAAGCAGCAGACAGTAAATAACATCATTGGCGTGAGTGTATCAACAGAATATCAGTGAGAAGCATCAAGTTATAACGGGCATGCAGATTGCCACACAGATGGTGAAAGAGCCACTGATATTGAAGCATGAATGAAACCGATGATGGCAGTCAGCTAATGCAGGCCTGCCGTCAGTGCTTCATCTGAACTAACTTTTGGTGTTGCCTAAACGCTCATTCAAATGGGAAAGTGGGAACTAGTTAACAGTTGTTTTTTAGACGGAACATAACAGGAAGAAACAAAAACATATTGATGCAGCTTTACATTTGTTCAGGTGAACACAATTCATGTAGCTCAGAGCTACTAAAACAACTACCGTAAATTCCGGCATATAAGCCGCTACTTTTTTTCACACGCTTTGAGACTGCGGCTTTTACAACGATGTGGCTAATTTATGGAAGAAGACGCGAACATCCGGGTGTCGGGCACGCAAGAGGAGGATCACGGGGCAACCCCTGTAGAGGATGACGACTCTGAGACCCTGCGCGCATCAGACGCTGCCGCGGAGACGAGCGTGTGTTGCCCGCTCTCCCCGGGGAGAGCCCGCTCGCGTTCGAGGAGTGCCCGCTCGCGTTCGGGGAGAGCCCGCTCGCGTTCGGGGAGAGCCCGCTCGCGTTCGGGGAGAGCCCGCTCGCGTTCGGGGAGCTGCTCGTCGCCGAGTACCGCAAGAAGGGCCGGGTGGAGTTCAGGAAGATGTTCGAGCTTCAGACGGGGGCGCGCCTGCAGAGCAGCTGGGGGGGGTGGTCCCGCACGATGACGTGGCCGGGGACACCTGCGGCTTATAGACAAGTGCGGCTTATTTATGTACAATTTCTTTTTTCTTTTAAAAATTAGCAGGTGCGGCCTATATATAGGTGCGCTCTATAGTCCGGAAATTACGGTATTTGTAATTAATCAGCTTCCACTGAACCGAAATGCAAGACCTGCATCTCAAACTCAAAGTAAACCACACGTTAGTTGTACCAAAGGGAGTCCAGGTCTTGCTTACCCCATGGTCAGATTCCAAGGGAACTACGTCTGTGTGCGTTAGATGTGCTGACGCCGATACACATAAGCCACACCGGAGAGCAAGCTACCATCCTTCCAACAGCCTGTGTGGGAGGAAAAACACAGCGATCCAAAGAGGGGCCCTCAAAACCACAACTCAGGATACACACACATCTCACTGCTTGACAATGGAAACCAGAGAGGCCCACACACGTGGTGCTTATATAACCATGTGTTGCCAATCCGAGCGTGGCTACCACAGGTGAAGTGTCTTAAAGAGTATCCACATCAGCTGTGGAAAATAATCATCTTACTCTGTGTGTCTCTCTTAGGAGCAGGTTCTGAGGATGTGAAAAGGGGGCGGGAGGCTCAAAAAGAGAATGTAAGTCTGACATGAGGGACATCGTTAAATATATTTGCCATATATATTAATAGACTGTTGGTTTCTTTCTTTTCCTAGTTGGACACGTACCATTTATACTGCACCGTCTCTGAGGAGCCAGCTGCATCAGCCCTGAAGGGTATGGTGTACAGCACCGTGCAGCCACACTGAAACACAAACTGATTAATACTGCATAGAGAAAGAGAAAGCAGACAACTTACTGTTAGTAAAGTAAACCTTGTGTTTAAAGTTGACTGGTATAATCTAGACTAATGTTAGACTGTAATGCATTTTTCTCAGATCATCCAAATTGTTTACGTCGATAATACCAAACTTTTACGAACATTTGCCAACAGTTAGATCCAACTTTCAAATTGAGTTTTACGAAGTATAAAGCACAGCGTGGGTTCTAAACTGTTTTTTTTAAATGCAACTGTTGTTAAATCACGACTAGAAATTGATTTAGTTTTAATCATATACAGTATAACTAAAGCAAAAGTTCCCTTTAATCCTGTTTGTCATTTTTTGTTTTGTTTTTATAATGTTTTCTCTTTAATGTTGATCATATTTTTTGTAACTGGATATTTTGTCTGAGATACATACTTTATGTTTTAGACCACTTCTCCTAATAATGCCATACTTTGAATTACTTCTGTATTATTCATAAAGGTTGTATGTCTTGTTCAAAACCTACATGAATATATAGATATATTTTTCAGTCAATCTTTTTGACTCATTGTTCCATGTCACATTGGGCACATACTAGCATAACCACCACAGCGCAGTACCACAACTCACAAACACTTTAAAAAACAACACCCGAGGGGTTATTCATCAGCTTTTTAAAACATGAGGTTAAGAATATGGTCACCTTGACATCATGGCTGGATATATCAATGTGACATTCTGTGATCTTCTTCATGCATCTTTAGCTCGTCTGAAATGTCCTCTGCTTTAACACAAGGAGAAACTGGCAGAATAAAGCGAGTTCAAATTGTTCCTCGTCTCTCAGGATCTTACCCGTGTAACTGTTACTGTAATAGTCGGTGTGTAAATTGTAAGTGGAAATAAATTAATGGAAGTCAGAATTGCATCAGGCCGTATTGCATGGTTTTCTTTCAAATGTGGAGGTTGAAGGAGGCCCAGGTGAAAGTGAAGTATGTGTGATTGGGTCACTGATGAAAAATGGTCCTTGACGCCACATGGCGTATTTTATTTTCCAAAACGGAGACTGTGCAAGCAACGGGTGGAAGTCCAGATGAATATAAAGTTTGTTTAAATAGGAAAAAGCTGCAAAAATCTGAAAAGCCCCCTTGCCCCATTTGCATGCACGTTTTAGACAGATCTTCTCAGATGTTTTTTCTCTTCAGAACACATCATCTGTGTGTATCTGAATAATGTAATTGTATAAGTCTACACCTGTGGGCAGGTTTGATCTGAGTATAGACCTAAACTAAATACTGTATTTAAGTATTTTATATTAAGACTAAGAGTAAAGTTGGTTGGCTTCCAATTTTGCACAAATCAGCACTAAAAAAAAAAAGCAATAAATAAAACAAACAATATGAACTACAAAAAAAAAAGCAACTGATAGAAAAACTTTTATGTTTGTCTGAACCAGTAAGGCATCACTGTGGTAGATGTGATCTAAATATTCAGTGCCACACATACTGGAACTAAATAAAAATGTTCAATGCATCTGTGTTCCTGTCACCTTTCTCTCAGTGTGGTTTCCTTATGATTCTTTCTGTGGTTTTTCTGAGAACATGTTCTGCAGAATGACACGTTCTGAATGTGAAAGTCCACGTAGACAGACACACAAGTGTTGCGTTTAGAGGACTCTTGGACATTCTCATTATTCTGCTTCATCATGGCTGGACGCCTGCTGTTAGTCGTCCTCATGTGTAAGTTGAACATCTTTTCATTTTCTTTCATTGTAAAGTTACTCACCAATACAGGTACATTTTATAAATGAATATGTTATGTCAGCCGATTATATATTGGTATCAGCATGTTTTATTAACATTTTACGTCAGGTTGAAAGAAATACAAAATTAACATAACTTTACTATTTACTACAACATCCTTCTCTGTAAACTATTTTGTCTTCCCTAACAGATCTCTTTTCTGAGATGAAAGCACAAGGTCAGGCCCTGAGTTTAATATTAGTTATTAGTAGAATGTTATCACAGTAAGCACAGTTTGGCACATAGTTGGCTGTACAGTACTCTTATCTTTTCTATGCTGTTCATGATTAAATCACAGTTGCTCATTTAGAATGTTCTCATCTTAATGCAACTGTTAAGTTTGTCAAACAAATACATTTATCATCAGAATAATTGTAAGTAAAGGCAATTTTCAGTTATGTAATGCAACATATATTACAATTTTCAGCACTTCTTCCTCCTCGACTGACAGTGAATCCACCGGTGATCACAGAGACAGACTCAGTCACTCTGAACTGTCAGACTCCATCATCTGTTTCTGTGACTGAGTGTTATTTCCACTTTGTAAGAGGACGAACTGGCAAAAGCTTCCCTTGTCTTCAGACACTGACAGGAACTGAGCTGCTGAAGATGTCAAATCAGAGTTCACCTGCTGAGGTTAAAGTGACGTGTCTTTATCTGAAAGTGTTTCCATCTCCTGACAGTGACATGTCCTCCATCATCATTCGAAGTGAGTAAACACTGTTGCTGTGGACTAATATTAGGATATCTTGCTACAGTACGAGCACATGGGGGTTGGGTCTTAAAAAGAAGAAGCGATAGACGATTTAGAATGGATATCCTGTCTCATTATACATGTATCAAAATACTTATATTAGATAAATGCAATTTTCAGTTAGTTAATCAAATTTATACTTTACATTTTCAGCATCTCTTCCACCAAAACTGACAGTGAATCCACCGGTGATCAATGAGACGGACTCAGTCACACTGAACTGTGAGGCTCCATCATCTGCTTCTGTGCCTCTGTGTAGTTTCTTCACTTCAAGTGGAGGAACCGTCAGATTCCTCTCTTGTCTGCAGACACTGACAGGAACTGAGCTGCTGAAGATATCACAACAGAGATCACCTGCTGAGGTTCAAGTGACGTGTTTTTACACTGTGAAGCTTGGAGCGAAACATTATCCATCTCCGCACAGTTACACATCCTCCATCACAATCCAAAGTGAGTGACTGCTTATCCGATTCTTTGATTAATTATTATATGGTTTTACCGGAAGATAACTTGTGAGTGATGTGGTGTCATATTTCAGGTGTTTTGAAGGGATTAAAAAAACAATTCACATTATGCTATTAAATATTGCATTTTTGTTGTCAGTCTGCTTTATTCTGAGATGTTATTGTTACTAGTTTAACTCACACTCACTTAAGATGACACATAATTATGAAACATTAAATTAAATGTTAATTGTAAAACATGATGACAGAGGTGTGAAAGGACATCTGTGAATGTGAGCACAGTTTGAAATTGATGCTGCAACATACATTTTACTTGATTACAGAATGGCCCATGATATATTATGACTTTTCATTATTCTCCCCCCCCCCCCCCCCCCCCCCATCTCTTATAGGTCAAAAACCACAATTGACTCTTCAGCATTTTGACGGTGACCAGGTTGTCTTTATGTGCTCTCTGCCTGGATCTGCTAATAAAGACACGAGATGTAACCTGTACTTTGGAGAAGCAGGTCATGCAGTCAGAACAACACCTGTCTGGAAGAAAATGATCTCAACCAATCAGCGGTTCTGCCAGTTTTTTGTCACAATTGATGATTTGCTGAGACGCCTACATTTTCTTCAAAGAAGCGATGCCAGCTGTGATTACAGTTTGGGGAGTGAACCCAACTCTTTGTCTCCTCGTAGTGATCGATCCAGCTTGAATGGTGAGTTGGCAAAGACATGGACACACATGCTACCTATTCTTGTGACACAACACTAGAAATTAATGAATGGAATAAAGTGAATATCCATTGAATGTATAAATTAAGACAAACATCACAAAATATGTTTTTTGCACGTTTTTTATTGCAAGTCATTTGAAATGTTTCTATATGATGCTGTGACAGCAGAATCTGAATTGTGTAAATTAGCCAAGTACAAGACATTTTCCGACAGGACAGTTGGTTTTGAGGACAGTGACGGACGAATATGGTGCTGCAGATATTACATATTTTTGTAGCTGTAGCGTCATAATGAGGTTATTAGGAGGTTCAACTGTAGTAGGACAGCACTGAAGGCCCAGGTATAAAATACACAGCCCGCCACTGATATATTAACAAGAACAAATATTTCAGTATGGACCAAAGTGGCCATTGCCATCCCTAAGGCCATCCTCTGCCATGGATACAATCAACTTCTCTGGTTTCTTGTTTCTTTTAAAAGGTTCTTTGCTTAAGTCACTGCACAAATAGGAGGTAAAACACAAATTGTTATTTATTTGTACATATGTAAAATTGACAGACACACATCCGTTTCCTTTTACTGTAGATATTGTGAAAAAAGAATCAAGCATGACCTCCACAAAATCAGGATTTACTAAGAACAAAGGTAGGACGACTTATAGCAATCCAGAACATTATCTCGTATTACTATAGAATATATTTTCTAAAGTTTTTGTGTGTGTATTTATTCACCAGATTTTACTGATAGCAGGTCTACTGCTTCCACTTTTGGAATTACTGGGAAACCAGCATCAGGTAACACAATTCTAGATGTATTATATGTGACATTTATTAATCACAAATTGTTTCTTCTCTTGCTGCCTGCTCAGCGATTGTACAAATCGTCCCACACTGTTGTTCACACATGAAGCTGACAGGTCCTAATCCATCTTCTTTTGTTGTAGATATTGTGGAGTCAAGCATGACTCAGACTAAGCCGGCATCTACTATGACCACAGGTAGGACATTTAAATAGAAATCCAGATCATTATCACAAATCACTTATATATTTGTTATTTTTATTCAGCAGGTGTTACTGTTAGCAGGCTCCTTGCTTCAACTCCTGTAACTCCTATAAAACAAACATCAGGCAACTAAATTACAGATACATTAAGTCATACTTTAATTATTCACATATATTTATGCTATATGTGTGCTATGACTGTTTTCTCTCTTAAATGTTTTTCTTATATTTGAGCATTTTGACAAACACACATATACAGGAGCACACATATACAATATACTTATTTTTGATTTCTTTATCATATTTAAATAAAAATAACAGTAATACCAAATTACAAGTATTAATACTTTTTTTTAAATGCAGTTTTCTTCTTTCACCAGATCAGACTGTTGGATCAAGCGACACTGCTAGTTTTATTTCTACTTCCCTAACACCAGTGAAACCAACATCAGGTGACACAAATACTCAGTTTCCTAATTATTCACAGTGACTTTTTATTGTTTATTGAATATTTTCACTATCAACACTCCTATGAATATATTACCAGGAGACAATATTAAGGGTGACTGCATCATATGCTGAAATTCTTTGTGATGAATGTTTTTTTTATTTATGCCTGTAGCTCAGACACGTCTTAAGCCGAACAGTAGTGCTCTCCCTGTAACCCCACTTAAACCAACATCAGGTGAGTAAAAAGTAACTTACAGATGAGATGCAATTCATTTTAGTTAAGTATTTCCTTCTTGCAAAATGTGAACAAATACTTAAGATTTAATATTATATTGTTAGAAATGGTTCCCACCTCTTATTATATGACTTATTATAGCAAACCAGAACATCATCACATATTACTATAGAATATATTTTCTAAAGTTTTTGTGTGTGTATTTATTCACCAGATTTTACTGATAGCAGCTCTACTGCTTCCACTTTTGGAATTACTGGGAAACCAGCATCAGGTAACACAATTCTAGATGTATTATATGTGACATTTATTAATCACAAATTGTTTCTTCTCTTGCTGCCTGCTCAGCGATTGTACAAATCGTCCCACACTGTTGTTCACACATGAAGCTGACAGGTCCAAATCCATCTTCTTTTGTTGTAGATATTGTGAAGTCAAGCACGACGCAGACTAAGCCGGCATCTACTATGACCACAGGTAGGACATTTAAATAGAAATCCAGATCATTATCACAAATCACTTATATATTTGTTATTTTGAAAGTTCTAGAAGATTTTTATTCAGCAGGTGTTACTGTTAGCAGGCTCCTTGCTTCAACTCCTGTAACTCCTATAAAACAAACATCAGGCAACAAAATTACAGATACATTAAGTCGGACTTTAATTAATCACATATATGTGTATTATGCTATATGTGAGTGCTAAATGTATTGCATGACCACGTTCATATTGGGAGGTGCATTGAACATAAATGTTTTTCAGGGTTTTTATTCTTACCTAGTCTTAAATCCTTTATGTTAACATTAGGAAGGCACTTGTTAATTGTCTCTTCTATTAATGCAGAGAAGATTACATTGATGATTGGAGGAGGTGTGACTGTGGGAGTTGTCTTGCTTGGATTGGCACTTCTCTTGACTCAAAGCAGGATTGGTAAGAATTAAATAACAATAACCATGTGTTCTTTCTAAAATAGGAAATATTTAATGTGGTTTCACATTGTTTTTAATAATCATTGGTTATTTTTTGTGCATTTTCTAGAAAAATGTGTTTCCAAGAGGTAAGAAATCATATTTCTCAAATATTGTCATGAATACCACTATGTATATTCTTTCTCATCATTGCTTTGATTTACAGTCATAGTTTCAAGTATTCTTTCTGGCAGCTGCTTAGGACAACTAGTCTTATTCCAGCTGTCTTTGAGCTGCTCTACTATACAGTTGCAGAATAAATGCCTTTCTCAAGGGCACGTGGACATTTGGCATTAAGGTTCATTGAGGGACCTCTCAAAAGTTCTGAGCAGCAAAGGATACATATGATACATAATTCAGAGATCACAATAGATTCTTGTTAAGGCAACAAATTGACAAAAACTTGAATAAAAGCAGGAAGGCGGAGGTAGGTCGATGGAGCAAGCCACAGCAACAAGTAGATGTTGTCATGAAGGAATCAGCAGCAGAGTAATAGTGACAACTGTCGGGTCAGAAAGTCACTTTTTAGTCACATCATTTAGATGTTTGGGGAGTGTAATACAATATATTAATCTGGTGTAGTGTACTTTGCTTTTTCTCTCCTCTTTAATGAAGAAACACTCTTTACAAAACCTTGTTTTAAACTTTTTCCCCCTTTAGACCAAATGGTTTGCAGGTTGATTATGATGAAACCTACAGTATCGTCACCTACTGTACCAACGCAACATTGGTGAGCTGCTTTTCTCGTCCTGAATGTAGTCTAAGGTTCATAGGGCTGTCAGGATATCACATTTTCACTACACGGTTATCGTGACCAAAATAATTCACAATAACTATATTATTGCAATAATAATAATAAAC
The DNA here is from genome assembly GCA_032191485.1 of Leptoclinus maculatus. Lineage (NCBI taxonomy): Eukaryota > Metazoa > Chordata > Actinopteri > Perciformes > Stichaeidae > Leptoclinus > Leptoclinus maculatus. Next base: position 13,590,157 of record JAVDOI010000006.1, read on the forward strand.
ATATATTTATATCTATTAAATTATTATAATTTGTGTATTATTAAAACAATATATAATTGTTAAATTTCACAGTTAACAGGCATAACATGACAGGTACAGGTACACTCATTAAAATAAAAGTTATTATTGCAGCATGACAGATACTAAACATGTGCAACTTTTATTCTTGATAAAAACATTTACACTTCACTGACGACAGTTATGTCTGTTTCTTTTTCTTCATAGCGGGACAACAGCTGCACCTGAGAGAGGCCAGCTACATCAGCCCTGAGCAATGCAGTGTACAGCACTCCAAAGTCAACTTGACCTCCAAACAGTTTCTCTTGCTCCTCTTTCACTTTGCTTTTTTATGTACAGTTTAGTTGTTTACGCTAAGTACATCATTATCCCAAAGAGTTAAAACTATAATGGTGTAATGGCTCAATTGAACTTTATTGACTTGATAGACACAGAAGTAAGGTCAGAATATAACGTGTGTGTCATGTGTTGCAATGCTTTAGATAATAAAATTATACACAACTATTAAAAAAGTAGAAATTCATTTCAAAGGTTGAAGTTGAGGTTTGTGTTTCTTTCCATGACCGACGATACAATGACATTTTTATTTCATACTATCATTATTTTTTATGACATACTACATTGTCAACTTTTTTTGAACTTGAGAGTTCAGTGTCACCCATAGGACCAGCAACATTACGGTTAGAGGACGACCAACTGACGCTCCGTTTTAGTCTGTTCCTGCCCTGTCTTAGTCGGCACACACACGACACATGTCCTAAGAAAAGCTCATGTAAGATGTAACAGTGTCAGAAAGTTAATCCAGGTTTGTAGCAGCAGGATCAGAAACACTCCAATCAGTGCAGTCAGGCCTGTAATTCCAGTTTTGCCTTGTTGGTCCATCTACTGGCAGTCTAAGAGCAGTCGGGAGGAGATGAACCAGACACTGATCGCAAAGTCTCAAAGTTGCACATGTGACAGATTGATAGATGTCCTTTAATATTGTGTAACATTGGTCCAGTATGTCATTATCCCTGGTAGGACACTAAATGTGCTGTCTGTATTTTGGCAGTTCACGGCTGAGGTTTGCGCTGTTAAAGTCCCAGAACAATGAGCAGGGATGTCTGGATGATTAATATATATATAGCGCTATAAACACAAAACGTGTTTGTACCAAAGTGCTTTTCCCAAGAGGAGTGTTTCACACACATACTTCACATCTACACACCGCAAATTAAAAAAAACTAAAAAACTGAACACATCACAACAAAACAATCACAACCATATGCAAGGTAACATTACTTTTAAGATGACTTAAAACTACCAATTCAGTCATTTTACCAACTAGAGTAAAGAATTATTTAGAATTTATAATTTGGAAATGAAGTAAAATGGTTAAATGTTCAGAACAAACAAATGTTTTTGTCAGAATATATTATACGGATCGATAATAGACTTGATTACGATTTCTTGTGTGTGGTCACAATATGACTTCTGTTTGACATCATAGACACCGATGATGAAGTGTACTTGATTACATTTAGTTCATTATTGATGCCAACTGTGATAACAGTTTGGAAAGTGAACCCAATTCTTTGTCTCCTTGTAGAGATGGATACAGCTCAGCTGATAAATCAGAGAAGACGTGAATACACTTCATTTGATACAACACACCCAATTAAATTGACATATGTATTAAAGTCAATTGGGACTCAATTCAACATTGGATACCTGCACCTGTTTTTAATTTCATGTCATTTAAAATGACTGTTTACATAAATATTTATTTTATACACACTGGACATTTATCATCTGAAATGATCTTCTCCTACTGTAGATATTGTGAAAAGAGAGTCAAGCATGGCCCCGACAATGCCAACATTTAGTACGACCACATGTAGGATATGTTATAAAGAAAGGTAGCAACCCAGAACATTATAGCAACTCAGTATTAATTAGTGTTTAAATTTGAAGAGGTCTTTTTATTTGCCTGGTCTGACTGTTAGCAGGCCCCATGCTTCTGCTCTGGTAACTGTTATTAAACAAACATCTGGTTACAAAATTACAGATAATAAATGTAGTTACAAATTATGTGTTTCAGTGTTTTCAGTATATTGATCATTTTTGATTCACCAGGTTGGATTGTTGGTTCACCAAGTAACACTCTTGGTTTTATCTCGTATCTAGTAGTGTGTGATGGATACAAAGGGGCAAAGTGTCAGGGCCTTCACCTACAAACTGTCACTCAAAGAGACACGCACAACCAGGAAGAGACTCAAAATGACCACAAAGAAACATAAAACAACTACAAAGAGACACAAAAAAGACAAAAAGAACTCCAAAAGAGACTCACTATGAAAAGGGGCAATCCAACCACAAAGAGACTCAAAATGACGACAAAGAGGCCTCGGGGCCCAACGTCTCATAATCCAACCAAGCTTCCTACTTTGCAGATGTTAGCCCAGGTTAGGTTATTCAAGTAAATTAACAATGCGCTGTGTAATATTTGTACCCCCAGTACAAAGGAAAACAATATATAGTTTTAACGTTAATATGTTTTTGTTCCTTAAGCAGAAACTAGTATGACTCCTATGAATCTAGATGAAATAGCAGGTAGACTAAAGATTGTTATTATTGCATGAAAATGCTAACATTTATTACTGTGTGGTGTTAATGTTTGTAGCTGTGCACTTATTAGGTTCAAGTGTTTGTTCTCCTGGCACTAAAGATAGCTCTAACCCTGCAACCACTCTGAAAACAGCCTCACATGAGTATGTGTAATTCTTTAGCACTTGAGTTCAGTGATTAAATTATGTTTACAACCTAAATTACTCTTACTAATTATTACTATAAATCATTAACAAAGCAATAATGTTCTTTTCAGTTTGTATATTTGGTATGCACTGGTGTTGGTGGTTGGAAGACGGTGGTTCCTGCTTTTTGTTAATGTTGTGAGAAGCAAAACTGACACTGGTTTATGGCTTCTGTTGAAGCTAAGCAGACACGTGGATAAGGAAGTTTGTAGCAGTTGTGGCTGGTTTGTGGAGTAACGGTCGACATCTTGCTGGTTTCTGCACTTCTGCATAACTAAAAAAGAACTGGTGAGAACTATATCGATGTGTTTGTCTAATAAGGTCAGCATCTGTTTTATATGGGTGTAAAGACATACTGTTTAATACTGAAGTGTAGAATTTGTCAGTTTGTCTCTAATAATAAAATGTATCTAAAAGTTGCATTTTTACAATCTTTGCATCTTGACATTTAACGACTACTCAAATATATAAGCACCAAAAAAAGATACCACTTTAGTCAGAGACACTTGTCAAAGGAATTGGCTATTTTTAATATATATCAATATAATATTGTTTGAGAGGAAGCTCTCTGAAAATCCAAAAGCATTCAATTTTTACTAGGTTAACAATATCAAACATATGGCCTATAAGGAGGAGGTTGTTGAAAGGAGCTTTAACAGCAAACGTCATTGGTGCGATTGTTTCAGCAGAATATCACTGTGCAGTGTCAGGTTATAATGGGCATGCTGACAGCCAGCTGTAAGCGCAGCTTCTCTGTTCTGTCTAAAGAATAGTTACAGATGTCCTATTCACACATTCTAGCTGGGGTCTTAAAAACATCTGCAGTTTCCAGGAGACATTTAATGCTCATTCACATTTGTTTAGTTTAAACAGCCTTCACGTAGCTCAGAGCTACTAAAATAACTATTGTGTAAATCTTCAGCTTGCACAGAACAAAGATACAAGACCTGCATCTCAAACTGAAAATAAACCATGTGTGTTGTGTGGGAGACAACCACTGCACTGAGGCCAAAATAACCTCCTTTGCTCGGGTCTAACTCTTTTTCACATGTGAACAAAATACTGCATGAGTAGAGATGGCACAGAATTGTTCTCTAAACAGTGTATTTTGTGAACTTGAAAGGGTAATGCTGTCTATACTGTGACCTTCAAATTCTTGAACCTAATCAGCTGGGCCGAAGACTTATTTTTTCATTTAGAGAAATGTATTATTTGATAGAGGCTACAGACTTTGTGTATTTCACAGGGGCAGGTTTGGAGGAAGTGAAAAGGTGGCAGGAGTCTCAAAATGAGAATATAAGTCTGACAGGAGGGACAGTATTAGATATATTTGTCATATATATTAATGGATGCTACAGTTGGTATATTTCTTTTCCTAGTTGGACACGTACAATTTATACTGCACCGTCTCTGTGGAGCCAGCTGCATCAGCCCTGAAGGGTATGGTGTACAGCACCGTGCAGCCACACTGAAACACAAACTGATTAATACTGCATAGAGAAAGAGAAAGCAGACAACTTACTGTTAGTAAAGTAAACCTTGTGTTTAAAGTTGACTGGTATAATCCAAACTAATGTTAGACATCTGTAATGTGATTTTTCTTTCATGATGATGCTGATTAAACCAAACTTCTACGATCATTTTCCAACAATTTGATAACATTTTCAAATAGTTCTATGACTTACAAAGCACAGCATGGGTTCCAAACTGCATTTCAATTTACCTTTTTTTTTCTTTAGTTTCACTTATATAGCTAAAACAAAATCTCATTTTAGTCCTATTTGTAATTGTCGTTTTGTATTCCAATGTGTTTTCTGTTTAATGTTGATAATATTTTTGTAATTGGTTGTATTGTGTGATTATGCATCACAAAAAAATGCATGCATTTACAACTTACTGCTGCTGTTTTGTATGTTTGTCCTGACAATATTTTTACTGTATATTTTTAGTCTTCTTTGGTCTCATTAATTGTTCCATCTATCCAAACACAGACACATACACACTTTAAAAAATAACACAAGGAGTAAATAAAGGAAGGAAAATATTTATTTGTATTTATTCATCAGCTTTCTCAAACATGAGGTTAAGAGTATGGTCACCTTGACAAATTATGGCTGGATATATTGATGTGACATTCTGTGATCTTCTTCATGCATCTTTAGCTTGTCTAAAATGTCGTCTGCTTTAAAACAAGGAGAAACTGGCAGAATAAAGCAAGTTCTAATTTCCCCTTGTCTCTCAGCTATTTCACACGATTATTACAGACACCAATTAGAATTAAGGTACAAAATAAAATATTTGAAGAAAGAAAACTATGATGGCACTGTCAACTCTTTTTTAACAATTTACTGCCAAAATAAAGACAGCTCTGCATTCTTTTCACACGACAAAAGTGCATTTTACATTCCTTACATTTTTTCCTCATAAAGAAACAAACATATTTGATGTCTTACTATCATCCTTTGCACAAAGGACTTGTTTTATACTTTGACAAAAAAATGCCTTATTTTTACTGTTGAGCATATTTCTTTCTCTTATTTAATTTCAGCACACATTCAGTACAATATGGCAAACTGTCAGTGGCATTATATGCAATGCTCTGAGCAAAGTCACCAAGCACTCCCATTAATCTCATTTACTTTTGCTGTGTGATGCGCCACATCGCTAATGTTTTCTGCAATAATGGATGCGAGTCTCACTGCTACATATAAAGATTTATTTCTTAGTAGAGCGCTGCCTGTTGCAGAGGTATGAGCAAATTCCTTTCTGACTGGCCATGTTCTCTATGTGTTTAAAGCATCTTCTTGTTGATTTAGTCCTTACTGATGTCCAGTTCTGCTGCTAAAGGTCACCTGCTGATGGTCGCTGCTATCAGAGGGAGCAGAGCTGCTGTTAGAGGACTGGAGAGGCGTGTTGCTGAACCACACTCCATGGCATTTTCCTGCAGAAGACACAGTCATTTGTGAACATATTGAATATTAACAGGGTGGATACACCCTTGTTTTGTCTGGGAGAGAGAGTAGTGGTTGCAAATAGATGTGAACTGTTGTTGTTGTTGAACAAGTTAAACCACTTTTTTTCCAGATAAAAAACAAAATGAAACCCAACTAAAACGCTGTTAATAATCCCTAATTGCACAGGAGAACTGTGTGTAAGTTTGGTATGGTTAAAGTTGAGGTAGTAAGTTGGCCTTTGGGTGATATTTTGTCTATTCACCTTCTTTTTTCATCCCAATAAATGTGCTAACCTCAGGGTTTATTTATTATTATATATGTATTATCATGTATTTACAACCAGTATGACTGTCTGACTCTTTGTCCCTTTGGACTTCTTTTTAACAATATCATAGCGTTCCCATATACCAACAACTAGTATGGTGTTACAATATTATTATTACCAATGTGAATGATGGCCAAAACTACAAACGTAAGATTCAAGTTGTAATAAGCTGAAAATATCCTGTTATGATCAAATCATGCATAACGTGTCTGTCTTTCATTCCATGGAGCTTCTTAGTTTCTCAGAGTGAGAATTCATAGAAGTGGTCAACTTGCTTCATGGTTGATGCGTGACTTATGGATTGATCTACAATATTTACAGAGTACATTTTCTATGGTCCTAACAAAGACCTTTTTGATTTGTTACAGTTGAACAGGATGAGCATAAAGACTGGAAGCAGGGGTAAACGGCTGGCTCTGTTTGACTTAAATATATGCCTTTGAGCTCCTCTAAATATTCGTTACGTCTTGGCCGTGAGCAGTGACTTTCCTGGAGCTTGGCCGTCACCAGACAACTCAAGGAAGTCAACAAATACTTCTGCACGTAAACCAGACTGTGCACCAGATATAAACTTCACCGTATAACTGTAGGCTACATGTAGTCACATACTTGTATGCAGACAAACATCCTCATACCTCAGGGTGGAAAGGATGACACGATTCAGGCTTCTTTCTGTCCTTCTGAAACTTCAGTCTGTCACATTTTAGTGACTCGTTGTGTTCAAAGGCGTCAAGGGTGTAAATACATCAACTGAACACGTTTATAAGTTCAGAGCTTCCCCGACTCATGTAGGCTGAAGCAACACTTAAGTAGTGAAAGTCAAACATTAAACTTAAATAATTCTTACAGTCAGTAACTCAAATATTTTCATGATCTACTTCCTGCATCTGCTTCCACATATCAAACATCTGTGTTTCACCGAAAAAGGATATACATGATCTCGTTGGGATCCATGGTTACTGGAGGAGAACTGCTGCAGTCACACTTATTGTCCACAACAACCATGAAGAGGTTGCTGCTGGGAATCTGCTGTATGACAAAAGACCTGCGGCCCAAAACAGAGACAGACACTGGAATCAAACTGTTAAATGATTAGTAGCAGACCGAACATCTACTGTTTAAGAAAGTCAGTGTCAGTATTACTGTGTCAGTCTACTGTTGGCCTGACGAAGTACCTGATACAGCCCTCACAGTCAATGTTGCCTGTTGTTTCTTTGATGGTGCGTTCGGAGACAAAGGCAGGGTATTCTGTATCACACGGCACCATCATGGGTTTACCCCGAGATCTCTGAGCTGAATGTGTGAGAAATGTATCTGCAGTAAGTTATCAAAACCACAGAAAAATAGAGAAGAGCTCCACTTCTCCTACTCTCTCACACATTCACCTCTCTTTCTCACACACACATACACGCCTGTAATGATCATCTTAGTTTTATCTTGTATGTGTGTGATGGATACAAAGGGGCAAAGTGTCAATGCCTTCACCTACAAACTGTCACTCAAAGAGACACGCACAACCAGGAAGAGACTCAAAATGACCACAAAGAAACATAAAACAACTACAAAGAGACACAAAAAGACAAAAAGAACTCCAAAAGAGACTCACTATGAAAAGGGGCAATCCAACCACAAAGAGACTCAAAAACCACAGAAAAATAGAGAAGAGCTCCACTTCTCCTACTCTCTCACACATTCACTTCTCTTTCTCACACACATACACGCCTGTAATGATCATCAACTACAGTTACCTTTAACTGAAAGATCCACATTCCACCAGCTGTACAGGTTAAATTCTAGCAGAAAACTGTAATAAGAAAAATACGTATTAATGTCAGGTAACACACGGATGAGAATGGATTCATTGTAAACTATTGTCTTTGTCAAAGTAAAAAATAGTATATGAGAAAATTGATTAATATGTATTAGCCTACTATTTAAGCACAATAATAAGCAGTAAGCAACCATGAACTATTTGTCTTGTTACTGGTTGACATGCTGAGTAATGAGGTAGTGTTAGTACACAGGATAGGGTGTAATATGTAAATGCCTTTTTTCAAAATATTAGTAAACCACTTACATCTCCAGCCTTTTTGTTTTAACAATATTCTCCTTTTATAAAGACACATTGTGTACATCATATCATGTACTTTATGGGCCCATGTAATGTTTTGGTATACTTACATAACAAGTTCAGCCAGGAGCCACTTAACAACAGTGAAAGGCTGAAAGAGAAAAAAAGAGCTAATGTTAGAGTCTGAAATTAAATGAAACTATACGAGGTTGTTTAAATGTAGGAGTTCATTTTTAGACTGTGCTCTATACTGATGTTCCTCCAGTGTTGACCACAAACTCTGAGATAGGTTTCAAGGTCGATGCTGATGATCTTAACTCAGGTTGTACAAATGTAGATGTAATTATTGCTTCTAGCGTCATCTTGTGTCTTACATCTGATAGAGTGCGTGCACTGTCGCTGCTCCCAGCGTACTCTCTGCAAACGGCCTGGTAATCATACAGCGCGATCCTGCAAAAACAGACAGAGTAGCAGAGGTTGTAATAACCATCAAATATGATGTTTATAACTAAATGCTTTTTAAAGTTAGGTTTAATGTGTAAGTTCAGGACTCAGAGAAATGTTATGCCGTGTCTCAGACCTTTTGAAGGACCCCATTTGGAGAAGTTTGTTCATAACAGCACCCTCCACCTCTCCGAAGAAGAGCCCTGTCTGAGAGAGAAGTTATGTCAAGGCACACATGCACACAGCTTAACACATACACTGGGTGGACAAAAGCAAGAGAACAAAGGACTTTCTCTTAACTAAGTAAGTTGTAATTAAATATGTGTTCATCATCTTCACAGACAAAGTGCATCAGCAGAGAAACTGCTATTTATTTCAGTGTGTTTTATTATCAGATTTAACCATTATTGAGTTTCTGTGGGATGTTCTAAGTGCAAAATGACAAGTAGACTTTCATTGCCTTCCTCTATCTTTCACCTACTTCCCTCCAGATCGTTAAGCTGTCTTATTTGGAAGAACCCCATGTTGCTCTACATACATTTTCAAGACTTGTGCAAAAACGTTTAAGGACAATTGGAGCAGTTAAGGAAACAAACATTACAGTTTACACAGTACCTGAGATTGCTCCTCTGTGACAAGAATGAAGGCATTGTTGTCAATGAGATAACAGTTAATGTCCTGTCAGAGGGGCAAATAAAATGATTATGTTAACGAAATAACCTGAACAAAAATAGAAAGTTAGAGTCATGTTACTGCTCTTACCGCGTTATCGCAGCTAATGCTACATTTTCCATCCAGAGCTGTACACTGAGAACAAAACACAAGTAGTTAAGCTTTACAACTAATAAGGGAGCTCATTGTAAAAGGCTACAGTAGTTGTTGTGTATTTACCTGTCTGCAGGCAGTCCAGAACTTCCTCTGAAAGAACTCCAGCTTCATCTGGATCCCTACAGCTGAGCATAAAACCAAACGCTTAAGAGACTGCACAATATACAAAAACAAGTCTCAACATGAAGATAATTATGAAAGATGGTTCAGAGGCTGTTTACCTGCAACGATTGGAGACTTTCTGTCATCGAGGAGCTGAATTGCTGTGCTGGCCAAAACCACACTCTTATTTTCTAAAGCTAGAGAGGAAGAGCAGAGAATATTCAGATTACACTTTCTGCTCACTAGATGGTGCCCTTTACTCACCGGTTGGCAGGCTGGAAAAGAAACCGCAGTACCAGTCCATTACATTACATTACAGCAAAGTCTGGTCAGAGCTTTTTCTACAGCCAGATGACTCCAATAATTCTGAAATGGGTGCTGTGATAGGATCATTTCAGGTTATGAGTGGATGCAGTCATCATTAACAGAGGAAAGGTGGTAAATGTCCTGGAGAGTGAAGCTGAATTCTCCATCCTCTGCCTCGCAGACTGAACGTGGGCAACATTAACGGCATTAAAGCTGTGAGGGAGGTGAGCTATGCTGCGCATCCTATCAGTGGAGACCAGTAAAAACCACAGTCCATAACAGAGAGAGGGACATACAAAAAGACTGATTAAGATGTTAAAAGTCTGAATGACTAAAGCCACCAGATGCGTTTCCAAAAAGTAATTTATATAATGTTGCACTCGATAATTGAAAATATATTAAGATGGACAGTGCAGTTTTGTTCGGGTTCAGGGGACTTTTATTTTGTACTGCACACTTGAGCTATTATCGTAAATCTCTGGTTTTGTTCTGCATACCTGTGCTGAAGGGAATGGAGTAGAGAAATGTGCCGGGGACTTGCTCTGCAGCTCTCTTGTACCACAGAGGGAAGTGATCAGCATTAAACACACCCTCCTTGTCCTCCGCTGTCAGGAAATCTCTGAGGAAGCACACAGAATGAAAGTGAGGAGAGGAGCAAAGGATTAGATTAATCAAGCCCAATCACGGCCTCGCCCTGTGCTGTAAGTAGTGATTAGAGAGATGTTGAGCAGCAGGACTGACTGATTGGAGAGCTGATCGGCGGGCACAAACAGGTTGGTCCTCGACAGGCCGGTGCGTGTACCCAGGAAGGCGATCTCCACTCCTTTGTCTGAGTTCCTGTTTGGTATATGCAGAGCAGTAAAACACAGCTATGCGTCACATTTTTGAATGCTTTCCCTGAACGTTCCTGACAAAGAACTAAACATCACAGTAATAGCTATGAAGTGGGCTACTTATCAAATATCAACAGAAGAAATAGTCCTCACATCACAGAGTAAATGTCCACATATGCAATGGATTGACATTGGTTGCTGTGATTGTTCCTCCTGTTCATACTGGCTTTGAAAAAAAAACCTTCCTAACATCATTCTAAATTTCAGCTGCAGCTAATATGAGTTTTCAGCAGTTTGATTTAAAGAAATAAAGTGCGAATCTCCCAAAGTTACATTCTTTTAAGTACAAACTTCCCTTTGTATTATCCTCACTCCGACACAAAAATGTGGTTGCCACATTCTAAAAAGGCATGCGTATTAAAGAGTTTATAACGAATGGTCTTGTTAATGGTTAACAATGATTTAAACATCAGTTATAAGTAATAAAATAAAAAAATAATGTTTGTGTTGTCAGGTTGTGAAAAATCCCTTTGGCTGGTGTTTCCTCTACTTGATCATGGCAACGTATTACCATTAACTAATGCAGACTTGATTGATTATTGTAAGAACATATAATACATTTGCAATCATTTATAATTCCAGATGACTCACAAACATTCAACGTTGGCTTATTAGAAAACCCTAATAGACAGCCTTCGTAACACTTGTAAGTAGACTTGCAAGGAGAATATTAAGCAGTAACAAAATGTTCTTACTCTGACTTGTTGAGAGCCAGTCCAGTCCAGTAGGCCTCCAGTGGAGCGGTGACCACAGCATCAAATAACACCTCCTGGATGAGCTCTCTGTCACCTGCAGAGTGTTGTTTAAAGACCCAAAACATCCATCTCTTTTGTAACCATTATTTAGTCATTTCAATCTTCCTATGATAATTAGAATTTAATTGTGGATAAAAACAGGCTCTGTGTGGTGTAGTTTATTATACGGTCTGACTCAGATGTCCCTTACATTTGAGGTGTAGTCTGCGGCCCGTCATGAAGAGCTTGATGGCTTGAATCTGGGTCAGGTGACGGTGCTCATGCTGCTCCTCTGTGTTGCAGTAAGTCCTGTGGTCCAAACAGAGCCCCGCTGTTACATCACAGCCCTCAACATCCCTGATGAACACAGAGGGATAACCTACATAACGCATGAATGCCCGCTCCCATAACCCCAGCCTTACCATTCATCTGCCAGGGCGACATCTGGCTGTTCCAGATCACGGAGCCCTGAAAAACACAAGTCAGTAACGCTTCAGCAATGCCAGCCTGAGTAGACTGATACAGTAAGCCCCTTCAGAGTGTATCTTCACATGCATCTCACTGTATTCAGGCTTTAGTTAATAACACAACTAATAACAGAGTCAGAGTGACATACCGGCTTCAACTGATACATTTCCTCTGAAGAAGTACTTTCCATGACCTCTGGCGAGAGCAACTCCAACACTGGAGACACAAAACAGAGGAGGGAATCAACGTTTAACGGTAACCGAGACATAATTCAAGTCAATTCAATAAAATAAACTGACAGAAGGTCGTTTTAGGAATGTAATGAAACTTTTTCTCCACCTAAATGGTGTTCCTTTGATGTCAGTGTAGTAATAGTCATTGTGCATCTTCAGGACACGCCTCTAAAAAGAGCAGAAAAAATGGTGCAGATGAGCTTTACTCCTCGAGTCTAGAGGCAACAGAGAGAAGAACCCTCTTCTGATGAAGAGACAGTAAACATCTTTATCAGCAGCCTCACCCCTCTATCCACCGTCTTCTTCACCTCCATGGAGAAAGTCCCTGTTCTCCTGTTCACCATAGCGTTGCGTAGCTGAAAGATAAAGAACACAAAGAGGCACATAGGGCAGAGGAGTAATGGCTGGGTCATTGATCCAGCAGCCTTTGTGTGGCTGCCATTTTACTAGGATACTGAAAACAGAGTCATGCTTTGATGATTCTTTGAGTTAATTTGAAATAATAGATCATCCACGGGACAAACCACTGAACATGCAGTCCAGTAACATTGTGAAATCAAGGTTATTTGTCCATTGCAGTCACACAATGTTGCATGTAGAACAAAGTACATCTAGTGTTTCATATTGTACACTGAATAATGACTTCTATAACATTTTTAGGAGTTAGATACGTACAATATCATCTTTGTCTTCCCATTCCACCTCTGAGAGATCCACACTGCTGTAGTTGGGCTTCCTCCTCTTCTGACCATCCTGATACTGCACAGAGGAGCACAATAGACACAAAAATGATCCACTTTGTGTAGTGACGTTCTATTTGGACGAACCGCTGCATACACATGTCTGCTGCTCTAGCCTGACCAACTGTGAAATCATGTGACACATCATTTTCAAATGTATGAGCTTGATATTAAATAAACAAATCTATTTAGAAAAGCTTCACTGTAATCTGTCTTTTGTGTTTCAATGTCAAAAGTATGCTCCTATTTATCAAGGCTTGTTATGGAGGTTTTGCTGTGTAATTATTCAACAAATCGTCTGTGAAGTTAACACTGTCAGGTAAATTAAAAATGATTAATATGATTGATAGGAAGTCTACATCAATGCATTAAACTGTCATTAAAATGTCAAACTCTGTTTCTGTATGTCGTCTGGTTCACAACAAACAACAAGTCAATGACTACAACCACAGCACAGTTTTAGCCACAAAGACACACTCACAAAAAAACAACACAGACCAACACACAGACAGTTGCACAGAGAGGAATAGCACTAACACTGGCACACATAGATCCACTAGCACAGCCATAGCTCCTGAGGAACCAGCGGTCCCAGGGCGAGCGGCTGTGGTCTCTGCCAGCGAGTGTTAAGTTACCTCTGGGAAATCTCAGGCCAGCCAGCCCTATGAGTGGCCTTTATCCCTGCATGCATATCAAAGGAAAAGGTTGGGATTACAGACTATACGAGCCCATTCAGCCTCCTATAACACATTTGTCTCTGTGTGCCCTCGTTAACGGAGGCTTTCAGTTCATCATTTCTGTTATTCAAAGAATTGCATGGACAAAACAAATAAGGAAAACAGGGTAAAGTCAGGGAATGCTGTGAGACTTTCCTGGTGAAAAAGTAATGTTTAAGAAAGTGAGTTACCAAAGGCCTGAGGTCCGGATGAATCAGGATGTAGCCATTGTTTGTGATAATAAATGCGTACCCGTGGATTCCTAACTAGAAACACAAAATCAGATACACAAGGAAGAAATTAAAAAACAAAATGTATATTAATGAATTCATTTATAAAGTACAAGAACAGCTGATTGTACCATATGTTTAGGGATGAGCTTCATCAGCTCCTGCAGAGGGATGTCTGTTCCTACGACCCCCAACAGAATACCCTGGTTCTTCTGCACACAGAGATTCAAAACACACGTGCAGAACTTTAGAAGAAATCTGTATGAATATTCACTTAGCAATGGTTGAAAGAAGTACTCATATCCTAGTAAAAGTAACAATTCCACAACGTTAAAATACTCCATTAAAGGTAGAATTCAAAATCCTACTTAAATAAAAGATCAGAAGTATTATCAACAAAATGTACGTAAGTAAAGCAAAAGTTACCGTTACATAAAGAAATGTCCCGTCAGTGATATACTATATATGACAGATAATACTGATTCATCAATGTGTAAGTAGCCTTTTACTGTTACAGCTGGTCAAGGGGTGACTCATTTTAACCATTTTATATACAGTTAGGTAGTTTAATCCAAACTAGGGGTCGGGCCTTCAAAAGGCTCACAAGATAAATCTGAGGGATAGTGAGATGGTTAAATGTTAAAGATAAAAAGAAATAGAAAAACCGAATGCACAATTTATAATAATTTCTGGACTTTTTGCCAATCTCCATGTAATTTTGACCTCTTTGGACCTCGGAAAGTTATTATAATGAAACCATGTGAGAAGTTAAGAGGAGAAATGTCTCTTTGGTGGAACTGCTAACAACTGATAGACTGAGATCAGAAATGTGACAAGAAGCCATCAGAAATATTGATTTGTAAGGGGTTACGAGCCAAAAATTTTGCGAGACATTCATTCAGACTCACTGACTCACTCACCGTTTCATTCTTTGTGCTGAAGACAGGCATGGCAACTGTAGTCATCAGACTGGGGCCCGCTTTGTCCTTCAACTGAAGAACAAAAAGAAGACATGTCTAACTGTTGAATGCTGCTATTTCAGCTGCGTAATCCCATTGAGGGGGGTGTCAGCATGTTTTCTGATCAGGTTTGTAAGCATCAAACTGCACAGAGAAAGACACACATTTAAACTGCATTATTATGCCTACAGAACTCTGAAACATTTACTCAGCATTTCTTAATCAGTAGGCCTACATCTCGTGCATGTTGAGCAAAAACTAACACACACACACATTTATTACACTGCATATATTCAATTTGAGCTGACAAACTGAGATGAGTTTGTCATTTAATTACTACTGCAACTACTGTAGAAAAATGCCATGAATGACTGTTAAAACAATTATTTTATTTAAAAACAACAACATCTAAACTATTCAACAAAATCATATGAGAATTTAAATGTACAAGCTGCCTTGGAAATGTTACATCAACGTTAACGGGCGAAGAAACAATTTCGTTTTTTTTCACACAGTACAGTAGCTAATTACCAGTGAAGAGGCAGCCTAATTGACATGAAATTCAATTAAAACTTTTAGATAGAAAAGTGAGGAGGGGAATAACAGCCTCAGGACACGACAATAATGAAGGCAAAAGTGGCTACAAACGTAAGTAGTCGGGAGACTCAGGTCTCATTAGATCAGAGTATTTGACACAGAATTAATTAATAGCAGCCTCCAAATGAATTCCTGCAGAACCACAGGATCCTGGTCGCAGCCTTTCTGTTGTCAAACCTGAACCACGAGTCTCAGAGGAGGTCAGTTCAGTAGGATAAAGGCTGACATAATTAAGCACATGAGCGCCGTTAAAGTAGGTCTGCTATTCCCTCACCTCGTGAGTTGACACAGCTGAATGTGCCCATGTCCCTGTCTGTGTGGTTGGATGTTAATTTGTGTATGTGCATGCATATGAAACAAACGAGCTGTGAATTGTAGTGTGTGCTATCTAGCGCTTGACAAAATGAAGAATGGTGGGTCCTTAAATTCATCAAAACACACAATGGAAGCAGAAACTGGACTGCATAAGTCTACACACACACACACACACACACACACACACACACACACACACACACACACACACACACACACACACACACACACACACACACACACACACACACACACACACACACAGGTAAAGCCAAGCACTCCAACACCCTCTCTCTTTTTCCCTTTTCTCTCTCTTTCTTGGTCTCCCCTCCAATGTCAGTTTTATTATGGGCTTTAGGAGATAAAATGCAATGATCCACAGAATGATGAATGGTGTGTCTGAGGCTGAGATACAAGAGCACACACTCCAGAGGACAATCTCCCAACCCTTCTGTGTGTGTGTGTGTGTGTGTGTGTGTGTGTGTGTGTGTGTGTGTGTGTGTGTGTGTGTGTGTGTGTGTGTGTGTAGGTGTGTGTGTGTGCGTGTGTGTGTGTGTGTAGGTGTGTGTGTGTGTGTGTGTGTGTCTGTGTGTGTACATGTTTTAGTGTGTGTTTGGTGTGTGCATGCTCATAAGCTCCGTACTGGATAGAAGTACAATAAATGCTCATTTACTGCTCCTGCTCCCCAGAGAAGAAGAGCATCTCCTCACTTTTGACTTCCTATGAGATCTTAAAGTAGGGACTATAAGCAGCCATTTAACCTCGGAAGTTCCTCTCAAGCACTTCTACTTTATACAACATGGCTCAAATTTGAGTTGCAGGGGAAACCTTTTATAACCTGCATGTGATCTCCTTTCTAATGCTTGTTCAGAGCTACTTACTTACAGCATTTGGTCGATTCTTTTATGATAAGACAAGAGATAAATAATTTTTCTGACAAATATGATTCTAGCTAAGAGCACGTAAAGATCAGATCACATCTATATATTTACCTTATGAGCCTGGGAAAGCTGAAATGAAAGAAAAGACGCATAAAGATTGAATCATTCAGAGGATTAAAGCCTTCACATTGTGCATTGACTTTATGGACTCAGATGTACGGAGGGGGGGGGGGGGGGAGATCCATACAGATTAATGAAGCTCATAATGAGGAATCATTCCAGCAGCATAATGAGTAATGATGAGAATGCAGACCAACACATATGCACATCTACCGTACGGTACAGGGATGCAGAAAATAACATGAATCCTGCAAATAACACAGACAACAGCCTCAAAAGGTGTAATCGAAGCATGTTGCTGCACTGTACAGACACACATGCAGTCGCACTCATATACAAATGTAAATTGGGAATGAGGACTCATAACTGTGACAATCACAGGAAGTTGTGATACTGCTTCAACCTTAGAAGTAAAGCGCTTGTAACACACTCACAGCACTGTCCACGTAAGCTTCAGTCCACACTGTGTCGTGCTCGTGGTCAATGACCTTTGGGCGGCTCATGACGTGAAGATACCTCATCACGTTCTCCTGAACATCTGCTAACGTCGAGATCTGACTGAAATAACCTGCAATTAAACGCACACATATATTAACCTAAAATGAGAGACAGCATTTACATCTTTCACAATGTTGCAATCCTACATGTATTTGGACTGTTTGAGACGAGACCTTAAAAAAAAAATAAAAAATGATATGCAGTGGTGAAAGAAGTATTGGATCAGCAATGTTTGGTCCTGGCATCTGGAACTTAAATAAAAGTACTTTCAGAAAACAGCGCCGTACAAAGGATTTTAGAAATACTGAAGTCTTGTGTCCATGTTTCCCCAATGCACCCCTTCCTTACCCCTTCACAAAATGGTGTAATTTTCTGCTGATGTCCCTGACATTACTGCACTGTGCTGAACCACCCTGGAAACAGGTTTCAAGTGGTTCACTTTACACTGACACAGGAGCGTTTTGACTCGTGTCAAGCTCCTGCTGTAGCTGTCAATGCTTCATATTGGACAGGTAAGGTCATTCCACAGTGGGGAGCAGTATGGGGAGGATGTTTGGGGCTTGTCTCCCCACAATCCCTCTGTGATCTGTTTTCCCGACTGTTACTCTCCTTTCCAGAGGGCACTCATGCAGAGCGTTGACACGTAGGGGCCATCAGCGGCGAGCAGCCAAGAGGGAGACACTCTGACAGGAAGAGGGATTAGAGCAGATTGACCTCTGACCCTCCCCGAGTGCCACTTCATTGCCTCTTGGCAGAAAGAGTCTGAGCCAGCACATACACATGCATGTACACATGAAAAACACACATAACAGTTACGTCCACAGCCAAACTACACGTACGCCCACACATCCTCCACAGAAACACCACATCGGCCCGTACTCCACACTCTGACAAGAAGCTGTCTTGAGAAGCGTTTATCAAAAGGTCCCAAACCTTTGTTGGCACACGCCATCCATTTGAGGTTATCAGCGAATGCAGACTCTCGTCCAATCAGGTATGAGAATATTCGCACCTGTACAGAGGACACATAGATGTCGAGAGTTTCAAAGATGAAAGGATTTTTAAAAAAGAACACGCAAAGTGATGCGTCTCCTTAGTACTTTATCTTCCTGTCCTGATTCTATCAGGCGTTGGAGCAAGAAGTAGCTGCATGTTTTCACATCCTCATGACGAAACACTGAGCATTGAGCTGCTATTCCAGCTCTTTCTTTTCATTCTTTAACTTTTTTCAGTCCATCTTTGTCAGTTTTTTAACAGTTATTTGGGGATTCTTTTTCAGTTTGTACTCTCAGTGCAGTCAAATTCTGTTAATTTTCTTTTGTTGGGGGTTTGGCATGAGGGCATAATCCACTGTCCTTTTAAAGAACGCAGTGTGACATTTTGCCAAACCTGCACGGCTCATTGGCTCCAGATGCTTTGCTAAGCATGAAGCATATAGAAAACACTGAATGGCTGCCATATAGCGGCCCTGAGGGTATATGAGGGGGGGATGGGGTACCCTGCCAAATACTGCCCTGCACCCTGCCAAACACTGCCAACACACATATGCTTGATAGGACTGAACAAAAGCCCTGGAGCTGTTGTTTTTATTGCTTTGTGAGTGGCACAGCAGTCCATTTAATTTTAACTGCATTTAGGTCTTACAAAGGGAGGCTAACAAAAGATTTTAAACCCATCGTTGAGTCCAGGAAGAAATTTGGGGAAGGCACAGCAGTGGGGGGGACGAAGACCAGAGCCTTGAGACTGAGCTGCTTGCACTGCACATACCCTGCCCTTGAAAGCAGTTAATTTCCAATGTTTTATTTCTCGTGGGGGGAAACATTATGCTGTAATGCGTCATGTTGAAAACCATCATATTGACATGGACTGTACATTACAGAGTTATGGGTGGTAATGAAGTAAAGAAAACAGACAGGAGGTCCAGCTGGCATAAAGTATTAAAATGTAATTCTATCCCCGTTGGAAGAAAACCAAAGGGCAAGCAGATTATTCTGAAAAAGGAAACAAATGACATTGAACATTAGGCACTGTGAGGAACAGAAGAGAGAGGAAAATAAATAAAGTGCTCACCTTTCTTTCTGGCCAATTGTACTTCTCAAAAACATCGTCGTACATTTCAGTCGCCCCGTCAGTCACAAGCATTATGGCCTGGCTGCACAAACTGCCATGTCCAGTTTGATTGAACTGCAAAATGAGAGAAAACACACGAAGATATAAATTAAAAACCTAAATAATATATGCGTTATTTAAACATTAAACAAACAGAGCTGTCCATTTCCACCGATGATGATGTCTGATATGGCAGTTGTGCAGCCATCAGTCAATAAAACATAGATAATGTCTTGGTAAATAAACCTGAGGAGTGCGGTACACTTTATTCTGATCCCAGAAGATGCATCGCAGTAATTAAGTGGTTTATTGACCTGTAACAGAATGAATGTGGAGAGAAAAAGGAGGATGTAGTGACGCGGTTACAGGATGAAACCTGCTGAGCACCGCTACTCTCAAATCACAGGATGCCTTCAGAACAGCTGTTGTTGTTGTAAAGTGTGAAGCCTTGTAATATAAAAAGTTATGGGAATGTCCGACTGTTCCATCACTGCAACAGTATTTATAATTTTTGTGTCTTAAAAGTTCGCATTGGTTGGCCACTTGTATGAGAAAAAAAAAAGTCTTATATTAGAAAATGTTTGATTGTTATCTATTATCTATAGTTTTCATGTTCAATAATAGGAAATCAGCTCTAAAGTAAGTCATGCAATATTAATTTGGTTGCTCATAATAGACTTTTTTCACAGGAACCATTTTGACTTGTCATAGTAGGAAGAGCACATGTGTTATTAATAACATTAACAATGGCTCTGTTCCATTCAGTGTCCAAGCAGTGACAGTGAGCCAGCATGCACAATACAAGGACCCTGAAACTGAAGCAGCTAAGTGGATTTCAGCCATTATTAATTATATTATTTACACCTGTGCTTTCACATGTGATGAAAAAAGTTGGCCCAGTATGTTAAGTCCCTGTGGGCTCTCCTCGTCAAGCTCAGGATGCAACTGGCCGACGTTGGAGGGTCGACTGCTCATCTGGATCATCTGGACTTTTATGGGCTTAAGCTCCTCCTTTTCTCTCTTCCCTCAGCTGCGTCTGGTTCTTTTCCTTATGCACACCTGCATAACACATGCCCTACACAGAAATGCATGCCTTTATTGCTGATGTGAACATCCTAATGTTTTGTAACGTTGAGTTTAATAAATGACGTGTTTTAATAAATCTCTCACATGGACTCTTCATTCACTGAGCCAGAGGAGCATTTTCAGCGAAAATGTCAAAAGTCATTATTGAAGACTCTCTGCACCATCTGCTGCAGAGCATGTGTCCTTTAGCCTTTGTTTGAATGTATATTATGCCCTTTGTTTCAGTACTGTAAGTAAATAAGGAATAGTAAATCTAAATGTTAATGATAAAGGACACAATCAATGACAGGGATCATTAAGTAATTGATGCTGATAAAATCTAATCAATCCCACACCCTAGTTGTTTGAGAGGTAAATTAATGATCTTGTTGTAAAGTCATCCAACAAGGAGACGGGTTAAAATATGCTAAAATGTTGAATTAGATGCTTGCTGTTTTGTGATTCTTTCGTATCATCGGCCCGTGAGGGGGGGAGACTGAGCTTTTCTCCATCTCAACACTGCTCCTATGAAAATGGTGCAGTGCTCTTCAAGTGAAGCGAGTTTCTTTTTGATTTGGTCTACGATAGGTCTGTGTTCTGACTTAATTCACCGGGAAGTGGTGTAACAGTGAATTTCAGTTGTAGCCTACTGCCTACCTGATTACCATATTCATTGCAGGGCTTTAATTAATCTGACAAATGCAGAGGTAAAAGCTGCAGTCCCTCAGCTTCAGCAGCACTGCCGCCTGAAAACAGGGAGATAAAAGGAGTGCGTCTCCTGGCCTTATCTGCTTTGTGTTCCAATCAGCCACGTTATTAATCATCGACATTAATTAGAGCCATTAATCACGATTCAGAATGGATGTGTCTGTGTTTGGAGGGCGGAACAGGGATAGCGCCGGAGCGTTTCGACAGGCGACACACCTCCCAAACACTCAAATATATTTGACTGGAGTGTGCTACTTTTTTATGATTAGCAGAGAACAAGCAGAGGGTTGTACTCGAACACTTCCTGTCACTGAAAACAAATGTGGCTTGCAAAACGAAAGTTTTCCGAATGTTCTGATCAAGTGGAGTCCTTCACTTAAATAAAAACAAAGTGCCTTTGTGATGGCTGAACACAAATTCATTATTTGTATGTCAAATTAATCAATTAATGAATTAATAATTTTGTGAAAACTCATGAATACTGAAAAGCAATGTCACATAATCTGTGACATGATCTGCTTTGGGATAAAAGATTTCAGTGGAATATAGACTGGGAAGATTTGTGTTTAAAGTGACAGTCACAGACACAGAGCGGGTCACGCACTGGAACTCACATCATTCAGGATTGTGAATGCTTCGGCCAGAGCGTCACCCAACAGCCCGATGCCTTTGGCGAACAGCTTGTCCAGATGTTCACGGAAATGCTAATAGATAACGATAGAAGTGGAAAAGACAGGTTTCAAACATTAAACCACACAAATTCAACCTGATACGATCCACGTATACTCATTACATTTCAGTTTGAGCTCGACTCACATCTTTATTGGTTCTGTCAGCTCGGACCAGTGTGCCATTCAAACAAGGCTCCACATAGTGGATCTCCTGATTATACTGTGGCAATGCAAATAACATTCAGATGGATTAGTATTTTTTCATGGAAGAATGAGCTCCAGTTATCTGAAATTCTTAACAGATATGTCTTTGGTAAATACTATTAATAGACAGCATTAGAATGAGATTACAAAGAAATAGAACATAGAGATGCACAATATTAACGAACAAAGATACAAACATGTACAGACACAAACTGGGAAAAGGTGAAAAAAAACGTACTGCAATGATGTTGAAGAAGTCGTCATCTCCAAGTGTATCTAAAATGGAGGAGACAGTCTGCCTGGCGATGGTCAGCCTCAGTCCTTTCATGCTTCCACTAACATCGATTAAGATAACAACATCCTTAGGAGACGTTGCTGCCTGGATGTACCTGAAATATGTTAAATTACACATTTTGATACCTTGTTGCAGAATAGAAAAAGAGAAGATGAGATGAGATGCAGAACGAAGAGCAGTACATTTAGTCAGGTATGTAAAGGCTTACCACTTCCTGTTTCTAGAGTCAAAGCCAATGACGCCATGTTCATCTGGATGCCACTTTACTCCTGTAAAATTGATCAGGAAGTCAATTACAAGAAAATATCAGAAAACAGAAAATAACAAGCTGGATAAACACAAAGAAAGAAAGACAGGATATATATGTCACCGTGCTGCACCAAGCCGCTGTTATACAGTGAATGCTGTGCTGTTTTATGTATGAAGCTGACTGTGGCATTTAAAATCAACACAAACTTCATTCACAGCAATGCTTTATGCTTAAACAGCTTTGGCTTTTTATATTGGTGACCAATAATTTTGTTTTGGATGTTTTGAATCCTACATGTAAAGTCAGTGGTGGAAGAAGTAATCAAATAATTGACTTAAGTAAAGTACTTAAAGTAAATGTACTTAGTTACTTTTCATCACTGCTTACAGTATAAACTTCATATTGAGGGCTCTATCGATCTTTATTAATGTTTTCACTCTTTGTTTTATGACCAAACCAAAGAAGAGTTCAATGGAGCGTGAATTCTAACATTTAAATGATGTATACATTAGTAAAAGGTTGTTGTAAAACACTGGTGAAAGAAATATATCTTTATGAATTGCTCCTCATACATTAAACATAAAGAGTCCATATTTGTAAAAGAATATCATCAGCTGTATCTCTGTAGCTTAACTCCAACACTGCAGTGAGTCGACCGCCTGTTTCATATAATTGTAATGGTCTGATAAGTTCAGTTGGCTCCAGCAGCCACGCACTGTTTCTCAGCATGACCCACACCGGCAAACTCTGATTAATTACAGTCTGCATATGTGCATCCTCTCTGATGGTCTGTAAAATTACAACATTAGCCAAATTACCCTTTTAGTTGTTCTAAATCATTTGTTCTGATCTTTTTTTTACTCTCGCAATGATGGCTTATGACTCCCTTGAGACAAGCCTTTCTGTTCGCACGCACGCACGCACACACACACACACGCACACACACACACACACACACACACACACACACACACACACACACACACACACACACACACACACACACACACACACACACACACACACACACACACACACACACACACACACACACACACACACACACAGGGACAGACAGTGAAATAGGACGACTAACAGGGTGACAGCACTCACCAGGGTACTGCCTGAAGAAACCTTTGGAGCTCCCAAAGTATTGCCAGATCAGTGTTGGGTCTCTCTCAAAATTATCTACAAATACTTTATTCAGAGCCTCGGACCAGTAAACTCCATTCACTATGTCAGGATCTGAGGAGGAGGAGGAGGAGGGCAAAGACACAGAGATGGGAGAGAAACAATTAAATTAAATGGTGATAATAGTAATCATCCTGGTCACCATTACCGAGTGCACAGTTGACCTTTCTCCCTTATTGACCCCCCTGAAGGAGCTACAATGCCTGTGACTATATCATCCCCTCCCCTGCTCCTGCTGGACGAGCCTCCCTTTGTGCTGCGAACAGAGAGTTATGGGGAGTCCATTATAGCCAAACAAAAGCAGCCCTGGCGTTACTCAGGGAGAGGTGACACACACGTTAAAAAACAAGAAGCGACTGAACAGCTAGCGTATGACAAACATCTTTCCCATCCCCCCCCCCCCCCCTCTCTTTACTCTTTTCAGTCTCTTTGAGAGGTCTGCAGTTGCTTTCCGTATTATGTCTGGACTGTCATCGATCGCCCAACTCCACTTCTCCAAAATGTGACACTGATGCAGCTTCAGCTACCATTTCTCTCTTTCACCACTTACACTTTCCTCGGTCCTCTTCTCCTCCCCACTCATCAGCTCACTGTAGGTAAATAACACTCACATAATAAGACTTTTTGCAGGTCCACAGGCAGAGCTCTCACCTTTGTTGTACATGTTGGTGGGCACCTGCACCACACTGAGGCTCAGGTTGACAGACAGGTTATTGAAATGGTCGTTGGGCTCCAGAACAAACTCTCCTCCGAGCTCTACGTTATTGCCCTCCTCGTCCACTTCATTGATCAGTACGGCGTTAAAGTACTCGTACTGAGGAAAAGAGTGAATACGGGAAAAGTGAAATGTAGTAACTGTGAAAGCAATGTTGATATTAATACTAAAGGATAAGTTCACATATTTACAAATCTATCTTATAACAATACTCACATATGGATATTGAAAACTTTTTGTAATCATTCCTCTTGTAAATACTGGCCATTAAGAGATCCCTGACTAAAGGGATTTCAATGAAAGTGATGGGGAAGAGAATCCACAGTCTGTGCAAAAAGTGCTCTCTAAAGTTTAGTCAAAGCCAAAGTCTGAACAGTCTAAGTTAGTCTGAGTATCCTCCAAAGTTACAGCCCTATTAGTATAAATGAACCTGTTCTTTAAGGGGTTAAATTCCCCTCATACAGGTTGCCTTTCCCGCACAGATTGTTCATCATATGCACAGTAACTTCTGCTTATGTCTACATCTGTCCTCCGAGCATTAATAGCTCAAAATGAAGCTGAAATTAAGTATCTCAATAAAACAGAAACATTAGACAGTAAAATTGGGCCTACATGGTTCAAATATAAATTGCTTCTCACAAAGTAGAAAACAAATATTTTACACGTTTTCTATTGCATTTATTTGGAAGAGGTTTTTGAACAAAATTATCAAAATGATTTCTGCTAAATACACACTCACTACTTGGGAGTAATTTGGGGTTTAGTGTCTTGCTCAAGGACGCTTGGACACGGGCAGTAATATATAAATCTGCTCCACCACTTAAGCTACAGCTACTCATAATTAATAGACAACTTTTAATGATAACAGGTATGTGTGTGTGTGTGTGTGTGTGTGTGTGTGTGTGTGTGTGTGTGTGAGAGTGAAGATTTTTTTGTGGATGTCTAATTAGATTTTAAATGTTCCCAGTGTGTCAAAATGTGCATTAACTACAGCAGTTGCAATTGTCACTAAGGTCTAAGAAGGAACTGGACGTGCAAAGAGGACTTCATGACTGCCAGTGAAAAGTCGGGCCTCCCTAAAGTGAAACCCAACAGTTTGTCTGTCCTGTCCTTCACTGCCTGCTGTTGCAGAAGAAAGACTACCTCATCCTGTCTGAGTGGCCTCTCTGTGGCCCTTATTGTGTGTGTGAGAGAGAGAGAGAGAGAGAGAGAGAGAGAGAGAGAGAGAGAGAGAGAGAGAGAGAGAGAGAGAGAGAGAGAGAGAGAGAGAGAGAGAGAGAGAGAGATGGGTGATGGACTTCACAGCATCACACTCGGGGGAGGCCGCGCGGGCATCACCATCAAGCAGCCCCTGACAGCTCATACCACGCCTGAGCAGCTCTCTGACGAGCTGCGGCAGGGCGGAGGGGTTGTGGTGGCGGCGGGGTGCTGCTGCAGAGGAGGAGCAGCAGGGGAGAGAAATGTGCACCCTCAGCAGAACTGATAGTGCTGTAGAGAGGCACGTTAACCACCAGGGTTATTACTGTAGAGCAGGCCATGGGACACTGCAGCTCTCCGAGACGCCCCACTGGCTCTGCAGTTAGCTGTAGGCCCTACTGCAGAGATCTGCCCTCTATTATGGCCTGCTGGGCCTTACTGTGTATACCCACACTCCAAAATCTGGAGATGGGGTGTCTCAATAAGCTTTAACTGGCCCTCACTCTTAATGCATTTGTTATAACTAACAGCTGCATAGAGTTGAACTAATTTGTTGAGAGGCTGCACACTTCCCTGATGTTACGGATCACATTGTTCAAGATGTTAAGTTACAGTAATATGTGATCAATAAAAACATTCAGCATATGAGCAAAATACACTTTACTATATGAATCATATAGATTATTATTCTGTAGCATTATTTTGCAACGTGTGTTTTTTAATCATTCTATATCATTTGATATAATGTAGCATTTTTTTTACTTTTTACTATGTGCTTCAAATCTGTCAGGGATCAGAAATGTGGCCTTTAACTAGAAGCTTGAATAGATGTTGGCTGAATGTGTTTTAATGCAAAGAGCATTGAATGCAAACTGTTTAATTCAGCTTGTTTATTTAAAATGCTACTTTAGATTTTTTCATTTCATATTTCCGAAATGTTCCTGTTTATCAACATCTATTAGAAGCTTTTTCTAGGCCCACATACATGTTAGTAAAAATTCACTAATCCCCCCAAAAAACATTACAGTAAATAACATTTCTGAAGTAAGAGACAAGTCTCTGTTGCTCCATCAGACCTGATCTCCACACCCTTGAACCGCAGACTACGCTCGGGTCAATGCAAAACACCCGGCTGTCCTGACACAAAGCATCTGAGATAAGAGCAGCCGGCTTATCTCATTGTGGTCAGTGAAATGGTGCGTGAAAAATGTGCAGTGTCAGGGGAGGCGAGGCTGGCTAAATGATGCCACAAGGAGCAATATCATGACATCACATCATTATCGCTCGTGGATATTGAATTTTCCTTATTACTTTTTATGGCCTTTAAGATAAAATGACTACGTCAATTGCTGGAATAAAAGTATTCACATAGCTTGAACTTATTAGAAGGATAACGTAAACAATTTTTTTGTGTAATTCATAAAAACACAACAATGGCTACGTATATATGTACATATTTTTATAAGGCAAAATATAAAAACAAAGCCATTGCAATGATCATAGAATTATGTCACCTTAAACACCTTAAATGTTGTTTAAATAATAGCAAAATGAATATAAATAATTGAATTAATACTGATGTTTTTATACATATTTGGAGTCTACAATGTTTGATTTAAGGAATATTGATTTTAGAACAAAAGATAAACTGTCAATACATTTTGGAGTAAATGGAAACCTTGCATGGTTTCTTTCAGAAATAATAGCCCAAATATATTTAAATAAAATATGCAATGAAAACATGTACCATGCATGCAGAAATCCTTCAGTAAATTGGTTTTTTGTAAGCAATCTGAGAGGTGCAAAGCAATAATGCAGTTGCAGATGTGTTAAAGTCTAAGTGAAAAATGTTCAAGGATACTGGTGAAAACAAATCAATGTTTCTTTTATTAATAGTCTATAGTTAAAAATAGCAGTCATATTTAAAGTTACAATCTACCTGTCTTGTTCTGGCTGTGTGAACAGCAGAGAAACGGCCAGGAACAATGCAAGTGGAATGTATTCCTATGATGTAAATGTTACTATTAACTGTAAAGTGCTGCCGTTATTTCAGTGTTTTGTTGCTCGAGTGGCTTTCCAATCTCGAGCCATGAAAGTGAAACAATGCGCCGCGCAAAGTTTCATTTATCTTTGTCCACTGGATGGAGGGAGGGAGGGGGGGGGGAGGAGAGAGAGAGAGAGAGAGAGAGAGAGCGAGGGCAAACGACAGAAATACTGCATTCCCTCTGCAGACACAGAGAGCTCAGTGCGCCATGGAAATCCGCAATGAGAGCCGCTAAATAATGTCCAGACCAGAGTCTGAGCACATGAGCATATCCTGTGAAATACGATTAAAATTACAAGCAATGCAGGCCGATTTATATCCCATTTTTCTCTCTGCACAGACTGAGTCCAATACTGCCTCCCGAGAAATGTTACTACTTTAATCGAAATATGTTGCCATGCATTACACCCTTCGGCAGCCTTTAATTCTGCATGCAACATCAGGACACTGGCAAAAGATCTCCAATACTGTATTACAGTTCTACGGTTACTGTAGGCTACTGCACTTTAAGGCGCTGCAGCAGCAAAGACCTGTTTTTGAGCTATACGATTAGGCTACACTTATAAACAGTCAGCGTGAGTTATAACAGCTTTGCACTGCCTTCAATCTGTGCGGCATTGCTTATCAAAGAAGCATTATGTATCAAACCGCTGACAGGACATGAGTGTGAAGGACGATGCCAACGCAATTAAATACTTTTAGG
The DNA here is from genome assembly GCA_032191485.1 of Leptoclinus maculatus. Lineage (NCBI taxonomy): Eukaryota > Metazoa > Chordata > Actinopteri > Perciformes > Stichaeidae > Leptoclinus > Leptoclinus maculatus. Next base: position 13,618,533 of record JAVDOI010000006.1, read on the forward strand.
GCCTATTACCCTTCTCTCACCTTGCAGCCGCTCCTCCCCAGCCCAACTAAAATGAGTCAGCCTGGTCTTAAACTATGACGCACCACATTTTCAATAATCACGTTCCCTTTTTTTTCTTCTTTTTGTCCGGGACAAACCTCACCTGAAGATCCGGATTATCCTCATGCTGATGGTGCGCTTCTTCGGCTGCCTCCACGAGCCGCTGAGAGGAGGAAAAAACGTTTTAGCTAATACACACAATACGTTTAAAATATATGCAAACGACCAAATTCTATAAAACATGCATATTTACAATAGGAAAATATGTACATATTCTTTAAGACTTTAACAAACTTCCCAATAGGCATCCAGTAAATCCCTTCAAAGCCATGTGGTTCACACTTTGCTGCTCTCCGTATTTCTCAAACTTGCTGTTTGCACATTATTCTGTCCCTCCATCATTTTCAAATCTCAACAAATGTCGTTCCATTGAAGAGGAACATGATCGAGGACCATTGCCAGGTTTAAGATTAATCTTTGGATTGTATGGAATCCATGTCAAGCTTTTGTTTTAATAGCATGTGTTGCCAGAACTGTTCCCCCGTCCTTGGAAATCCTTATAGTAATATTTAAGGGCAAAAAAATGTGCATAAAATGTAGGGCACTACTGGGGACTGCCACAGTGAAATGATTGATGGAGGAAGGTTGGAGCAGGATTTCATGTCGTGTACCAAAGCACCATCGCTTCTGTAATAACTCGATTCTGGAAAATGTGCTTGGCTCTGTGTTTCCGGGAAATGCCACCTAAACGTTACAGTCACTCTCGCCTTCGGAGCCAAGCAGGTAATTAACGTCTGTCACATGTGACAAAATAACTGCTATATAAACACAACCGAGGCGGTGGTGACCAAATTAAATTGACCTCGTGGTGCGATCTCATGTCGTCAGCAGTTGGCGAATATAAAAAACATAATGATGTAAATATTTCTGACTTATATTCTCTTCATAGGCCTATAGGCATCATTTTTCTTCTTATGAAATATACCTGCAGACACCCGACCTCCACTACTGAGGTCACTGCCTCATTTTAAAACTCGCTTCTCAATTTGGATCAAAGTAATGACGTCCCCAGATTAGGATCTAGCACTCCCGTTTTGGTGTAGTTTTTTTTATTTTTCTATTTTTACAAAAGCCTAATTTGTGGCATATTGTTTTCCCATAATTAAAAAAAACAATATGTTGATGCATCTCAGGGAATCAAATCATGTTTATTAAATTAATAGCTATCCTGCAAGTGTAATTTATAGGCCGAACTGTCATGAATTTGAGCGCACGTGGAATCAGGCGGGGGGAGATAAACGTTATCATTTCCCAGCAGTCCCTGCTAGGTGCAGCATTAAAATGGTTACAAGCTCCTCTGTGCTGAGGTCGCAGAGAGGCTGCTGCTGTGAGGCTGACAACCGCTCAGGCTGGACTGTAATAAATTACATGCAAGACCATATTCCAGACGGACCTTTTACAACAACGTTGAGTACAGATTTGGTCTTTGAACAGCTGCGTTTCTAAGTGACTAATCTGCTCAATTTAGGGACTATACAAAAATGTAGCTTATTGTGGTGGGGAAGGGTCAATGTTTGACTTTTTAAAAAAACATTACTCTCCCCACATTTATTCATATTTTCCTTCGACCCATTAAGAAACATTGCATCCTCCCCCCTAATATCTCAAAACAAAAGAACACCTTTCTCCTATTTAAACCTTAATATGTTGACAAAGACACATAGCCAACAAATGGCACTTCAGAAGTACAGTCAATTATTGGCAAAAAATATGGCTCAACAAACTGAACAAAATGCTGCAGAACATTCCAGAAATGTTAATACAATAAAATGCTTTTCCCCCACGGCATATTTAATATTGCACCTACCCTGGTGGCATCTGCTTTTTTCCGGAACACTTCCTCCATCTTCACAGCCAGGTTTTTGACCAGTTTCACACCATCAATTTCCTCCACTCTGACTGACTTCTCAAGTTCTTTGTATTTCTGAAATTAAGCGGGGAACAAAAGTGTGGCATTGGCAGAGGGGACGACTGTAAATCTTTCAACATTGGCTGCAAGAATACATACTGGACACATATTGAGCTCCGATGGTTGATCAACCCATTAGGAGTAATTTAAATGTCCACTTAATAAGAAAAGAAGAAAAAAACATTAAGATAATCATCTTTTCTGTGTGTGTTCTGCAACATTTTCGAGTACTATTGTTTCACTACATTCCACTCCAGAGAGGTGGGGAATTGTTAAACAAGGCTTATAAGCTTTCACATGTTGGCTGACAAGCTGCATGCAGCCAGTCTCAGATGAACGGCTGATAAAACCCTCCCTGCAACACAGAATGATTGATAGTCTTTATCCCGTCTCAGTCATTGGCTGCACATGCTGCTTCTTTCTCTCCGATTGGCTGGAGATGGCCATGTTGGGTGGCCGTGTGGGGGTGGGGGGCTGAATCTGAAGGCTATGCATGGTAAGAGGGTAATTGAAATGGAGTCAAAGCACAGGAGAAAGATAATAACGTGTCAAGCTCGGGCGATCTGGGTAATGAACTACACTTCACATAATGCTGATTCTGCTGGATGCACAGGACCTCCAGTGATACAGAACAAAGCCCGCCACAGCTCGGAGGAATATAACATTACATAATCCCACACCTGGCGCACACGCACACATGCCAAATAAAAACAAAAACCTGATCCTCTCACGCTGTCCCGTCAGCTACATCACACACTTCCAAAATCTAAAAATAAACATACGCCACGTTAGGCTCGTAGCACACATTCAAACACATTACACATCGTGGGGACAGGATGCACACAAAACACACACACACAGACACACACACACACACACACACACCAGTACATGAGGCGACAAATTACCTACTGAAAGGAAGAGTGTGGGCTCGCAGTGGAGCAGAACAGTTCATTTCACGCCTGTCCTCCTCGCCTCAGCACCCAGAATCCCCAAGTCCCCCCCCCCCCCCCCATCCTCCTCCCTCACACTCCTCCAGTCATCAATAGGAGGTTAAGCCCCATTCATCAAAAGCACTGATCATGATTATTGATTAGAGTAATGACCAATGCTGTAGTAAGGCCGGGAGCTTGAAGAGCTCCAGTGTTTCCCCGTTTGCTGAAATCTTAGTGAAATCGGGTAATTCGCCATAAAAGCATCTAATGATCAGCCTTAATGACCAACCCCTAACGACCCGTCAGTTCCCTCACAGCTCACTGCTTTGTGCTGACTTGCTCGGCACAGCTCTCTCCAGACATGCCTCCATGAACAGGAACACGAGCAAAGTGCTTACATACACACACAAAAAGGGAACAAATCTGCAGGGCATGTTACAAAATGTTTTTATACAAAAATGAAAAGTTTGGTAAGAAATGGAAGGACAGTGCTTCAGCTTCCACCACACGTTTGAACTTTAAATCATATCTTATATTAAGGAACTGTCACCTCAGAGCAAGGAGGTCCTTGGTTTGAACCCAGGAGCCGCTTTCTATATGCAGTTTGAAAGCTCTCCCCATATTTGCGTGGACTTCCTCTGATTCCTCCGCTTTCCTCCCATGCTCCAAGACATGCAGCATTTTTAGGATTGATCCTGCTACTGCCCTTGGCCGAGGCACTGGCCTCAGAACTGGAGTTGGTCCCCGGACGCGGCGCTGTGATAGCCCACAGCTCCTAAAATAGTGAGGATGAGTCAAATGCAGAGGATTAACAAGTATGACAAGGACTCATGTAGTAACTTAACCTACAGGAAGAAAGTAAAGAGTTGTTATTGACACATGGTCTACAGAATTTATAATGTAAATGATGATGGCATTGATAAACATGGCATCCATACAACTATGATAATTAAACCCAAATGTCAGTGAGGTGTTGATTCAGTTCTGTTGTCATTGTCAAGACTGTAGTTTGTGGTGTTCTTGAATTAAAATACATTGTTACAAATTCATGTTATGTGGCCAAGCTTTTGTTAAACCCACATCCGTCTGTTTTAAATTCTAGTGCAGATCCCAGGGTTCCAAAATATACTTTTTTTTGGGGGGGTGGCAAGCATGTATGAAATAAAGCGCAAGATTTCCAGAACATTTAATTCCGATGTGATGATGCAGTCATAAAAAAACGATGTGTTGAGTTTGAATATTTCACATGGTCTAAGTATTATTGAAACAAGGGACAACTGTCACAGAGAGGATGCACTTTTTTTTAAATGTAGGGCTTCTTAAATGTAAAAATAACTTTATATTTTTGTGGCTTGTGCAGTCTGTGTTCATGTTTTTATCGTCCAGTCCGTCTCTCCGTATTTTTCTTTTTCTCTTGTTTTCAGTGAAAACTTCCTTACTAATTATGGTTAAATTTAGGGGTTCATTAGGATTTAATGCCTTTAAAATATCATAAGACATGCATGTTAATTTTGTACAGGTAGTAATCTTTCACACATCTATAAATAAATCTAACATGGGTAAAAGAGACTTAAAACAAATTGTAAGCAATGCTGACGAACGGTGAACATTCAATGCACCTAACTCAGTTCTGACCACCGGAGGCCTGGAAACACAGAGCGCACCTTTGCCATCCAGTGGACAAAAAGTGAAATCTGCTGCACTGGGTTATCGCTCATTCTCTGCTGATTTCACTCATCATATCAACATCGCCTCACCCATCGAACTCAACCACACACTTATTCAATTTGTCTCCTTGTCGCATTCATATCCAGAGGTTGAAACTCTTGACTCCAGAGAGTTAACTGGAGAGATGAGAGAGGAATCAGAGCCGTGGTTAATGGGCCATGTCGAGTACAAACACACATACAGACACACACACACACACACACACACACACACACCTCTGTCACTGCCAAACACACCTGAGTCTCCTCTAAAACAACGCATCAGCATTCAGCTGAGACACCGAAATGTCTCTGCAGCCATTAGATTACATAGTACAATGTGTGTAACGACCATCAGACAAAAGGAAAAGTGCATTTGTGTCCACAAGACTGGGAAATAAGAAGAATACCTTTTGCAGGAGTTGGGATCCAGAATATTTTGCAGAGATGGATTTAATTTCTCCACCAAATGCTGAAGCCCATAGCTTTACGCTAGAACAAAGTGCAGATAAATAACAGTTTAGCCAACAGTCGCCCAAGTATTATAGAAAAATGTGCATAAAAATGTGAAATGAAACGCAGAGAAAGGTAAGGGATTATATTAAATAAAGGAAAATAATATCTTAATCTAGCTACTTTTAAATGTCTTGTCTCTCCTCAGTTGTCATTTTCTTTTATCTTTTTTCTGACATGATCAGTCAGAAGATTATAGTCATGGCCCGGTGTCCCTGACCTTCACTCTCATGACAAATGATTGCTTTCATTTTGATGATCTATACTGTAGTTATTAGCGCTTCTATTAAACTGAAAATGTCTCTTGGGAAGGAAAACTACATTTAAAAAAATGAAAGATTTGTAGTTAGCCCATGTGTAGTGTAAAGTGTCCAATATCTGCAGAGCCAATTGTTCAAAAACAGATCAGAGGTATTTGGAAATAGAACCATTTCAGTTACGGTTCTGTTTTCTACTGGTTTGCCTAATATTAGTGATTGTTTTTGTAACATTGTGGATTTTAAACTAAACTAACCCTTCGAAGACCTTGCAAGGACAACAGAATTTATTTTCTTTATTTTTAATTAGAAGCGCTACTCCTGATCCGTGCAGTTAAAGACACAAAATGTCCTGCGGGATATTTAATCCAGCCTTTTTAAGGTTGTGCTAAGAGTTTAAAAAATATGCAACTCTGGCATGAACGTTGTCATGGGTGAGATTCACTTTTTGAATATGCATTCACATATTATACTTTTACTTGGGAATTTCCATTGTCTTTTCTTATCTAAATTGTTTTAGGTAGAAATAGGAAACAAAATCCTGCAAATAAAAGTTCCCAGAGTAAAAGGTATTGCAATTTAACAAGGCTCACAATCTGACTATTGAAGAAGAATGTGATTCACTATCAGTTCATTATTGTTGTGATATGCAAACAAATTGAGCATTATTAGATTACACTTGTAAAGGCCTGCAAAATTGTGAATTCAATTGAACCAATTTAAAGTTATCGGAAAAGTTCGTGAAAGTTATAAAAAAATAACCTGCTCTTTATCAAGTTGAATTAATATACATGTAGGAAAAATTCTTTGGATAAAAGGTGCCTCTAAAAATGTACATTATGTCCATGAGAAATACAAGTGTCTGTAGTTTGTGTCAGAACACAGTGGAGCCTAACAGTAACACGTATTATTTCTGACTATTTAAGAACACACATCATTTTTATTGTCAATTTATTGAATGTATATAATGCTGTCATATAACATAAAACAAAGGGGAGATTTTGTACTCATGCTGCTTATTTGCTGAAATCCCATCTGTAATTGCACGTTCCCTTCTACCAATAGTATCACTCTTAATACGTGTTGAGTTAAACCTGTAATACGGCCTTTTAAAAATGCTGAACATCTAATGTCTACATGTCCGGCCTGCCAGAGATCAACTTCAGTTAATTCCATGTGAAACAAAGTTGCAGAGCTGCCTCTCACTCACACTGACAGAGGGATCCCTTGCTGGGACCCCGCCACCTCCACCACATTCAAGCCGACGAGGATCCAAAGCATAAGGAAGCTCCTGCTGCTGCTGCTGCTGCTGCTGCTGCTGCACATGTGCGACAACAGGATTCTCCAGCTCCCAAACATCTTCAGCTCCGATAATAAAATATCTGTACAGTCAAAATCCCGTCCCAACACCGCACTGGACTGCTGGACCCCGGTGCACAGTCTCCAGCCGCGGTTCTGCCAGCACGTACCCTACTGTATCTGAGAGAGAGAGAGAGAGAGAGAGAGAGAGAGAGAGAGAGAGAGAGAGAGAGAGAGAGAGAGAGAGAGAGTCACCTTCCAGCCTCAATACTCTTCTCATTCGCCTTTCTCTGAAAAGGGAAACCCCCTCAGTCGGTTCTATGCTGCAAGAATCACGGACCTTTTATTCCTGGAAACGTGTCGTCTGCATGTTTGAAACAAAGCCTGAAAAGCTTAAGGAGGCGAAATCGACCCTGATTCCTGAAGTCGAGGGGGGTTCCTCAATTTCCAACTGCAGAAGAGCAGCATGGACAGGTGTTTGCCGGCCACAGATCTACCGAGAATAATTTAAATTAATTAGCAAAATGCTGATGAACGCTGTGAACTTTGGTTCTTCTCTGCGACGCACATCTCTCGTGTCGACTGCTCAGAAGTTGTTGCATTTAACGCTGACGCTGCAGTATACTACACGCTTGATCTGCTGTCTCCCATCTCCACGCTGCACACACACAAAACCCGCGAAAGCGTGGGATTTTATTATAACTGCAATGTTATTATTATGGATTACATAATGGATTCATAAGACTATGGAAGTTGAAATAATCAGCACACAATAAGGGGAGAGTCCGGACATAAAATGGCTCTCTGGGCGATAATGAGACTGCAGATGTTTCATGGAGGCTTCCGCACTGCCAGCAGCATAAAAGAGAAACAATGTGCACATTGAGTTCAGATAATGAATAGTCCTAATACAAAACAAGCACAATGAGAGACAGTGGTGGAAGAAGTATTCAAATCATTTACTTTAGTAAAAGTACAGTAAACCAAAAAAAAAACATGTAAAAGTCCTGCACCCAAAATTATAAAAGCGTTATGTTCTTATAGTATTTATTATTAATGCAATAACATGCAGCCTACTTTGATTTTGTCCTTGGTCAAAGTGGAGCTTATTTTAGCCATTTATGTGATAATGCATATTTTATATTCTTACGTTTTGTATGTAAACCTTTAATTTGAAAAATATTTCTAGCTCTTAAATAAATGGTGAAAAGTAGGCTACATTATTTCCTACTGAAATGTGGTGAAGTAGAAGTATGAGGTATATAGCCAATACAATGGAAATACTCAAGTACAGTAAAGTACCTAAAAATGGTAAGTAGTATTGAGTAAATGTACTTACTTACTTGGAGAGAGATACATGTAAATAAATACATCTTTGAGCTACATTTCCATGTTAACTTTGTGTATTTGTCGGTGAATAACTGAAGTCTGATGATTCATTAATGACGTCACTGGACCCCAGAGATTATTCAGGTACAGACTAAAGGTGTAGTGAGTTAGCGCCTCTGTCGCGAGACTGAAGAAACAACTCTTGAAGTTTATGAAGTAGCCTTCAAAGTTTCAGTCGGTGTCATCAGTGCTTACTATATAAAATAAGACTGGACAATGTTCCCGTCGTCTTCTCTAAACGCTGATTAGGAAGCGATAATGATGTCAATGCAGCAGGCCGGTTGATGCACCACCACCTCCACCACCACCAGGAACCGTGTTTCCACTTGAAGCTTTTATTAGTTTAGTAATTGCATCGTACATCAAAGTTGTGAGGAGCCTGTACTGTCTGGGACGTGCCGATAAGGTTCCTGCATGTTGGATGACGGACAGTATCATCCAGCCTCTCTCACAACACAGCCTCCCTGAGTGCTTTAATTAACTATTGATGGCAAATAAATGCAGTTCTCTGTCACGATATACTGAAAAAAAGTCCACTAGTTTTATTTGTCCAGTTGAAGACACGACCAGGGACTCATGCTGAAGTGTCTTTGAGCAAGGAATGTGTTACCTTCTTCAGGGTCGTTGCACCAGTCTCACCATCCTTAACGCATCAGGATACAAAACACATTCTCAACTTGATTGTTTATCTGAAATAATGCCATTGGTGTATTTGAATGGGTTCCAGCAGCTTCATACACAATTTGAATGACCTTAATGATGACTTTAAGAAAAAATACTCTGCTTTGAATAATAATTAAAATTTTAAAAGTACTGGACACAAGATATCCTACCTCATTCAAAAATCCATTCAGCAACACATATCTTTACTTCCCCTCTAACCCACTTCCTGTGGTTGATACTTCCCATAAATGGGTGCTCAAGCCGCCGAGGAACTATTTTGCCCGAACACCCTGGGAAGAGGAAACAGGTAGAGGTGAGTTGTTGCAATAGTTATACTAGCTTATTTTAAGCTTGGCAACATATATATACACTATTGTTCTGCCACATAACTAAGTAGACATTATTATAATCTGGCCAGTTCAATCAGTCACTCATTGCAGTTGTCTGTTTGTTCGCAGGGAGAACTAAAGGAACCACTCTGTGTCCCAGCTGTGCACATGGCTCCCAGCATTCACAGTCCTGCAATAAATATATCCAATAACATTGTGTGGGTGTTTTCCTTGTACCATGTACCTTCATCACATCACATCTCAAATACTGTCCGCAGCATAACAGCGGTGCGTCGTTACAGTGACATTACATTTTTCGCGTTTTGGCATGTTTGGCGGTGACAATCCCAATATCTACTGCCTCTGTCGAGCAGACATTTTCAGCTCTCAAACGCATTAAAACGTATTCAAGAAATACAACTGGGGAGACTCGACTGTCATCACTGGTGTCCATGAATGGAGAAGAACCTCTTACTGGAACTGAACCGCACCGATGTTCTGTACAACTGTGGGAACTCTTTGTAATCAAAGAGAGGAGGATGGACTTTGTCTTTAAATAGTGAACAGCAGCTTTGGAAAGTGAACTACTTTTTTTTTTTTACATCTGCAGTAGCCTTACTACTGTGTTCATTTTTATATTGTGTCGTTTTTATGATATGGTTAATATTGTTCCCTCTGATGTGAATAATATTTGAATGGCCCGTGCCCTCGAGTGTGTGTGACGTAACATCCCGTCATGCTGCATAGTGACAGACCTGCATCCTTTATAGTTTTGTATCTGCAGCGACAGCTAAAGTCAGAGGCGTTATGTTTTCAGGTTGTCAGGAATTTCTTCAATTTTGACTCAAGTGTCCATTTGTATGAAGTGATTAGATTTTAGTGGTCAAAGGTCAAAAGTCAAGTTCACTGTGATCTCATAAAAAACATTTTGACCATGACTCAGGAATATGCTAATAATGACAATTTCACACAAATGTCTATTAGGATAAACTTATGAAGTGATGACATTTTGGACAGACATGGATGTAAACTGCAACTTGACTGGTTGGGGAGACGGAGGTTTCTAGTTTACCTTATAGTTTGTGGTTATGGCTGATACTAGGGGAGGATCAGCCAAGAAAAAAAGATAAGAATAGACCAAATAAAAAATAAAAAAAAGCTAAAAGTGAAGGTGATAGAGCATGGAATAAAACATGAGTCAACCTTGGTGAGTCATTGAACAGAAGGAGAGAATTGCAGGATTTTAAAGGATACAAAACCAATCCTGAATTGTCCCTCTTCCTCCTAGATTGTGATATTCTATTCATAGAGCATTGTGTTTCCTTTTACACCGCCTACCAGCCCTCGGTCCAGCCCCGTTCTCGGGCTCATTCACATTAAAGGAGGAAGGAAAACAACATGGGTTACGGCTATATTGATTTACAGACGTCTCTTTCCCAATGTAAGTCTATAGGAAAAAATATGTTTGGGCCCAATGGACACGGAAGTTGTAACTCCACGGTTTTGGCCACTATGTAAAATATGAGTTTTTGTCCAGGATGGCTAGATGTAAGTTCATGTCTAACCTTTGGAAATAGAAGTTTGACGAAACAATTTGAATTCAATGGTCACCATGTAGTTGAGAAAAGATACAGGGGAAACGCTTTACATAAAGGCATAAAGCTTCTTATTAGGAGCCAGACTGGTGTTGAACTCTCAACCCAAACGGTTGTAATCTCTTTCTTGATTTGATTGGACGTAAACCTCTTAGAGGGTTAAACTTCGGACACCTGCCATGTTCAGTCCAGAGGCTTAACCTCACCTCATGCTTTCAGCCGACGCCGGATAATTCATGTCAGACCACCTACAACTGTCAACTTATTCTCATCCTGTGAACTGTTACTGCAGAGAGATTACATCTCACCTCCGTGTACCACATGTTGGTTACTTGGTTTTACTCGTGTACACAGTCACATATCTATCAAGCTTTAATGCATTGGTAAGTCTAACTCAGCATCAATCTGACACAGTGCTAGAAAATGTGTTTAGTAGAAATGTATTTATAACACATCACATCAATTAAGAGCTGAGTTACTTCACCATTTGGGGAATACCAATGGGGTTAGATGGGATCTCACTGCAGGAACACAGACTTGGTCTTGAGCTGACCTAGTACAAAAACATTGTCATCTATCGGACATAAAAAGAAAGCGGACTATCCAGAGATATTTCCATCATTATAATCCCTAGTTGGCCAAACCGAACCATTATCAACTACAATAAGGTATGTAGCTGTGTGGTACATCAGGAGGACATTTTTAAGACCCAACATTAGATAAAAGTTTGCAAAGATGCCTTTAAGCTGTACGAGGAATTAAACCGTTCCCACATACTGATTCATCAAAACAAAACTTAAAAGTTTAAATCTGACAAATACATTTTGTGGCTTCTTCTACTTATGTCTGTTGAAATAAAAATAATTTAAATGCTTCAGTAATAGAGAAGAAAATACAAGCAAGTGGCCACCAGAATATGTCTTATACTTAGCATTGATTTGTGCAGTTAATACTTCCATGGTGCAATGATGTTTTGCAGCAGGTTTAAATGAATCAATTTGTCACTCATTTTCCACGTTTGGGTTGAATATAAACAGTTTTCAAAGGAGGAAGATCATGCTTACAAAATCAATTTTTACATAAACGTTCTATCTTTTCTCATATATTTGAGACTTGATGACTGTAACTCTCTTTATTTGGGAGTCAGTCAGTCTCACCTGCAGCTTGTCTACAATGCAGCAGCCAGACTCCTCACTGCTACCAACAAGGCAGACCACATAACCACATGAGCCCTATTATTTACTGTATTTACTGTATTTACAGACACACCTCCTCTGAGCATTTCTATTTTTGCACTTGTTTAGAGGACTGATCCTGGTGAGGAGCAGTGTGCAGCCTATTTAAAGTGCCTTTACGATTAGTCAACAGGTGAAGGATCAAGGATCATCATTTGGAGGAATCACTCTTTGTTAAATCCAGATCTGGAGGACTTATGCTTGGCCTGTGGGCATCTAATCTCAGCTGTCCCACTACAGCAGTGAGATATTCTACACTGCAGAAGCTCCAAGACTACCTGACCTACCGTTTGGAAGCTTTGCATCCATGCAACCATCAGTTTTTTTCTCAAATGCTTCCTCCTATGTGGGACCACATGGGGAACCCCCTCTGTCACGCACTGGCTTCATCATTCTCTCCATCATTATGGCCCTTTTCACCGGTCCGGCCATCATACTCAACGCTACGGTGATCATTGTGTCCCTCATGCACAAGCAGCTGAGGCAGCCGCTCAACTACGCTCTGGTGAACATGTCTGTGGCTGACCTGGGCACAGCAATGACTGGAGGGGTGCTGTCCGTGGTCAACAATGCCCAGGGGTACTTCTCCCTGGGAAGAACTGGCTGCGTGATGGAGGGCTTTGCAGTGTCCTTGTTTGGTGAGTGAAAAGAGAAGCACAGTACAGGTGACACATCCTTTCCTCTGTAAAATGATATTTTAGTTCAAACAAACATTTGAAACAATGACACATTTCATCACTATGTTTACATCATTTTCATTTAACCATAGAACAATCTTCACTCACATTTTTCAGGCACTTCCCTGCTTCTCTCATGTGTCCCCCCTGACTTTGCTTTCCCTCACTTGTCCGCAGGCATCACATCGCTGTGTACAGTTGCTCTGATCGCAGTAGAGAGGATGTTTGTTGTGTGTAAGCCGTTGGGGCAGATAATCTTCAAAAATCAACATGCAGTCGGAGGTATCGCCTTATCCTGGTTGTGGTCCCTCTCTTGGAACTTACCTCCCCTGTTTGGCTGGGGCAGGTATGAGCTAGAGGGCGTCGGGACGTCCTGTGCACCCGACTGGCACAGCCAAGAGCCTAAAAACGTCTCCTACATCCTGGCTTACTTTGCTGTGTGCTTTGCAGTTCCCTTTGCCATTATGTTGGCATCCTACACCAAGCTAATGTGGACATTACACAAGGTGAGCATTTATAAATGTGGCTTCGTCACAGGCCGTGGTGTAAAGTATCTTCTGTAAGTACATTTACTCAAGTACTGAACTTAAGTACATTTTTGAGGTGCCGTTCTTGAGTATTTTCATTCTACACTTTTTTATCCATTACATTTATTTGACATCTGTAGTAAATTACATACTGCAAAATCTCAACACCAGCTGCCCCTCAATTCAGATGTCAATGCATTTTTAAAAAGTCAATATCCCCTCTAAACTTCTGTTTTTTTTAATTTAAATAACTTTTCCAGGTCAAAAGATTCAGAGACATTTTGATTCCTCAAAAAGAGAGAGAGAGACAAAAGCCACACAAAAAAATGTAAAACTAATTTGTGTTGCAGACATCATCTCACATTTATCTTGTGACCCTTTGGAGGGGACCAGAACCACTGGACTAAACTTGATATTAAAATTAGCTCCACCTCGTCCAGCTACAACAGTAAAATGCTGCTTACTTGTTGCATCAGTAATCATTATAATATATCACTCACATGGGCAGAATGAGTTCTTTTAATTTGTATACTTAAAGCACATATTACTGATAATTTATTTTTAAAGAAGTAGGATTTTGAATGCAGGACTTTAAATGGAGTATTTTTAAATGATTGTATTGGTACTTTGAGTTTAGTAGAGGAGTATTTCTTCCACGATTAATCATATGATGTATCGTGACGTGCAGCAATGGTACCAGTCGTGTGAATAAACCAGTGGCCCTGACTAGTTAAAACAATATTCTGTGTTACAGGTGTCAAAGATGTTCTGTCTGGAAGCCGGAGCGGTAGCTAAAGGAGAGATGAAGGTGGCATCCATGGTGGTTCTGATGGTCCTGACGTTTCTGATCAGCTGGTTGCCTTATGCCAGCCTGGCCATGCTGGTGGTCTACAACCCCGATGTAACGATTCACCCGCTGGTGGGCACAGTGCCGGTTTACCTGGCCAAGAGCAGCACTGTGTTCAACCCTATCATCTACATCTATCTCAACAAACAGGTAATGTAACAACACATACAGACAAGAATTGAATTTAGCCACATATGATGAAAAGAATGTAGGAAAAACTTGCTGTGAATCAGCTCTAAAGTACTTCACGTCAGCACCATCTAGTGGTGTTGATGGACAGTATACCTCGTTTTAGGATATATTCTTAAGACATAACACAATTTGAATGTAATAATAACTCTTTCATTATTTGAAGTCTTCCCTTACTATAAAGTTTTTTATCCTTCATTCTTATTTTTTTTAAACACAATATCATGTCGTTGTAAGCAGATATAAAGACATTTTAATGTGTTTATTAATGTACAATCTTTGTCAACAATTAACAATAACTTCTCCTATAAAGACATATTTTACATTATTACAATGACGTTACGACCACATTAAAAAACACTTATTTCTGTCCACAACTACATTACAGTTATAACACACTATGTTATGAACCATTAATACAAGCTTTATACACTGCTTATCAATTCTAAATAGGGGGAGTGAAAGAAACATTTCATAATTTTTTAAGTTGTGGTTTATTCAACAATATATTCAACAATTTTGTTAAATATTAGTTACAAATTATATAACAAATATTATATAGCACATATCATTTTTCTGATTTGGGTGTGTTTTATGCGCAGAATGATGCACCTTGCACTAGTAGCTGAATGATGTTTGAATGTTAATACATTAAAAGAGGAGACAGTATGTTTTACTCTTTGGCTCATTTTGTTGTCTATAGTTTCGTAAATACGCAGTGCCCTTCCTGCTGTGTGGGAAAGAGCCCTTGGAGGACGATGAGGCATCAGAGGCAACAATGACTGTGGAGATTTCCACCAGCAAAGTGTCTCCTGCTTGAAATGTAAAAACCCCTACAGCTATGTATTCACAAGATTTTTGCCTGAAATGTATAAAAATCTGTTACACGTTTGTGTCTTTTTTTTAGTTTAATTGTGATTTTATAGGTGATTTGACGATCTCTTTAATTTCACGGGTACAGACTTATTGTTGTCCAGTGTCTCTAAAAAAGGGCAGAATACAAATAAACCACAACAGTAATTCAGCATAAGTTTATTCAATGATGATCAATAGAAAATAAAATATCAGTATCGATTCAAATAAAGTCAAGGCCAAAATTAAATGAAAAATACAAAATATGTATTGATAAAAAACCCAGAAGGTCATAGTAAAGCATTTGCTACTAAGAGAAATTATGTTTACTGAATAAAAACATTAAGGAGCAAATATCAAGACTTTCAAGTAGAGAACATTACCATGGGTCTTTCCATACTTTTGTACATATTTTACATTATCTTCTATTTTAATACAGCTTTCAGAACATTAATAGTTGTAATAGTAATTATAATCATAACAATGTGAAGAAAACTAATAGAAACGTTCAAATCAATATGTGTTTCTCTGTAAACTGGTACTTTACCTATTTTTTTTTTCTACCTGCGAACAGAGAAACATTGCACCTTGAAAATATCTTTTAATACTCTTTCATTCCCAGCATTGTAAGGTGAGGTGTAAATGACAAATATAGATTCCACTAAACCATACACACATCCACAAAAAGTACAAAAATGTCTCACCTTAATACACAAATCTGTTTAGAAAAAGGAGAAACAAAAGCACTATACAGTTACTTGTGCAAAGACAAACAGCTATGTGCTAATATTTAAATACCATTGGTATAGACTGAACCAAATCATTATTTTCTTTTTTCAGGAATCCCTGACATGAGGTAAAAGTAAGTTCTTTTCATCTTTAGTTTAACACAACTTTTAAAAGTGTTTACAAAATAATGCATATCTTCAGTTCATCAGTACTGTAATTGCTACGAATAGTACAATGTGCCTGGTATGTGCATTGGTCCTTTTATATGACAGTCATCAACAAAAGGACTGGAACACATTTTTTTTTTTCACTCACAAACAATTCAAAGAGCCCTTTCAATGTGCACACAAAATGGAAAACCTACATTTTCATGACAGTATTCGGTTGAATTAGAGTACAGTACGCACTCGCCTACAAATCAAACACTCATGAACGACACATTAACCCTAAATATCCTTGGTGCTAATTCAAACTCTCCATGGTAAATGCCTGAAAAAGCCCACTTCTGCTTATTTATACCAGTAACCGTAATGTAATATATGAATAAATTGTAATTGATAAAAACGTAAAGATATTTAGTTGTCTTTTTGTTCCAACTTGTGGGCTTCAGTTGCTCCTCTTTATGCATCCAGGGTGAGTTTTCTCATTAATAAATCTGATTAGGGGAAAAACACAAAGGTTCAATCCTACCTAATCAAAGACTCTACTGTGGGACACTGTGACAGACAGGTAAGTTGAGACAATGATATGTTGTCACTGTTGCCTAACGAGGTATACTGTACTGAATGCAGGAACCAGGCCGGCTGAGAGAGAAAGGGGCGAGGGGTTAGTATTGCTTAGCCTCTCTCCAGCATCCTGACACCAGGACACCCTCTGTCCTTCCACCTACAACACACATTGGACTGTTTCTGACCTTTGGATGTGTGCATGCGTCTCCTGCCACCACAGGCTGCGAGGACTCGCACACTTACACGAAGGCTAAGATGTGATTGCCAAGATTCAGTACAAAGGTTAAATGGAATTACACCATCAACAAAGAGCATGTCATGGAAAATCCCAGCACAAGCTATGAGAAATATTAATTTATCCCTGTTATTACCATCTATCTATTTCTCGTCCTTTCAGCAGCAAAAAGGCATTTCAGTGGGGGCTGACGAAAAACTAGGTTTGACTCTGAAACCAACTAAAAAAGCAGCATTGTTAATGCACTATGCATTTTAAATTCTTGTGCATGCCCTGCACAAAATATGCAAACAAATGTGTTCATCACATCTGTATAAAATTTCAGCGCTGGATCCATAAAATGCTCCTTTAAAGGGGGCTTAACCTTATGCAACTGGTGTTGGTTTAATGAAGTAACACATGTACTCCTAAGCTAAGAAATCAAAGTCATTTGCATATCTTGTGCAGTAGTGATGTCACACAAGTAGAACCTCTTAAAAATGCTGTTTTCATAGGCAAAATAAAGGGTGCATATTAGCAAAAAAAGGCAAATAAATATCAGAACCTATCAAATAAAATAATGCAAGTCTGCTTTTATAGCAGGAGTCACAAGGGTCCATATTGCTGATCTTTTAAATTATACATAATTACAAAATATAGAATATCTCTTTACAAAGTTTCTTTTGTTCTATAATACAATTTACAGCATATCAACTATGAAATATTAATCAGGATATTCTAAGAATTTTAAATAACTTGCCCGCTAGTGCATTCATCACAAATGCTTTTGTCACTTCAAAAGTACATATCTCAAGTTGAATGATGCTATAAGGACAGTTATTTCCTGCATAATCTGGTACAACTCTATTGGTGCTCTTCACTTTGTGACTCAGCTGTAGCGCTCATTAAACGGTCTGCAATAACAACAAAGAGATCAACTCATACTAACAACTACGGGAGGAGATATGCCTTTTTTATGCTTGCATTGAAAACTTGCATGATATGCCAAACCTTAATAAAGTGACCGAGGTAATGACATCGTACATCTGATTGTCATCACCATTAGAGACCCGCCCTAGAGAGTATCTCACACCTTTGCGAATTGGTCCATTTTTCACTGGCATCAATATAGACACATCTGATTGGCTGGAGCTGAACCTGTATGTCACCTCCAGCACAAGGCCTTTGACAGGAGGGTGCAGTCAGTCCCCTCTGTGCTCAGCAGGGATGGTATCTGGCTCTGTGTTATGAGAACAATTAAATGAACGGGACTAATGTGTCTCTCTTCTATATGCCTTTTCTCTTCAATGTAAAAGGCACTTCTTTTGGTCAGAGCCAACAGATGCATTTTTTTTTTATATTTCCACTGATTTTAGTCTGACAAAGGTTCTAAGTTGCAGATTTTCGTTAGATCCAGCCACTGCTATAAAGTCGTGATGCAGATCATCTCGTCTGCCAGGTCCTCCTCATAAGGAGCTCTCGGTTCTGTCTCCGGCTCCTCGTCGCTGTAGCTGGCTGCAGTGTCCTGCAGTTCATAGTCCCTTGGAGTCAGCAGTGGGAACACGTTGACCCCGTTGACGCTCGGGGAAATCCCTCCGTTCAGCAGGTGGCTGGCTGCACTCTCCATCTCATCTATTGTCATCTCACACGCATCTGCTATCTCGTGCTTTGTGGCAGCGACGAACTTGGGATCCTTGGCATATCTCCCAAGCCCTTCTGATATCAAAACCTGCTCGACAGAATGAGAGGAAAAAAATATGTTACTGTGGATTTCTCTTGTTTCAGTTATCTGGCTTGTCCCGTTTTGTTTTGACAGCAGCATAAGTCTGTGCCTGTGAGATCAAATTACACACACACCTCTCCTCTTCATACATCCCTACCAAGCCTCAAACTCACCGCTTCCACAAGGCTGGTGGCGCTACCTCTCTTCTGGTGGTACTGGTTGTGGTATTCAGGTGGCACCTGCAGGTGGACAGGTGAGTACATCCTCTGGGAGAACTCGGGGTCATCTGTGTACCAGGAGCTCTTGCGCACAGACACTTGGCTGCTAGCAGCACTCTCCCTGTGTGGGTGGTCCACACGGATGAGAGGGGTGTAGTACGGTGACTGGTCTTTACTGGCCGGTGTGGCAGGAGGAGTGGCCCAGGAGCGGGTGGAGCGGGTTGGGGAGAGGCGGTGGGCTCTGCTGGAGTCCAGGCCTGCTACAGCCATAACCTGTTGGGTCAGGAGAGACACATGACACAAACTCTACTCAGGCACATTTTACTACTAACTCCAGGAGGATATGTGCATGATTTATCTTGCTTCAACAAATGCACGTTTTATATCGTTTAATTTAGAGACTGTAAATAATAAAACAAATTCTACAAATGTCTAAGATGTGGCACAGTGTTCAAAACAATGTAAGTGAAACAAACACGAGAGCCGCGGGCAGCCTGTGTTACCTGCTGCTGCATAAGGTGCAGTGGTAGAGCAGTACGCTGATGTGGAAGCTCGTCCTGGCTACTTTGTCTGCGCAGACACTCAAAGTTGAAGGATGGCCTTCTGTGACCTGAGTGAGTTAGGAGTGAACCAGTGAGTGACCTCATGCAGGAAGCTTTGACAGCATGCGATACACTCAAGGAATATGAAACCGGGTGAGTGGGTAAATCATACAGTGGGTGTAAAACGTATTGGTATGAATGCATTTAGTAGAGTGACTCTTTGATAACAAAAAAAAGCTGTTTAATGACTTCTTTTATCCAGAGCTGCATGTGTAACATTGTCTACAGTTGGCTTCATATCCAGCCTACAACCTGCAGTTTTCTTTTGCGCTCATGAGACAAATTAATGCGACATCATTCATCTTGACAACATCTCAGAACAGTTATGCACAGTTCTGGTCAAAAACCATCAAAGCCACCTGTGTACCAGGCAAATTCATATTATCAATTATCTACTATGTAGATATTTCACAATATTTGATTCTATTCTTCATAGTGCATTTAATTAAGATCTACTCCGGGTGATAACAACTAGAATTGATATGTGTGTGTTACTGGCAATGCTGTGTCCTACATTGTGAATGGAGTCTTTTATCCTGTGTGACTCATATCATGTGGCAAGATATTTTTGTGTTTTAGTTTATAAAAAAAAATACATAGTGTATAGATATGTATAAGGTAAACATGCTTATGCTGCAGGATTCATGGGGTCAAGATACCTTGAGGCGTGGCAGGAAGCAACCGTCTCTTTGGTGACCTCCGTGAGTCGTGGTAGAGAGGCTGCTCGTCATCGTCATAGTGATTGTCAGGGTGATGGTAACCTTTGGGAGTCTCATACTCCGTGTCACTGTTCTGATACCTGTCAACATACAGAATTAAGAGCATGATGGTCGGCAATGGTCTTGCACACACTATCCCAAAACCCATAAGAAGCCATTGAGTGTGTGATTCTTTATAAATCTTTATAAATAGTCAGAACGAGTAATACCTGTCCCCTGACAGCATACTGTCGTCTTCATAAAACTCCTCCCCGCTGTAATACTCCCCAGAAAGGCGGTCGTCATCAAACTCCTCCTCCCTGCGGATGGTGGGGTGGTGTCCATCTACTCCGTGGGACCTGATGAAAGGTTAGAGCACAGGGGTCACAGCGTGCACGCTGCTGCTGTTCAGTGACGTAACTGGAATATGGCCATGCACCGCCATGCAGACTCGAGTCTCCAGGGGACAGCGATGCAAACCGATCACTCTTATAAATATTAACCACATCCAAACCAAGACAACAGGCAGAGGTTTGGAGCTGAAGAGATCACTCTGTCGACATGTCATCCACCCTGAGGCCCTTCATTAAAACACAGATCTTCTCTGGAGTGAACTAAGTGTAGGACTTTGCAATTATTTTCAGAACCGGCGGTGACTAGTAGTGCGGTTTTTAAAACATTCTCATACACCACCTTGTTTTTGAGCATCTGGGTGCTTGTGCAAAGCAAACACGTCACTTTTACACATGCATAAAGCAGAGCTGCTCTCAGCGATATGCTGGCCACTAACATTTATGTTATTTCTATTTCAAAGCATTGACACAACTGCGTTATAACGAAGGCAGATGACAACCAGACAAATGACTGGCCAGCATATAGCACATAACACTGACTTAACAAGGATGCAACCATTCGCCGATTCAAAATCAAGTCAAAATGAATGAAATAAACATAAAATGAAAGTCCTTCTTTTGCCGTTGAGACATACTGCTGGAGCCAAACCTATAAAAGCAACATACCTAACATAGGTCTCATAGTAGCGCCTTCTGTCCCAAGATAGCAGAGGGATGGTTGAGAGAAAGCATTTTGGTTAGGAAGGAGAAAGGGAGGAGAGAACACAGAGAAAAGGACAGAGAAAGCATGACATATATATATCATACAGTATATGAAACATATACAGCATTCTCATATATATGTATGAGGAGGACAGAGCGTGATGGCTGATGTGGACTCCAGTGTTGGTTGACAATTCCATTTTCTATTCTTGAGATAAGAAACAAACAAAAAAATCATTTGTCTTTTGTAAAGTGGCAGCAATGAAATTGTCCCCCAAACTTATTGACTACTAAAGAAAAACAGGCCCAATGGAGCGGCTGAATAAACAGCGGATGGGAAATCATGAGATAAGTGCACTATTGATCACTTGTGAAATTAACTGTCAGCGTGAGAGTAGGCTTGTGACCCATTATGAAGTGAAGGGTTTACAATCAAGGTTTGTGAAAAGGAAAGGTTTTACAAGAAGCCAGGTCCTGCCTGTTGGAAACAAATACTTTGCAACAGATAATCATTTTAAATAAGATGTCCTCCTTGTTGCAGCGAGCACTCGATGCATAGAAACTTGTGTTTTTTATTTTATTTTCTAAGTTAATTCCTCAGTCAGAGAGCGGCTTGAACTACGAAAACATCTCCGGTGAGGTTTTCTTTTTCCTATCTATTCAATTTACACATTTGGCAAGTTCAGGAATAAGAACACGCCCCCAAATAAAATGTGCTCAAAGGTCTGAATCTACATCTATTGTTTGAACTATTTCTGCAGCAGATCAAATGCTGATGATCGGCGTGTGCATACCTTTGACCCTGGGGTGTCCGTGGCTTGTCGTAGTCGTAGTCGGAGTTGCGCAGACCTGGGTAGCCATTGGGAGGTGCATGTTCATAGTAACGATGGTGTCCTCCGTTGGGAAGACTGGACACGTTGGCGTTGTTGAGGTTGACGTTGGTGGATTTGGGAGACTTGCCGTAGGAGTTGTGGTGGCGGTGGTGATGGTGGTGGCGGTGGTGCTGGTGGTTGGGGTGGTTGGGGTGGGACATTGCGTTGGCTCGAGACAGGCGTCCCACCGGCTGATCCATGTGGGCGTAGTGAGGTGGAGGCTGCACCTGCAGAGGTCGCTGTGTGGCGTTGGTCTGGTGGCCGTTGGATCGCCGATGACCACCATTCATGAGATGGTTACCGAAGAGTCCACCGTTACGCTGTGAAGGAATGCTCAAAGTAAAACCTCCAGAGCCTCTACTTCTTACAAAGCAAGCAGAACAAATGTGCTATTGATGTTAAGTCTCAGGACTGATTTCTTTTTCAGAAATAGTATGAGCAAAAAGAAGTTCAAAAGCTGGTTCATGGCACATGACGTGAGCAGAAATGAATGCACTTTTGTTTGAATTGAAATGAAGGAAAACAAAGGAAGCCAAAATAAACCAAATGATCAAAAAGCTACATATTGTAGCAACATAAATTAAAGACAACATCTACTATTTAAATTTAGATGATTCATATTTCACTGAGTACATTTCCTTTCATAGATAGCTTTTAAAAAAAAAAAATGGAAAACACCAATAAGTAACTTTACAAGCACAATATTTATGTCCTCTTGTCATGTAAAATTGAATCAGTTACCCTATAAATTTCCTCGTCTTCCTCTGGAATAAAGTCTACTAGCTCGTCATCTTGCAGATCACATGATATCGCTCGGCGAATTTCGGGCCCAATATCATGCAGCGTGCGAAGGCCAGCCTGTAACCATGACAATAAGAGGGCTAAATGCTACAGCGGGGAACCTTCATCTTACAACTCACAGTAGCAGATCTGAGGTCATACAGTCACAACCACCACACATACTGGGCACACACACACACACACCTGTGCTGGAATATGCAACACCTGACATTAACAGTACTGACAGACTGTGTGAGATGAGAACACATAGACAGACAGATGTGCTCTCCTCAATGCAACCTGCTGTGAGGATTACTCTTCTGAAATGTCTCGAGTAGCATCCAGCTGTGCTTTTTGCTGGAGGGAGGGAATAATTACTTTTCTTCCTTTCCTTGATTTGTAGTTGTACTTAACCAAATTAGAACAATACACACAAATTGTCACTATAATTAAATGAAAGGTTGGTCATGTTTACTGTCTGACAATGATATATGGGGTTATATTGCAGCCATATATCATACAGTACATCATAAAGGTAACAGAAATGGCGACAAGCTTTTGCATGTGAATTTCATGAATCGATGAGTGAATTGTGAAAAACACATGAAAATATGGTTGGAGACGATGACACACGCTTAACATCAACATCTATGGTATCTAAAGACACAGATACACAAACAACTAATTCACACATTGGAAACATGAAAAAACAACAACACAGTAACAGATTCATACTGTACACCAAGATCATGAACGTCCTGCTGGATCATAAACCATAACATTAGCACACTTAATGGCATTTGAATGAAATGCACAAAGACACATTTTACAGGACTTGACACAACAGAATTGCAACGCTCATAAATCCATGTTTTCACACAATTCTCTCTCTCTCTCATGAATAATACACACACACACAAGAGGAGACTCACCTGTAGAGCGATAGCTGTGTTGTTCTGCGACGGGTGAGCACCCACCAGGCCTTCCTCTTTACGTTTCTTGAATTTCCTAAAGTAGTCCTGTATCAGGAAGGTGGCATAGAACTTCCCCACGGTTACCTCATCATCTGAGTGAACAGACCACACAAATGCTTCCTGTGTCAGCAGGTCACTACACACAGAACCCTGGGAGAGAGAAGGAGACACTCTTCTCCTCTCTCGTCCATCCTCTATAAACTGTGGGTCCTTCTCCTCAGGACTACAGACAAGGGAGGCACTCTTCAACCCCCAAATCAACCAAAAGTTATTTATATCCCAATTATATACATCCATCTTGATGGTGTATATACTGTACCTCAATCTGCACCACATGAGATTCTTTGCTGTGTTTTAAAAAAGAACAAATGTATAATTGTTTTGAAATTGGATGGATTAAATTGTATAAATAGGACCCACTAAAGCTGAGAGTAATAACTATTGTAACCTCTCTGTACAGGACAGGATGAGCAGACTCAAGGTCCGATAGACAACAAATAAACATACACTATATATCATAAAATACTGCTACTTTTCAATCAGCAGTATGTAATTAGTAGTGAAATACAGGCTGCAAAAACAAGACTTTTATATATTAAGATAACATTTGTCTGAAGCAACTGCCATTCATTTACCTTTGAGACACTTCTATAATTTGTTAAATATTTTTGAGATTTGTTACTGGGAGATAGGAGGGTGTGTGAACCAAATTATTTGTTTTAAATGTCAGAGAATGCCATTTAATGTAGTACTTTAGCACATGCAAGCAAGCAGATCTACAGTATGCATCATACATGTCAGTATGTTTGCGTAAATTCACCTGTTTGTGCTCATGTATGCCTGTTTGTTATATGTGTACTCGCCAGTGACGGTCGTACTTAAAACTGTGTGTTCACAGACGAACACGGATGTTCACGGATGTATTTTTGTCCCATTTGGATTTTTAATTATTTGAAGAGTGTGTGAGAATCATTCTGAAGCAGGGGTCTGAATCACTTTGAGCAAGAACGCTGGGGACAGAGAGCGGAGAGAGAGGCAACACTAGTTCCATGCCACCACCCTAAAACAGAACTGCTTCAGAATATTCTGAAGTGCTTCAGAGTATGGATACAGAGATATAAAAGTGTGAGAAGAATAAGCTGTGGAAGCTCAAGCGGTGAGAAAAGGACAGAGATTAAGACAACAGAGTGAATCAGAGAAACTGAGAAAAGATGAAAGAGAGACAGATAAATAAGAAATGAGAGACGTATTAGTGAGGAAGACAGAGCATGCACTTGCACAGTGGTCTACAAGGCCATGCAAGCCCAAAGCCCAGCAGACAGTCAGTGGCCTCCATCAGCATCCAGGGCAGGAGGGAGGAGTGTAGATCAAACACACACACACACACACACACACACAGATAAGAAACACACTGCTGAAGGGACAACCAGGAGAAAATGAGCAGAGCAGAAACAGCACAATACAGCTTTACTTGTGTGTGAGCATCAATGTGTGTTAGCGAGGTTTTTGTTTTTAGGACATAGAAAGAGCAGTTTGGAGCTTCCTGTAATTTTATGCAAATAGCATATGGGCAGCATCTGGTGTGTGTGTGTGTGTGTGTGTGTGTGTGTGTGTGTGCGAGCGGCTTCAGCTTGATTTGTGTGTCAAACTACAACAGAAGGACAGAGAGGTGTGTGTGTGTGTGTGTGATTTCATTGACGGGCAGATTCCACTAACCACCAGCAGGAGGCACCACTTGGTCCAGCAGCTTCATGCTGGTTCTTTTCCAGATTTTCTTGATGACAGCGCGCAGCTCTTCATTGGCCTGCTCCAGATTACCTGCACCGCAGGGAAATAAAAACGTCCCTAAGAAACCAGCGCTCCAGTGCCCACAGCCATTTTAAATCCAAGCAAGTTGGTGATTAAAGGCAACAGCAGAATAGTGTATGTGTCTTTTTCAGGAGCAGAGAGCGGTGTGATGGGATATATATTTGGCTCATACCTTCTGTTTTGATCTTCAGGGCCGTGCGCACCAGTGCAAACAAAGTGGCGTTAAACATGACTGTGCCGTCACTGTTCAGGGGCATGTTCATGGCTACCAACCTCTGAAAGAAGAGAGCACATAGAGGCCTTTAACATGGTCAGGTCAGGCCAGCTAAATGATCAGTATGTCTGTTTGTATTTTGTAAATTAGATGTTAAATTAAGGGAGAAGTGACCTTGCAAGCCACTCTGTGAGGGCACAGTTTGCCGAAGCCGAGAGGAGGCTGGATACGACGAAGAAGTGTAACAACATCCAGATGTTTAATTCTGCCCCTTTATGAGAAAAAAAATGAACTCTCAGTGTACAGACAAACGACTGCACGGTAAAATGAATGTGAAATACTTTCTGATACTGACGGTAATAAAGCACATACTTAGCCTCTGGGTCGTACTCTGACCAAATTCTCTTGAATTCATCAAGGTGATGTGGACCAAGAATGGACCAATCACGTGTTAGATAGTCAAAGTTGTCCATGATGACTGCCACAAACAAATTGATAATCTGGAGCGGCACAAGAAAATTGTGTTACATACATTTGCTTGGCATTGTGCGGCCTATTCAATGTGTTTCAACGAATCACGTCAATCACAATTACTAGACACAGATGTATAAAGTTGTTTTTGAAACTTGAGCAATCTAGGTTAAAATAAATCTGAACCATGTTGTTTATGGAATATCAGTGGAGCTGCATGGGCCTGTAAATGAGCAAATATGTACAGCCAGGCTTTACATATTATCCAATGAATCATACTCAGACTGTAGGAAAGACATTCCTTCAAACATAGAAATTAAAAATCTTAAATCTCACGGTAATCTACCGATGCTATAAAGTAAATAACTAGTATGAAGACAAACACTGTTTAAAATGTGCGTGTACCAAGAAGGCGCAGAGCATGTAGAAGCTGATGAAGTAAATGATTGCAAATCCACTGCCACACGTCATCTCCTCGCCGGGGTTGTAGTCGGACTCTGGGTCACACAGTTTCCCTGCAATACAGGCCAACATGATCTCCTGCCACGCCTCTCCAGTGGCACACCTAGTGGAACAGGCATGACGGACACAAATGAATCACTCAATTAAGTAATGCAGAAAACTAAAAAACAGTGAACCGGTTTCCTGATGACCCCAAAAAACCTACACACCTGAAGAGAAGGAGCACTGCCTGAGGGAAGGTCTGGAAGTTGTTGTTTCTGTTGATGTGCGTGCCGTCCACCATGGCAACCTTTCCAAACACCTGAAGCAGAAATATGGCTCACGTGAATTTAACTGCAGCCACACCAACCCGGGTAACACAAAGGGGAAAATGTTCTGTCACATTTAGTTACCAACCTGCATGCCAATGACAGCGTAGATGAAGAACAGCATGGCTATCAGAAGAGCAACATACGGCAGAGCCTTCACGCAAAAGAGAGGAAAAACAGTAGATTAATATGTGTGACTTTACTATTTCCCTCAGCCGTCCGATAAGATAATCGTACTACACCTCACCTGGAACGATTTGATGAAAGTCCAAAGCAGGGTGCGAATGCCCTCCCCTCTGCTGAGGAGCTTGACCAGCCGCATGACTCGAAACAGACGAAAGAAGGTGATGGAGATGCGAGCACTGTCCTCCGTGTTCTGAGGAAAAACAGTCCGGAGTCAGAGGACAAGGACAGCAACAAGCGCATGTAGTGGACACAGAGCACCTGGCTGCGCCTTACGGGATGAAGAGGTCACAACTGAGACCCCGGTGTCAGATACATATGGGCTGACAAAGCAGCACTGCATCTTATGGGCAAAACTGTGTGTTTAGAGCAAACCTAGTTTTGCATTTGAATAGTTTTATGGTGTGGTGGCAACATCGTCTACATGTTGTGCAGTTATTCTATACAGCATATACAAGCCTGCAGATTTTAGGCAATTTCTGGTCAAATCATAATCAAACAGAGTCATCAAAGCAGTGCAGCTGCAGCCGATATGTTTCTGTTAGTCTGCATCAAAAGCACTGTCAGGAGCCCTGTCTCTGTAAAGACCTACAAGGGAGGAAGCAAGGAGGCGAGCATGCTGGAGAAAACCTTGCCATATTTGAAAGGAAACATCTGCACAAGCATGGCACCCTCAATCCAGAGTCACTGCATGCAGAGTCACAGTGGGGCCAACCCGAACAGGTCGGCCAGGGAGTTCACAGGTCAGAGCAGAGTGACCTGATCCCGTGGGTCACCCATGGGTAACTAGCCCACGCAAAGAAGGGTGAAGAAGAGACCATGTAGCAGTGTCAACATCACAAACGTGAGGAGCGGCAACAAAAACCGTTCCCACCTAACAGGACACGCAGCGTCACGTTTGAGTGACACACTCTCCTTTGAAATAACTCCAAACATTTAGGAAAATGAAAAGCATTTTTGTCCTTTAAGATATATGCAAATCAACAAACAAAACAAATGCAAGAAAAATGTTTAAAAAAACACAGAGAATGGGAACATACCATGAGAAAATAATTGAAATAGAAATAAGCGATCATAGGAGGTGTAACAGGAATACCAAACAAAGAGATGCAGATCTAATAAACATGGCATGGCCCTGAAGGGGGATGGAGAGGGGGGGGGGGGGGGGGGGGGGTGCATCTTACCCCCTGCTCATCCACCTGAGGCGTCTCCGTTGGCTTTAAAATCAAAGACCTGTATTAATGTCATGGACAGGGCCCGCAGGTCTCACACACATCGGGCCACACACGTCAACATCACATTGGAAAAGTGTCACACAACGCCCAGCACACGTCAGTCAAGACGCAGACAGAACAAAGTCACTACTCTTCTCATAGACGGGACAAAACTGTCTTGTTTCACTATGACAAAGACGGACAATCATGTATCATTGTCTATGTACACTTATTCGATATAATGACAGACATAATACATTATCTTAACACTTTAACGGACTGCCACAAAACATTCTTATGTAGGACTGTAGGACATGTCAGACTGACAAACAACATGAACTTACTTAATTACTTAGTAACATGTAAGACTGGCACACAACTTTATCACTCCCCCGGTGTAATGGTCCCTACTGATGATGGGATTGACTGGATTTTATGGCTGAGATGTCTTTGCCGAGCTTCGGACAACGTTAATGAGAAGGTAACTGACTGACGTAACAAATGTTGTGAATTCATGTCATGATGAGAGCACCGTCTGCTATTTTTCTTCTCAACACAGAGCTAATTATTAGTTTATTCTGTATATTGTCATTAACACGACTTAACTGGGTGAAAATCATACATTCTGTGCATCATTAATGGCACCCATTAAAATGATTGTAGTACATTCAAGAAAGCTGCAATCTCACTATCCTCGGTGTATTCCTGAGATGAAAACACTTGCTGACCAAAAAGAGATCGAGCGTAATGAAATTGTTTGTTCGACACATTCGCTCACTCAGACTCACACCTAAACACAGTTATTGTTTGCGATTCACGTCATTTAACAACAAATCACAGGATATCAGCAGTATTCAGCGAGCATTTGAACACAGAGAAAGTTTAGGTGCAACATAAAATCAATCACAGTGGTGGCGGCTTAGATTGAACCTGCATAATGATTTTATGATTCTTTGCAAAAGAATGACAATAACTTAATACTGAAAAGAGTCATATCAGGAGGCTCAGCATTGAAAACAAAAGAGATACTCCAGACAGATGTGGCTTCATTCAAATCCCTCAGCACGATACTTCACAACCCGCCACTATGAGGTGCAGAATGAGCAGCAATGATAAAAAGAAATGAGCTTGAGGAGGTTCTTTAGGTAATCCTGGCCACAGCGCTGATGGGAGCATGCGCACAGCATTGCCACGTTGCTGGGGAAGCACTGCACGCACACACGCAAGACATTTGTATGATGAGGAGCCATTGGTGAACTCATAGCAATGCAGCAACTCATGCATGTCAGTAGTGCCCTGCAACAAAACTGCCATAGCAGGTCGCTCTCACAGTCCGGTGCAGAAAGAGGTGAATGAAGAGCAGAAGGAGAGAGAAGGACAGAGAGGGAGGAGGGGAAAAATAGAGATAGAGACCAACACTTTGAGAGGAAGTAAAAACCAGACAGATTGAGCCATACTGGAACAGGAAGAAGAGGAAATGCAGAGAGGTTTGAAGAGAAGAGAGTTACTGTGTTCATGCACCTGACTGGAGTCTACACACCTGCGCTACATATGAGCTCCATTCTGAGCTTTAAGAGCTCACTACAGGAAGACAGAACAAAACACAGAGACAATCACTCACAAAGACACAAACACAAGATCATCAAAGAACCTCAAACCCAGCTGCATTAAACCACCATTAGTGGAAATGTACAAAAATAACGACTAACTCAGCGTCTTCTTATCTGCTGATGATTCTTACCTGATAACTGTTTGGTAAAAGGATGCTGAGACTTTAACATTAATTTGAGAACTGTAACTGAAGCCTAATCTAGTATTTTGTTGCCGCTAAAAGCTTATGTTTCTTTCCATTTCACTACATGACATCTGTTTGACATAATATTGATGCACTAAATCAAAAATATGTTGAGATGCAGTGGTCTACACAACCTTAAGGCTAGTAAAAGATGACATTTCTTAAAAATCTCATCACAATTTTCAGCTTTTCAAGCAGATTGAGCTCCACCGATTCTATACTAAAATTGTCCTTAATGTTGTGTAGGATGAACATTTCCAAGCTCTGAGCTACAGGGCCATTCTGTCTGGAGGCAAAGATTGAGGGGTATGGTAAGAGAGAAAAGATCAAACTTCACAAGGCGCTATGGAAAAAACTGACCGGAGGGGAAGGGAGCGGGTGGCCGCGCGCCATCTGTGAGAGGCGGGACATGGAAAGGATGTTAGGGAGTGAGGTGAAGGGCTGACGCTTCCCAGCATGCACTTGGGGAGATCACTAACTAACAATCACACAGATGAGTGGAATGGCAAGCAGGTAGCAAACATCAATAAATCAAAATTCAAACTCTTTGTAGATCAGCTATTACAATTGATTTCATGGAGAACTTTAATATCTGATCTAGTCAGTTTGCTGGACCACACAAACAACAACAACCACATGCAATGCAAACAACAAATATAATGTAAATGGTGGATGAAAGGTGCCTCACAAGAACCACTATAACGGTCCTTGTGAAATCAACATCATGTCCCCAACACACACACACACACACACACACACACACACACACACACACACACACACACACACACACACACACATGTATACATACACCTTAAAGTACAAACTGTACATATGTTAAACACACATGCATAACAATATTAACCTACACACACCACCACTGTATACTTTAAACAAAGTTAGTGCTTGTTTATACACTCATGCAGACACACATTTAGGAACTCAAACTGAGAAAACACAGAAAACATGAAATATAACTCCAGAAAAACAGAACTGCAGCTCAGATGTGAGAGCACTCAGAAGGGGGAGGAGGGGCAGGTTGAGCAGTGAGTCTTTGGTACACTGCAACTCTCACAAGCACAATCACCAGAACCTTTGCTTTAGCATTCCTGGTGTTTGTTTGGACTACAAATCTGATCTTTACCGTTTTTGTAAACTCAAAGCAAACACAACGAAGTTGATCACCAACGTTTAGTCGTTGTTTTAGGGTTTTTGTGAAGAACCAAACCATAAAGTGTATTTTTGCAGTTGGCTAATGTGGAGAAGTAGTCGTCCACTATTTTAGCGAGCCTCGACATGAATTTCCAAAGCGAATGACTTTGATCAATATTGAAATAAGCTTTCAATTCAAATGAAATCTATGTG
The DNA here is from genome assembly GCA_032191485.1 of Leptoclinus maculatus. Lineage (NCBI taxonomy): Eukaryota > Metazoa > Chordata > Actinopteri > Perciformes > Stichaeidae > Leptoclinus > Leptoclinus maculatus. The sequence continues at coordinate 13,649,968 of JAVDOI010000006.1, forward strand.
TTACTGTTCAACAAAAACTACAAAAATCTATTTTTGCTTGAGTCAATTAAACATTAAATGACTCATTTAGTTTTTGATCCACTGTAAATGGGGTCTCGGAGATAAAGTTGTTATAAACAACAGGTTACACACACAACAACATTTTACTTCATTGCCATACTTGCCTCTACAAGTTTCTATGGAAACAAAATGAACAAGAGTAAGAATTAGACAACCATTAGAACCATTTCATAAATCATCCTTCTGTGAACCAAATACAGGCTTCATTTCACAAAGAAATGAGAGACTGTTTTTGACTCGTATTTTCACTGCCGTGTCCAAGAGTTAACAATCAGCACGTTCATCAGATATTTGTCATTAATTCCTGCAACAAAGTACTGCAACACATTGACAATAAAACATTAAGCAGAAGCAAAAGACAGACTATTGGATTAGCTCAATGTACTGTAGACGTAGCACTAATAACAACAGGACATAAATAAAGGTCAAACTGAAGCTTTACAGAATAAGCCAATGGCGCTTTAACAACTATGAATGCCTTCTCACAAATACAAATGTCAAGTTTTAGCATGCTAAGTATCGTGATAATGGACGCTCTTAGTTTAGCTGATAAGATGTTAAAGTAAAGGCTACAACTGAACACACTAGAGAAGTGGTTCCCACAAGACATTCCCAAACAAAGTCTGAATCATGCGATCTGTGACACGTAATGATGTTTTTACTTTTACCACTTTAAGACTCTAAAATCCTTTCAATGAAAGAAATCAGAGAAGAAGATTCAAATAAACTCATTCATTGATCGTCTCTCAACTCTTGTCAAGAGTCGACTTCATTTTCAGGGTCCTTAAGACAAAAAAGGTTTGGGAACCACTGCACTAGAGGCTGACAATAACTCTGCCGATTGCCATGTGGCTTTTCCTGTAAGGCTTCACTTCAACTTGGAAGGAAGAAAAAAGTAGTACTTACATTAACTTCAGTGATAGCAATATCGACGACGCTACCGACAACAATTAAGGCATCAAACGTGTTCCAAGCATCAGCGAAATAGTGCTGTTAATGCATGGCGTTACATGAAAGGGTACAGGTGGGAATGAAAGAGAAAGACCATGAAGAGAAGGAGAGGGAGACAGAATCAGACAGATGATCAGAAGAGTGGATTTAATGAAATGGCAGGGTCAGGGGAAGACAAAAAGAGAGAAAAAAGAGGATATCAAGTATTAAGATTGGGCAGATGAAAAGCCAGGAATCAGAGTCAGTGCCGTAGAAACCAGCGGTCTAGGCCGAGGTGGCCCAAACCAGAGAGAGGGTCAGAGAGCAGCGGGACTCGTTGTAGCGGAGCTTTACTTACATCAATCTCACTGAGAACAATGTCAACTATGCTGCCCATCACAACCAGGGCGTCGAACACATTCCAGGCATCCCCAAAATAGCCCTGAGTGAGGTGGAGCGAGTAGTGTGCAAGTTGGAATGCGAGATCAGCACAAACACAAAGTCCTTGAGTTTTACACTGAAATACAGACTATAAAAACACACAGGAACCCCTGCTGGCTACTTCAGCTTAAGAGCTCATGATAATAGTGCAGAGTGCTATATTAAAAGCTGCAGGGTACTAGATCTGCACCAAATTGATGTTGATACTAATGTTACATGCAGAAACACTGCTGCCAGAACTTGACAAACAGTGAGTGCTAATTTAATCAAAAAAGATCAGCACTTCACGCCACACTGTGTCTCTTACTAGCAGCCTGTCCTTCTTCGCAACACAGAGCTGTAGGCCAGGCAGTTGAAGGGAAAATGCCAAAAAAAAAACATTCACTGACTCATCAGTTGTCACACGTTCACATACACTGCGTCATTTTTAAACATTCAAGCAATAGTTCAACATTTTTGGGAAATGCGCATATTCGCTCTCCTGCTGAGAGTCGGATGGAAGTGGTTGTCAGTGAAGACATTTGCTCACCCTGGGTTTGAAAGCGATGAGTTTGAGAACCATCTCCACAGTGAATACAGCAGTGAAGACCATATTGAGAATGTCCATTACATAGTTAAAGAGCGCTGACTGTCCGTAGTGCTGCAGAGAGGAAGAAAGGGACAGTTCAAGAAAACTGAAGAAAACAGAGCTGCTGTTATTTTGATATGTACTTCATTCATTTTACACAAATCAAAGACTTCCTTGAATCAAAGACTTGGGTCAGAAAGATATGTATGTTGTAAGTATGTTGCATGCTTTGCTTTCACTCCCTTTATCTCCTTAGCCCTGGGTCAGTTTGCA